>JABSTQ010009063.1:0-657500 GCA_013358835.2 Ixodes persulcatus | reverse complement strand
ACTTATAAAGCAGAAACGTTAAATTTTCCTTTCTTTGTTGCCTTAACCGTATTAAAAGTTTCAAAAATCGTTGTGGTTCGGACCCTATGAGTAAACACTGAGTGGTACGTTCGTGATAAATTACTGTGTCCCATAATATTAAAGGTATCCGCACTTTTCGGTTGGAACTTCTTTGCAAAGGCGGTTAGCGGGAAGGAGGACACGACGCGCAATTAGCGGCCGATTATTTGGGCACGCTGTCCTGGCCTGCGAGATAAATGGTCCCAGGAGCAGCCTTCCGGCCATTCCTGCAGAATTGCGTTCACTGAGCAGAATAATAGAGGTCTACGCCTGCCAGCATGTCCCCGCTGCCTCTTCCGGCAAGAACCGAGAGTCGTCCGACTATTTCGAAAATAGCTGTGCCACCATTTGCCACAGTTTTTCAAAACGAAAGACACCGGCAAAACACTCTCGAGTGTTGAAGTTACCAAATGGCTCACGTCTTCTTCCATACAAACATTACCGACTGTTGTCAGTCAATCAATACTGTTTTTTCTCGATGAGTAGAAACAACTTTTGAATTCAAAAACACCGTCGGAAGTCCAAATATTAGAAAATTTTCGCAGAAAGAACGCTAGAGCTTCGCGTTGCTAGCTAGAGCTGAAATCTTCCCTTTGAGTACGAATAAATTGCGTGCCCTTAGGGCTAGAAACTTCCAGCGTACCATGTACGAAAAGTACCAATTAGCATAGATATAGAGTGTGTCACTTGAACGTTCTTAGAAACAAAACACGAAAAATCAATAATTTTGAGGAGAACAGAGAGTTTCGTAGATCGTTACCGCCGTCTCGCAATGCTCTTCAAAACCTGAGATCCGGAGCACTGCTAATAAGGCTAGTAACGAGCACGCGCAGTAGCAGTGTGGTTCATTACAAAACAAGTATAACAGAAGTGGGAAAAGAGTCAATCGCCACTGAGACTTTAAGAAATGTCGGGCGTGGGGTGTTCAGAGCATCTTATTATCGCTCTAAATTCAATGACATTGACTTGGAAACAAGCATTCTCTAATCTCGAAGCAAGAAACGCGAACATAATAAGCCACGCCCCACCTTTCTGTAGCTGTCGGTGACTATATTAAAAAGCTTCCTATGAGCACAACAAAAAGTCCAGTTGCGAGCTCCCGTTCCCAATCTCCCTCGTAAATAAATTCGATCGACGAAAGTTCCATAAGCTAAGTACACCCCCAAACGTTTCAACCGCATTCACAGGCATAGACACATCAACTACCAAGACTTTAACCTTGCTGACCTGAAGTATTACAGCGGAGCTGTTAAGGGGTTGTTTCCACAGTATAGTGTCCGTCAGCGAATATATGATGACACAAAACTCTGGACAGCTATCGCTATCTATAAACGACGGCGGCAACCAGACAACCGGTTTGCCGGTTGTCTGGTTGCCGTAGTTGCTCATAGGTGGCGGCAACTTCTCCAGCCTTTCCACTCTGGCTTGCCGACTTGCGGCCGACCATTACTTCATTCCCAACATAGTACAGCTTCGCTGGGCTTCCTTCTTCACCAGAGTGGAAAGGCTGAAAGTATTTTTTTTCTGTTTCTCTTTCTTTTTTTTTTGCTGTAAGAGGTAACGAGGGGACAAATACTTTTAGTTGGGGGTCACCCTTCGCAACCCGCAACGAGATCTGAAACATAGCCCCCAAGATCACAATGGGCCGTGTAGTGGCAGCTTCGCTGCGGTTAGCGTCGCAGAAACGGGAAAAACAGTCTATGAAGACTTGTATTACCACTCCAGAAAGTACAGTTACAAGTTGTCGTTCTCTCTCTCTCTCTCTCTCTCCCTCTCATAAATGAATTCTATCATCGAAAGTTACAGTACCGAATAGATCCGAAGCGTTTCAACCGCATCAAGAGAAATAAAAACTCACGTACTCGGACTCTATAACTCTGTTTATCTAAAAGATGGACTCGGCGAAACGCCGCTTGTTTCTTTTATTTTGCTTTTTGTTTTCTAGCGCTAAGAGGGAACAAAGGAACAAATACTTTACGGCTCCGGCAACCACGACACAACGGGGCAAAGCGGGGCCGTGTCTCGCCATAAAACCTCAGCTGGATGCACAAAGACGACGAAGCTCTCGAAGGGAGAGGACAGTAAACACTGCCAAGGTCGTCGCATCGATTCTCCTGGAGACGTATAGACGCCGCAGCGGCGACGACCCGGGCCCCTGCCAATGCCAACGATTTCGGTGTGTCCTGCAGAGGAGGAGCGTGTAGCTGTACCTATACAAAAAATGTTTTATGTATATTCTGATCTCGCCGATTCTTTGTGTGCACGAAGCAGGATCGATGGCCTCGTGAGTTCCGCGTAGTGGAGTGCCCGAGGCCACGCTGTCCTCGGTTGCTTGGTAATAGTTTGCGGAAGATGAAACGACTGACAGGGTTTTGCTTTTTTTTTACTATAACTTAGATAAAGTTTCGATCCTGCTTGGTAGTTAAAGGAGTGCCTAGATCGGTTTGTTTACTTTCTGTACCTGTAGCACTTGAAAGCAGTTGTAGCGCTTGGCAATAAATGTCTGGCCATGAAAACTCTCTCGATTCGGCGGTCTTGTACACTACTCATGCGGGCAGTTCGTTATAGGGTGATGATCGTTATTGGAGAGGTCTCGCAGGGGATCCGGTCGTGTGCTTCCAAATGGGCCGTCGTGGCTGGGAAAATTCTCCGCTAACATTAGTGGGACAAATTCTCTGCTAAGTTTAGCGGGAACGTCGCGCGACACCGTGACGTTAGCACCTCACGTGACACTGTGATGCCACTTGACGTCACTGCGACATCACGTGAAACTCAGACATCAACCAACGTCACTAGATTAGCACAGTTGTGAAACTCCCCCGTAGGAGGGCACCCTCTCTCACCTTCTTCAGTCCGCGCCATGCAGAGTTGCATAGAGTACGATGAAGCGCCATCTATACGTTGTACTTCAAAGAAAAAGTATTCCATAGTATACATTGAAATAGCCTCCTCTATACACATAAAGCCTGGCAGCTCGACGACAGAGCCGTAGGGTGCCCAGTCGCAGATTTGGAGCGCGAGGATCTGGTAGCACAGCTCATCAAAGAGCCAGTTCTCGGGGAACCTGGAAGTCAGCGCACAGCGTTTGCAGTGGCGAGGACCGGAAATACACTTGTTCGCTCGGGAGAAATCTGTTTCGGCGTCTCGTCCCAGCGGGGCACCAGCCACATGACTCTCCTCTCATCCGTTGTCTGCCGCTCCTCCTTTTCCATTTCGGCGGCTGCTTTTCGTGGCGATCTGCCACGCTTAGTCAGTCTATAGGAAGCTATGACACTGCAATTACAATAGCAGCCGTCCCCAAAGCGGTGGTGAGTCAATCGACGGGTCTCGAAAGTTCCGTAACTGAGATAATCTAGTAACGTTGGACGTCACGTGTCATTGTAACGTCCCGACACACCTTGATCGTGACTTCATAGCACGTGACACCAGTACGCCACGGGACATTACATGATGACATGGTTATTGATCCGGTGTGCAGAAAGGCTGCAGCGCCTTGGCTGTCGCCGGAGTCAATAAATAGAACACGGCAAGGAATCGGGATATATTCTGTAGTTCTGTCGGGCCTGGTGCTTACTAATCCATAGGGCTTCGTTCCTTCGCTGCGTTAAAGGTCGTTCGGTGCAATAGTTTTACTGAAACGTTCCATCCCATATTGCTCAGCTGGCGTGACGAGGTTGAGGATGTGTACCGAAAACGTTAAACAAAGGCTGTGGAGGCGAGGGTCGTAATGATTATACTGTCATAAACTCGGTTTTTCTTAGTAAATGTAGATTTTTTATCTGAAACCTTGGTTTTGATTTGTTGTGCGTATTAGGAGATGCAGCATGGCAACCTCCCAAAACTATCGTAACGAAGAGTGCTGCCCATGATAAAATGCGACGCAGCATGTCTTTGCAACTTTTTGCAACACTATAACTTGCGTGATTCGAACTTTTTCCGCTCATATTTTTATTGTATCTTAAAAGTTAATTGGAACAGAGGTGAGGGTCTAGGATTGTAAACCACAATGCGAGGTTTATATATGTCCCCGGCCTCCATTTGAACCGACATACGAGGGGGACCGAAAAGTAACCGGAATAATTTTCAGGGGGACGGCCCCCTTGTAGTAAAAATTTCCACAGCTAGGTGCGTTTTCTAGGCACCCGTCTGAATTAGTGTAGCAGTTTGCGCTCCTGTAAGACATTTCGTTCGGCTTCGGTAGTTTCTTTCTGGAGGCTCTTTCAACGCGTTTGCCTATTTCGTATTGGCTAATTTATACGAACAACGTGCGGCAGTGAAAAGCTGCTCTGAGTGATAAACAAGTTTACAAATGGTTTTATTGTTTTAAACAAAGCGAAATGACGATTGACGATCAAACTCGCCCCGGGCATCCTTAGACCAGCCGAACTGAAGAGACTGTAGCAATAATGCGTCTAGTCATCTTTGATAACCCCTCTTTCGGACAATTGATGAGCTTGTGAAGTTGACTGTCGTGTCGTGGAGTTCCTGTCAGCAAATTTTATAGAGGGATTTGCACATTAAACGAGTTGCAGCAAAATTCGTTCCTTGCCTGCTTACACCAGAACAAAAAGGCAATCCCTTGGCAGCGCGTCGTGCTTTGAATCAGCAGTTGGAGCATACCCCTAATTTTTCTAAAGTCATAACCGAAGGTGATTCTCGATGCTACGGCTACGACCCCCGAAACAAAACCGCTAATGAAAACTGCCACTTCACGGCAAGTGAAGTCTAACATAAAAACCACGATCATCTGTTTCTTTGACGTGAGAGGGATTGTTCACTTTGAATGTGTTTCTCTGTGTTAAACTCTTAACGAAGGATTTTATCTGAAAGTTGTAAGAAGGTCGCGTGACGATTCGTGGAAGAAACATTATTAGTTGGGGCAACCAGGAGACTCGTTTGTTCATCATGACAACGCGCTTGTCCACAGTGAGTGTTCAGCATTGTTTTTACCTAAAACGGCATGATCCCGGTACCCAATCTTTCTATTTATTCGACCACGCACCGTGTGGCATTTTCGTTTTGCTTTTTTCCCGGATTAAAACGTTTTGAAAGGAAAACGATTTTGTGATATCGAAGAAGTGCAACAAAAGGCCGCAGAGGCATTGATAGGCATCAACATCTACGCGTTTCAAGGCTGTTGTGACCATTGGAAGGGACGTCTTGGCAAGTGTATTGCATCAGGCGGAAATTACTTCGAAAATGACTGAATTTTTTCGAAATTTCAGTCATTTTCGAAAAAAAAATTTTTACGAAATCGTGCACTTATTTTTACCGTTACCGTTACTTTTCAAAAAGAATGAGCGTTACTTTTACGTTATTTTCGTTTTCGAGTACATGTGTTTGGCAGCATGCAAGGTTACTAAACCACTCAGTTGGGAAACTGCCATAGAGACTGCTCTGAAAAAGTGGCACCGACCCGTCCTCCAGAACCTAGCTAATGGCAATCACAACGCCGCCATTTCTCCCGCAGCGGCCGCTCGAAGAACTGCACGTGACTTCCATTTCGGTTTTAATCGGCCATTTTGGGGCGAAAACAGATTCTGTGGGAGGGGCTTCTGGGGGTACCGCCCTCCCGACTCCCAAGCGGACGCGCCGCGAAATACTACCGAGGTTAAAGCGTAGACCGCATGGAGCGTTTTTGCTCGCGATTCGGGCGCGTCGGCGTCAAATTGACGTCATTTCCTGCGCGCGGCCGCGCGTTTTCGCGGGAGCGTTGGTTTCTAGCCGACCCAGAACAAGACGCGCGCGCCGAGGCGTCGAAGCGGCTCTCGCCCAATGAGAGTCGCTCGAACCATCACATGATTCAGCACAGAAAACCGCTTCTGGTTTTGGCGGTTTGACTGCGCTTCTTTTTGTTTGCCGATTGCACGTGCGATGATTGACAAACGTGCATTCAATGAAATGATCATTGACGAGGTTGAGAAGCGCCCCATTCTTTGGGATCGATTTTCCAGTTGTGCCTGCTTTAGCACAAGCATACTTCTTAGAAGGAGGAGCTTTCGCCTTCGCTCCATACTGGACTAGAGCAAATCTCAAATTCTGGCAAATAGAGCTTGCACTAAAGTAAACTTTACTTGCACTCAGCGCAGAAAAGCACGCAACACGAACAACGCGAACAACAGACCACTCGCGACGCGGCCAACGCGGCTGGCTCAGTACGCTGTTTCGTATTCAGCGCAATTCAAAGTGTTCATAAACCTTTTTATTGGCCATATAAAAATTGAAAAAGTGTCCTTTTTGACACGAAAACCCGTTTGATTTACTTATTTAATACTTTAACTCTTATTTTGTAGTATTTGCGTGAGCAATTACACCGCGCGTTGAGAAATCGGTTATCTGGCAACGTTGATAACGCGCGGCCGGCGGCGCTTGGCTTTGGTTGCATGCGGGTGGCCCCGCGTCAGCTTCCGCGCGAGCGTTCATAGCGCGTCGCGTTTTCGCGTGCAGAAAAACGCTCCATGCGGTCTACGCTTAACGAGGATTAGCGGCGTAGAGCGCGCGCACGACCGGCGAGTGTGACAAAATGGTCGACGAAAACAGCGCAGGTTACCATGGTGACGATTATTCACAGGACAAACTTATATGTCACTCGCTACCCTTTGTCCTCCTCTTTTTTCTTTCTTTTCCCAAAAGCCCTAGCCCCTTCCCTCTTCCTTTCCCTAGGCCCCCGTACATTCCAGCCAACGATAAGCTCAGACGGCGTCAGTTCAAAGTTGCCGACAGGTCTCCTGTCAACACACATACACCGCGACATCACGAGGTCCCCCGGTTCTCCCAAATCAGTCGCAAAGCCGCCGACAGATACCCTGTCATGACCTTGTCGCCCTTGCTGCGCCAGTCGAGGTAACTGCCATCTTGAAACTGGTGCTCTCGTTGGGCCCGAGATCTCTCGAGAGCTTCCCGCAAAGCCCGCTAGCCCGCAACGCAAGATCCCTAGCGTTGCGTGCGTACGCAATAGGCTAGCTTTTTTATTGCGTTCTGCGCATGCGCGCTCACGACCCGCAATTTCCATGCGTACGCAAATTTCTAGAGTACGGTCCACTAGAACTCTCCAATATCGCTGGCCGTGAACTGCCAGCGTGTTGCGGTCGCTGCGAGTTCGTGGCCTTTCATTTAATGTAAGGAGCATCCGCTTTCTGACGGTGCGAACATGTTGCGCATACACTACTATGAAACCCGAGATGAAAAATTAAAACAAAAACGGTCAAGGCAAAGGCAGCTGGGGGTTTATTGACCTCAAAGCGTGAGTGAATACACATTCCGGCAAAAGCTAGAAAGAAAAAACACTTCCCAAAGCCCAGAGTGTTTACAGGCGGTCGTCCGGCTGGTTAATCCTCGCTAAGGTTCACCACACCACATAGACGGAAAATGGGCACGCAAATGCCCAAAAAGGGAACATCCCCCAACAGTACTAGAACTATTCCTACTTTTGACTGAACCCCCGTAATTTTCTTCTTAATACAATCCGCTTAACATCAAACCGGATGTCAGGGAAATGAAGAGAAACAAATAACCATAAAATAAACTACACCAACGAGTATGTCTCCCGTAAAGTTGGACGTACACATAAAGGTCACGTACAAACTATAATCTGCAATCCCTGCGCCATATTCTTCCATCTTTGTTAAATACATGTCTCACCAATAACATAGATATATATTCGGCTAGCAAGAAAGACATCTTGTCGTATTTTATTTAGTTGTTTTTTGTTGTATTTTCATTTTTTTAATGAATTGTAGTATTTATTTTCATGTATCTATATTCGGCTAGCAACAAAGACATCTTGTCGTACCTTGTTTAGTTGGTTCTTGTTGTATTTTCAATTCTCAAATGAATTGTAGCAATTATTTTCTTGTATCTATATGTGTGCGTACTGTGTATTCATTTTTTTTTTGTTTCTCTATTGAATGCTGCTGCCTGTAAACGGGGGAGCCTGAGCCCAGTCAAGCTGTTCTTGAACAGCTTTTTGCCTAGGCTCCCCTCCAGAATTTCTGGAGAATAAAAATATTTGATTGATTGATTGATTGATTGAAATAACGCGGTGCAATATGTTTGGTAAGGCACTTTCGCCACGCAAATGATTCTTTAGACAGATTGAGTGATCCGACTCTGAGGAATTCGTCTTTCCATATTAAAAAGGGAAATATCACGTCGGTGTCATATCGTTGGAAGGGGAACGGAAGGACAAGTCCATGACCGCGCTCCAGACCGACTAATCTGGTCATTGTTAGCGGTCCCGAAGGATGCAAAAACTATCTTTAAGGAAAAAGCAATAACTGCTGTCTCAAAATGTAAAAAAATAAATGTATATATATATATATGTATATATATTCTGGTAGCAAAACGGGAATTCTGTGCGATTTTGGGCTACGATGAAATAACTTCCACTTGGAAAGGGATACAGTTTATGGACTGCGATAAAGAATTGCGCTCGTCTTATGGAAAGCATGCAAGGAAAATTTGATTTATGCTTAGCACCCACTCAGAGCTCGTCAAAGTAGCTGTCTGTCATTCGTATGCAATGCACTAAAACATACTTGTTTTCATTGTGTCTGAGGTTTACATAGCAATCAAACAAGCGATTATAATGTCAGCTGGCTACAGTTTGAAGTTCAGTTACAAAAGCCCCCAAAGTGTTTCAAAGTTAAATAGTGTACTTCCGTGCTTCTCTGGTTTCTCGCGTAAATAAAAAAAAAAAAAAAAAAAACTTTTGCCCAATTTTTTTTTTTTTTTTTGGACTGCTGCTTTTAGAACGGACTTCCCGATGAGATAGATAAAACCGTTTTACTTCGAACATAAACAAGGATGTAACAAAAAATGTAAGGTTCCGTCACTGGGCTGCGTTCCGGAGTTGTTTACGAGGTTCGGTGTGGTCCCGACATGTTCATGTGTTATGACCGGCTCACGGAACAAAACGGGAATGTTAAAATTAGACTCCTAGTGCCGCACTTGCGGATCAAGGTAATTTACATTCCCCTCTTTAGAAAAAAAGCTCCAGCTTTCAGCGAGGCTTTTTTTTTTTTCGATGTGTTTTTACTTTTAATGATTTTCAGATTTAAAGGGGCCATGAAATTAAATAAAAAATTGGTTTGGGCTGGTTGGTACATATCAATTAAAAGATTAAAAGGCGTGACTAAGGTGGTTTATGAAATTCCTTTTAGTTGCGGCCAAGTTTACATTGGTCAGACCGGCCGATGCCTTAATGAAAGAGCGCGGGAACACAAGCTAGCCGGACGAATAATTCGGGTGAGCATCTTGCGGAGCACTGTAAACGATGCGGGTGTGAACCTTTGTTAGAGCACACAAGGTTTATTAAGAGAGGGAAGAAGAGGATGGAAAGGGGATTAATCGTAGCTTTCGGTATACACAAAGCGGCTGACAAATGCGTAAGCAGCCATCCCTTTATCTACTGAACAAAGAAATTGAGTTTCTTGAGGGCTGCGTGTGATGAGCGATACGATCCTTTATCTGTTGCATGTGTTTAGGCGATGAGGATCAACAGTTTGACAATGTTTCGTGTTTTATTAAATCAGTTGGACGTTGACGCTTGTCCGTGTCGTACGTGGTTCATTTTTCGTCCTGTTCTGTTCACGCCTTTTATCCTTTTAATCAACATGAAATGAATTTTGGGCTGGGATAAATGATTTTACATTGGGAGTTTACTATTCGCATATCGTTTAGTGGGCCAAAATAAAAAGGGTAGAAAGTCAAAAGCCAGCTTCTCGGTACCAACATTTGTAAATATAGGGGACTATTTTGTACCTCATTTCCCTTGAAAGCTCTCCGCCTTTTCATTGTGATACATCCGCTGTACTCAGAGCATGTCAGCGTTACCCCAAGCACGTCAACGGTCCCCAAAGCACGTCAGCCGACCCGAGCTCTCGCATTGGACACGAGAACTGCGTCATTCGGATGTATGCGCTCGTCAACAATTATTTGGATTCGCGTTCGTGGTCAATGAGTGCCCTGACGGAATTTATTATCACTTGCGAATGACAAGTTATATGATGTGCTCAAAAAGCACGGTGAAAGCTTCGAGTCATCGCACCGGTGCAAAAGCATGTCACGACCACGTGATTTTTCAATCCGCTTTTAAGTTGAGGATTAAAGCTAAGGAAGAATGAAAAATAATTTCATGACTCCTTTAAGCGGATTACAATATGAATATAAATGCAAAGGGGGGGGGGGGGGGGTATTACATGAGTGGATGCTCTGCTAATCTTTGAGGATGTCACGTGGAGCGAAAGCTCGAGCTGCAGAACTCGGGGATCCTGGGTTCAATTCCCATTCCTGCCCGTTTCGATCTGGATGAGCATCGTACCGGCGTGCGGTCGTGTATCGCTACTGCGTGATGCACCTTAAAGACCCCAGGCTAGCGGTTTTACTGCACTGGCTAAATTGCTCATCTACAGCTTGGAGACTCGTCGCCCGTAGAGGCAGACCAAGTTCTAGGCTGTATAAACATACACACAACCCCCCCCCCCCCCCCCCAATTGGGTGGTTATTTTTTTTTTTTTGACTCAGCGGCACTGTAGCCTGATAGTGTTCATAAAGGCCCTGTCACACTGAGGCAACACGACGGTAACAGCAACACAACACGTTGCCCCACAGTCGGGCAACTTGTTGCTCGCTCCTCGTGTTTTTCGACATACCTGTCACATCGCGGCAACAGCACGACAACATGGACGACAACTAAAGTGTTGCCTCGGTATGACAGCCCTCGGAAACAAAAACAGCAGCAACTTGTGTTGGACAACGTGTGTTGCCCTGATCGCTGGCTGAGCGAATTTCGGGCCGGCAACACGACAACATAGTTAGCTTCGATGGTAGAGCTAGTTCCCTATCAATAACGTCTTGCTCAAATAAAGGCTTGGAAAACGTTATTTAACAATAATTAAGGCTGGAGTGCAGCTAAAATAATTTGAGGAATATTTTTACTGCGTAATTACGGAAAACAATTTTCGAAATGGTCACAGCTACGGTCGTGACCGTTCAGACTGGTTTTGAAATTAGCACTGCCGAGGAGACCAGCTCACATTACTAATACTGAGATAAAATGGCATGCCTACTCACCCGGTGATAAAGTATAATAAAAATAATCCAGAAAACCAAAGATTGAAAAATCGAAGCATTAAAACGACCACTCTGATCATGATTGTTGATGCTTGGAACTTGACAAAAACAGCCGCTACCAGACACCTGATTTGTTTCAAAAATACCCAGGAGGTTTTGGCGAATGAAGCTATCACTTAGCAGGCGGTAGGCAAATAGACAGCGTTGAAAAATATTTATTCCACCGATTGTTATGAGGGCCGATCGTGTTGGTGTCGCAGTTTTGAAGCACTGTCATTCAGCTCAACACCAGGCTACAAACGACGTTTTGGGGTACTGCCGGTGCTAACTCAATTTTACAGTAGAAATAGGATTTGCATGAAAGAAAGAACCGGACAGAAACACTTCATACGGTGGCGTAAATCCCGAACATAAATCAGCGATGTCACTTTCCTTGGTTAAGGCCATCTGCTTTGTCAGCGAATGATGAACAGTTTGATAAAATAAAGAGCGGAAAATACTCCCCGTGTCAAGTTTTCTAATCACAGTCACTGGTTGATGTCGTACCGTGGTAATTTCCGGCCCTTCAAAAGCACTAGCACTTGTAAGAGTCACATTTCCAGCGATCCGCGCCTCACACGAACGATGTTAAAGAATCAAGATGGCGGAGTGTTCCCCGTGTTGTCCCCGCCGTCAGCGCGGTGCAAGGACGTTTAAATAGGTCAGGACCCGGCATGACGTCATACCCAGCGACGCCGGAAGAACAACCCAATCCCAGACTGCCCCGCGCACCGACGCTCTCTCATCCAAACTAAATTCAACAATGCTCCCATCGTCTGCTCTCCGCTCGGTCGTTAGGCTTAGGCTACGTCTGCTCCGTGCCTGCGGTCTGCTTCGTCTGCTCGCTGTCGCGGCTGGCTTTCGATTCGATCGGCGCACCAAAAGATGTTTCGATGTGAACCCGAATACTCACCACGGCGGAGTGAAACCAACATCTCGAAGCAGAATTTGTACGGCTTTCTCAACCCTCGATGCCCTTCTCAGCGTTCGTGCCTACGATGACTGACTCGCGATCGCTTTCCAAAGCCGCGCTACGACGACTCGTTCGAGACGACGCTCCAGGCGCGGTCGCGCGGTGTCGAGAGCGTCCGCTACACGCCGACTTCCTAGTCCTACTGGTCAGGCAAGTGTTGGGCTCGAAATCTCGAGTGTTCGACACCGATTCAGTCGGTGCGTCGTCTAGAGCGTCTCAACTCTAGTCACTTACTTTCTGCTGGGCAATCAGGCGTTCGTTTATAATAATCTCATCCAATTCCGACCATACCGGTTTAAATGTCTCCCGTTAAGCGTTGTTTCAAATAACAGTGGGTGCCGCCATTACTTTCGGTGCACACAATCGCGTTGCCACGGAAATGTCATCGCAACGCGGTTGTTTGCACCGAAATTAATGGCGGCGCCCACTCACTAGGCTTCCCATTGGTCAAGAAATGCTCGTCGCGGCTCGTGGCCACGCCTACTTCCGTTACACTTCGCTCCATGCATTGGGGATAGGGACGCCACCTCCTGCCCATTATAACCTCCTTGGCGCGGTGTGACAGGGTTGTCGGACAACAAATCGGGCAACACGGTCAACACGGTTGCCGGGCGGCAGCAACTTGTTGCCGGACTGTAGTTGTTACCTCGATGTGACAAGGTCGCCGGCAACACGATTTCCCCGTGTTGCCGGATAGAGTTGTCCAACTCGCACCAGTTACCCAATTAATGAACCACAGGCAGCAGTAAAGCACGTGAACAATTAGCGGCGAGATGTTTTTGTGGCGCCCTCCTGTGGTTCCCCCTTGTGACGTCATTACCTTGCAAACAACAAGTTCGATGGTGTTTGTTATTAGCATGGTGGAAGCTTGAAATCATTGCGCTCTCAAAGGAACTCTGCCAACACCTTCAAAATTAAAGTTCTTTCATTCCTCTTATTTCCATCGATGATAAATCCCCTTTCCGACGTCATAGTCAGCGTTCGGCCAATCGTGGAAGGCCGACCACAGCGACGCTTTCGGTCGCGCACGGGGCTAATAGGCAGTTTCATGATACTCTTCAAACATATGATTTCGGAACTTTTCAAAAGAAATGTCATTAAAACGACGGTCGTCGCACATAGTCGCACAGAGCTTCGCATAAGTCGACGGAGCGGTGCTGGAGGGGCCGGAGAACTCCAGAACAAGGCGGTGGCGCCCTCTACTAGCATGCACAGAAGGAGTAACCTCTGCGGCCAGCATCTGGACTCTGGTTACCATGCGCTTTTAGAAAGCTTGTTTTTTGCATAAAACCAAATAAACAAATTTGTTTTCTAAAAGCTTTTATTGGAGATAGGTGCAAAATGGCAAAGACGTGATGATTTTTAAAAATTCGAGTTTACAAAGTTTTGCGGTACAATTAATATTTTGATTCTAAAACCACGAATCACCGGAATTTTAGGTAGCGTGTCCTGACCTGGGTGCGTGCTGACTTCTATTGAAGTTCACGATACGCCTGCTTGCGAGCGGTTGTAGGCATATCTACCGTATATGCTTCGGCGCCGAAATTGTTGTTTAAAGCCGAAATAGAAGAGTAACTGTCAACGCTACAATCCCTAAACGAGTTTACGCAGCTGTGCGGTTCTGTTAGGGGTGAAGGCGGGAGGAATGGCGGCGCTGCAATCGCCGACAGTTGGCTTCCGCCGAACGGAATGTATATACATATATATATATACACATACACGCACACACATAGTACTAGCTGCAAGGACTGTAATACTGTTTCGCGTTGAGCTGCCCGGAATAATTACCAAAAGGTTGCCCAACTGTTTTCACATTGTTGCGAGACAAGAGACGAATACCCGCAAAAATATGCAACGCAGCAGTGGCATGACGGACTGTAGCAACAAAAGCAAGACATTGTTGCCCCGATCATGCGGAAGCACTGTTGCGAGGAGCGCTGCCTCGTCATGCAGTGCAAATGTTGAGAAGATGCATGCGGCAGCAGTTGGCGAAAACTGATGTACAGCTGCAGTCCCGTTGTGGCGCGCAACGTCTGCCGAATAGGTTTGAGCAACAGTCAACCAACAATGGTGCCCATTGTTTCCGCAACAATTCCTCGAAACATCTATCCCGACCTAGCGCAAAACTGTTGTGTCGTACGGTTGGAACACTTTTGGAAAGCAATGTTTGGCGACTGCATTCTGCCAGTATAAACGCAATCTGTTTTTTTTTTTTAATCTGCCACGGGAACAGTTTGCTAACTGTTGCGATAACTGTTTGTAAGCTTTGTTTTCCGAAAGCAGAAAGTTACGTTGCCACAACATTTCGGAATCAAAGGTCCCGACGCTACCGCAACATCAGTCGAATAGTAGCAAAACAGCAGTTCTGCACTCTCGCAAATGCAAACGTGACGTTGTTGGCGGAGCTTGTGTTGCGTGATAATGTTTCGCCTACAGCTGCGCTGGTCTTTTCCGCAATGTTTAGCAACATCAGGACAGCACAGATTTTGCTGGGTAAAAGCAATGCTTCGGTAACTGTTGCGAGCATGAGACAGTCAACGGTTGACCGACACAGTTGCCGCAGTGCTTTAGCAGCGGACACTTCTGCAGTGTTATGACTGTTGCTACAACATTGTTGCGCGATTGCAATACAACTGTTTTCATGTTGCGAAACATTGTTGCGCCGACTGTCTCCACAACATAAATTGTTACCTGGGACACTATATCTTAACTGCATGTCATTGTTGCAACCAACAAAAACATGCTGCAATGAAGAGGGTTTGTGAGACGATGTGGTTTGCAATGCTTGAGGCACTGTTTCTGCTACAATGTTCGGAATCAGGAGAGGGTACAGACGTCTTCAATATGAGGGTGGGCGCCTGAGCGGCATACGACGGGCGCTGAATCGTCTCCAAGCAACTTTTTTGCAAATAAAGGTGGATAGCAGTCGCAGCACAACATCTACTTGCTCTAATATCTGCCAACGCTTTCATTCTTTTGCAACGAGCGAACGCCGCAAAGCCTCTTTACCCTCACATTGAAACCATACATAAAGAGTGCTTAATAAATATTTAAAATATCTATGTTCTCGAAGAAATATGGTGGGGTTGGTTCAGCCCCTTATATTTGCTGTCTGTAAACCAACGGTCAAAGATGCCACGAAGCATTCAAGAAAATTTATTATATGAAATCGCGTACCACATTCAACTTGTTATTATGATTATCCATCCTCTGGATGTCTACGGAGCCTGGTAAACACACTGCGAGGACAATATCTCTGTATGTGTCTCGCATTTAAGAAAATCAGTTTGAATTGAAAAGACCACATACCCACATACCTACGCTCAACAGAAGAACTGATTGACAAGGGCCTGCCGGGCCTCATTGCTTTCGCCACGGCCGGCTGCCATGGGCTCCACGGGAACCTCAGGGTGGATGGCAGTCCCTGGCATCGCGCAGGGGTATCTCTTGGCGAGATTGTGAAGCACGCAGCATGCCACGATGATGTCGCAGCATCTGCTTGGCTCCATGCGCAACTCGGCATGCAGGCAGTGGAACCTGCGCTTCAGCTGGCCTATTGTCCTGCGTGCATCATATGGACAGAATGAGTATTATTTATTTAAAGTACACTAATATATTAGGGTTGAGACTATTTCATATTTTCTGAATGCTGTAGCCTACCGAAAACCAGGCAATCATTTCTTATCATTGCCCAGATATATAGCAGTATGTTTACGTGTACATCATATTAAACTTCCCTCGACAAATGTTCCTCATAGCTGAGTGTAAGCAAAACACAGTTTCATACAAACAGTCGTAAACATTAGCAGTCCGAAGATGTCTGTCAACGACTTCCCTATAGCAACCCGAGCCCGGTGCAATTTCTGACATTTTTACGGTGAGTCCCAGCAGTGTGGAGTATTTTAGAATGTATGACAGGTAGACGTGTAATTTCTGTAAACGTGGGGCCGGAAAAAAAAAAGACCGCTTTGCATTTGTATCTTTTTGCTCTTCTGTATCCATGGGTTGAACCAAAATATTGCCTTTCACGCGTAAGTAACAAATCCTGCCCCTAACGAACGAACAATGTGATATGTTCTCCAAAAAATATGTTGGAGAATATTTCACGTTTTTGTTTCTTGATATTATGCATGCGTTTTGTGTGTCTGATTTTTATGCAACACTGCATATATGTGTCTACGGTGCACCCTTACGCAGGCCCCCGGGCTGTATAGGGGCACTGGAAAATTACAATAAATAAATATATATTCTTGGGATATTATTTTCTTTTTTCTCTCTTTAGCTTCCGTGCAACCACTGTTTTCTGCTTGGTCTAGAGAACACAAAACTGTTTGTAGGAGCCTTACAATTAACAGTGTCTTCCAGGGGCGGATTTAGAGGGGGGGTCCGGATGTCCTGACCCCCCTCTTGATTTTTGCATGTGTAAAATTTAGGGCGTAAAACGAAGGAGAGGGGGAGGGGGTTCCTAAACATATGGTACACTGACCAACACCTGACCCCCCCCCCCCCCCCCCCCCTTAGGAAATTCCTGCATCCGCCCCTGGTCTTCTGTGCTATGACAACAAAACTTTACGTTGTCTAGTGGCATTCCTTTCAATATAGCAGCCCAGTAACCCACCACAATGCGTGATCGTCTTACCTTTCAACAATACTCCTTGCCGTGGTGTGTGCCGTGTTGTACCTGACGTCTCCTGCCGATGATGGCGGCAGGAAGGGCGTCATGAGCCACGGCTGGCAGGTGCAGCCGCTGTCACCGAGCAATAGGCCATCGTAGACGCCATCGGCCAGCTTGATGGGTAGTGTGCTCTCGGTGAAAATCCGGGAGTCGTGCGTGCTTCCTGGCCATCTCGCAACCACGTTGCATATGCGGCAGGATGCGTCAACTACCACCTGTACGTTGATGGAATGGTACAGGTGGAGGTTCACGTACACCTCCTCGTGCACGCACGGTCCCTGTATTCGAATGTGGGTGCCATCAACAGCATCCACGACACAAGAGAACCCGGCTAGCTCAAAGAACTGCTCCTGCAAGGCAGCGCTCTCTGCGACGTCAGACCACCTGCATTGTCAATCCAATCACAAGTTAATTTACAGCACAATACCCTAGCATGCACATTTCTGCGAAGTTTCGTCGACGAAATTCGTTTTTTTCTCTGCTTTCAGTGTTGATCGTAAAATAGAAATGTCATAAATATCGCCAAATGCCTCGACAAAACAAAATGTTCAAGAAAAAAAAAGTAGATTCACACCGCGGATCGAACCCGCGTCCACTTGCGTATGAAGCAGACACCTTACCACTATCCTATGCCACCAATTAGAAAACATGTTGTAACCATTCGTTTTATACGAGTTTCACGTAGTGCGTATAGCCCTTTCCGGCCGAGGTGCACGACGGAGAGCGTATAGCTTTACTCATAAACAAACATAACACAATTTGACTTTTTTTTTTTCTTTTTGACTCGGAACGCTCAGAAACTCTTTACCATATGAAGTCTTACCGTATGAAGTCCCTTGCACGACGTGCCAGAGCTACGGTGACCTGCCTCACGGACCGTGAAGCACTAGAGACCTGCACGTGGACGTAGTCGCCTGCAGTGATGAGGACGTTGCCTGTGGCGTAGAACTGCAGAGCGACGATCACCTGCTGCTCTGGCGCAGCTGCGACGCGTCGACCGCTCCAAGTCCGGGCGCAACGTCTCCGCGAGAAACATAACTCCCGTGCGACCAAACCGGAATCGTGGCTGCAGCGCATCCTCATCGAATTCTTCCAGCGGATCGAGGCGGTCCCGGAACACACGCTGTCGTCCCAGCATGACGACAGCGTACTGCGCGTACGCGCGGTCTCGCCGACGTCGACGCCTCGTCCCGTTCGACATCGTTTCCGTTATCAAAGTACAAATAGGTCCGCAAATCAGTTGTTGGTAAGTCCGCAGTCGGTCGGTGGGCTAATCGGTGAATCGGTTGGGCAAACGGAAGAGGGGGCAAACAGTTGAAATCAGCAGGAATCGCAGAAACGTGCGTCGCAAGGAAAAAAAACGATACTACAGCACCGGCGTTGCCAGACTGGAAGGCACACGGGAAAGTTATGCGTTGTTTATGGCGAAACATACTGAAGGAAATGTTTCTTACATTTTCCAATATTCGTCGATAAACTCTAGCATAGTAGCTAAAATTTCTTCGTATCATCTGAAGCAAATAAATTGGTCTTCAAGTACAACATTACTATATTTTTACTTAAAATACCATACTAGATCGATAACAACCAGCGGAAAAAGAGGATAAACAAAATGACTGGCTTGTTTCACCGATAGATGACGCATCTTACTGCCCAATCAAGAATAATTATTGTTGTTCTATATCCAGCTATTTATTACAGTACCTAGGTACTTTTTCTTTCCTAGGCACCGTGGTTTACCAAAATGGGTTTACCATCGCTTCGAGAAAACCGGCCCAGATGTCTTTCGTTAGTTGACTTTCCCTACGACAAAAAACGACCCAAAGCGGACCGAAAGCAGAGGAAACACCTCCACTTCGGTAGGTTGAACGCCGTTCCTAGCAGAAACCGTGTCCTTTGAGGTACAACCATTAAGCCGTTGGAAGCGGAGTTGGACCGTACTAAATACGGCAACTTGCGAAAAAAAATGAAGAAAACACAGCAACAAGTGGCGCTAAGAGTTCGAGGATGGCGGTTACACTCAAACGATGTTATGGGGGTTATATTAAGTGACAAGTTGAGAATTGCAGAAGAAAGTTCATTTTTTCCGCCTCCAAGTGATCTTCACACCTCTCACAACGCCTTAGCGTCTCGCGCACGTCGAGCGCGCGTCCGCAACCAAAGGACAGCGGAAGGCATGGGCGCATGTTGGAGTTCGGGCGTGTGAAAGATACCCCCTGTCGTTCTCACTCAATCCGTGAGTATAGACCTTTCTTTTTAAAAGAGAGCATGTGGCCGGTGCGATTTTGAGTGTTCAAGCGTATGGCGCGTGCATTGCTGGCTTCCCGAAGTGACGAACACGCAGGTGCTGGGCTGTTCAAATCGCACTCTGGACTGTGATTTTGTAAACTTTGGAAAGGTCTATAAAGAAGGAGGAGAAACGAGCGCAAAAAATTAGAGCGGCCCACGAAATTCTTGTAAGTTGTGGTCGTGTTTGTGTCGGACAGGTGGAACATTGTTTTAAAGTGCGGGGGAGCACAATCTCGTTGTGCGTAACAATTTGGGGGTCATTTTACGGAACGTTGTAAGCGTTGCGGTTACGAACTAATTTTAGATTTGACGAAGCTTGTTAAAAGAGCGAATGAAATGATGGAGAGAGAAATCGTTAAAGATTTTGCTATGAAAAATGCGGCTGTAAAATGTCTGCACATGCCGTCTACTTTTCTGCTGGAAAAGGAATGGTGTTATTTAGATTGTTTCATATAAGACTACCCATATGTTATCGGTCCGGTTATCGGCGTGGTAAGGGACAATCAGGGTGAGTGAATGTTCTTTCAGTCAATTCAGTTGTAAGCTCTTTCAATAAATTCATTTGGCTCTTTTAACCTTTTCAAAAATAGAGCGCTTTCTTCATTTTGCCTTTAGTCCATCGTAGGGTGACACTTCGTCTCACCCTACGATGGACTAATGGCAAAAGCTACGGACTTCCAAATCCAATCACGAGCCACTTATTGCATGCTATTTCGCTTCGATGCAGCTATCGGTGCCCGCGTCTCGGATCACTGATTGTGGTGGATGGACAGCGGTTCGAATCGAAAAGCAGTAAGCTGCTTAACAATTTTAAAGTGCGAAAAAAGCTACGACGTAAAAACTCTTTGCAGTGTCGAAGCTATAGAAATGATGCAGCGCTTTTGGGCTCAGATCATTATTCGGCCACCAATAATCTATGCTGAGCATTTCATAGTTTAGCGTGGAACGTGATTGGACCTGGCGGCCCGTGGCTTTGGCCATTAGTCTATCGTAGGATGAGACAAAGTATAGTGACCGAATAATCGTTTGTAAGTCAAAACAACCCTGCAATTCTAAAGAGCGGGAGAGTGTGCACGGTCGAGCGAGCCTAGAGAAGAAGGGCGACTGCATTGTGCTGTTGTTTAACTCATTTCGATTTACGGATGATAGACTCAGCAGTGCAGACTAATTAGCGTCATCATTCTTGCCTGCTGCGCAAAGCGAGCGACCATTCAGCCCTATATAAACAGCTAGAGCAATAAAGGCGTTGACTTCACCAATCATTTACATGAAATCGCTATGCTTTTTTTGTTCTTCACTATTACAAAATATGTGCTTTGCCCTCCCCCTCCCGCCCTCCCCCCTAAAAAAAAAAAAAAAGCTTTCACATTCAAGAATTGTTTCCTTCTTGCCCGCACTACACAGTGGATACAGCCGCCTCAGGTATGTTATTTAAACTTTTTGGGTAAATAACTAGAATCCGAAAGCAATATATATCATAACTAGAATTAATTGGAAATACAATCGACTAAGAATTGGTCATATTGGACGTCAACAAATAGTAACAAAAATTTGTATGTGGCAGTGAAAATAATTTATTCGAAGCTCACACTCCATCAAACAAACGTCATTGGAAGCGAAGCCTGGAGGGTGATGCGTTATTCCTCGGTGCCCATTATGGATCCTTGTCTTTATCTTACAATTTCTGCAAATAAATAGTAATATACGTTAATTAAAACATATGCTCTATCACCCCATATCGTATTTACACCCACCTCAAGATGAGAATACCAGGGGTGACACTCTTACAATAATTCAAAAGTCGCGATTGATAGCTAAAGTATAGCAACATCAGTCATTCGTTCAGGATATAAAAGCCTCGTTGGCCTCCAAGTAAGAACTTTCTAAAGAAAGGTTTCTCACTTCTCCTAGCCAGAAGGATAGGTGAGGCAGGAAACCCAACCCTGAGCAAGAACGAAGCAACAAAATAGCTTACACTTCTTCTTGCGGAGGAGGGTAGCGTAGTCTCCGTAGGAACCAAGACCATAGCCGTAGTTCAGGCCGTAGCTGCCGAGGCCGTGTCCGTAGCCGAAGTGTTCAAGACCGTATCCGAGGTGTCCAATACCGTAGCCGTATCCAAAGGCTGGGGCATGCGCAACGGTGGTTACCGCTGGAGCAGCGTGGTAGGTCTGGTAGGTGGCGACAGCTGGAGCAGCGTGGTAGGTAGTGGCAACCTTGGCGACAGCTGGGGCAGCAGCGTAGGTGGCGACTGGGGCGACGGCGTAGGAGGCAACAGCTGGGGCATGGTGGACAGTAGAGACACTGGTGACAGCTGGGGCAGCGACAGCGTAGCCAGTCAGGCCAGAGTGTCCATAGCCGAGACCATGGCCGTAGCCGAGACCATAGCCATAGCCGAGACCGTAGCCAGAGCCAAGGCCGTAGCCGAAGCCGAGGCCGGAGTAGCCGAGGCCGCCGTAGGCGAGACCGCCGTAGCCAAGACCGCCGTAGCCAAAGCCGCCGTAGCCGATGCCGGTGTAGCCAGCGAGGGCACTGGTGGCCAGAGCCAGAAGAAGGCAGGCACGGAACTGCAAATGAGAGGCATACAGAAAATGGTCAAGGTCCCAGTCAGACTTGAGCCCGATACTTAAAAAGTGTAGTGTATTACAATTACAAATTACTGAGACTCAAATGTAATGGATTACAATAAAAAAACACCGAGTCTCTGTTGTAATGGATTATCGTTACAAATGACTTTCCCCGAAAAATAAGGAATTAATTTACTCGTTACTTTACGAATTACTCTGACGTTACTTTACAAATTACTCTCAAAAACATATAAAACAGCGCAAAAAAGACAGGGAAATAGGGCAAGTGCTATTCTTGTTCACTTCGTGTTCCTGTCTTTTTTTGCGCAATTTTGTTTGACTAAGATGAACGAACTAGCCCAACAACTTACTTTTAGACATTAGAAGAAAGAAAATGAGACATTTGCAATTCCCTGTAATGCCGAATTAGAGCGCAGCTCTTGAGGAGGAGGAAGGATGGGTACGGAGAGAAGGGTATGCCCCTCCTGCTCCTCCGTACCCTCTTCTCCTCTCTTCCTCCCTCCTCCTCCTCCCCCTACTCCATCCTCCCCTCCTCCTTTCTCCTCCTTTCTGTCTCCTTCCCTCCTCCTCCCTTCCTCCTCCCGAACCCTCCCTCACCCCTCCCTCCCTCGTTCGTCGTGACGTCACTCGTGACCCTATTGACCCGCGTGACATGACCTCGTGACCTTTGTCGAGGCTTTCGCGATTGACCTTCGCGATGTCACTCGTGATGTGACTCATGACCTTCATGACGTCACATGGGACGTCACGTGGGACTGCATTATGGGAAACGTCCCATAATACAACGCACGGTTACGCCGAGGGCGACGGCGACGCCGCTCATGCCGGAAACGGGCGCCTAAGAACTGCGCTCTAAACTTTAGATATTTTAAAAATGCCAGCATTATTTGTAGTCATACGCCGGCATTATGGTAGCCCTGGTAAATATAAAATATTGTATCTATGGGAAAGGATGTAGGCATACTCCGTTCACCTGTAGGCTGAGAAGGCAGCCAAAGCTGCAGCCACACCATTCCTCTCGCTAGCTTATGGCAAGCAGAAATTATCCCTGGTATTCTGCAGACAAGGCTGGCAGGGATCATGCTCACTAGCAGCGTGTACATACGCAAGGATATTCGGAGGTAAGGAACCGATGTACGAAAGCTTGCTTTTGAAACGGGACTTTGAACCCTGAGCGCAACGCCTCAAAGCTGATGTCTCGTGCCTGTAGCTTTGATCCCCTGACAGCCTCCAGTATTGAAAAATATTGCGGTGGCTTAGCTCGGCTATGCCAGGATATACGTAGCGTGAGCGTATGCGCACAAAATGAGAGGCGCTATCAAGCGGCTCCGGTGCAGCGTCAGACTTGGCTACTGCGCAACGGAGGCGCACAGCTGGACACGCGGCGGCGCCAGTGCGTCTGCCGCGGCTACGACGTCACTCCTCTGGAATGCGCAGACCGGCGAAGCGTGCGCGGTGGCGGCAGCTCCGGCGCGCCACATGTGCGCCGTGTGACGTCACTGCTCCTCGCGCGTGCGCAGCACGGCTCATTATACGAGCCACGCGAAACTGCTCAACCTCGGCCAGTGTAGCTCACGCTACAAAATGCATGGGCGCGAGCGCTCGTTTTTGAGGTTTGGTCGAGGGGCTGGTCGCACACACATATTGCTCCACTTCCTCTATTACGTTTATAATTTTAAAGGTAACGTGTAATTAAAATAATCCGTTACAAATGTTTTGTAATGCTATTACATTACAAATTACAGCCACAAAAAAGTAAGGTGGCAATTTCAAAATTACTTGAAATAGTAACGGATTGCCAAAGATCCGTTACTCGTAACTGGTTACTTCCCATGTCTGGTTCCAGCTTTTGTTTTTAAATAAACAGAAGTTAAATGTGTCAAGAGCCGGGAGTAGATATTCATGAGGGTCTATATTTCTAAAGAGTAGTAAGGTTATATAAATACTTTCCAGACTGCCATTGTGGTCGAATGAAAATGACCACTCTTAATTTCCTATAATAAAGAGACTGAAAAGTATATCCTGTGCAAAAAACAACAACAAAAAAAGAAACTCACCCCAGTCATGGTGCTTATGGTAAGCTGAAGTGTGTCTAACTGCGGACTTAGGTTAACTTCTGTCCCTTTTTATAGGAAAGCTTCTGATGGAAACCGTATCGCCCTAAGTGACAAAGATTCAAACGACGTCACTTGTTTAAGTAAAAAAAGGAAAAAGAAACTGACTTTCGTGGCCGGAGGTTGAATCAGGACCCCGCCCTAACCTTGGGTATAAATGTGGTATATTGTCGGTTCTGCCTGGTACCAAATGAATTGAACCTCGCTTCAAAAAGACGTGACACGCACTAAAATAAAGTTTCCGTGGAAGTGCTGTCTAGAGGCAAATGCCATTTCTTATTATGCGCAGCACGCGATACGAGTGGCAGTATAATCTTGACTTTCCTTCGCCTCACTTCAGGAACTTAATCAAGTTCTTCTGAAGTGTTTCTAGTTTCCTTTGCAATGTTTTCATTTTTGTTTTTATTTTGGAGACATCGTTTAAGCTAGGAAGCACCTACTTTAATCTCCCCCTTAATTTAGCCATGGTTTAAATCATGGTTTTGAACTTGGCACAGAGGTTTATTCAGAGGTCAAAAGAAATCTTTTGTTCCTAAATTATGGTTCCTAAGTGGCATATATTTCACAGGCTGGTGAGCCTATTGGGTCGGGTCAAGGCGGTTTCTCCATCAGGCTTTTCAAAATGTTCTACATAAATTACAAGTATGCATTCTTAGAAAAAAGGTATCTGTAGTCCTCAATAAAAGGAGGAACGGTCTTGTAACTTATGGTCCTTAAGAAAGGGGAAAACGTTCGTCCCAAAAGAAGGGTGGCAAAAATCTCCGTTACCAGGATCTTATTATGGCGGCCCCGAATCGAGCAATTCGAGGTCAATAAAGCTTAAACATCTATTGTATGGGGCCAGAGGAACAGCAAATAAAAGCGTTACACGAGCTTTTCGCAAACTGTATTTATTTCCAAAGCCAGCTTCCCCTGCAGGTAAAGAAACTTGCGTTTTGAAAGCACTTACTCAGTCTTCTCGTCGTCAGCACTGCGATGTTAAACGGAGACAACCGATACCCAGTTACTTCGCGCACTTTACGTCTTACCTTTGCTATTCCTCGAGCCATAATTCCTTCGTTAACCGCAGGTAAACCATTCGCGAAACCAAAAGCCGTTCCCAAAAGCGCGAATTCGATGCATCTGTTACAAGGTAATCAGAAATTATCGCGAGGAGTGAAAGAAAATTAAATTGCTCGCCACCTGATGGCAGGCTCAAGCCGAGTAATTGCAAGTACCGAGGCTAGGCGGCGCTTGGTACCATCAAATTCATGTGCTAAATAAAATATTTTTATTTGCTCACGCTACCATTGCGCTTTTGGACATTCGGGAACCTTTATTATACACACATGTAGATACATTACGCATACCACTAGCATCAGCTGAATATATACATTTGAGCGCACAACATACACTGCACATACAAACATCAATACAACAGCACACTAACCCAATCACTACATCTGCCCACTGCGTTTCCGCCTTTTATACTGGTCGTTTTGAAGGTACGGATTTTCTTGGTGACCAAATAAACAATACCATTTTCCCAGCATCTTGATTTTTTTCAAGCAATGTCATACCTTTGAGAGTATTTTTAACGCCTCAGGGGATGACTCTCTTAGTAAAAAGTAAACTCTAATGGCGTAATTATTTGAAAGCCAATAAATCAAGCCGCTCCAATGCGGTTCCAAGCCATGTGTTTGTTTCCACGCACGGCACGTCGTAGCCAATATTTCAATTGTAGTGTTTGTTTTTGTATTTCTGCTGTTCGCGTGAGGCTGCAATTGTCGTCTTCAATTTATCTCTGTAGAAAGGTACTGACTCAGGAGGAAGCGAAGCTTCACGGACGGAGAAATCGCTTTTCGATCAAATTGAATGCAGTCAAAGCCGCGACTTGCGGCAGGTGTTCAGTGTACGGAGCTACGTCGTGGCGAGCCCCAAAATCTTAGCGCTCATCCCAGCGCGCCACTCGGAGGGTAGCTTCTCCAGGAACCGTAGTATATTTAAACAGCAAAATAAAGAATACCTTTTTTTTTTGTTTCTCGATTTTACCTACCATCCTCGCTTAATGCTAAAATTCCAAACTGTAAATACATGAACTTTCTTTCATATTTCCATACTGTTCAGTCCTTTCCCCAGAGCGCAATAGCGCTCGGGGGGAATACGATAGGACATCGCAGACGACTGTCACATTGGCCACTGTATGACAGGACTCAGGAGCTACGGTTCCGACCAGCGTTACAACATGACTATCCGCAGGTCGACCGATTACATCATAATTCCTAAACAAAAATCAGAATGTCAACCTGGGACACCCCGCCCCCCTGATCATGGCCCGACTGGCGGCATCAATGCCCGACAGTTTTCGTCATCTCATCTTCTCTTAACACCACTCATACGCGAACACACGGTCACATGGGCGATAATTCTAGCCTTCTGTTCACAACGCACAACGCTGCCATCGCGATGTGGCTGCTATGTTGCTGACACGCAGAAATACGGAACCACGTTGGATTGCCGGTTGGCACTCGGCATCGCAAAACAGAACCGAACTCAGCACAGAAGGCACACAGGCACCCGGCAGCAAAACCTGCCTCTCTTGGACGCAGTTTCCCCGATTTCCAAAACGTCCTCAACGTCGACACATCGTTTCGTGTGGTCCGTGTGGCTCCGCGTGTGGGGCCATCTTAGCCCAGTGTATGTGGCACAGCTGCCACTGCTCTGCTACTTCGCTGTTTTTAGCTGGCTCTTTTGCTGGTTTCATAAAATTAGTGTTAAAAACGTCAATGCAACCGAAATATTCTGCACGTTTGGACTGGGAAACGGAAGTACAGGCGGCCTTCGCTGCCGCTGAAGCTCAATCGACTCAACAGCATTTATTAAACAACGTGCGCGACGTGCTCGAAAAACGAAACCGAAAGAAGATGAGTCGGGAGGGCGGAAGCTTTCTCCCGTCTGCCTGGAGAAGGAGAAAAACGTCTCGTTCCACCCTTCTTCTCGTGTCCACTTGGGAGCGCGTCAGTAGAAGGGAGGAACACGCGCCGTTGCTACCCTTCTCCTCCATTTTTTTCGTAGAGTGTGGTGAATACATCTTTTGTTACAGAACGTTGTGTGCTAGCTATCTTTACTTAGTAATGTCTCATTTACACGCTGCAGTCAACACTACGATCCGTCAGAGTCTCTCATGAAGCACCAAAAGTGCATTGTCACGGCGATCGTCGTTTTTGTGCGTTTGATATCTCAAGCTAGACCAATGGCGCGCAGTTCATTCCCAATAATCCTCCGCTTTTCACAGCGGCAGCTATTACGGGCCCGTCTCCCCGGATTTCGCGACGGCGTGAGCGTAGACAAATTCAGTGTCCCCACTAAATTTAGGGGAAAAGTTTGTGTCACGTGCCGTATGCATTAATTCGGTTTCCCCGATAAAGTTGGCGGGAACATTGATGTTACCCGACCTCACGTCACGGGGCCTACAGACAAATTCAGGCTTCCCGCTAAATTTAGCGGAAAGATTTACGTCACGTGACCTGTTCAGGAATTCCGTTTGCTCGCTAAATTTAGCGAAGAAACTGACGTACATGACCTTGGCACGAATTCAGTTTCCCCATTAAATGTGGCGGAAAAACTAACGTCACGGGCAATATACGGGGAGTCACAAAAGAAAATTTACACGGTCGTTTTTACCGCAAAAATAAACTAGGCATCGCCGAACGCTCATTCTCCACCCAAAGGTAGCGCTAGAGGTCACAACCAGATGCCAAAGTTTCAGCCCGATCCGATAACTTAATCAAAAGTTATAACTGATTTTCTGCAAATTTCAATAGGAAAATGGCGGCCGACGGAGTTTTCGAACACATGGGGCTCTATGGCACCAGAAACCGAAAACGGGCAAAAATGGGCTTCATTTTCCCATTGAAATTTTCAGAAAATCACTTATAACTTTTGATTAAGTTATCGGATCGGGCTGAAACTTTGGCATCTGGTTGTGACCTCTAACTTTACCTTTGGCGGAGAATGAGCGTTCGGCGATGCCTTATTTTTGCGGTAAAAACGACCGTGTACATTTTCTTTTGTGACACCCTGTACAGACAAAAGGGAGTTTTCGTAGACCGTGTTTCCCCCTCCGCTAAGCCCTCCGCAACGAAGAATCCGCTAGTGCGCCTGCGCGCCGATGGCCTTGAGTGTAGAGTTCCGGGTGTCGTAGCGGGTCGCAGAGAGCGTTGCGGGACTGCCAAAACGACCTACGAAAACTCCCTAAATACGGGTTCCCCGCTAAATCTAGCAGAAAAAATTACATCACGTGTCTTATGCACTGATTCATATTCTCTGCTGAATTTAACGGAAAAATTGACTTCACGTGACCTACGCACCAATTCAGTTTCCTCGCAAAATTTGGCGGGAAAATTTACGGCACGCGACCTGACGTCGCTTGTCCTACAGACAAATTGAGGTTCCCCGCTAAATTTAGCATTTATTTACGTCACGTGACCTATGCACCAATTCAGTTTCCCCGCTAACTTTGGCTGGAAAATCGATGTCACGTGACATGACGTCAAGGGACCTACAGACAAAAACAGCTCTCCCACATCGGAGATCTTTACCGGGTGTCCAACTCAGAGGCGGTAGCCGAGATGTTTAAAGAGAATAAGGCAGGAAAGTGGTCGGATTTCAGTGTGGATGTAGATGACTTGTTTTATTCTTTGCTTCACGGAAGTTGTACTCCTCAATGATGTTGTGCATTGAGTCCAACGGGAAAGTAGAATTCAGAAACTCTATAGGTGTGACCCTTGAATGTTTCCTCGAGCTATTACAATTTTGTTTGAGAATCTTTGATGGTTCGCTGGCTAGATATGGTGTTCCCTCAAAAAAAAAAAAAGGCGTGACCATTGTGTCATGCGTGTCGCCCATCTTGAGCAATATTTTGCTTGGTGGAGTTGACAGAGCCATAGAAAGTGCCATAAGTTCCTTCGTTGCGAAAAATGTGTTTCGAAACGTGGACTACTTTTCTGTCCCTTATTAGGCGCTGATGGATGTGTCACTCGGAGCAAGGGCTTGGATGCTTTTAGTAAGTGTGGTGGAGGACTAAGTTCCACGTTTGAGGAACCTAAAGAAGGTTTTTGGACTTGTCGGTAAGCCGGGGGGAAAACAGATGTGTTGGTCTTATAGACTCCGTTCCAAGAAGCCCATTCTATACTACCAGTCTTCACATTCAAAGGTCGTGAAGAGAGGCATTGATGTCGTACGATGTTTGACGGTTTCCGGGAGCAAGCACGGAGACTAATGGCTTGGGGGTTTCCGGTGACCCTTCTGACGAATGTAGCAAGTTCCCGTTTGAAAACAAATGCTAAATATGCGGAGAACTAAAATATAAACTTGACAGAAAACTCATGGTTTCCTTTGCGCACATTTATCGCATCTCTCAAAACCAAATAAAGTAGGAGGTAGGTAAGGGAGTATCTGTAGTGTTCCAGGCCCCTCCAAAATTGAGCCGAGTGAGTTCTAGGGTTGGTGATGGGGATAGCCACCAAAAAGTCATGTGCACTGCAGTGCACCAAAAACCGTTCATGACTTGTGTTTCCTCTGTTGTTTACAATACCCTCCTATCTTGTTAGACGTTTTATATAAGTCAGACAAGTAGATGTCTGAATGACAGGCTTTGAATGCATTTTTAATCACTGGGGGCCACTGTTGGGGGCACTTGGAAACAGATTCAGTAGGTGCGAGTGCGTGCTCGATTTCGGTTAAGTTGCTGTCCTGGCTCAGCGCAAGGAAAAAAAAAAACAAGAGAGATTAAAGAAACTTTTTTTTTTTTTTTAATTTCCAGCCTGGGCGACCTATGCTTCAGCGCTCCGTCGGTGGCTTTGCCATATTAAGAGGTTTGGTTTTCGCAAGCAATTATGAATAGCCTTGCTTGAAGTAAGCCCCGAAGCTAGTGTGGTGCTTGATAGATCAAAGTTGGTGGTTGTTGATGTTATCTGTTTTGGCTACGTTGTTTTCTTTGTGTATTTTTTAGGAAAAACACTTTAGTTTCGAGTACAGCTTCGCACTGTCGTGTATGTTTCTTTACTTCGTCTTCGTCATCTGAGATGTTTTTGTTATGTATTCTTCGCTAAATTTAGCGGAATAATTGACGTTATGTGACCAACCCACCAATTCAACTTGCCCGCTAAATTGGGCGAAAACATTTGGCGACGGTGCGAGTGCAAACTAAACTAGTTAGAGCCGCAACTGATAGTGGAGCGTCCCTCGCTTTCCCGACGGCATGAATGTAACCGAATATAAACACAAAAGCTGCCGCTGTCGAAACGCGTCAATCCCAGCCATCGTCCCCCGATTTTTTTTTCGCACTTGCTTGGTTAAGCCGGTGATTACAAACACATAAACACGACGAGCGCCGTGAAGATCACTTTTGTCAATTCTTGACTAGCTCCATCGAATCGGAGCGTCTGCTGCGGTAATACTTAAAGGAAATCAAAGTGGAGCTGCAAACTCGTGTTCTCTTAAGGTGGCGGCTTCAATTCCCGACCGAGGTACCCGCAATCTGACGGAGTATTGTTGCGGAGAAGGCGTCGTGTAACCGAGCTTTCGGTTGCACGTCAATATATTCCCAGGTGATTCAAATTAATCCTTAGTCCTCCTCTCGGGCGTGCCAGATGTCCTTCGTTAGTCATGCACGGAAAACCCCTAAATTTGATTTTTGTTTCGTTTGCTTGCTGAAGCCTTCCTCGAGACGCGACCTTGTACCCGCACATGAAACACCGTTTGCCTGCTGGACGAACTCAAGTAACCACGTCCCATGTCGTGACACAGCATCGTTTTGGTGACGACGGTGGGGAACGTTTCCCCGTTGTACAAGTTTGTCAGAAACCTGCCAGCGATTTTTCTATATCCACCAGCCTAACGTCCTGGTGACTTCTGTCTTGCTGACTGAGCACATTTAGGCCTCGCAGCGTCCCTACACAAGCCTTACTTCGGAAACGCCGACGACATAAGGGGAAACTGGCCGTTGCGCCTGATTCCTTTCTTTCTCGACCGTTCAACTCGTCTGAAGATTCATCGGGAACTGCTTTGTCGTAAATCTCGCGGCCGAAGTGATTTTTGGATACGCCAGGATGTTATCTGGTACTCAAGGACCACCGGTGCAAGCGCTTCGAAGGCTGCAAGGAGGCAGCCGGTGTTGCTGAAATTTTTTTTTTCGGTTCGTCGACAGTTTATGCCTCATCTAAATCTTGATGATGCAAACCAACTTATCTACCATGCCTTCTTCCCGAGTCGTCTTTCACCGCCCGCTACATCTGCTCTTCCGCCAGCGACGGGGTCAGCTGGAGGCGCGGCTGGAAGAGCGTGCATATCGAGACCACTTTCCGGGCTATACCTGCCCCTTGCGCTTACTACTCCGAAACAATAGGGAGTTTTAGTAGACCGTGTTTCCCCCTCCGCTAACTTTCCTCAACAAAGAAATCGCCACTGCGCCTGCGTGCCGATGGCCTTGGCTGTAGAGTTCCGGTAGCGGAGAGGCTTAGTGGAGGGAGAAACACGGTCTACTAAAACTCCCTAATACCATCCCTGGCTAACAATTTCCATACCACGACCAGCAGCATTTTAGGGTGTCATCGGCTTCCTCGCAAAACACCAACGAATTGCTCCTAGAGTACATTGCAGTATCGTACTTGCTGACGGCGTGCGATGTTGGCACTCGGAAGAGATGAACATATTTTTTTGTTTGTGAGTTTGTGTAGGGTTTTCTGTGTTCGGGGTTTACTATGTATTATAATTCATCGGAGTTTCTTTTTTTTTTTTCTCACGGACTTTAAATTTTTTAGCGTCAATTTTATAACTCCGATAACATATTGGTGTTAATCGGGGATTACGCTGAAGAATAGAGGACACGGGCATAGAATTTACGAACCTTATGGGAATGCGCGCGTTTCGAATACTTCGAAAACGTCCCGGTACCAATAAGACTAAAAAGAAAACATGCTAATGGGTCTGGTTCCTTGAAGGGAAACTCCGCCGATTTTTTGGTAGACTTCGATTTGGCTGGAAATTTGTAGACCGCATCAATAACCCTTTCTCAAATGATAACCACAATATCTTATAAAAATAAAATTTTTCCGTTACGTTATTGAATTTTTAAGTTATGCCGGCCGCGAGGGTTCCAGGAGGCGACTCTCTACTGGCAACAATGAAAATTCCATACTTTTCCCTACCCGCGTACGTCACGGATGGGCAGGCGGACGAGCGACTCGGGCAGCCGCGAAGTGGCTTTCCGGGCGCCAGCGATCGAGATAATTTTTTCGCAGCATCAATTTTTAAAGTTCTTTTGCAAAGGGTAGCAATCTGTGCTGCACGATAAATTGTAGAAATAGTGCCGGGAAAAGCTTCTTTTTTACCCTTGTTTTCGGGGGGAAAAAAAGCGTTTCCCGGCAGCAATGGAGACCAGCTACGTCAATGTGCTTTTGCGCGAGCTGTGTGCCGAGGGGACTAGTGTCACTTGAAACATACTCACTTATGCTCCGAATACTTTATAGCTGCGTGCTGCGAGTTGCCGTATCCTTCAGCATCTGGAACAGCTTCAAGAGCGGCATGCGCAAACTCAAGCCGGCTGTGACCATCGTGTCCACTACCACATCCTTCCAAAGAGCTCTAATAATATCGAGAAAAATAGTACACAATCTATACTCGTTTTCACCTCAAGTAAAAAGGACGTTTTGCGCATTGTTTATACGCCGGGCGAAGTAGTTCTTACAAGATTTGGTTGTCGGAGGAAGAAGCGACGCTTTTGGTGTTTGAAACGTATACGTTTTATTTATTTATTTATTGAAATACCTTAAAGGTCCTTCTGGGAAGGACATTACATAAAGGGGGGGGGGGGGATAAGTGCATCATATATGAAACACACAAAAAATAATAAAATAAAAACATGCACAGCAGTGCAAACATAAAAAATCGTAAATCAAGCAACAAAACATAAAATCTTCCACAGTAGTGCCAACATACAAGAAATCGTAAGTCATACAATATCTAAATGGCTGCTGATAAGAGAACGAAAGCTATCAGGGTTAATCTCGGTGACAATGCGCTCTGTTAGATCATTCCACCACACTGCTGTTTTGGGAAAGAAGGAATACAAAAAAGAAGCAGTGCGGCAGGTGAAACGGTCAATCTTACATGAGTGATTAAGACGAGGTGTAAGGAAATGCGACTCTGTTAGGGTGCCTTGGCTGTGAGATGGTGCATAGTAAATGCGATGAAAAAGGCATAAGCAAGAAAGCTTGCGTCTTAAGGCCAGTTCTGGAAGGTCGGCTTTCTTGTTTAGATAGCACATATCTAATCTAAAATACACCTACATAAATATTAATTCTCCTTATAAAGGGGAAAATTAGTAATGCACCGCGAGGAGCCAGACTCTTTTTACTTCGGTTCTTGAGGTGAAAACGGGTATAGTACTATAGTCGACATTTTGCACAGTCACATTTGTTATTCACAATTGGTTCAGGGATTTTTTTTTTAATTTTTTTTTTATTAACACTATTTCTGTTTCGGACGTCGAACCTAGCTCGGGCTACTCTCGGAGTTCCACTCACGTGGCCGATATGTTGAGAACGAGAAGTGAAACGTCAGTTCAAGTCTGAATTTAGACATTGCTTTCGACATATTGCTATTCCTGTCTGCTATTACAGAGGTTTATGGAGCAGGTGTTGAGCTCCATTAATATACAATAGAGCCTTTTCCTGTTTTTTGAAATGGTTCGCGTGCAATATTATCCGCAGAAGAAGTGATGAAAACGTCTTTAATTTATTCTATTGCGAAGAAAGTTTATATAGCGCTGAAAAGCTTTTTTTAAACCATGAAAATATTAATGTCGTTGAGGGGAGGCATGCAAATTTACAGCTGATGGAAACTGTGCTAAACGAAAACTAAATAAAAAAAAATCTTATATAGAAAAACCCCCTTTCCATGTGCTCTCGAGGATGGGTGTTTCAACGCGTTGCATTCTACTCCAAAAGAAAGAAGGAAAAAAAAATACGGGTGCACATTTTTTTTTAGTAACTTTTGTTAACTCATTTTGAATTAAAAGTTTTATGATGTCTTTCTGTACATTACGCACTATTGCATCTTGAAGCAAATATTCTTTACTTGAAGATGAACAGTGTATTTGTGTATTTTATACGCATTTCATTGCACCTTGATGTTTGTCTTGGTGGTGGCAGAGTTCTTTTTTAATTGTCATTTTAACACGATCTTCATGACCAGTAACCTACCATCTGATCTACATGAATGCAGTTTATTCCATTCTATACATTTTATATTTTACGAGAATCAAAGTCTACATGTGTTGGGTCCCACCCAGCACGAACATGTTCGTCACTTTGGAAGGCGAGCCATGTACGCGCCACACGCACGAACGCTGAAATTGGCATCGACCAGAAGCGCTTTTCAGAAATGGTCTATAGATCTTTTGCTAAATTACTTAAGCTCCAAGGAGCATATTCATGCCACGAGAGTAGTTACATGTGCTGGCGCCTGCAACAGTAACCTTTCTAAAGAAAATCTAAAACAAATGGCACGTTCCTTCAGGTTATACGAGCGTGTGTGGCATCTGTAGTCTGTACCCACATTCCGAGCATTTTCCGCGGTGCTTTGGCAATTTGTCAAAAAATGTACCGCGTGACTCTTCGACCGTTCTTCGCCAGCCATCTTCTACTAAAATGATTACGGATATACTAGTGATATCACGAAACTAGCGAGCCGCGGCTTCAGCGTACCGAGTTGCAAACACGGTTTTACCGAAATTCCAATTGCTCCCATCTTTTCTTTTTTTTTTACTTTCTTATAGTTTAGCACATAGGCCAAGGTCATAATTTGTGCAAATAGAAATAATTATCAACTTCAAATAGCACGAACGCCCAGGTTTTCTCGCTGTTAGGCGCGAGAAAGGCGGGCGCGAGCGTACCCGATAGCCGGCGGCGCGCCTCGCTGCCCACAGGTGACGTAATACTTGGGTGGCGGGGAAAACGGGGGAAAAACTAGGGAGAACGATGTTTCGGTTTCGGCAGCAAACAAAATATTAAAAAAAAAATTAACTAGAGTGAATCTGGCAGAACGAGATAGCATTTCGGAATCAGGAAGCCATCCGCATTCAGATTATGCCTTTGAATTAGGTAGCTCGAAAAATCGGCGGAGTTCCCCTTTAAAGGCGGGGTGCAACGATTTTAAGATTAAAAGAATTTGCATCTCGTCATTTTTACGTTGTTTATCGTATCGCGGAGGATAAAGAAAACATCTCCTTCATTAAAAAATTTCGCGATTCCGCTGCATAATCGCCAAGCAAAAGTCGAGCTTTTCCCCCAACCTGCTGCCGCGAGTTGCAGCCAAAGAAACTACGGCGAAAAGCTTACGTTACCTCGCTCTGCTATAAGCTACAGCATAACGCCCGCTAATGAACGCAGAAAGAGGGAGAGAAAGCGTCCTCCGAGCGAGAACGCGGGAACCTACACGGCACCCCGAATTACGTCACTAGGAGTGCGACCAGGTGTGACCCTGATGACTGGAAAGGAGTTGAGGGGTGCGTGAAACGCCAATATTTATATTTTTTTTACACAACAAGTAGGACACGCAGGCGAAATTGGTTTTCTGTTCTTTACTTCAGAAGTGTGAGAGGGCAACGTCCACAAATTTTTGACCTAAGTCCGGAAATCGTTGCACCCCCCCCCCCCCTTTTAGGAAAAAAAGCAACCTGGTGTGGTTGTGTTCCTAGTACAGAACACATAATGCTGCATGTAAATATTATTTCCCGTAAAGCTCGATATTTTTTTTATTCAAGGACGGCTGCGATTCGGCGTTTTGGTTTTAACCGATTTTGATAAAACCGGCTTGGGGGTTATTTTTAGGTGTTTTTGGCATATTTGCGACTCCAGCAAAACTAACGGCACCTAGCGGGAAAATCTTTAAGTTGCCGGAACATGTCCTTTTGGGATTTCTGCTCGTCAAGTTTACTTTTCGTGATTGCATGATGTCTGGGGTTGGCGCGATGATCACTGAACGAGGGAGGTTGCGTTGGTTGTGCCCACAGAAATGAAAACAGTAGCAACAACAACCGTGACTCGTACTGGACTAACAAATTAGCTCCCTCGCATTGCTTCTCATGTTGTGTAGGACGTACAGTTCTCCCGATGGCTTTGTGATGACTGCCGTATTAGTATGTTGGCTAGGTCGCTCTGAACGCAGCCCACGCAACCGCATGAACCAGACATTGTGCATTTATACACCATCTATAGTGAGGTGCAAGGGCTGTAGGTAGTCCTTCCATCGCGTTAGACCTAACGTTAGGGCTATCGTTAGGCCTAACGTCAGGCCAGCGCATACCCGCCTCCCTCCCTCCCCCCCCCCCCCCCCCTTCACGTCAAACAGCCGCGCGTACCGGTTGACGACGTTAGACCTCAAAACGTAACGGTAGGCCTAACGTTAGGCCTAACGTTCGGCCAGCGCATACCCGCGTCTTCCCCTCCAGCTGCGCCGCCAGCAGTTCGGCTGGCTCCTTAGCACAGAGCCACATGACGCGTCGCAGCCACATGACGCGTCGCAGCCAATGGGTATTCAGGTGCCGTTTTTCAGCTACAGACGGCTACAGACAACGTCGGCTTCGCTTCATAGGACAGTTATTGCTTTCGTATTAAAAATAACACAACACATGCGGATTCAGAAACACCAAGGGAAGGTGCTGGGCGTTTTAGTAAATGCACTGCAGATGCAATGGGTATCTCTGGACGGCATTTCAAAGGTGCCGTTAAGAGGCATGCACTTTGCAGCTCTGTATTTTTTTTTTGTGCTCGCCGTGAAGCTGTTGCACTGTCATGTATGATTCTGGCGCAACAGTAACGAAGAGGTCTTGTGACAACCCCCTTGAACAGGTGCCAGATACGATCTTCCTCCACTATGTCAGCACCCACTCCAGTGTGGCGACAATGACCGTTTTCAGTTTAGCAGGTGAAGACTCGGTGGTGGCATAAATTCAGCGAGCCAGTTTGTCTCTCACTTGCTGTTTGCGTCGTTCAGGTTTTCCGAAGACCTCTGAAAATGCAGCTGTAAAGGCGTGCCATGATGTGATTTTGTTTTCACGGATGTTGAACAATTGCAATGCAGTGTCCTTCAAAAAGAACACCAAATTGACGAGTTTGAAGCAAATCCCCTGACCGGTTGTTGGAATTTGCGTGGTCATAACATTTTACCCAATCGTGAACGTCGGTATCGCAAGGGCCAGTGAAAATAGGTGAATTCCGTTGCCGGTTATTGACTACCGGGGGGGGGGGGGAGGGGGGGGGAAGGGGTGGAATGGGACCGGGAAGTAGTAGCACGTCGAATGTACTTGCTCCTTGGGTTTCCGGAGAGAGGTTGGAGAACTGATCCCTACAGCATGCGAGGGTGTTAAGATAGTGATTTTATGAAGGACCTCTGAATTTAGTAAGAGCGACGATATCGTTGCCGACTAACTGGAGGCGCTCACAGTTTGGCATTTTCGTCTCGGCATCGCTGTCTTCGACCTAAATTATGCAGGTTTTCTGAATTACTTGAAAACATACCGTATTAGGGGTGACCAAAATCAGGTTTTATTATGAAAAATAAAGTGCGTGGGACCGTTTCATTTTACTCCTCAAAATCAGGACATTTTAAATTCACATCTAAGAGTGCTTAGGCTGGCACTTGTCTAGAATTGTTGCACTTGTGTCTTGATCGGTGATGCACTGTACAAGAGGTGGTATGACAATAGGTCCACACAGTTATCAAAATTAAGAAGACGACAAAGGAGGGGAGTGGAGACTTTTGATTTACAAATAGTGTTTGACCGAATAATTCGATTCGATGTTCGCATTCCTGGAATTCGGGTTTTTGAATAGTTCAGCGCTTGGAATACCAATACTGCTGGACCAAGCATGAGTTTATTGAAGAACGCTCTCTATATTGTAACAAAGTCCTAGCAGACCTCAGCTTGGTTGAATTATTCCTGCATTGGTGAAGCACTGGCTGTCTACCCTCTTCAATAAAAAGTGATTTGTTTCTTGTTTTGTGTTTTTCTTGAACCTGACAGCTGCGCTCGAGCTTCGTCGACGCGCTGTACATAAACTCGCCAACGGAGCACACTGACAATGCGAATTCAAGTATGTTGCGTGACCTGCCAGAAGCTGCGCACAACAAAGCGGAGATTAAAAAAAAAAGGTAAGGTGTAGGGAGTTTTCGCTGTTGCGTTCAAAACATGTCAATTAATTGCAAGAACACTGACAACGATAATTGCAGGCGCCTCGTCCACTATCTCTTCACGTCTCGTGGTGCCAAGAGAGGTACGGCAGCTAGGATGCGTGAAATGTATTTTTATTTAAAGGGTTGAGCCGTATTCGTCCCATTCGTGGAGGTGGTAACATCGGAACAGAAGGGACAAGGGAGGGGGCGATCACTTTCAAGACGGAATGCGTCTATCTCAAATCATCTCCGAGTTAATGCCATTAAATGTCGTAATATATATCTACTCATTGTGTCATGGTTTTAAAGCATTTAACGTTATATTACCCCGTTAATGTGTGTTTCAAGACGCAAAAGTCAATGTTTATATTATTTTAAGAACATGGTCTATTTTCGGATTTCGGCTTCATTATTTTAGGTGTCATTATAATGTTCAGAAAAACTTAAATTTAATCCAATGGGACTTATTTGGTGCCTGTCGCTTACAGCCTATTCGTCGGATTAGTGCGAAACATGTGCGGTTCACAATATATTTGTCATATAAATGTAATTAAATATTTCTTTCACGAGAACCTTGAATACAAAATGTCCCGTCCGCCCTAAAAGTGACAAGAAAACGTATATCTTTTGGCGTTATTGGTAGGGCGATAAGCACCTGTATTGCCGACAGCGTCACTCGTAAGGTTCTATGGACGAGCACCGACTCCCCTATATGTTGTGTCCGTCCATGTTGCTTCAAGATATTAAGAGGGTGCATCAATACTGGAAAACTCACTCGGGTCGCGAACAGCTTCGTTGCATGCCTCAGAACAGTAAAGTGCTTCACTGTCGGACCATGGAACGCGGAAGCCCATTGGCGTGTGTTCGTCACGTCTCTGAACGCATTAAGGATTTCCCGTCACGTACCTTGGCTGGCGATGCTGCAAGAAGGAATAACGTAGTGCCGCAAGAACTAGTATGTGCATATTGTGAGGAAGCCGAAGGCGACGACGGGACGATGGCGTTCAACAATCTCGCGCCAGGCCCCATGTGCTGGACCGGCGTCTATAAGGGTACCCTTTTCTGAATCCACCTGAGGCTGGGTGGAAAACGAGAAAAATGTAAAGTGAAAAAGTGAGGAACAGAACGACATTGACAGAAGGTAACGTTTTAAACTCAAACTCAGCTGACTTGTTTATTCGTTGGCATCTGCATATACACAACATTTTCAATGTCTCCTATCACCACACGCATATAAATACACCCAGATGTTCAGAACTAAAGCCCACGAGAAAGAACTGGCATAGATTCTAAACATAACCGTTCTAAAATAAAATGACTTTTTTTTTTAATATTATCTACTGCTAAAAATCAAGAAAAAGCCTTTAAGTACACGGAAGAAACCCGCCTATTTTGAACCGTACGTGCAAGTACCGTCCTTGTATATATGTTCCTTTCTAGTCAGGTCCCCAAAAGACAAGCCAGTATCAATATAACAAAATGGCAATATTTGCCTTCTGTTTAACACTACGGCACTGACCTGAACACACCGGGTAATGGACATGCAGTTGCTTTTATAAAATACAAAAGCAACAAAGAAATCGTCACTATTAGCACCCGGACTATCTTAGCAGGCAAACGTATAAAAACGATATATTTAAAAATAAAAATAACGTACAAAAAAGAAAAATACAGAAAAACTACAATTTGCACTGTTCCGGAAATAAATTACAAACGCAAAAAAAAGAAAGAAAGTTGGCAGTGGGGCCGAGAATCAAAGGTGCCTCTTATACAATTCACTATGGTTCCAATCCTAACCGCATCTTTAACTACTCTTGTGATGTCCTTCACCTCCTTGTACTGCACTTCTATATCTTACCAATCTACCGTACAGTTGCATTCATAGACAAGTCTCGCTATATATGAATTGGGCGCTTAGACTTTCATATTCTTTCTATGCTCAGTAGGCAGTGTTGTAGGCGTTGCCGAAAAACAAGTAACGAAATGCTTTACTCTATAATAATAATAATAATAATAATATTAATAATCTTTATTTATACTTTTAAATAAAAGTAACGCGTTACCGACCTACGTTAGTTCATACGAAAAGGAACGCTTTACCGTTACCGTTAAAAAGCGACGCGCGTTACATTTGCGTAACTTTTTTAATTATTAATTAACACGTTTTACAATCTGACGTTACAAGTACGCATAAGCGCCATATTTCAGTCATCATTATGTCCTTCCAGAAACTGAACATAATTACCTCATCTTTTTAGTGTTCAACCAAAATATTCACGAAAAAACGCAAAGGTAACACAACGAACTAAAGTAAGTTGACTTGGTGACTAGAAATACGAAAAAAATTTAAATGTAATTTATTTAGGTCGAGAAGAATATGTCACGAGTAACGTAACTACGTTGCATGTTACTCGAAATAAGTAACCTAAGTACGTTGCCCCTAACCATTTTGAAAATGTAAAGAGTCCGTTACTACGTTACCGGAAAAAAGTAACGCATTACCGGTAACGCTGTTACTTGTAACGGGTTACGGCCAACACTGTCAGTGTTTTGCCCTTTACCGGAAATAAGTAACAATATAGCGTTACTTGTCAGCTCGAAGAAAAGATAACGCGTAACAGAGCTCCGTTACCATTTTGCAAATGTAACGAAGTACCGGTGTCGTTACTTGCCATGACTAACGGACATTACTTTTATGTTATTTCGTGATTACTTTGTGGTTCACTGTTAGCGTATGCCAGCTGCTTATAATAAACCGCTTCTATAAACTTCGGCAACAATACACTTGTTCAGAGTGATTATTTACTTGTATTTTGCAGTCCCGCAGGATTATAACAGAGAAGTGTGGGACAGAGCGCATTTATACGTTGAAAACTCACACAAACAGCGCAAGCCTGCAAGTAACAATATAAATAAAAAACTCAAAACAACACACAACATTAAAATTTCAAAATTTCAATAACGCCAAAAATACTAACAGAGAAATGCGCATTGCAGGTCAATAAAAGATTCACTGTCGGCACGATGTGTAATGCATATCCTCGAACACGAGTGGCTTCACGAGCGCGATTGGGACAACTTTAATGTATATCCTCAACATGTTTAACTAGCCCATCTTGTTTTTCTGGCCTCGGCAGGATGTGTACTGTATATCCTCGAACACGTGACGTTTCGTGCGCGCGGTCCGGAGAACCGAACCTTGCCCATAGCACCTGTTAGGGAAGAGAAAATCGCTCTGAAAGGAACGTCCGGATTCACGTCACGTCACGGACGCAAAGTAGACCGTTTCATGTAATCAAAGTTAATCTGCTAAAATAAACGTTATTTTATTCCTTCAAAAACCAACGTCAGATTTCCAATTAACAACACGTCAGCACCCTGCCACCGCTGACTCACTTGTTTTGGTTCAAAGCGTGGGAACAACAACGCTTCCAAACTTAGAGTTTATCCTTTCTGTTGTTGGCAGAACGAGAATATATTTGTTTTAAAGAGAAGGATGCGACCAGCTGGAGTAGCTAGGGACGCTGAGGAAAAGTCCTTCGAACGGCGGCAGAGTCTTGTCTTCTGAACGGATGTCTCTTTCCAGTGAGACGGCTGCTCCTTGAGGATACGATGACGGTGACCTTAGCAACTTCTATACAAAGACTGCACCAAGGACGCTTACGGGTTCCGCACAGCGATAATCTCGCGCCTTTTTGGCCCGGTCGTGGGAAAGTTAGAAGTGTCTTCCGAAGGTGGGTGAAATGACGCAGTTTAGGCATAGCTTTGTTGGGGTTTCTCTTTTACACTGCATTGTATATTGTACAGGAAAAAAAAGTTATTTTGTATTCACCAACCATGCGGCCATTTTTAATCAAAAGTGACGAGTAACGGGTAACGTAGTTTGATAGGAGATACCTTAATATAATAACGACATTACTTTACTCGTTAGTCATTTGAGAGTCTAACGAGTACGTTAGTAAAAAAACAAACGCTTTACCAGTAACGTTGTTACTTTTAACGCATTAGTTCCAACAACGAGTCTGTTACAGAATGTATAACTCTCCGACTAGACATTTGCGTGTGTACCAACGTGCGAGCACAAAACTCTGGCGCATTCTGCGTTTGCAAAATCAGCGTTGTCTTGTACAGCCGCTGCTAAACATTTCGCCAACCTCTGAAATAAAAGAATCACGACACGGAATGAAAAAAAGGTCACGGGAATAATGTAACTTAATTTGCATTTAATGGCTGACAGACCACCCGCGCCCTACCATTACCTCATCGGTGTTCTATCTTCAGGACATAATTGAGCCAGCGCCAACGGGACCCGCCCTGATTGCCTAACAATGGCGGTGCAGAAAAAGTGGCTCGAGAAACTATCTGCACTCTCTGCCCCAGCGGAGAATGCAGATAGTTGCTTTGCACCAACCTCGGGGCCGAAGATAACCGACAATGTAAATGAAAGCGAAGTTTGGTTGAGCCGTATGTGGCGCCACAGCGGTTCAATGGACGAACCATGAGATAGCTGAAGTTTTGGCTGTCGAACGATGGGGAGAGGCCTTCCGCGCGTGTTGTTTTCTAGACACGTTCTCTCCCCCCAATCGCGTGTCTAAGTGGCAGCACATATGTGGCAAAAGTTGGAATGGAAAGATGATAGATGCTAACCGGTCTACCAGAAGACGAAACCCAACTCTTACACTTGTTTAGCGAATTGGCACCAGAGACGCCACATTTCCCCGGATTTTAAAGAGAGAGAGCCTAACGCTGAAATTTGTTAGGCGATTTAGGCCCAGATATGCCAAATGGCAGCCGAAATACCAGGAAGTGATGCCTAACTTTGGCACTTGTTTGGCAATTTGGGCCCAAATATGCGTATTAAGAGGCGAACTATTAGGCAGTAAGCATAACTCTGGAACTTGTTTGGCGATTTTGGCCTTAAAATGCCAGATGACAGCCTAACCACAATAAAGTGAAGAACAACTTCGGCCCTTGTTTGGAAAATTGGGGCCAAGGTACACCGACCCTTGCAAAAAAGGTGAGCTTTGGCATTACTTTGGCTCCTTCGGGCTTCTCAAGTCTCTGAATTCCCACACAAAACCCAAAACTTCTCCCAATGCTCTGTGCTACATGGGTTGCGTCGACTTTCGTGCAGAACGCTGACGTCAATGATTGCGTCGTAAACCATTCATAAGTCGTAGCAAGAGTGAGCTGCGCCATGAGTCTCATAACGAATGCTATCGGAATTCATAGACAACACACAATAGTGTTTTTTTTTAAACTACATTTTGGGTATCCTACCAAGTTGTACTTATTTAGGTGGTTGTCGTTCGAACATATTTTATGAGACTGATCGGGACAACTCTTGGTCCTTCTAATATATAGGTTCTCTCTCCCCCGATCACGGTGTGTGTAGGTATACTTAGAAGTCCTGTCAGAGAACAACAGGCAGCTTAAACTTTCATCCTGATTTTCAAAAAAAAAAAAAGAACATGCTTAACGCTTTGGATATTGTGAAAATTGGGTTGAGTGTAGAACCGATAAAAAATAGACGCATTATTAGCAGGGGGTACACTTTCTGATTCTAAAAAGCCACCGATAAAAATCCGTCGATGCCATACATACGAAATCAAATAAAACAAAAAAAAACACTGATAAACATACGTTTGAAAATATATATGCAAAACGCGTTAAAGAGAAAAATCACCGATCTACGAAAAATTTTGTTTATCTATGGCTACTTTTGTCAAAATCCTCCTATCTTATGTTCGAACTCTTAGTTCTCCATGAGATTTTTTACTGAGTATCACTATGTTTAGCATCCGTCTAAAACGAATAATCAATATAGGTCGATATTTCAACAATAAATCAACACCGGAAACATCCGCCGACTTTGCTTAAAAATAGACACGGGAAAATCAAAGGCCTAATTATGAGTGCTTCTTTGAAATTAGATGCAGAACGTGGTTATAATAGAAACATTTCTTGACATGAAAACCGCGTGATAGCACAAATAACAAAAAAGTGATAAAATTAAAAAGTGGTACCCTCCTATTTTAAAGTCACACAATCGGCTGACCAGTGAACGGTTGTTCAGAGGATTGATTAAAGATCCGTTTTTTAAGCCAGAGATGGTCACGAAATGTTCCGGCAATGCCAACTATCTTAATTGTATGCGTGATTTGATTTTCTAAGTACCTCCCGTGGCGAGCACGAGATTATTACCTGCTTAACGCGTGTTCTTTTTATGGGGCATGCTTAATAACGCTAGCGCTTTCGGTGGTAAACTTAGAGTTTGCAACTTAAAAACAATAAATGTGCGTTTGGTAATAATTGCAACGAAATAGGAAGAGAGCTACATCTGATGAACTCTACATACTACTGGAAATTTTGATTTCACATCGTGAAAAAAAGGTGAATTTTTCGAGTTATTTTTAACGAAATAATATATCTTGGGTAAATTATTATCTATAACAAAAGTAAAAAAAAGTACTCTCGGGATGTATTCGAAACTAAGAACCGCAAAAAGAGATTCAGATTTGGACGATCGCAACAAGTTATGATTAATGGAAGTTTCGCCAAAATCAGGTACCTGTCGCAAAACAATGAAACTTTGTATCTGAGTTTTGAGGTAAAATAGAAGGGCCGAATAATCATAAAAGTATATTCCTCTTTTTTTTTTCTTCAGCCAGAAGTGTGCCTATTATAAGAACATTTAAATCGTTTGACTAATGTTAGCTTTTGTTTTATGTAACAATACGTCATACGTTATATACGAAATGAAAGATTAATTTTATACATAGTCACCACATTCAATACCGTTATTAGCAGTTAAAAGTAGTTTAGAAAAAAAATCTTACGCAAGAAAATGGTAAAAGTACAAATTTGCACATCAATATCCTTAATAAGGCCATTTTTATTGTTTCCATCTGTCATCTGTTCCGGAACGTTTTCTAAGTATACCTGTCATGCGCATGTTTCTAAAAGGTGGGGGAGTATACCATGCCCGTGCACTATTATCCTTAAAATAAGAACAGATAAATCCCGATTTGTTTGCCCGCCCCCAACAGTTGATGCCTAAAGAAACAAATATATACAAAAAAAAAAAAAAAAAATTTTATGATTTGAAGAAACACGAAACCCTTGTTATGACGCGGCGGCCTTGTCCTCTACGATTCTTGGACCCGGTACTTGATATTGGACAACGCCAAAGGACCTGTCTGCACTAAGGGACCCTATAGTCTCCAAGGAAATTACAGGAAAAGAGAGACAGCTATAGTGCTCGTTATCGGAAAAAGGGCCCACCTTCTAACCTCAGTTTTTTTTTTTTTGCTTTGATTTCTCTCAATGTGTGTGACTTCCAATATGCCGGGCTACCAGATTTCCGTCTGTAGAGGAGGTTATGCAGCGGGTTCATATTACGAATTCTGGTACCCCTCGAACTAACACGATCGTTCCTCTACTCTACCGTAAAAACGTGGCAGTTATATTTCCACGGCAAATGTAAAAATATGCAAAATCCTGAAAGAGTATTCTCATACAATAGATACGTCGTAAATGTATTTTGCTGCTGTGTACAACTACATTTTATCAATGTATATAAATATACCGGCCGAGATAGAAATGTATCTCGCTCGTATCTCGAAGATACCATAGACGTACCTATTGATCGGGATTATTCCTAGCTCTGAAATTAATAAAGCTCACCAAAATATGTAAAATAATATTTCACACCCAAGAAGAAAAAGCGGGCAATGGTTGCGGTATTTCGAACCTAAGGAATCGTCTTCTACAGGTGGCTGCTGGACACTTTGGAGCCTTTCTTCTTAGAGACGAACCCTTGACAAGACTTAAGTATACAATCATAATGCACAAAGAAAAATAAAATAAAAATAAATTTCTACTATCTCTTTTATGCTCAAATCTATTCTTAAAACTCACCGATATTGTGAAATTCGGCTTAAATAAACCGCATTCCCCCCTCTTCACATAAAACAAATAAACGGAAGTTTAGGGAAAATTAAATATTTACGAAAGGGGATGTTCGTAAAACAATCAGATAACGCAAAACCTATTTTAGATTATATATTCCGTTCTCACAAAAAACGAGCCAAGACTCGGGGAATAATATATCACAGTTAATATAATTTATTTGGAGTTCACAATCCATACAAAAGATGGAGATGCAAACAAAGTCTGCATGCTGGAGTGTTTCTCTTCGTCGACCTTTGAGAAACGCAGGATATAGTTTCCTGTTTCTGTAAGTAAAAGGACACAAACAATTAATTACCGCAGTTTTAGTAGCTCGTAGACATACATTTAAACTACAAGTTGTAGTAAATATATGACTATCCTTTTTTTTTCTCAATTAAATGTGATGTCACGCTTCGCAGCATAACAAACGTTTCTTTAAAAGCCGTGGTCAAGAAAAATAGAAATAAAATAAATTATGAGTTATCTTGCTCCGACTCAAGAGCGAGTAAAGGTATACATAAGAAAGACATAGCAAAGCGATAGAATAGCTTACACTTCTTTTTGCGGAGGAGGGTGGCGTAGTCTCCATAGGTGCCAAGACCATAACCGTAGTTCAGGCCGTAGCTGGAGAGACCATGCCCGTAGCCGAAGTGTCCGAGACCATATCCGAGGTGTCCAACACCGTAGCCATAGCCGAAGGCTGGAGCGTGAGCAACCGTTGTGATGGCTGGAGCAGCGTGGTAAGCGGTAGCAACCTTGGTGACAGCTGGGGCAACAGCGTAGGAGGCAACAGCTGGTGCATGGTGGACAGTAGACACCCTGGTCACGGCTGGGGAAACGGCGTAGGTGGCGACTGGAGCGACGGCGTAGGAGGCACCAGCTGGGGCATGGTGAACGGTGGACACCTTGGTAACAGCTGGAGCAGCAGCGTAGGTGGCGACTGGGGCAACGGCATAAGAGGCAACAGCTGGGGCATGGTGCACAGTAGAGACCTTGGTGACAGCTGGGGCAGCGACGGCATAACCACTCAGGCCAGTGTGTCCAAAGCCGAGACCATGACCGTAGCCGAGACCGCTACCGTAACCAAGGCCGTAGCCGATGCCGAGGCCGTAGCCAAGACCGTGGCCGGAACCAAGGCCGTAGCCGAAACCAAGGCCGGAGTAGCCGAGGCCGCCATAGCCAAGGCCTCCGTAGCCAAGGCCTCCATAGCCAAGTCCTGCATAGCCAAGGCCTCCGTGTACGTTGCCAGCGAATGCACTGCTGGCCAAAGCCAGAAGGAGGCAGGCAGTTAGCTGGAAATAACGACATTTTTAAATTAGTTTAAAATCTGTCGAAACTTAGAGATTTATTGCGATTAATATCATGTAATATTTAACCAATATAAATTATATATTGTACAAACGTCAGAACCGCGCAAATATGGGAACATCCAGCATGCGCTAACCCAAAACATTATGATCAACAACCTAATACCGCGCTCATCCATAATCAACAAGCAAAACATTTGCAATTTATCTTGGCAAGGATTCTACAAATACTTTACAGCTCCTTGAATAGGAGTGTACCATATTTGTAAGCACAGGTCGGTAAATGTCTTTAGATCGCTATAAGGTGGTTTGTGAGCTCCGGGCTGGCTCTCCATCACATTGCAGATGTGCTTAATATGACCAATGTCTGACGGGTTGAATGATCAAGTCATCAACTGGAATGCGTCATGATGCTCTTTAATCAACTTTAGCGCAATTGTGGCCTAGTGACGTGGAGCGTTGTGCTTTTGAAAGATTCTTCCTCCAGTGGAGAAGACTAGCAACGAATGGGTGTTGCTGGTCAGCAGTGATCTTGAGATCAGGAGCTGCCCTTGGTCAAAGTTGCTTAAATCAGCAACCTTCTCGTTACACGGATACGTAGTCGACAGTAGGGTACATCTCTATCCCTGGCAACCGTTATTCACCATCCACATCAGAAGAAGGTAGATAACGCGCATGGCTTGCCAGCTAGACGCGCCCATTCCCGTAATATAGAGGTGGTCAAACTGATTTGACTGATCATTGTACATCGGACGATATAGTGTGTTAAATCTGCTTGCAACGTTCTCAACGGTTGCCTGACTACCATTGTAACACAAATGTTATAAATTTGTTTAATAAGCCAATCAGGGCATATAATGCTTAGCCAAGATAACGCGACGCGCAGTTAGGAGATCGGAAAGCGAAATACTAGAAAATAGGGAAAAGTAGAATATCATCGATTTAAATACGCAGCTGGAAAAGTGTAGTCGTAAAACAATATACTCACTCCAGACATGGTGCTTATGGAACGTGCAAGTGCGTCCAACTGCTCTACGTTCAACTTCTGTGCCTTTTTATAGAAAAAGTGCACGAGGAAATGTGACAATTCAAGGCAAAAAAAAAAGGCTATATTAAATTCGAGAAAGGAAGTAGAGCTACATGATCTGAGGGTTAAGGAGATCTCCACCCAAACCCTGGCAAAGCATTGTGCGCTGCGGATATTCTTCATCAGTTTTAAGGCCTACACAATTAAATATTTTCACAACAAAAATGTGTCTACCATTAAAAAAAATGAAAAAGAAAAAAGTCGAGAAAGGGACCGTATGAAACATGCTGCTCTTCGTCGTTAATGGCATAGTGCATCCCGCGGAAAGTGTAAAGTTCTTTTTTTATTTGCTTATGTCCCTAATTTACTATTTTAATCACGCTCTCCTAGACGCATTTTAAAGTTTGTCGTGTAACTTAGATTATGTTATTTGAAACACTTTAAACGTCCTGTATGTCGTGTCATGTTTTATAGTCTCGACGAAATGTTTCTCGTGGAGATGTTTTGGTAATGTGTCATTACTATTTTGTCATAGTGTCAGGTCTGGCTCAACATAATATGACCAGACTCGCAAAGGGAACTTGACAGTAGTATTTTCTTATAGCGAGGCGCTCCCTAGCAACATTGCGTTGCCTATCTGAAATTAATTTTACGTGCGTGTGCGATTTTACGGCACGCGCGGCACTATGACGTACATTGAGAAACGTGGTCTGATCAGTGTAAATGTATCCGTCCTTACATTTGAGCCTTCCCTAACAAACAGCAATAGTGGTAGCATAAGTAAAGAAGTAAAGGGCCTAATATCATTAACCTTGATCTTGGCAAAAAAGCGGGAAGTTAGCGGTTGAAATTGAACAAACAGACGCGCTGCCACATCCACTGCTGAAGTCAAATTTGAGTTTTAATGTGATCTTGTATAAATTTAGACAGCTCTATGGTGAATATTTGGCGTGGCATGACTGTGTTCTGAGGAATAAGGACGGGTTTCGGGCCCTAGATCACCAAGAGAAAGAGGAACATTAGTTAACCATGGTTATTGACGCTCGACCTCAATATAAAAGAGATGTTACAGGAACTGCTATTACAAAAGTTTGTAGTGGTCACTCAAGGGGCTTTAGCACTCATCCTTGCGCAAAGCGGCAAAGCGAAACTGGTGCGTCAAATCGGGCCTGTGACGTCCATCCCTCCGCTCTGCCTTTGCTTCGCACTGCGGACGTCACCTGCGTCACGTACAAAATGGGCTGTAGAGCCGGCGCACATCAGGTGAATCGAAGGGACGGTGCGTTTTGCCGGCTCAGTTTCGGTTTGAGGGCGTGTAAAAAGATCCATTATTGGCCACGAATTGTCCACTCAGACTTTTTTAATAAATATTTATAGTCACGATTAGAATATAATAACATCGAGGGTAAATTATCTAACTACACTACGCCATCGAATAATACAATGTAAAAAGTTAAATCTAAATTTTTAGGCAATTAGGTAACTTATTAATCAATTTCTTCAGTTATCTAGTCAGACATGTCAGACATGTATGACTAGATAACATGCATGTCTGACTCTGACTAGATAACGAGCATGTCTGACTCTGACACATGTCAGAGTCAGACATGCGCGCCATATTGGTGCCTATTATGTTTTCTGTCTGTTGACAGGTTCTTGGTAGGGAACGATCGTGCTGGGGGTGCAAGAAGATGTAGAAAAAAGTAGCATTGGGACAGTTCACATTTGATGAAAAGATTCATCTAGTGAAAATCGCGTGTCCAATAGCTTCATTATGAATGCTGGCTCTTGATAGATTTTATTCGCTCCAAATTCATTTTTCCTTTTTAGGGGCTAGATAATTTATAAACACATTTATACAGAACACCCGACTGAAAAGTTTAAGGAATCTGGTAAAATAAATTGTAATCGGCCTATGCATTACTGTTTTTATATAAAATGATTATGAATATTTTTTAAATGCTTACACGTGGTTCAAAAAAGTTGTTAAATACCCCCCCCCCCCCCCCCCCGCGGAATATATTACTGAAAACAACTTCGGCGAAAACCTCATATATTTTGTGAATACTTTGTTTCGTGCAGTTTGCATGAATTAGACTTAAGAACAGATGACAGCCAATACAATATTTGCTTTGTTCTCAGTCTCGCTGAGAGGAAATATTTCAATGATCTTTGTGAACGTCAAAAATATGTTTCAGGGCTTTGTGGAGTTTATGTAGTTTAACCATTCCTAGGTGCAGGGGGGCTATGTTCGACAAATGTTTCGTTTCTCTTGAAAAGAAACGGAAGTGACGGAACTGACGATATCGCGCCTGATTGGTTAGAGGCTCAAATGACGAAAGTTCCCTCTTTCGTCATTTGAACCTCTAGCCAATCGGACGCGATATCGTCCGTTAGATCACTTCCGTTTCTTTTTTAGGAGAAACGAAACATTTGTCGAACATAGCCCCCCTGGTTTGATGTCCACTTTGAAGGTAAATATTTTATAAAAACATTTGCGACCTTTAATTGTATGCATACTCAGCTCTCTTGAATGGGCCAAAATACGTCTATTTTATTATTCCTGGTCATTTTTTATCCCGACCATCCTTAATGCACTCCTTTTGGAAGTGGCCGCGTTGTCCACAGTTGTGACATTGGTCCGAATACCTGTTTGAGTCGCCTGCACCAGGGCGCTCTACGGACGGCCTCCAGTTGCCCCGCATTGAACCAAAACTGGAGCGTCTCCGTCTGCTTTGATTGGGCATTCTGTGCCCGTCCCTTGGAGGTCTTGGTGCCGGGATTGCCTTGGGGCCCTGCCAAAAACATGCTGATTCGAAAGAGTTTGCGGCCAAAGGCGGTGGAAGATAGCTCTTCTGAACGAGGAAGATTTCCTCTGTGCTGCGGGCATGCCGGGCTAGCCCTTCCATGGTCTCAAAAGTGTGGCCGTGTAGGTAGACGTGGTACTTTGGGTGACATTGCCTGAGGACCCGAGCTATAATCTCCGACTCGAAGGCATTAGGCTGCACCCTTTGTGTGAGTTCCTCTAATGCGCGAACATATTGAACCAGGCTTTCGTTCGGAGGGTGTGTTCGGGACTCGAGTTCTCTCAAGATTTGTAACTCGTAACCAGGATGCAGGAACACTGCTCGGAATTGCCGCTCAAACTCCGCTAGGCTGGTGAATATAGGTTGCGGCGTTAACCAGCACGCACCACTAGACTGTAGAGTGAGTGGGAGTGTTCGGCTTATCACGAGGGATTCCGAGGCGCCTGAGGCGGCTTTATAGACGTCGAGCTCACACAGGAAGTCGGCGATTGACTTGGCGTTGTTGTAGCCCATGTAGACAGGCACCGTCAGCTGGTAACGGAGCTCCGGCTCACGTGACTGCTGCACGGTGAGACGCTGTGTGACCGCGTCACACATGTCTGCCACCTTCAGTAGCAATTCGGCTTGCGCATCCGCCGAGCATGCTCCGGAATCCACGGTTGCTTCAGGCTTTTCGCCATCCTTCGTCTCGGACCGTAGTGTGGGAGACATGGCGGGAAAAAACAGTAACTCGACTCGAGAAAAAACGGTAACTCGACTCGAGAAAGATAAACACGCCCCCAAAGAGCCACCCGCGTGACTAAGCAATGCTTTGAGGCTCCAATTCGACGAGCAATCGCGCTGTCGCGAATACAAGCACTACTTCGAAAAGAAACACCGGCGTTTAAAAAAAAACTTAACGAGGGAAGAAACCCCGTCCCATGTCGCTCCGACAGAAGGGCAGCAAAAGTACGTTGGGCGCCATGGGGTAGGGTTGCCTTGCTGCATGCCCTTCCGGGAAGAACAACAGGAAGCCGGGGTTTCCATAACAAGAAACTACATCTATTAGGGTAACAGGAAAGGTTTGTTAGTATTTAAAGTATAACAATGCCGGGGCATTCGACCTACACGTGACATATAACACCTTAGACTGTGATGGAAGAAATTTAGAACTTTTAGTAGAAGGAACAAACACAGAATTGGACGTCTCAAGCTCAGCTAACTGGTTTATTTCTCGACCGTCCTATATACACCCACGAAGCCCTTCCCAACCACACTCTACGCAGAAATCTCCTTTGTTGAAAACAGTCTCAGGTATTATATGACATGATTAGCTATCACCAGCTCGCCTACACACTCACTGTCTTTTGACCTACACGTCTCCGTGCCCTAATTTGGTAAAAGAAAAAAACAACAAAAAAACAACAACACAGTTTTGAATTTGAAGAACGAACTCCGAAAACATGGCATCCTTGATATGAAACGGTGACCTTGTCCTCTGCAATTCTTGAACCCGTAACTTGAAATTGGACAACGCCGAAGGACCTGTCTGAACTGGGGACCCTAGTCTCCGCGAAACTTGCTGGAAACGAGCGAGAGCTAGTGCCCGAAATTGAAAGGGGCCTGCCTTTTTACCTAATTTATATTGTTTTGTTTTCCCTCAATGTTGGCGACTTCCGATCTACCAGCCAGGCGGAAGCCCGGCTAGAACCCCTGATACTAAAGCGATCGTTGTCATTGTATAGTAAAAACGCGGAAATTAGTTTGCCACGGCAAATGTGAAGGGATGCGCAGTCCTGGAAGAGTATTCTCATACGATAGATACGTCGTAAATGTATCTTGCTGCTGTCATACAAATACATTTTACAAATGTATCTCTATACTGAGATATAATTGTACCTTGATCGTATCTCAAAGATATCATTGAGGTACATTTGGATCGGTATAATTCAGAGGCCTGAAATCACTGAAGCTTATCAAATGTATAAATATTATTCCCTACCCAAGAAGAAAAAGCTGTCAATTGTTGCGGTATTACGAACATTGAAGGAACAATGAAGAAGATTTATATTATTTTTTTAAATATTGTTTTTAGCCTTTTTGGGAACCTGGCACACTGTCCAATTTTTTTTACACATTTTGTGGCGCTAATTTTGTGCCTACGAAAGAAATGAAGAAACCGAAACTGAACTATCTCTAATCTCATTTCTTGGCTTCCGAGAACAGAGGTAACGTAGGGAGTGACGTCCAGTGTGAATAGTCGGTATCGGTAGCATCTAGCAGATCGAGACTCTAGTTACCGCGGTGGGTAAAAGCAGCGCGGTGGCGCGGTCGTTCCCAAAGTGAACACGACACCGATATCTGAAACCAAAGCCAAACGTCTCCCACGTGTTCCGCGCTGTGTTTTTTTTTATTTATTTTGTTTGCCTATAGCTTCTCGGTGCCCGTTTCGCCTCTTCCGTAGCAAAGAAAAAAATAATTATGCTGCTTTATTTACGGTTTCGTAATCATTTCCTGTTCGATTTATACTTTTCATGGTTATGCAAGTGGAAATTAAAACACTGTTCATAACAATCGCGAACCAAAACGTCACCGAGGGCAGGTTTCTCCTTTCGAACAATCGCTAACGCGCCTCCTGTGACGTCGCGGTTCTACGACCCACAACGTCACACGAACTCCGCTTCTCCTGGCTCCTGCCGTAACACTCGGGGCGTCGCTGCAATTGATCCCGGTACGATTATTAACGCGACTGTTTAACTGATTTGCGCGGTCCACAAGCGCCGTTTTCGGCTGGATTTTGGGCAAAGTTACCTGGGACGTGCCTGGAACCCAGTTCAATCTCCAAAACAATATCTGAAATTGCCTTCATTATCACTGTCTTGTAGAAGTGGCTGCTGGAAAAATTCAAGCCTGTCTTGTTAGAAAGAAAACCTTGACATGACTAAAGTGTCCGATCATCTATCAACTCCTCAGTAGTCAAAAAGCACAGTAAAAAATTAACTATCAATGAATTAGTTACGATCGAGTCTATATTGAAGCCTACTTTTAAACGTTATTGCTTTTGTGATATTTGGCTTACAGAAACCAGCAATCCACTACGATGACCCCGAAAAAACAATTACCGAAGTTTAGTGAAAATTAAACATCTAGTGGAAGGGGGGTGCGTATAACAATCGGATAACGCAAGACCAGTTTTATTCCGCATGGAAATCTTAGATTGGGGGCATATCTGGCCATATCAAACATTATATGATTATATACAGCCTTATCTGGCGTATATACAGCCTTATCTGGCGTATATACAGCGTTATCTTGCGAATATAAAGCCTTATCTGGAATATATACAGCCTTATCTGAGGTAAATTCTTCGTTATCTAGAGTATATACAGCTTTATATGGCGGCCCGCTTTCAATATATAGAGAAGTTAAAAGACCAAATTATAAAAATGCTTTGTTAGCAAACTGTAAATGACTCATTGTTCTCGAGCTGAATATTAGGACAAATAATCCTAAACCTCAGTTTTGGCAAGCAAAGGAGCTGTGCAACGATTTTAACGTTGAAAGACTTGGCATCTTCTACTTTTGACATTGTTCAAGTTGTGCGAATATCTGCTTGATAAAAGGTAACTTTTCTATTAATCTTGCCGTTCCAACATAAATATAAATGCGTCAAAAACCTGGTATCATCGACAAAACTTTTATTATACGGAGGTTTAGTGGCGCCATCTATCCTAGGTCCACAAAACCGTCAGCTCTATCTGCTACCGTGGCGAATAGCCGCCAGAAGCCGGAGGTGGAGGGGGACAGAGCCGAACGGGGATGGCCGGACCCGGATGAGACTTTCCTCCTTTCATCATATTTTTCGCACTGCGCCCGCTAGAACGTGGTCACGCGGCCGCGCGGTGGCGAGCGGATGAGTTCTCGCTGCTCACTGATGGCTCTAGAGAGAAAGCTTCACTGGAAACCCGTGCGACCCCCATTGACGTCACAGCGCACGTGACTCGGAAGATGGTGAAGGAGTTTAGAGGTGCCGAAAACCACAATCTTTGTCTATTTTAAAGTAAAAACTAGGACATGCAGGCATAAGCGGTTTTTTGTTATTTCCTTCAGAAAGGTTGAGACACCAACTCCAAAAATATTTAAGCAAAGCACTGAAACTGTTGCACAGCTCCTTTAAGTTTGGGATTAGTTTACTTTTCACGAGGATTTCATTTTAGCATAATTTTTTCGAAGTGTTAACATTAGAACCTTTCCTAATAATTAGTAAAATTAATATGTTATTAGACCGGAATGATCCCGATAACGTTATAAGAGAACTTATGATAGAAGGAAATAAGTTGAGTGGAGTTGAACTAGCAAATAAATTTAATGATTATTTCACAAATTTGTTCTCCCTTGCGCAAACAAGCGGCTCCCCGTGTTCAACTAAAAGAATTTCACAAAACTGTTTTCTGTTTCCTACCGAGGAGAGCGAGGTAAGGTCGGCATTTCTGAGCCTCAAAAACAGTGAATCTACCGATTTTAATAGAATGCAGGTGCAGCCAATAAAATACGTGCTTGACATTATCTCACCTTGTCTTACACATATCTTTAATTTGTCGCTCTCGACTGGTGTTTTTCCAAAAGGTACGCAGATAGCTAAGGTGTCTGTCTTATACAAGTCCGGAGACAAAAATAATATGTCCAACTACAGTCCGATCTCAATATTGCCCGTTTTTTCCAAGGGTTTATAAAAAGTTATTCATGTTAGGCTTAATCATTTTTGTGAAAAAAATATGCTACTTACAGATTCTCAGTATGGTTTTAGGAAATGTCGCTCTATTGAACTAGCTCTTTTACAGCAAAAAGAAATTATCTTAAACAATTTTGAAAACAAGTGTCTAACCTTAGGAATATTTATTGATTTTTCTAAAGCCTTTGACTTGCTGAGTCATAAAGTTATGTTAGAAAAACTATAGTCTTATGAAATTTGAGGGCATTCCCTGGCTCTTATAGAAAGCTACTTGAGTTTCCGGCATCAAACTGTTGAAATAAACGGATATTCTTCAATGCTGAAAGCAGTTCAGACAGGAGTACCTCAAGGTAGTGTCTTGGGGCCATTGCTCTTTAACCTATTTATAAATGATATAGTTATTATCACAAGAAAGGCCTCATTTGTCATTTATGCAGATGATACCAGTATATTGTTTTAAGGAAAGGACATTGATAATTTAATTACCGATGCAAATATCTGCCTTGAAAAACGTAGTTGGTGGACTGTCTCCAATTCTCTGAAAATTAATGAAAGTAAAACAAATGCAATTATCTTCAAACCGAAAGGTAGAGTGTGTAAGGCCGCTACAAAATTAATGATGAATTCCTCGGAGGTTATGTTTGTAACTACTGTTAAAACATTAGGCGTGATTTTTCACGAGCAGATGTTATGGGATTCGCATGTTCAAAATCTTACTCTCATACTTTCAAGCATCATAGGTATTCTATATAAGCATCGCTATATATTAACAGCTCGTGTGAAACTTTTCATTTACAATGCATTATTTAATCCTCGTATATCATACTGTCATCTAGTTTAAGGAACTACGACAAGTACTAACGTTAATAAATTGTTTTCGCTGCAGAAAAAAGCAATTCGCATCGTGACTAATGAGTCGTATTGCGCACATACTGAACCTCTTTTTTCTAAACATAAAGTAATGAAAATCAAAGAATATTTTAAATATAAGCTAGCAACTATGTACATGGCATCACTTAAATTTTCTAATCATCAATTACGGCAAATTTCCAAATGAACTAACAAAAATATTGTATACTATATGCGCAGCGCCGGAACTTTGAGAGTACCACGTCCAAGAACTAATTACGCTCTTCAGATGATTCAACACACACTTGCAACAGTATTGATTTTTTTCAAAGAAAAAGGTGTCTGCATTGAAAATTCAAATAAGAATAGATTGCGTGAAATATTATCATCCTAATAACATATTTTTCGGTGCGGTGCATAAATGTTCTTCTTGTTTTGTTTGAAAGATGTGATTGTATCCCGCTGACCCATCTGCCTGTAGGGGGCAGGGGCTTCGTCAAGCTGCAATTCCGCAGCTTTTTCTCCTGCCTCCATCGCCCGTTTTGTATTATGGGAGTAAATAAAAGGAATTGAATTGAATTGAATTAAATCCCCCAAGCGCCCCGGCCCCGATTCGAGGAATCATGGGAACTGTTATATCACTTGGATGAGCTGCAGACATCTCTCTTACATTATTATTATTATTGTACAGCTTCAAAGACGCTGATATTAAGTTAGAAACGCTAAAATGTTAGAAACAGCCCCGCTGACTCCGAGCTAAATCCTGGTTTTGGTTGTTGTGATTTCTCGGCTTTTAAGCAATTTCTGCTAAAACAACAATCACGACAATGATAATATTGTAAGAGATTTTTGCGGCTCCGCCATGTTGAAAGGTGGATCGCACGCACAGAATCATAAACGCTGGTATTGACTGGAAGTTTTAAAAGTGATATGATAGGTCCTTGGGCTCTATAAAACGCTCGTTCAGGGTGACTCCGAATTACGCTCAAATTTGTGTAACCATGGAATTGGTCGAAATTGCTGATCACTAGGGTGCTGATCGAACAACGTTACATGATTACTCGAGTGCGGGCCGGGGCACTTGAAGGATTTAGAAAATGGTTTATTCTAGACCATAAAAATATATAAAGTGCTAATTTCAGGCTTGTGTGCATCTTTTGATATTCCTGGCCAGATCTGGAATTTCCATACTTCGCCAGATCTGGGATTTCTATACCTGTTCACGGATATCAGACTATATCTGGCAGATATACCATATCAGGTTATATGTGGCCAATTTTTAATATGTGATATATCTGAAATCTTCAGATCTGGCCAGATATACTTTTTTTTTTTGTAAGGAATAATATATGTTCTGTCCCCGTAAAACAAGAGTTACACTCAAAGTATAACATATCGCAGGAAATATAATTTATTTGGAGTTCACATTCCATGCAAGACATGGGAATACAAACGAATTTTGCATTCTGTAGAGTTTCTCCTCGTCGAACCTTGAGAATCCCAGGATATGGCTTCCTATTTCTGTAAGTAGAAAGACACAAACCGCACTTTAAGTAGCTCGTAGTCATACATCTAAAGCACTAGTTATAATAATTACACGACCATAACTTCTCTACAATTATGTCTGATTTTACGCTTCGGAGCATAATACAAGTTTCTTTAAAGAATGTGCTCATGAAAACTAGAAATAAAATACATTTTGAATTATCTTGCTCTGACTCAAGAGCGAGTAAAGGCATATATAAGAAAGACATATAGCAAAGCGATAGAATAGCTTACACTTCTTCTTGCGGAGGAGGGTGGCGTAGTCTCCGTAGGTGCCGAGACCATAACCGTAGTTCAGGCCGTAGCTGGAAAGACCATGTCCGTAGCCGAAGTGTCCGAGACCGTATCCGAGGTTTCCAACGCCGTAGCCATAGCCGAAGGATGGAGCGTGAGCAACGGTGGTGATGGCTGGAGCAGCGTGGTAGGCGGTGGCAACCTTTGTGACAGCAGGGGCAACAGCGTAGGAGGCAACGACTGGGGCATGGTGCACAGTAGACACCCTGGCCACAGCTGGGGCAACGGCGTAGGTGGCAACTGGAGCGACGGCGTAGGAGGCAACAGCTGGGGCATGGTGAACGGTGGATACCCTGGTAACAGCTGGAGCAGCAGCGTAGGTGGCGACTGGGGCAACGGCTAAGGAGGCAACAGCTGGGGCATGGTGCACAGTAGAGACCTTGGTGACAGCTGGGGAAGCGACTGCATAACCACTCAGGCCAGAGTGTCCAAAGCCGAGACCATGACCGTAGCCGAGACCGCTACCGTAACCAAGGCCGTAGCCGAAGCCGATGCCGTATCCAAGACCGTGGCCGGAACCAAGGCCATAGCCGAAACCAAGGCCGGAGTAGCCGAGGCCGCCATAGCCGAGGCCTCCGTAGCCAAGACCTCCATAGCCAAGGCCTCCGTAGCCAAGGCCTCCGTAAAGGTTGCCAGCGAAGGCACTGCTGGCCAAAGCCAGAAGGAGGCAGGCAATCAGCTGGAAACAACGAAATTTTTAAATTACTCTAAAACATGTTGAAACTGAGATCTAGTGCGATTAACATCGTTTAATATTTAAACTTTGAGATATATATTCCACAAACGTCAGGACCTTATAATTATGGCAACCTCCACCATACACTACGCCAAAACTTTAAGATCACCTACCCAATACCGCTCTCATCCATATTTGTCGCGCAAAACATTTGCAATTATTTTTTGTAAAAATTCTACGAATGCTTGATCAGTGCCTTAAACATGATTGTAACATATTTGTAAGCACAGGTCGCGAACGTCCTGTAGATCGCGACAAGTTGGTTTGTGAGCTCCGAACTTGTTCTCCATCACAGCTGAGAAGTGCTCAATAGGACAGATATCTGACAGGTGAAATGGTCAAGCCATCAATTGGAATTCATCATGACGGTCTTCAATTCACTGTAGCACAATTCTGGCTTAGTTACTTGGAGCGTTGTACTTTTGAAGGAGTATTGTTCCAGTGGAGAAGACAAGTAACAAATGGGTGTAACAGGTCAGCAGTGATCTTGACATCAGGAGCTGCCTTTTGTCAAAGTTGCTTAAACCAGCAACCTTCCCGTTACACGTACTGGTGTGCCGCGAGACTGTGGATCTTTTTTTTTAATGCATTGTGCCCCCCTGCAATAATGCCTGTATAGGCGCTGCGGGTTTCTCATGAATAAAAAAAGACTTAGTCGACAGTAGGGTACGTCTCTATTCCTGGAAGCCGCTATTCAACATCCACATCAGAAGATGATGGATAACGCGCATGGCTTGTCAGCTAGGCGCGCTCATTCCCACAATATAGAAGTGGTCAAACTGATTTGGCTGATCATTGTACATCGGACGATATAGTGTGTTAAATCCGCTTGCTACGTTCTCAACGGTTGCTTGACTACCATTGTAACTCAAATGCTATAAGTTTGTTTAATAAGCTAATCAGGGCATAGAAGACATAGTCAAGATAAAGCGACACGCGGTTAGGAGATCGTAATGCGGAATACTAGAAAATAGGCAAATGTGGAATATCATCGATTTAAATAGGCATCTGGAAAAGTGTGGTCATAGTAAAAGATACTCACTCCAGTCATGGTGCTTGTGGAACGTGCGAGTGAGTCCAACTGCTCTTCGTTCGACTTTTGCGCCTTTTTATAGGAAAAGTGCACGGGGAAAGGTGACTTAAATACGATAGAAACTAGCGCTACTTAAAATTCGTGAAAGGGAAATAGAGCGACATGAATTGAGGGTTAATGAGATCTCCACCCAAACCTTGGCGAATCATTGTGCGCTGCGCATATTGCTCATCAGTTTTATGGCCTACGCAATTGAATATTCTCACAACAAAAATGTGTCTGGCATTAATAAACGAAGAAGAAAAAATCCAGAAAATGACCGTACGAAACATGTGGCTCTTCGTCGTTAATGGCATAGTGCATCCCGTGGCAAGTATAATTTTTTTTTATTTGCCTATGTCTCCTAATTTACTATTTTAATATACGCTCTCCTAAACGCATTTTAAAGCTCGTCGCGTAAAATATAGGTTAGTCCAAGTCCCCAGGCTTGATCTAAAATGGACCGTAAAAATCGACGCCTGCACGTAGCAATCTAAACTTTTCGTCAAAGGTGTATTTCACAGGTCGGTTTTTTTGTGAAATTGCAAAGCGTAGCTCTCTTTCTGTAGAAAAAGGCCAAGGAACTTGCCATGGTCTACGGCGGGCAGCGACGCAGACGACAGGGGTCCAGTAGCGGGGTGTGTTTATCGCGACGCCTCCTTATCGCGACGGCTCGCGACCACCGTTGTTTATTAAAATGAACATAATCTTTTTGAAATGTACCTTTCGTTAAAAAATAAATGCGGACAATAAAAGGAAAACGTGAAGTAAAAAAACGCGTCTGCATAACGGCGGCGCTTTTGCTGTCAACGGATTTCGACGTCGTGTTGTCTGCTATATTTCGCTGGTCGGCTGCACCTTCAGACGCTGCTCCCGATGCCATCTATCAATACGAACGCAAGCACACCCCGCTACTGGACTCTGTCGTCTGGGTCGCCGCCCGCCGTAGACCCTGGCAAGATTCTTGGCCCTATTTTTTACTAAAAGAGAACTACGCTTTGTAATTTTACAAGAAAAAACAGACCTGTGAAATACACCTTTGACGAAAAGTTTAGATGGCTAAGTGCAGGCGTCGATTTTTACGGTCCATTTTAGATCGAGCCTGGTGACATGGACCACCCTATATATTGTTATGTTATTTGAAACACTTTAAACGTCCTGTATGTTTTGTCGTGTTTAATAGTCTCGACGAAATTGTTTCTCATGCAGATGTTTTAGTAAAGTGTAATTATTATTTTGTCATAGTGTCAAATCTCGCTCAACATAATATGACAAGACTCGCAAAGGGAACTTGGCAGTAGTATTTCGTTATAGCGAGGCGCTCCCTGGCAACATTGCGTTGCCTATCTCACATTAATGTTACGTGCGAGTGCGATTTTGTGGGACGCATGACACTAATACGTACATTGAGAAAAGTACTCTTACCAGTGTAAATGTATCGGCCCTTACATTTGAGCCTTCCCTAACAAACAGCAAAAGTGGTACCATAAGTAAAGGAGTAAAGGGCTTAATATCATTAACCTTGAGCTTGGCGAAAAAGTGGGAAGTTAGCGGTTGCATTTGAACAAACAGACGCGCTGTAACAACCAAGGTGGAAGCCAAATTTGAGTTTTAATATTATCTTGTATAACTTTAAACAGCTCGATGGTGTTGTTTATTTGGCTTGGCATGACTGTGTTCTGAAGAGCAAGGACGGGGTTCGGGCCCCAGATCGCCAAGAGTAACAGGTACATTAGTTAGCCACGGTAGTTGAAGCTCGACCTTATTATAGAAGAGATGTTACAGGAACTGCGATTAGTATAAAAATTTTGTAGTGGTCACTCAAGGACTTTAACTGTGATCCTAGCACAAAGCGGCAAAGCGATACTGGTGCGTCATATCGGGCCAGTGACGTCCATCCCTCCGCTCTGCCTTTGATTCGCACTGCGGACGTCACCTGCATCATGTACAAAATGGGATGTAGAGCCGGCGCACATCAGGTGAATCGAAGGGACGGTGCGTTTTGCCGGCTCAGTTTCGGTTTGAGGGCGTGTAAAAAGATTCCATTTATGGCCACGTATTGCCTAATACGATTTTTTTAATAAGTATTTATCGTCACGTTTAGAATATAATGACGTCGAGCGTAAATTATCTAATTACATTATGCCTTAGAATAATACAATTTAAGAAGTAAAATCTAAATTTTTAGTCAGTTAGGTAACTTATTAATCCATTTCTTTGGTTACATCTTTAAGTAACGTCAGGAGTCAGACGTGCGCGCCATGCTGGTGCTTATTCTCTTTTTTGTCCATTGACAGGTTCCTGGTAAAGAACGATCATGCTGGGGGTGCAAGAATATCTAAAAAAAACTAGCATGGGGACAATTCACGCTTGCTCAAAAAAGTTATCTAGTGAAAATCGCGTGTCCAATAGCTTCATTATGAATGCTGGCTCTTGATAGATTTTATTCGCTCCAAATTCATTTTTCCTTTTTAGGGGCTAGATAATTTATAAACACATTTATACAGAACACCCGACTGAAAAGTTTAATGAATCTGATAAAATAAATTGTAATCGGCCTATACATTACTTTTTTTATATAAATTAATCATGAATATTTTAAATGCATAGACATCGTTCAAAAACATTTTTAAATACTTCCCCGCCCCCCCCCCCCCCCCCTCCCCGGAATATATTGCTGAAAACAACTTCGGCGAAAACCTCAAATGTTTTGTGAATACTTTGTTTCGTGCAGTTTGCATGAATTAGGCGTAAGAAGAGATCACAGCAAATACATTACTTGCTTTGTTCTCAGTCTCGTTGAGAGGAAATATTTCAATGATCTTTGCGAACGTCAAAAGTATGTTTCAGGGCTGTGGAGTTTATGTAATTTAACTATTCCTAGGTGCTGGTTTGATGTCCACTCTGAAGGTAAATATTTTATAAACGCATTTGCGACCTGTGAATGCATACTCAGCTCTGTTGAATGGGCCAAAATACGTCTATGTTATTATCCCTGGTCATATTTTTGTCCCGAACAATCTTAATGCACTCTTTTTGGAAGTGGTCGCGTTGTCCATAGTTGTGGCATTGGTCCGAATACCTGTTTGAGTCGCCTGCACCAGGGCGCTCTTCGGACGTCCTCCAGTGGACCCTCATTGAACCAAAACTAGAGCGCCTCCGGCTGCTTTGATTGGGCATTCTGTGCCCGTTGGCGCCGGGATTGCCTCGGGGCCCGGCCAAGCACATGTGGGTTCGAGTGAGTTGCGGCCAAAGGCGGTGGAAGATAGCTCTTGTGAGGGAGGAAGATTTCCTCTTTGCTGCGAGCATGCCGGGCTATCTCTTCAATGGTCTCAAAGGTTTGGCCGTGCAGGTAGACGTGGTTCTTTGGGTGACATTGTCTGAGGACCCGAGCTGTAATCTTCGACTAGAAGGCTTTAGGCTGCGCCCTTCGTGTGAGTTCCTCTAATGCGCGAACACATTGAACCATGCTTTTGTTCGGATGTTGCGTTCGGGACTCGAGTTCTCTCAAGATTTGTAACTCGTAACCAGGTGGCAGGAACTCTGCTCGGAATTGCCGCTTGAACTCCGCTAGGCTGGTGAATGTAGGTTGCGGCGTTAACCAGCACGCACCACTAGACTGTAGAGTGAGTGGGAGTGTTCGGCTTATCACGAGGGATTCCGAGGCGCCTGAGGCGGCTTTATAGACGTCGAGCTCACCCAGGAAGTCTGCGATTGACTTGGCGTTGTTGTAGCCCATGTAGACAGGCACAGTCCGCTGGTGACGGAGCTCCGGCTCACGTGACTGCTGCACGGTGAGACGCAGTGTGACTGCGTCAAACATGCCTGCCACCTTCAGTATTAATTCGGCTTGCGCATCTGCCGAGCATGCTCCGGGATCCACGGTTGCTTCAGGCTTTTCGCCATCCTTCGTCTCGGACCGTAGTGTGGGAGACATGGCGGGAAAAAACAGAAACGCCAAACAGGCAACAAAACGTGTGCGGCAACAGACGGTAACTCGACTCGAGAAAGATAAACACGCCCCCAAAGCGTCACCTGCGTGACTAAGCAATGCTTTGAGGCTCCAATTCAACGAGCAACCGCGCGCTGTCGCGAATACAAGCACTACTTCGAAAAGAAACACCGCGGTTTAAAAAAAACTTAACGATAGAAGAATCCCAGCCCCGTGTCGCTCCGACAGAAGGGCAGCAAAAGTACGTTGGGCGCCATGTGGTAGGGTTGCCTTGCTGCATGCCCATCCGGGAGGAACAGCATGATTCCGGGGTTTTCATAACAAGAAACTACATTTATTAAGGTAACAGGAAAGGTTTGTTAGTATTTTTGGGCGGTCGGTAGCGGCCCCTGGGCATGGTGGCAGACCCTCGCTCCCACAAAGATTATTATAACTTCCAACGCGACTCCGACAACGAGAGACAGAGGAGAAAACACTGCGCTTGTCCTGCGTTTTCTCCTCTGTCTGTCCTTGTCCGAGTCGTGCTGTAAGTTAGGACGCCAAACCCCGTCTCCCAAGCAGACGCACCGCGAATTGCTACCAAGGTTAGGACTCGCCCAGGTCGGGACGCGTTACCTTAAGTAATCGCTGAGACAAGGTTATAAACACAATATTAATTTTGCCGCAAAACCTTGTCAACTAGGTATTTTATAAAACACCACACGACTGTTATTCTGTACTCATCTCCAATAAACGTTCATACAAAAATAGATTTTTTTTGTTTGTTTTTACGCAAAAACATGATTTCTAAAAGCTTACGGTGACCACAGTAAAAGAAAATATTGAGCTCATATCTTGGCACCTCGAGTCTCAGAGTTTCGGTATTCTGGGAATATTCAGGTGACTCGCTAAAGTGTGGCGCTGTTATCGTATTTAGCTCGGTCTCGGTGGACGCCGGCGACCCATATTTCAAGACTGAGATTCCAACTGAGTGTTTTAGTAACGTTGTATCCAGCGAAAGCGCTGGTTGCCAGGGCCAGAGGTATCCAGACACGGAACTGGGCAAAGATCAGGCCTCTATATTAGGTGAAGATCTTAGCCAAGTATACTAGTTGGTGAATATACAGGGTGTTCTTTTTTTTTATCGAATACAGATTATTCTAAAAAAGCCGTGAAACTACGCATATTTAGTCAGTGAAAGTGAGTTGTCCGCGTAATGTCCGCCGGGCAGTATTGCCGGGCGGACAATATCTTCAATATAGAATGCAACTAATAGATGTCCAATTAACAAAAATTCACTAATTAAATTTTAATTAGACGTTTTTGGGATTTGTTCATACCAGACATGTACAAGTTACTCAAAAAAGTAATTAAGTTTAGTTACTAAGTATTAGCCTCAAAAATAATTTGAGTAGAGTAGAAATTATTAAAATGTGACGTAATTGAGCAAATTACTAATTACTGTAAATAAGTAGCAAATTACTTTTGAAGTTTCTTTTATTTTTTTATGCTAACAAGGAAGTACATAGGTCTTAATCCGTTAGCGAAATTCTGCTAGCCGAATACAAAGCGTCTTGTGTTTTCGCAGAAATGGTTTAGTACCTGGTTCTGCTTCCGCATGCCTAAATGTGTTGTATTTCTTTTTTTTTTTTTAGAGTCAATGATAAACTGCGGATGTACCATTCCTCTTTTGAGGTTTAGCACTGCCTGAGCTTAAATCTGCAGACAGTGTTCGCTTGTTTACAGCGTTGCGTAAAGTACGTCTGAAAACTACTTGGAAGTACAAAGTAAATGAGAGGTTATGTACTACAAGTAAAGTTGTAAGTACACCGGGTGCAATGCACTTGAAGTCAGTTGCTATAAATACAATGTACTTCCAAAGTAAAGTAGTACTTTTTAGCCCAATCTTTCAGAATGCCCTTTCATCCCCTACAGAACGTTTTCTTTTTGTTTTTTTAACTGGTATGCGTTGCTTTAGGGGAAATCAGAGATGCATCCCTTTTTTTCGGAAAGAGCGGAAAAATCGGAGGTGCATCGTTTTTTTTTTTTTTTTTTTCAGAAATGGCGGCAAATATTATAAGTCGCCGCAGCGTTATTGTTTTATTCTCGCTGACCAACTATTTAACACAATCAACTCATAAGGCACTTATTTGTATCGATCTTATCGACCATTCCATTTAGCGCTCTCAGAGCGGCGCCATTTTGTTCGACCGCAGCGCTCTCTCCATACATCCAGGAAGTTCAGCAGGTTGGCGGGGTAAAGCAAAAGAGAGGGCACGGGCCCACTCCGCTATACTCCGTTCCACCTTTAGTCCGAGCGCAGTGGACGCCACGAGGTATCCCAGCCGATCCAACACCGGGAGAAAATCGCGTGACCTGCCGGTTGGACAGAGCGACACAGGGAGCTCAAGGTCACATGACACTCTCTCAACGCTGGATTGGCTGGGATGGCTCCTAGCGTCCGTTGCGCTCGGACTGAAGGTGAAACGGAGTATAGCAGACGTCAAACCGGGAGGTTGCCGTGCTCCACTTTTGGGCTGTACCGGCGGGCTGTACCGGCGGGCTGTATCGAACATGAAGCTCTCGTTCGTGGCTGCCACTGTGAAGAGTTTCGCGTTCTTAGAATATTTATGGCTACTCCAAAATCAGCCCATAGCGCTCTGTTGTTTTATTTCAGTAAATCATGAACTAGCGTATTTTTGTTTCGTTACTTCAATAGCAGTGGAGTCAGCCGGCAGTACTACCCTGAACCACTGCGTCTATCGCGTCAAGAGAGCACGTTTTTATTTATTATTCCAGACTTCCACTCATTGTCGCTAAAGGCCTACACCAGTACGAACTTTGTATAGTAAAAAAAGCTACAGCAACCGGATTTACTTTTCGCCAGAGAGACCGGCCACTCGGACGCAGCTCTCCCATTATTGTTTTTTATTTGCGCGCAGGTAACAGCGCAAATTGTACCCGGTCAGTCTTTTTATCGAGCATAGCATTACACGATAATTTGCATATCAAACTGCGCGCTTCTGTGCTTGAAACTTCCAAAATGACGCGATTGTAAACGGAGTTTGAACGTCAGCCGGATGTTAGGTACAGCCCACTCGGCGGAGCAGACGACGCGCTGGGCAAGAGTGGGAGTGCATTTTTTTTTTTGCTCTCCGCTCTTCCTAGTGAAACGGTCTATAGCTGCCATTACTTCACTCAGAGAAATGACCACATGACGCCTCGAGAGAGCACAAACTACAGAGAAGCACCAGATGAGCTTCAGAGCGGGTGCTGCATTTTGTTGTCTCCTTTGAGTGAGGATGCAGTGTGTACACCTCCTGTAGTGGGCAAAAGTTCCTACGTTGGGTAGAAGGGGGGACAAGCCCTTTCTTCAAATGCCTTAAGTCTAATTGAGCTTTAGAAGGGTATGCACTTGGGCTAGTTGGTGATCCATATTTTCGAGGGTAAAAGTGCTAAAAACAACGGACAAGTAAAAGGAACGAACAACACAGAGCGCTACTTGCAACTGAAGTTTCTTCTCGGAAAACATACATATATATACACCGTGAAATCAGTACATGTATTACAGAAATGCGACATCATCTAGTCAGTACTTGTCTATCTGCTATCTACTTTACGAAAGATTTAAAAAACGCCACCTCAGAGCCAAACTGAGCTGTTGACGGAACGCTGATTCACGTGCCTTCAACGCACTCCGATATGAAAAACGCTTTGGATATCTCTCTTGTCATTTTGCTTCGGTTGGGGTTAAGATAATGGTGTTTTCAAACTTCGGGACACACCCACGTCTGTCACAGTACACAGCCAAATTTCCCGAGGGTGAAGATCAAACTGACAGTGCATGCTCCCTTAGCCTATCCTTCATACATTTATACAGCGTCCCGATTGGCCTATGTATGTTTTGCCACCTGATAAATGAATCTTTTAAACCACGCCCTCGCTACACTCCACATACCTGGTCTTATGTTTCTTCTTGAGCTTCGGGACACAAAGAAACGCCAGTCTTCGACGCTAATGCTGCAGTTACTCGGCCTCATTTGCGACGTGTCCACCTGCTCCCCGCACCTCGTAGCAGGGTTGTTGCAGTGGGGGGCTCGTGAAAATTTGAGGAAGTTTCGGTTCGTTCAAACTACTACCCCCCCCCCCCCCCCCCCCCTTGCCTGCGCCTCATGTTTTCGCCCTTTTTGCAAATATCAGCTGATCCTCCAACGCATATCTTTTTGTGCAGGAACATTTCTTTATGCGAAAACGTACCATTAAACTTCGAAAGTAATTTGTAATTTGAACAAAAGTTACTCGGAAAAATTAATACAAGTAAACTACGAATTACGAAAATCAACATGTAATTAAAAGTTACTTAACTACTCAAAAAAGTAGGTAAACTAAAGTAACTTGAGTAGAGTAGTTGAACTACGTACAAGTCTGGTTTATACATTTATTTCATGAGAAATCTAGGCAATTCTTATTGAAGTCCAGCCCATTTTTTTAAATGCTGCTTCGAGAACGCAGTTCAAATTATTCCTTGCCAAATCATGTTCTAAATATCTGTTGCTATCAAAACTAGATCCGCGGTGACCGGCGGAAGGACAATCGTCGTTTTGCACTAGCTAGAGGGTCACGTGTTAATTGCAAAATTGCCGTCACTTTTGCCTCTCAGCGAGTCGAAGCAATACATTTTTCTTAAGTAGTTATAATGAGGTTTTTTTTTCCTGACTCGCACCTATGATTAAAACGTTTTTCAGTGATACCGCACAGCAAAGCAAACCAAATTGTCGCGAAAGATAAGGCGACTTATGGCTTTAGTGCAACCGCCACAGAACACCTTCTGCGTTAACTATGACGCGCTGTCACGCAAAAAAGTTAAGTAAATTTCGTCAATATTACGCGAACCTCAGGCATTAAACGAGGGCTGCCCTTCCGGCGCAGGCATCACGCGTTAGGTTTCACCACGACATATTTTAAGGACAAAATTGGACAAGAAAACACTCTAACTGTGTGCTACATCCTGGATTTTTAGAAAACTGGGCTGGAATTCAACAGTGATTTCCTCCACTTGTTAAATATAAACATGGGCCCCAAAACATCTACTAATTAAAAAGATTTTAGGATAAAACCGCATGCTTTATGCTTTTTTGTAATTTCACAGTCTGGCAAGTCACGACTTTACATATAATTTGTCTATATGAATATTTTGGGCCCTGACATAATATGAAAACAAGAATTGAAGTAACATCTCTCCGCCAAGTGGCTGGCATTTTTGATAAAACAAAAAGCAAGTATGGTCGTTCTCGCAGCTTAATTGACTCACAAACTGACCGAGCTCGACATGTCTCTAAAAAACAAAAATCAGTTAATTTGACAGTTTTTGGTTTACTGACAAATTTTAGTTTAACAATCTAAACAAATACTAGTCTTTGAATGTTGATGCAATATTTTAATGGCGAGAATCCTGAGCTCCTTGCTTTATCTTTGGCAGTTGCTCCTGCTAATCGAGAGTTCCCGCAGCCGAGATGTGTTCTTCAACAAAGAGTTCGTGCTTGCAGCATAGTTCCGGAATTGTTGTAGATTGCAAAAAGATGGTAAGCAAAAGCGAAACAAAGGTAAAATAAACACCGATAATCACAATCTATGTGGATACGTTAAAAGGGCTGAGCTGCTTCTTGTGTTAAAATGAATCTGGGAGATGAAATATTCATCGCATGCCATTTCTAGCTCATGCAAACTGTGAGTCGCAGCCGGTTGCCTGCGGGCCGGACCTCAGCGAGTCACGGGCCGCATGTGGCCCGCATGTAGCGTGTTTAAGGAGCCCTGCTCTACCGAGTAATCACATAGCTCTGCCATGCAGTTGCTCCAGGAATCGTTGATATAAATGAATATTTGCGAAACCCCCGTTCCGCTGATCCATTTCGTTTCGTTGCGCACTTCCTGTTTTCAAGGCGTTCTCTTCGCGAATATTAATTTCACCGCTGCTGTATATCCAGTCTGGCCATCAATCTGTGTACATTCAATGGCGATTTCATAGAACCTTACTGGTCTTGAAATATATTATATGTATGCATTCCAAAGTGTGGTTTGTTTTTCATACGCTTTTTAAACTAAAAAAAAACAATTTTGTACTATATATGTCTTGAATGGGAAAGAATGCATAGTTCTCATAATAGTCTCAGGAAGAAAAGGTAAAAATTGCGGTTACAATATTTCGCAACCTTAGTACAAATCTATAGGTTCAGGGTCGTCGCCTGTATGGAGTAGCCAGTATCCCTCTAATGCACTGCAACATATGCACATTATGGACATAAATTACACTAGTTTGTTCACGACTCTTGATACAAAATACCAGCCTTTTCAGGCGACTGGAAATTAACAAAACAATAATGACGTCATGACTACAAACATTTCTGAAAACAAAACAAATATGTGCATGACCCGTATCTAGCTGCAATAGCTGCAGTAAGAAGAAAATTTATTTTTGGCGTTAATACGACGTCAAATTTGGCGGCTGTTTGTATTTAGGAGGTGCGCTTTCCAGTGTTCACTTATCGCTACGATCCGTCATTTTGTGTGAAGTAATTTTACCCAAAGAAAGTCGTGCTTATTTTCTACTTTGATATTATCATCTCACAAAGGACTGGACACAGAAATTTGAAAAATATTTGAAAATGCAGGAAACGAAAAATATAAAATGTTTGGAAGTTCCTGAATGAAAAAAGAAAAAAAAAATCCTAGCCTCACGAAGAAAAAAAGAAATCTGTATTTAGACCTTTGTTTTGTGTTTACCGAGAATGCAGCCCGCACTGCTGGAAAATCCTCCACACTGTTGAAACACAGTCTCCGAGGCTGTATTTTTTTTTTAACTACTGATGTTTTTATTGTTTCCCTCTTTCATCCGCTCCGGGACGTTTTCTAAGTATACGGGACTGGCCAATATTTCTTAGAGGTTGGTCAGTACCATGCCCATGTCCTATTTTGAGTAAAATAAGCGCAGATAAATACTGATCTCCGAAAACACGGCACCCTTGATATGGCATGGCGGCCTTGTCCTCTACGATTGTTGGACCCGGAACTTGAAATCGGACAACGCCGAAGGACCCGACTGAACTGGGGACCCTAGTGTCCGCGAAACTTGCAGGAAACGAGGGACAGCTAGTGCCCGATATTCAAAGGGGCCTGCCTTTTTACCTATGTGGTTTTACTTTGTTTTTCCTCAACGTTGGCAATTTACGATCTACCAGGCGTCAACCTGTAGAGGAGGTTATGCAGCTGGTTGATATTACAAATTCTGAAACCCCTCCTACTAAAACGATCGTTTCCATTGTATAGTAAAAACGCGGCAATTAGTTTTTCACGGCAAATGTTAAGAGATGCGTAGTCCTGGAAGATTATTCTCATACGATAGATACATCGTAGATGTATTTCGCTGCTGCGGTAAAACTACATTTTATAAATGTGTATATACACCGAGATAGACATGTATCTCGATCGCATCTCGAAGGTACCATTAAGGTACATTTTGATCGGTATAATTCAGAGGCCTGAAATCAACCAAGCTTATCAAATTTATAAAATATTATTCCCTACTCAAGAACAAAAAGCTGTCAATGGTTGCGGAATTTCGAACCTTAAATGACAATGAAGAAGATTTTAAATATTTTTTTTTAAATCGTGTTTTTAGCTTTCTTGAGAACCTAGCACACTGCCCAATTTTTATAGACATTTGTGACGCGTATTTTTGTGCCTACGAAAGAAATATAAGAAACCAAAACTGAACTATCTCCATTCTCATTTCTGGCCTCCGCGAACGGAGGTGACGTAGGGAGTGACGTCCAGTGTGAATAGTCGGTATCGGTAGCATCTAGCAGATCGAGACTCCAGGTACCGCGGTGGGTTATAGCACCGCGGTGGCGCGGTCGTTCCCAAAGCAAACAGGACACCGATATCTGAAACCCAAACATACCGTCTCCGGCGTGTTCCGCGCTGTGTTCGTTTTTATTTATTTTGTTTGCCCATAGCGCCTCGTTTCTCGTTTCGCGTCTTGCGTAGCAAAGGGAAAAAATAATTATGCTGTTTTATTTACGGTTTCGTAATCATTTCCTGTTCGATTTATACTCTTCATGGTTATTCAATTGGAAATTGGAACACTGTTCATAAAAATTGCGAACCAAAACGTCACCGAGGGCAGGTCTCGTTTCGACCAATCGCTGATGCGTCTCTTGTGACGTCGCGGCTCTACGACCAGCAACGTCAAGTTAACTCCGCGTCTACTGGCTCCGCGACTGTTTAAATAATTTGCGCTGCACACAAGCGCAGGTTTCGGCTGAAAATTTCGGCAGCGTTTCCTGGGACATGCCTGGAACCCAGTTCAATCTCCAAAAAATATCGGAAATTGCCTTCATTATCATTGTCTTGTATAAGTAGCTGTTGGAAAAGTTCAAGCCTGTTTTTTTGGGGACAAAACCTTCACATGAGTAAAGTCTCCGATTATATTTCAACTCCTCAATAGTCAAAAATCACATAAAAAGAAATTAACTAACAATAAATTTGTAACGATCGAGTCTATATTGAAGCATATTTTTAAACGTCATTGTTATTGGGATATTTGGATTACATAAACCACCAATCCACTACGATGACCTCAAGAAAACAGTAAACGGAAGTCTAGTGAAAATTAAAGATTTAGTGGAGTGGAGGTAGGTATAACACTCGGATAAAGCAAGACCAGTTATATAATTTATGTTCTGTCTCCATAAAACAAGAGTTAAACTCAGAGTGTACATGAACTCATCTATGTTTCTTCGCGGCGCAGTGGTGGCGCGTCGGACGCACTTCCGGTCTGGGGCTGTGGGCGGAAGCCGCCATGGGGCACGAGCATTCCTGTGTCACTTCGGAAGAAACAGGACAAAAACCTGCCTTTTCGTCAAAACGCCGCAACTCGGGCTGTATTAAAAGAGTCGGGAAAGGTTTGAAGGTCAGTTTTCATGCGTTTTCATGCGTTTTCTCCCTGGTCGGTTCGTTCAAGAACGTGAACAGAGGCCGAAAAAAGGAAAAACAGACGCTTGGGCGAAAAGCACTTTAGACTGAATTCACGGATACTTGTGGTCATCAGATTTATTTGTTTTGTTCCAACATGAACGCGGGAAAACCGTCACGTTGCACGGACCACCTGCGAACGTTCAGTGCGTCACCACGTTCAAACGGCCGCCTCGTCGTTTGAGCTCTCGTCTGCTCTCTCAAACGTTTCTGCTTGTCGTCTGCTCGTTCAAACGACAGCGGCCTGTCGACAAAACGTTCACCCGGTAATTGCGATAAGAAGTGCAGACCTCAAAAGCTGTTTAAATTTGAAGGTTGCTTCGGATAAGTAGGCTCGTTGTAAACAGTAGATATAAGGAGATGTCGATAATTGTTACCAGTGGCCATCACCGACTCGTTATGCCTGATTCACTCCATCCGATTCGGCTTGCGATTTTCAGTGTCGAAATCGACATCTCAGCTACGGTTCAGGCTTTTGCAGCCCGAGCGACGTCATGACTGAAAATAGCGAGCAGAACCTCACCATGTGAAACAGGCTTTAGCGTCCATTCTGCGGCGCCTACGCGGAATGAATCGCCGCATGTTACATTATTCACGCCAAGGTTTGCGGTGTAATGAGCCTTCGTAATTTCTCTGAGGCCGCTGAAGTAGTCCGACATTGCCAGGAAGACGTAGAATCAACAATTCCAACGCGAAAAAGAGCGCGGGGACTCATACCGACGCCGACGACATCCCATTCCAATAATTTGTTTATGGGCGACGGGGAGCTTCTTGCCCACACCCCCATCGCGCATGCGCGGCGTCGGTGGCGTCCGCTAGGGGCGCTCCGGTTTGTTTGTAGACATGAGCTGGTGTATAACATATCGCAGGAAATATAATTTATTTGAAGTTCACATTCTATACAAAACATGGGAATACAAACGAAGTTTGCATTCTGGAGTGTTTCCCCTCGTCGAAACTTGAGAATCCCAGCATATAGCTTCCTATTTCTGTAAGTAGAAAGACACAAGCAAGTATTTACCGCACTTTTAGTAGCTCCTAGTCAAACATCTAAAGTACTAGTTATAGTAAGTATACGACCATCATTTCTCTACAATTAAGTCTGATGTCACGCTTCGGGGCATAATAAAATCGTTTTTAAAGGCCGTGCTCATAAAAACTACAAATAAAATCAATTGTGAATTATCTTGCTCTAACTCAAGCACGAGTAAAGGTATACATAAGAAAGACATAGCAAAGCGATAGAATAGCTTACACTTCTTCTTGCGGAGGAGGGTGGCGTAGTCTCCATAGGTACCAAGACCATAACCGTAGTTCAGGCCGTAGCTGGAAAGACCATGTCCGTAGCCGAAGTGTCCGAGACCGTATCCGAGGTGTCCAACGCCGTAGCCGTAGCCGAAGGATGGAGCGTGAGCAACGGTGGTGATGGCTGGAGCAGCGTGGTAAGCGGTGGCAACCTTTGTGACAGCTGGGGCAACAGCGTAGGAGGCAACGACTGGGGCATGGTGGACAGTAGACACCCTGGTCACAGCTGGGGCAACGGCGTAGGTGGCGACTGGAGCGACGGCGTAGGAGGCAACAGCTGGGGCATGGTGAACGGTGGATACCCTGGTAACAGCTGGAGCAGCAGCGTAGGTGGCGACTGGGGCAACGGCGTAGGAGGCAACAGCTGGGGCATGGTGCACAGTAGAGACCTTGGTGACAGCTGGGGAAGCGACGGCATAACCACTCAGGCCAGAGTGTCCAAAGCCGAGACCATGACCGTAGCCGAGACCGCTACCGTAACCAAGGCCATAGCCGAAGCCGATGCCGTATCCAAGACCGTGGCCGGAACCAAGGCCGTAGCCGAAACCAAGGCCGGAGTAGCCGAGGCCGCCATAGCCAAGGCCTCCGTAGCTAAGGCCTCCATAGCCAAGTCCTCCGTAGCCAAGGCCTCCGGGAAGGTTGCCAGCGAAGGCACTGCTGGCCAAAGCCAGAAGAAGGCAGGCATTCAGCTGGAAACAACGAAAGTTTGAAATTACTCTAAAGTTTGTTGCAACTGAGATCTAGTGCGATTAACATCGTGGAATATTTAAACTGTATGATATATATATATATATTGTACAAACGTCAGGACCTTATAAATATGGCGACCTCCACCATACACTACGCCAAAACAATAAGATCACCAACCCAATACCGCTTTCATCCATATTTGCCGTGCAAAACATTTGCAATTAATCCTTTTAAAAATTCTACAAATGTTTGATTAGTGCCTTGAACATGATTGTAACATATTTCTAGGCGCAGGTCGCGAAATTCCTGTAGATCACGACAAGTTGGTTTGTGAGCTACGATCTTGCGCCCCATCACAGCAGAGAAGTACTCAATAGGACAGATATCTGACAGGTCAAATGGTCAAGGCATGAATTGGAAATTCATCATGATGGTCTTCAATTCACTGTAGCACAATTCTGGCTTAGTTACATGGGGCGTTGTACTTTTGAAAGAGTATTGTTCCAGTGGAGAACACAAGCAACAAATGGGTGTAACTGGTCAGCAGTGATCTTGACATCAGGAGCTGCCCTTTGTTAAAGTTGCTAAATCAGCAACCTTACCGTTACACGTATGCGTAGTCGACAGAAGGGTACGTCTCTATCCCTGGCAGCCGCTATTCACCATCCACAGCAAAAGTTGGATAACGCGCATGGCTTGTCAGCTAGGCGCGCTCATTCCCACCATATAGAGGTGGTCAAACTGATTTGGCTGATCATTGTACATCGGACGATATAGTGTGTTAAATCCGGTTGCTATGTTCTCAACGGTTGCCTGACTACCATTGTAACTCGAATGCTATAAGTTTGTTTAATAAGCTAATCAGGGCATATAAGGCATAGTCAAGATAAAGCGACACGCAGTTAGGACATCGTAAAGCGGAATACTAGAAAATAGGTAAATGTGGATAATCATCGATTTAAATACGCAGCTGGAAAAGCCTGGTCATATTAAAAGATACTCACTCGAGTCATGGTGCTTGTGGAACGTGCGAGTGAGTCCAGCTGCTCTTCGTTCGACTTCTGTGCCTTTTTATAGGAAAAGTGCACGGGGAAAGGTGACTTCAACACGATAGAAACTATCGCTATTTAAAATTCGTGAAAGGGAAATGAAGCGACATGAATTGAGGGTTAATGAGATCTCCACCCAAACCTTGGCGAAGCATTGTGCGCTGCGCATATTGCTCATCAGTTTTATGGCCTACGCAATTGAATATTCTCACAACAAAAATGTGTCTATCATTAAAAAATAAAGAAGAAAAAAAACACCAGAAAATGACCGTATGAAATGTGTGGCTCTTCGTCGTTAATGGCATACTGCATCCCGCGGAAAGTATAATTTTTTTTTATTTGCCTATGTCTTCTAATTTACTATTTTAATCACACTCTCCTAGATGCAGTTAAAGCTCGTCCCGTAAAATATATTGTTATTTTATTTGAAAGACTTTAAACGTCCTGTATGTTGTGTCGTGTTTAATAGTCTCGACGAAATCGTTTATCATGCAGATGTTTTTGTAAAGTGTCATTATTATTTTTCATAGTGTCAAATCTGGCTCAACATGATATGACCAGACTCGCAAAGGTAAATTGGCAGTAGTATTTTGTTATAGCTAGGCGCTCCCTAGCAACATTTCGTTGCCTATCTGAAATTAATTTTACGTGCGTGTGCGATTTTACGGCACGCGCGGCACTATGACGTACACTGAGAAACGTGGTCTGATCAGTGTAAATGTATCCGTCCTTACATTTGAGCCTTCCCTAACAAACAGCAATAGTGGTAGCATGAGTAAAGAAGTAAAGGGCCTAATATCATTAACCTTGATCTTGGCAAAAAAGCGGGAAGTTAGCGGTTGCATTTGAACAAACAGACGCGCTGCCAGAACCACTGTTGAAGCCAAATTTGAGTTTTAATGTGATCTTGTATACATTTAAACAGCTCTATGGTGAATATTTGGCGTGGCATGACTGTGTTCTTAGGAGTAAGGACGGGTTTCGGGCCCTAGATCGCCAAGAGAAAGGGAACATTAGTTAACCATGGTAATTGACGCTCGACCTTTATATAGGAGAGATGTTACAGGAAATTGTATTACAAAAGTTTGAAGTGGTCACTCAAGGGCTTTAACTGTCGTCCTAGCACACAGCGGCAAAGCGAAACTGGTGCGTCAAATCGGGCCCCTGGCGTTCATCCCTCCGCTCTGCCTTTGCTTCGCACTGCGGACGTCACCTGCGTCGTATACACGTATTGCCCACTGAGATTTGTTTAATAAATATTTATCGTCCCATTTAGAGTTTAATGACATCGAGAGTAAATTATCCAACTACACTATGCCTTCGAATAATACAATGTAAGAAGTTATATCTAAATTCTTAGGCTATTAGGTAATTTATTAATCAATTTCTTTAGTTATCTAATCAAGTGAAGTCAGGAGTCAGACGTATGCGCCATGTTGGTGCCTATTCTGTTTTTTGTCTATTGACAGGTTCTTGGTAGAGAACGATCGCGATGGGGGTGCAAGAAGATCTAGAATAAAAGTAGGATGTTGACAGTTCACGTTTGGTCAAAAGATTTATCTCGTGAAAATCCTGTGTCCAATAGGTTCATTAAGAATGCTGTCTTTTGGTAGATTTTATTTGCTCCAAATTCAGTTGTTCTTCTTAGGTGCTAGATAACGTATCAACACATTTATACAGAACCCCCGACTGAGATCTTCAGGGAATCTGGTAAAATAAGTTGTAATAGGCTTATACATTACTGTTTTCATATAAAATGATTATGAATATATTTTTAATGCTTAGACATCGTTCAAAAACATTTTTAAACCCCCCCCCCCCCCCCGAAATGTGTTACTGAAAACAACTTCGGCGAAAACCTCATATGTTTTGTGAATACTTTGTTTCGTGCAGTTTGCATGAATAAGACGCAAGAAGTGGTGACAGCCAATACAATATTTGCTCTGTTCTCAGTCTCGTTGAGAGGAAATATTTCAATGATCTTTGTGAATGTCAAAAATATGTTTCCGGGCTTTGTGGAGTTTATGCAATTTAACTATTCCTAGTTGCTGGTGTGATGTCCACTCTGAAGGAAAATATTTCATAAACGCATTTGCGACCTTTAAATGCATACACAGCTCTGTTGAATGGACAAAAATACGCCTATTTTATTATCCCTGGTAAATTTCTGTCCCGAACATCCTTAATGCACTCTTTTTGAGAGTGGCCGGGTTGTCCACAGTTGTTGCATTGGTCCGAATACCTGATTGCGTCACCTGCTTCAGGGCGCTCTTCGGACGTCCTCCAGTGGCCCCGCATGGAACCAAAACTGGAGCGCCTCCGGCTGCTTTGATCGGGCATTCTGTGCCCGTCCCATGGAGGTCTTGGCGCTGGGATTGCCTCAGGGCCCTGCCAAGCACATGCGGGTTCGAGAGAGTTTTCGACCAAAGGCGGTAGAAGGTAGCTTTTCTGAGCGAGGAAGATTTCCTCTGTGCTGCGGGCATGCCGGGCTAGCTCTTCAATGGTCTCAAAGGTGCGGCCGTGTAGGTAGATGTGGTAATTTGGGTGATATTGTCTGAGGACTCGAGCTATAATCTTCGACTTGAAGGCATTAGGCTGCGCCCTTCGTGTGGGTTCCTGTAATGCGCGAACATATGACCAGGCTTTCGTTTGGACAGTTGCGTTCGAAACTCTAGTTCTCTCAAGATTTGTAACTTGTAACTCGTAACCAGGCGGCAGGAACTCTGCTCGGAATTGCCGGTCGAACTCCACTACACTCTTAGAAAAAAGGGTACGTGCCACAATTAGGTAGCAGACCGTCTTTACCACCCTCCTCCCGGCCAGGGAGGAAGCGCTTCTCTTGTTACCTCCTCAGACGCAGCAGACACTAGCGCCCTCTATTAGGAATCCGTTGCTACATGGTAAAGTTCGCCGCGAGGGAGCAGCAACGAGGGAAATGTTACCTCCCAGAGGGTGCACCTGTTTGGGCACTGCGATTGGCTGTGGAAAGGCGCAAACGCGAGCGCTAATTGGTCTCCTCATATGACACGTCATTCTTCGCGCATCCGTGGGCGAGCACCCGCCCGGTGCCGGGCGCGTCCACCGCCGACGCTCCTCGCCAATCATGACGGTCTTTCTTCGTAGAATTCGAACGTTCGAATGAGGCGTCCCAGCGCAGGAATGTTCTTTATTGCTTTGTTCAGCTCAGTCTCTTCTTACGAAGTCATCGAGAGCGCTGCATTGACTTCAGTCGAAGATCCAAGTCGTGTGCACCGTATCTAGGTAGAAACATGTTCTGCCCGGGCGACACTTGACTTCCGTTATGACGGCCCCGGGAAGGCGACCCCCGTCTTCTCTATACAAAGGGGTGGCGGACATGTTTGCACGTTTGAAGGCGTCGAGCGTTCGATGAAATTAGTGTGTGGTGTGAACGCATACACGGTTTAGACCATCGAAGTTCATAAAGAGCAAGAACTAGAATGACTGTCACTTGCACTAGCGCATATTTAGAGAGCTGACATACGCTAACCAGTGGCGTAGCCAGGAGCTTTTCCCGGTGTATGTGTGTGCGCGTGGAAGAGGAGAGAGCGGCGGCCCGGCGAGAATGGAGCCGGACGGCCGGTCGACAGACGTCTTTTGAATCGGGGGTCGCCTATGTTTAGAGCGGGACGGGGTAGGAGGATCTCTCTTTTTGGGGCGGTTGGTGTGTCGCGTCGGACGTTAAATTGAGGATCTGATCAAATATTTGAAAATGTCATAAGGTGGTTGTTGTCTTTTTTTTTTCGCAGAGCAGGAGTCGATCAGGCATCCCTTGGCGACACCGGCCAACCGGCGCGATTAATTCTCAATGTCGTAGATATTTGTAAGAGTCAGTGTTAAACACTAATTTCCAATATCAAGGTTTTTTTTTTTTAATTTAACGAGGTTCAATAAATATTTTGGTAAAACGTCACGTTACCTTGAAATACCGAACATAAACGTCTGAGCTAATTATTCGTGCGCTTCACAAACATTAATAGCACTATATTACGGAATAAGGTCATTAAGTTGTTATTCGCAGCGAGACTAGCAATTATAATGTTGTCTTGGCATTTTCTTTGCGTTTGATCAGGCATTTCTAAAAGTCTGATCATTCAGTAGGCGAGTTAGATGGCTCAAGTTTACATTATTTGAAGTTGATTGAATATATTTCTTTCGTCCTGCGTCAACGCTGTAGGGTGATTTCGTCGAGGGGACTGGATGCCTGCTACCTTGGACTCATCTCGTGACAGTTCTTAACACTGTTTACTGCAGGCAAGCGTAGTCAGATATTTTATTTTGATTTTCTTGTTCCCATTTAGGCACATGAAATGAGGCTCTTGATTTTTATATTTTCTTTGTGTGTGTGGTGTTCGTTCGTTTTCCAGAGAAAATTGAAAGTATACTTCGAGTAAATAAATTAGAGCAAGACACACAAGGCGCTTGAGTATGTCGTTTTTGGTGTGTTCTTTTTCTGTGTTTTCGTCCTTGTGTGCTGTTCTTCTCATGTCTAAATAAAACATACATTCATTTTTAATCTGGCAAAATCTTTCGGCAAAAATATTTACATATTCGCCGAAGTTCCGCAGTTAGGGTTGGCAATCATGGGAGTCGGCTGTGGTGCTGAGTAGTTACTGCGGCGTACCGCTCTGTGGTGTATGTTCTTCCTCTGTCCTTGTCTTAAAGCGGAATCATGTTTTCTCACGTACAATACCAACTCGCCCAACAATCCGCACTTGGCGATACTAACCTGCTACAGTAGCTGTACCCCTTTGACTAAGATCCGTTAGTCACTTAAGTAAATCGGGGTGACAAATTTAAACATGACCGGTGAATACAAAATGCTTACTAATCTACGATTACCACCCGCCATGTGATAATTTTAGTCAATGGTGATTAGTGAACAATTAAACTGGTCACGTCTGGTAAGTATGGTTGATGCTTTTCAATTCTGGAATCAGTGGCCCATCAAATGCACCAAATTCGTCTTAGAAAAATCCAATATTTCTTCACAGTTTCTTTAAATTGGAGATGATAGGTTTCAATTTCAAATCACATGATTTCCACATTTTTTTGGGTTCCAGCAGGCAGTGCAATCTACCCGGTGGCTGTCAGCTCAAGCCTAATTAATCCTGAGGTGCCCAGCTATTTGACAGTGGACGGAGTCCTCGAAGCCGCTTCGCCTGCTGAGGCAGTCCTGGTTGCATTCTGCCTCTACTTCATATTTAACTTTGAGTACCATCACCAGTTTAGGCGCAGATTGGAGTTCTTAATTACTTTGAAGTTGGAGTTCTTAATTACTTTGAAGCACTCAAATGTAAGGTCACGTGCACCACATTGCTTTTAAACCTAAAAGAAATGCCAAAAAGTATTTTCTTTTTTAATGCCTTTTTATGCAGGTTTAGAATTTTTTTTTTTATGTCGTCTATCTAATGCTTTTTTTTTTCTTGTCTGACATAAGGCAGGATGGTGGAATGTCAGAGTTACAGAAAGGCAATGATATTGCTTTATATTCACATCTTTGTAACTTCAAAAATTACTTCTTTCTGCTTTGTGCAGCATTGGCATGCTTAATTTATTTCAGTATACTTCATACTCGGTGCCTGAAAGTATTTGAATGTTGTGGTTTCATGTTCACAGTGATTTGTGCTTGCCAGGTTTCAATACAAGATGGTTTTTCATGGCTTGCAGGGTTTAAATACAAGATGGTTTTTGATGGCTTGCAGGGTTTAATTACAAGATGGAAACAACTGATTTTCACAATTCATTTGAAGTGGGTTAGATCCCCTTGGCCCTCGCGGTAGTTTGTTGCGGCTCATTAGCAGCAGGAGATACGAGCGCTTTCTTTTTTCCACATTAGAAGAGCAAATCACAGAGTCTGCTTTCCTCCACTACTGTGGATACGACGGGCATAGTGTACTGCTGTCCTTGAGTTGCAACACACTAGTCATTGCTAGTCATGTCTTGGTTTGTATTGCGTTTTGCAATATGTGTGATACTGAATCTATGTTATATCACAGTGCGTTTGTTTTGATTCTGGTTCTTACAAGACTCAGTCATTTGAGTTCACCCCGATGAAGCTTCGCTATTCCAAGTAGTGTTCTAAGCATTCTCTGTTATTTTCCGGTTAGACACTGATTGTTTATGCAGGTTTTTGTTATAATTTTATTGACTGTCGCGAACTAGAGCCCTGAAAGTGTTGTTCCAAGTGCCTTTATTGCGCTTAGTGGTTTCATCTTCGAACTTTCATAAGATGTCTAGTCATGCCATTGATTTTTATGCCACTTTGTTTGTGACAGCCACAATAAAACATTGTCATTTATTTTCAGAACTAGTGCCGTCTTCATCCATTACAAGGCCCACCCTTGAAGCATGTACTAGCCCACCCACAAAGGGCCATAGTACCTTCCTTTAAGTGGTAAAAGTGATTCCATCAAGTGTACACTGAACCTGTAAAAGGGTGGTGAAGCGGGCCAGTCAGTTGATGTTATACATGATTGGGAAAGCAGCTCAGAAAGCGTGGACTACAAAGAACAAACACGACAGGACAGCAAAGTCCTGTCGTGTTTGTTCTTCGAAGTCCGCGTTTTCCGAGCTGTTTTCCTCATCGTGTATATTTAAGCCTAAAGTGCATCATAGTTCAATCCATAAGGGGGTAAAGGTTAAAACTAGGGGCGTGTACTATTGCCCCCAAAAATGGGGCAACTGTACCCTTTATATGGAGCTAAAACCTGCCCCCTATAAAAGATACTGTTGCCTCCGAAAGAAGGTAAAAGCAGTCGCCTCAAATATGTCGTCTTACCTCTCAAGGGGGTGGAAGTTTCCCCCTAAAGGAGGTAAAAGCTGACCTTGAAAGGAAGCACTTTTAACCCCAAAGGGAACTAAGGTTCCCTCCAAAAAGGAGGCAATGTTGCACCCTAACCCAGGGGGTAACTTTGCACCCTCGTCGCAGGGGGTAACGTTACTTCCAAAAGGGGTTGCCCTGTGTGTGCAAGTTGGTTACCCCCTTAAGAAGGATACTACAGTACCCTTTTTTGTTTAAGAGTGAGGCTGGTGAATGTAGGTTGCAGCCTTAACCAGCACGCAGCGCTAGACTCAGACTGTAGAGCGAGTGGAAAAACATGCTCGAAGCAGCATTTTTCTAAATGCTGCTTCGAGCACGCAGTTTGAGTTATTCATTGCCAAAACATGTTCTAAAAATCTGTTGATACCAAAACTAGATCCGCGGTGACCAGCGCAAGGACAATCTCCGTTTTGCACTAGAGGGTCATGTGTTAATTACAAAATTACCGTCACTTCTGCCTCTCAGCGAGTCGAAGCATTAAATTTTCGTTAATAATAATAATAATAATAATAATAATAATAATAATAATAATAATAAAGATGTTTTTATTCATTTTACAAATACATATAAATAATGCTGGCCTACAAAAGCAGTTATTAGGTAGTTATATTGAGGTATTTTTTTCCTGACTCGCACCTATGATTAAAACGTTTTTCAGTGATATCGCGCAGCAAAACAAACCAAATTGCCGCGAAAGATAAGGCGACTTATCGCTTTAGTGCAACCTCCACGAAACACCGTCTGCATAACGATGTCGCCCTGTCACGCAAAAAAGTTACCCAGGCAGCACACAGTATTGGGCCAACATTGGATTTGATGTGGCAAAGAATGGCCCAACAATGGCCCAACTGAGCCATATGTTTCCCAATATTGGAATCACATTGGACAATATTGGACTATCAAAGCCAATGGTTTTCCAATATTGGTGATACGTTGGCATAGGCTGGTCAACATTGGACTGTCAAAGCCAATAGCTTTCCAATATTGGATATACGCCGGCATAACCTGTACAATATTGGACCGTCGGAGCCAATGGCTTTCCGAAATTGAATCTTCGCTGGCTTAAGCTGGTTAACTTTAAACTGTCAAAGTCAAGACATCACCAATATTGGTGATGTCTTAGGAAAGTAGGGTAGGAAAGTGGAAAAGAGTCATTCATGCGCTCGCTCGGGGTGAGAATTTCATTTAGCCAACTTCATGTGGCGTACGTCGCCGGTGCTTTGTAACCGCGATCACAAATACATCCTTAGCTGCCTATAGGACTATTGCAGTTTTTTTGCCGGCTGCTCTCCCTTCGCATTGCCTTACCTCGGCGTTGACAACTTAATTCCGTTTTTAGATTTAATTATTTTTGTCTTTTCCAGTGTATTTTGTATGTATATGCATTACGTAGCGTTAACGTCTTCTACTTTGCCCATGCCGCTGCCATGTTTGTAGTTCTTTCTGTGTGCTCAATTTTTTATTTTAATGTTTCTGCGCATATTTCGTCATTGTCGACGCAGGTGTCAACAAACATAAAGCCGCCGCTTGCGCCGCAACCGAAGTGACTTCTACTCTCAGTTTTACGAAAGTCTATAGCGCTATAAAGTCGTCTATTGGACTCGAATGAAGTCTCGAGAGGGCTGCTTCGACTGCCAGTGCAGATATCATCAGTGTAGGCAGAGCTACGACGTAGCAATCTTGACGCGAGAGCATACTGCGCCTCGAGCTGGCCGGCCGCACTCGCTCTGCGGAAATGTGAGCGTGGGACTCTCAAGCCCCGTTAGCTTACTGAAGTTGCAAGACGCCGTTACTTTGTCGTCGCGAATCCTCTTCCCTTCGAACGGTCGTAAGCCGTTGCGCCCGGCTTATATCCTACGCAGCATCTTTCAGAAACCGTCCGCGCAGCATCGCAACCTTCTGTCTGCGAGCGTCGGCGATTCATCGTGTGTTGAATGTCGGACGATGTGCTGTCCGTGGTGTCTTTTATGTGTAACTCTTTCGTGAAAAATTTTGAAGTTTAAAAACGCGAACCTAACAGTGTACAAATAATTTTAAATTTATTGATAAAAATATATATATATATATATATATTTATATATATTTATTTATTTATTTGTGAACATCGTGTGCAAAAAATAGTCGCGCTAAGTTCATCATTCGAAATAATAGTGTGGTTTGTACGACGTAAAACATAGTGTTTCCAAACTGCCCCGTTCAGGATCACTTTTGGGCTGAACAGCTTCTTTAGAAGTTCAAAAGCTGGCCTTCAAAGAGCTGTCCTGTTCCATCGGTATTGACAGCAGGATAGACGCTATGCGTGTTTTAGGCCAATCGTGTCTCCGGTTAGGGTCACGCGACTACAGTCTCGAAGCTGGTGATAAGGCAGAGCACGGAACCTGCCAGCCCAAGGCCACGCATAACATCCACTGCACTATCAATCTTGGGTACAAGTGACACATCCTTTCGCTGTGTTCATTGTTGAGATGCCCCTGAAGATTAGCCTTTGTAAGCGCACCCCCGTTCTGGCCTGCTTTCTTTCTACTCCTTCTCTCGTTTCCTCTCTCTCCCTAATCTGAAGGCGTGGTAGACGGTGCGTACTCGCCGGACCAATGAACCGCGTAGTTTTTAATGCTTGATCCCGCTCTCTGTGCGCGGGAAACGGCAGAAGCGTGATCACGTGGTTTGACGGATGACGCATTAGCGGTTGACAAACCGAGAATGCCTGCGAAGACCGGACCTAGTTTCGCGTGGGATGCGGCCTGCGGGCCTGCTGTGGATTTCGCTTCTGTGGTAAATGGTATCTCGTTCGAAAAGTCCTACCCGTATCGATTTCTTCAAAGAAGCGCAAGACATCTCAATTCAAGATTGTGAATCGTTTAGTGTTCGGTTCGGCAAACGGCAGCGTGTGCTACATCGTGTTGAATATTCACGGACCACTTCCTTCAAGTTTGTGCGGTTGGTCTGCAGTGCCCGTGTCGACATCTACCTCGGATTACATCTTTCAAGTCCGGTATTTTTAACGTAAGAGCGCTGCAACCTACTTGGTGATCATTGTCCGTTCTTCTACGGGTATACTCTTCCGAATAACCTCTAGAACTAGGCAGTGCCTATCTCCTGGCAGCCGGGAGAATAATTTTCCTGCAATCTTACCGACAGTCGCCTGCCATAATGTCTGAAATAATGTCAACTGCAGGTAGAATATTGACTTCCTTATTCACCCTGCGTTTCGCGAAAACACGTTTCGTGGCCACCTCTTCGTGAATACACGTTGCGTCGACATTCACGTTTCATCGACATTTGTTATGCGAATTGCACGCTGTAGGGGCATTTCAAAGCCCGTGTATTCCTGAGGCGCGTGCTCACTGAACCAGCCCACCCTTTCACGCCGCTTCATGGTAAGTCTGCAACAATTCTTTGCAAAAGAAAAAAAAATGCTATTCTGAGTTTTTTGTTTTTATGAAACATCGCGTGTTGATGAACGATCTGTCGATGAAATGTCGTTCGATGAACTGATTGCACCACCAATGAGGGGCGACTACCGGTAGAATTTCTGGGGACAAATTCGGCCAGCTGTCGGGAGACTGGACACTACCCAACAATTACCCCTGTTGTTTGCTTTGCAATATTCTTAGTTGTATAACAGCTGAGTAGTACCTCTTCACATATTACAAAGTCCTTAGTTTATACTTGTCTACAGAATAGGCTGTGTGTAATAAAACTTTTAGGAGATTTTAAAAATATTCCTCGTATCTGTGTACCTTTCTTTTTACAATCAACTTGGCGAGCGCACTTGCAAACAGCTGGGCGGGTGCAACGATGGCCAAAAATCAGCACCAATGACGGCCATTAGATCGGGTCGCACTTCCAGTGTTGTCCAATATTACGCCGGTCTTTGCCAATGTGGGACGACCATTGGCTGGAACCATGGTTTATCAATGGCCCAACATTGGCATCAACGATGGGGCCGACATTGGCTGGAACGATGGCTGAACAGTGGCCCAACATTGGCACCAATGACTGGGCCAACGTTGGATGGAATAGCGCTTCCAATGTTGTCCAACATTGAGGCCGGTGTTAGCCAATGTTAGGCCAATGTCGGACCAACATTGGTGTGCTGCCTGGGTAAGTAAATTTCGTCAATAATACGTGAACCTCCGGCGTTAAAGGGGTCGTGAAACGTTTTTCAAAAATTCTGCGCATGTGCGATATTTTGATTGCCGGTCCTCTATTAGGTAACCCACGCGCATTCGTTTTATCGTCCGGATTAATTTATTAGCGTAAAACGACAATTTCGGTTTCCCGGGCAGCTTCCCTCTCAATTCTACGGCTACGTCACATCAAGACAGCCAATCGGAAAGTTTTACTTTCTGACGTCACGCGTAGAAGTCAAAGGCGAAATAGATACGTTCCTCAGATGCAAGATGTCCGATCGGCTGGCCCTCCCCGAGCTTCAGCGTCGATTAATCGAGCGAAGCAAACTTCTCGGCTTTCTGCCTTATGCGGCCACCCCCCTCCGAAGAGTACGAGACCGCTCACCATCCGACGGCGACACCAACAGCGAAGACGGGGCGAGCTCTGAGCAGCGAGGTTCGCAGTCAATGGCTCGAAGCCAGGCCGCTCTTCGCTGTGGACCGTCCGGTAACTTATGCAACCGGATGTCGTTCATTTTACCATACCTCGTGCTGCATTCTCTCACAAGACACACGGTCGGCATGGCGAGTGCTGAAGCGCGCACACAACAGACGCCAACGACGCCAAGCACACACAACAACCTAAACATGATAAAAACAAAACAGCGCAAAGACAAGGACGAAGTAGAAGAAACCACAGGACACCGCGCTGCGCTGTGTCTTTGCGCTGTTTTGTTTTTATCAAGTCTACTTATCAAGTAGCCCAAACTTCTACGTTAATATACCTAAACTTGCCGCGCACAGAAAATGCGCAGCGGCGAGCAGACGACGGGGCGACAGGAGCGGGGAGGGGCCGACGTTGCTATGGTTGCCGGACGACGGAAGTCTCGAATGTGTTAGAAAACGAAACTTACCTGCAATCTTGTGATATAGTACTTCCGAATGAGTTTTAGAACGCCAGTAATTTCCTCACTATTTTCATAACTTACTTTTTATTATTGGAACACAATATTGAGTACAGTAGATCCTCAACCTTACACAGGTCTTATTGTGACGTTTTGTTGCTCATGCTGGGCAACGCTGTCGCATAGTCGTTCCAGGCCCCCCAAGAAACACTATTTTCAAACACTCTTTATAAAATGTGGGCGTAATTTTTTGCCGTGATATTTGGGATTTGGGATCTTTGAGATCTCATCAATTTTATAAAATTAAGACTGTTCATATCTATTTTCTTTGCACGACCCCTTTAAACGAGGGCTGCTTTTCCGGCGCAGACACCACGCGTTAGGTTTCAGTATCGACATATTTCGAGGACGAAATTGGCCAATAAAAAACTCTGTGCACTATATCTTGAATTTTTAGAAAACTCGGCTAGAATTCAACGCTGATTTCCTACACTTCTTAAATATAAACATGGGCCCTAAAACGTCTACTAATTAAAAACATTTTAGGATAAAACCGTGAGCTTTATGTTTTTTGTAAATTCACAGTCTTGCCAGTCACGTGTTTAAATATGATTTGTCTATATGAAAAGTTTGGGCCGTGACGTGATATGATAACAAGAATTGAAATAACATCGCCCAGCCAGAGGGATGGCATTTTTAATAAAACAAAAAAGCAAGTACCTGGTCGTTCCCGCAGATTAATTGACTTACAAATTAACCGAGCTCGATATGTCTCTAAGAAATCAGATAATTTGACAGTTTTTGGTTTAGTGAAGAATTTTAGTTTAACAATCTAATCAAACACTGGTCTTTGATTCTTGATGCAATATTTTAATGGCGAGAATCCCGAGCTCCTTTCCTTAGCTCTGGCAGTTGCTCCTGCTAATCGAGAGTTCCTGCAGCCGAGATGCGTCTTTCAACAAAGAGCTCGTGCTTGCAGCATAGTTGCGGAATTGTTGTACATTGCAAAAAGATGGGAAGCAAAAGCAAAACAAAGGGAAAATAAACACGGATAATCAAAATCTATGTGAATACGTTAAAAGGGCAGAACAGCTTTTCGTGTGAAAATGAATCTGCGAGATGAGGTCATCATCGCATGCCATTTTTAGCGCATGAAAACCGGGACGCGTAGCCGGTTGCTTGCGGGCCGGATCTCAGCGAGTCACGGGCCGCATGCGGTCCGCGTGTAGCGTGCTTGAGAGCTCTGCTCTACCGAGTAATCACATGGCTCTGCCATTAAGGTACCCCAGGAATCGCTCATCTCAATGTATATTTGCGAAGGCACACTCTCCACTGATCCATTTCGTTTCGTTGAGCACTTCCGGTTTTCAAGGCGATTCTCTTCGCGAATGTCAATTCCACCGCTGCCGTATATCCAGTCTGGCCATCAATCTGTGTACATTCAATAGCTATTTCATAGAACTTTACTACTGGTCTTGAAATGTATCCATTCGAAAGTGTGTTTCATTTTTCAAACGCTTTTTAAACTAAAACACACTTTTGTTTTATGTCTTGAATGGGAAAGAATTTTTAGTTTCCATTTATTCTGAGGTAGAAAAGGTAAAAAGTGCGGTTACAATATTTCAGAAGAGTAGTACAAATCTAAGTTCAGAGTGGTCACCTGTATGTAGTAGCTAGTATCCCTGTAATGCACTGCAACATATTCATATTGTGGACATGAGTTCGGCTTATTGTTTACGACTCTTGATACAAAATGCCAGCCTTTTTAGGTGAGTGGAAATTAACTACACAATAATGTCGTCATGACTACAAACATTTCTGAAAACAAAACAAATATGTGCATGACCCGTATTTAGCTTCAATTGCTGCGGTAAGAAAAAAATATATTTTTGGCGTTAATACGACGTCACATTTGGCGCCTGTTTGTATTTAGGAGTGTGCTGTTCAGTGTTCCCTTACTGTTACGATCCGTCATTGTGTGTGAATTAATTTCACCCATATGAAAGTCGTGCTTATTTTCTTCTTTGATATTATCATCTCACGAAAGACTGGACACAGAAATTTGAAAAATATTTGAAAATACAGGAAACAAAAAATCTCAAAATTTTGGAAGTTCCTGAATGAAAAAAGAAAAAAAAATCCTAGCCTCACGAAGAAAAAAAGAAATCTGTATTTAGACCTTTGTTTTGTGTTGACCGAGAATGCAGCCCGCACTGCTGGAAAATCCTCCACACTGTTGAAACACAGTCACCGAGGCTATATTTTTTTTTAACTACTGATGCTTTTATTGTTTCCCTCTTTCATCCGCTCCGGGACGTTTTCTAAGTATACGGGTGGCCCCATATTTCTTAGGGTTTGGTCAGTAACATATCCGTGTCCTATTTTCATTAAAATAAGCGCAGATAAATCCCGATCTCCGAAAACACGGCACCCTTGATATGGCATGGCGGCCTTGTCCTCTACGATTGTTGGACCCGGAACTTGAAATCGGACAACGCCGAAGGACTCGACTGAACTGGGGACCCTAGTGTCCGCGAAACTTGCAGGAAACGAGGGACAGCTAGTGCCCAATATTCAAAGGGGCCTGCCTTTTTACCTATGTGGTTTTACTTTGTTTTTCCTCAACGTTGACAATTTACGATCTACCAGGCGTCAACCTGTAGAGGAGGTTATGCAGCTGGTTGATATTACAAATTCTGAAACCAGTACTCGTACTAAAACGATCGTTTCCATTGTATAGCAAAAACGCGCCGCAATTAGTTTTTCACGGCAAATGTCAAGAGATGCCTAGTCCTGGAAGATTATTCTCATACGATAGATACATCGAAGATGTATTTCGCTGCTGCGGTAAAACTACATTTTATAAATGTGTATATACACCGAGATAGACATGTATCTCGATCGCATCTCGAAGATACCATTAAGGTACATTTTGATTGGTATAATTCAGAGGCCTGAAATCAACCAAGCTTATCAAATTTATAAAATATTATTCCCTACCCAAGAAGAAAAAGCTGTCAATGGTTGCGGCATTTCGAACATTAAAAGAACAATGAAGAAGATTTTAAATAATTTTTTTTTTAAATCGTGTTTTTAGCCTTCTTGGGAACCTAGCACACTGCCCAATTTTTTATACACATTTGTGACGCGTATTTTTTGTGCCTACGAAAGAAATTAAGAAACCGAAACTGAACTATCTCCATTCTCATTTCTGGACCTCCGAGAACGGAGGTGACGCAGGGAGTGACGTCAAGTGTGAATAGTCGGTATCGGTAGTATTTAGGAGATCGAGACTCTAGTTACCGCGGTGGGTTATAGCACCACGGTGGCGCGGTCGTTCCCAAAGCAAACACGACACCGATATCTGTAACCAAAACATTCCGTCTCCGGCGTGTTCCGCACTGTTTTTTTTTAAATTTATTTTGTTTGCCCATAGCTCCTCGTTGCTTGTTTCGCGTCTTGAGTAGCAAAGGGAAATAATAATTATGCTGTTTAAATTACGGTTTCGTAATCATTTCCTGTTCGATTTATACCTTTCATGGCTATTCAAGTGGAAATTGGAACACTGTTCATAAAAATCGCGAATCAAAACGTCACAGACGGCAGGTCTCGTTTCGACCAATCGCTGATGCGTCTCTTGTGACGTCGCGGCTCTACGACCAGCAACGTCAAGTTAACTCCGCTTCTCCTGGCTCCACCCGCAACTCTCGGGGCGTCACCGCAATCGCTCCCGGTATGATTATTACCGCGACTGTTTAATTGATTTGCGCTGCACACAAGCGCCGGTTTCGGCTGAATTTTCGGCAACGTTGCCTGGGACATGCCTGGAAGCCAGTTCAATCCCCAAAAAATATCTGAAATTGCCTTCATTATTATTGTCTTGTACAAGTGGCTGCTGGAAAATTTCAAGCCTGTCTTCTTAGAGACAAAACCTTGATGAGACTAAAGTGTCCGATCATATATCAACTCCTCGATATTAAAAAAGTACATAAAAAATTAACTAACAATAAATTAGTAACGATCGAGTCTATATTCAAGCATATTTTAAACGTCATTGTTTTTGGGATATTTGGATTACATAAACCACGAATTCACTACGATGACCTCAAGAAAACAGTAAACGAAAGTTTAGTGAAAATTAAACGTTTAGTGGAGAGAGGTGCGTATAACAATCGGATAAAGTAAGACCAGTTGTATTATAAATGCTCTGTCTCCATAAAACAAGAGTTAAACTCAGAGTATACACGAACTCATCTCTGTTACGTCACAGTGCGGTGGTGGCGCGTCGGGCGCACTTCTGGTCTAGGGCTGTGGGCGGAAGCCGCCATGGGGCACGTGCATTCCTGTGTTAGTTCGGAAGAAACCGGACAAAAATCTGCCTTCTCGTCAAAACACCGCGACTTGGGCTTTATTAAAAGAGTCGGGAAAGGTTTGAAGGTCAGTTTTCATGCATTTTCTCCCTGCTCGGTTCGTCCGAGAACGTGAACAGAGGCCGTTAAAAAGGAAAAACAGACACCGTCGGACCACTATTGCTTGGGCGATAAGCACTTTGGATTGAATTCACGGATACTTGTGGTTGTCAGATTTATTTGTTTTGTTCCAACATGAACGTGGGAAAACCGTCAAGTTGCACGGACCACCTGCGGACGTTCAGTGCGTCATCACATTCAAACGGCCGCCTCGTCGTTCGAGCTCTCGTCTGCTCTCTCAAACGTTTCTGCTTGTCGTCTGCTCGTTCAAACGAGAGCGGCCTGTAGACCAAACGTTGACCCGGTAATTGCAATAAGAAGTGCAGACCTCAAAAGCCGTTTAAATTTGAAGGTCGCTTCGGGTAAGTAGGCTCCGTATAAACAGTAGATATAAGGAGATGTTGATAATTGTTACCAGTGGCCATCACCGACTCGTTATGCCTGATTCACTCGATCCGATTCTGCTTGTGATTTTCAGTATCGACGTCGACATCTCAGCTACGGTTCAGGCTTTTGCAGCCCGAGCGACGTCATGACTGAAAATAGCGAGCAGAACCTCACCATGTGAAACAGGCTTTAGCGTCCGTTCTGCGGCGCCTACGCGGAATGAATCGCCGCATGTTACATTATTCACGCCAAGTTTTGTGGTGTAACGAGCCTTCTTAATTTCTCTGAGGCCGCTCAAGTAGTCAGACATTGCCAGGAAGACGTAGAATCAACAATTCCAACGCGAAAAGGAGCGCGGCGGCTCACACCGACACTGACAACATCCCATTCCAATGATTTGTTTACGGGCGACGGCGAGCTTTTTGCCCACACCCCCATCGCGCATGCACGGCGTCGGTGGCGTCCGCTAGGGGCGCTACGGTTTGTTTGTAAACGTGAGTTGGTGTATAACGTATCGCAGGAAATATAATTTATTTGGAGTTCACATTCCATACAAAACATGGGAATACAAACGAAGTTTGCATTCTGGAGTGTTTCTCCTCGTCGAACCTTGAGAATCCCAGGATATAGCGTCCTATTTCTGTAAGTAGAAAAACACAAACAATTAATTACCGCACTTTTAGTAGCACTTAGTCAAACATCCAAAGTACTAGTTATAGTAAGTATACGACCATCACTTCTCTACAATTAAGTCTGATGTCATGCTTCGGAGCATAATAAAAGCTTTTTTAAAGGCCGTGCTCGTGAAAACTAGAAATAAAATAAATTGTGAATTATCTTGCTCCCACTCATGAACGAGTAAAGGTATACATAATAAAGACGTAGCAAAGCGATAGATAGCTTACACTTCTTCTTGCGGAGTAGGGTGGCGTAGTCTCCATAGGTACCAAGACCATAACCGTAGTTCAGGCCGTAGCTGGAAAGACCATGTCCGTAGCCGAAGTGCCCGAGACCGTATCCGAGGTGTCCAACGCCGTAGCCGTAGCCGAAGGATGGAGCGTGAGCAACGGTGGTGATGACTGGAGCAACGTGGTAGGCGGTGGCAACCTTTGTGACAGCTGGGGCAACAGCGTAGGAGGCAACAACTGGGGCATGGTGGACAGTAGACACCCTCGTCACAGCTGGGGCTACGGCGTAGGTGGCGACTGGAGCGACGGCGTAGGAGGCAACAGCTGGGGCATGGTGAACGGTGGACACCCTGGTAACAGCTGGAGCAGCAGCGTAGGTGGCAACTGGGGCAACGGCGTAGGAGGCAACAGCAGGGGCATGGTGCACAGTAGAGACCTTGGTGACAGCTGGGGAAGCGACGGCATAACCACTCAGGCCAGAGTGTCCAAAGCCGAGACCATGACCGTAGCCGAGACCGCTACCGTAAGCAAGGCCGTAGCCGAAGCCGATGCCGTATCCAAGACCGTGGCCGGAACCAAGGCCGTAGCCGAAACCAAGGCCGGAGTAGCCGAGGCCGCCATAGCCAAGGCCTCCGTAGCCAAGGCCTCCATAGCCAAGGCCTCCGTAGCCAAGTCCTCCGTGGAGGTTGCCAGCGAGGGCACTGCTGGCCATAGCCAGAAGGAGGCAGGCAAGGTGCTGGAAACAACGAAATTTTGAAATTACTCTAAAATTTGTTGCCAACTGAGATCTAGAGCGGTAACATCGTGGAATATTTAAACTTTATGATATATATATTGTACAAACATCAGGACCTTATAAATATGGCAACCTCCAGCATACACTACGCCAAAACATTAAGTTCACCAGCCCAATACCGCTCTCATCCATATTTGCCGCGCAAAACATTTGCAATTAATTTTTGTAAAAATTCTACAAATGCTTGATCAGTGCCTTAAAAATGATTGAAACATATTTGTAAGCACAAGTCGCGAAATTCCTGTAGATCACGAAACGTTTGTTTGTGAGCTCCGAACTTGCGCCCCATCACAGCAGGACAGATATCTGCCAGGTCAAATGGTCAAGCAATTAATTGGAATTTATCATCATGGTCTTCAATTCACTGTAGTACGTAGTCGAAAACAATACGTCTTTATCCCTGGCAGCCGTTATCCGTCTTCCGCATCAGAAGAAGGAACGTAACTTGGATGGTGTGTCAGCTAGGCGCGCTCATTCCCGCAATATAGATGTTGTCATAAGGATTTGCTGACGTGTGTACATCGGACGATAAATTTTGTTAAATCTGCATGCTAGTTTTCTCAGAGGTTGCCGGGTTTACTCTGTAACGCAAATACCATTGGTTTGTTAAATGAGCCAATCAGTGCACACTAGGCTTAGACAATATCATAAAGTGAGACATTAGAAATTGTGTAAAACAGTAATATCTTCGCTTTAAATCCGCAGCTGGAAAAGTAAAGTCGTATGAAAAGAAACTCACTCCAGTCATGGTGCCTATGGAGCGTGCAAGTGTGTCCAACTGCTGCCTACGTTCGACTTATGTGCCTTTTTATAGGAAAAGTGCACGGGGAAAGGGCACTTCAGCATAAAAAAATTAACGCTATTTAAATTCGAGAAAGCGAAATAGAGCTACATGATCTGAGGGTTAAGGAGATCTTCACCCAAACCTAGACGAAGCATCATGCGCTGCGCATATTTATTAGTTTTAGTGCCTAAGCAATTCAATCTTCTCAGAACAAAGATGTGCCTGGGACTAAAGAAGAAATAAACCTCCAAAATATGACCGTATAGAACGTGTGCCTCTTCGTCATTTAAGGCATAGTGCAACCAGTGAAAAGTGTCATTTGTTTTTAAATTTGCCGATGTCCCCTAGTTGACGATCCTAATCACGCTCTCCTAGAGGCATTTGGAAGTTGTCTTTTATCATAGATTGTTTAGTTTTTTTAAACAGTTTAAACATCCTGTATGTTGTGTCATGGTTAATAGTCTCGACGAAATAATTTTACAGGTGTACGTTTTGTAAAATGTCATTATTATTTAATCGTGGTGTCAGGTATGGCTCAACATAATATGACCTGACTCGCAACATCACTTTTACGTACTATTGACCAAGGCGGTCTTATCAGTATAAATGTATCGGTCCTGACATCTGAGCGTGCCTTAACGAACAGCAATAATGGTAGCAGAAGTTAAGGAGTAGAGGGCCTAATAACATTAACTTTCAGGTTGACGAAAAGGCGGAAAGTTTGGGGTTGAATTAGGACAGAGAGCCGAGGTGTAATCCTCACGGTTTAAGCCAAATATGAGTTATAATATTATCTAGTATAACTATAAACAGCTATATCATGTTTTATATATGGCGTGGCATGACTGTTTTCTGAAGACCATGGACGGGTTTCAAGCCCTAGATAGCCAAGAGACGAAGATGAAGATTAGTTAACGGTGGTAATTGACACTCGACCTGCATATAGGAATGTGGCGGGAAATTCTATTAAAAACTGCCACCCTAGCACATGGCGGCAAAGCGGAACTGGTGAGTTAAATCGGGCTCCTGACGTCGATCCCTCCGCTTTGCATTTGCTTCGCACTGCGGACGTCCCCTGCGTCGCGTACAAAATGCGCTGTAGAGCCGGCGCAAAGCAAATGGATCGAAATGACGGTGAGTTTTGGCGGCTCAGTTTCGGTTTGAGGGCGTGTAAAGAGATGCCATTAATGGCCACGTATTGCCCACTGCGATTTGTTTAGTAAATGTTTATCGTTACGGTTAGAATATAATAACGTCGAGCTTCAATTATTCAGCGACATTATGCTCCTGAATAAGGCTATGTAAAAAATTAAATCTGTTTTTAGGGAATTAGGTAACTGATGTAAATCAATTTCATCAGTTAGCTAATTAACTGAAGTCAGGCGTCAAACGTGTCGCGCCATGTTGGTGCCTCTCCTTTTTCTTTGCTTTCCATTGACAGCTATTAAACGTTCTTGGTAGGGAATGATCGGGCTGGGGTGCAAGAAGGGCTAGACAAAAGTAGCATTGGGACAATTCACGTTCGTTTGGAATATTTATCTCGTGAAAATTGTCTGTCCAAAAGCTTCATTATGAATGCTGGCTGTTGGTATATTTTATTCGCTCCAGAGTCAGTTTCCCTTCCTAGGTGCTGGATAATTTATTATCACATTTATACAGAACGCCCGACGGAACACTTTGGGAAATCTGGTAAAATTAATTGTGATCGGCGTTTACATCACTGATTTTGTATAAAATGATTATGAATGATTTTTAAATGCTTAGATATCGTTCAAATTATTTAGAGATACCCTGCCGAATTTATTACAGAAAAAAAGAACTTCGGCGAACGTCGTGATATGATTTGTGACTGCTTTGTTCCGTGCGGTTTGACGAAAGTTGACGATAGAAGAAATGACGGCCAATACAATATTTGATTTATTTTCAGTATCGTTGATTATAAATATTTTGTGATCTTTGTGTTCTTCGAAAAGACAAATGTTTCAGGGCTTTGTGGAACTTTTCTTGAGTTTTTAGTTTGCCTGCTCCTAGCTTTTTAGTTTAGAGGAATAAATGAGTTTGTTATTTTATCGAAGCTTGCACAATGTTTGAGCTGTTCTTTTAGGACATAATGAGAGTTTAGTGTTCTTGAGAAAATAGCTTTGATAAAATGATATAATTTTATAGGGCATCTTTCATTACGTGTGAACACCGGGAAAACTATTTCTGGTTTGACAATCTCTTCAGGATTTCCTTTCGTTTCGTAAGGACTTACATCTTTTCTAGTAGAGGATATTTAGATTCATTATTTCTAGGCGCTGCTTAGATGCACACTCTGAAGGTAAATATTTTATAAACTAATTTCCGGTCTTTAATTCCGTACTCAGCTGAGTTGAAGGGCCCAAAATACGTCTAATTTTTTATGCCTCGTAATTTTTTTGTCTCGAAAATACTTGATGCCTGTTGTCTTGCTTTAAGCTATTTTGAAGTATTGTTTTGTAATTTAGTATAGCTTCCAGCAGATTCCCCTTCCAACGAATTTTATCAAATTCCAGTGAATTCCCCCTTAGTGTCAGGAATATATGTCACGGTTCGGATACGGACGACCCATGTGCACTTCTTTGTGGGGACGTAAACGTCCCTCCGGTAAATATTGGCTATCCCGCCATTCATCTTGCAACGCTCGTCCGGGGCGAAAACAATGAGATGTGAAAATCGCGCGCACCTCTGCCTTCGGGGCGTTTGGCGGAAATACGACTGGAAGCCACAGATTTAAGTCTAAATCTAGACGTATTTTAAGGGTCACGGTTTTATAGGCAAATTTCAACCCTTGCCATTGAAGTTGAAAATAGGATATTTTTTTCGAAGGGCTGACGGCCGTCGATAATTTCAAGTACTAATTTAGTTTGGATAATGCTTGGGCACATTTAAACAAAATGTCCATCGCATGTTGACCGACGGGGTATTGTTCTCCGGATTTGAGAAACAAATGAGCGACATTCAGTTGTCTTTATTACGGCGTAGCTGTTAAGAGCTAGTTCCCCCACTATCGTGTCCGCGGAGAAGTCACGTGTCGACACAGAACTCGAACCAGTTTATCGTCACCCTACGTACGAGGAGGAGAGTCAAAAACGTCATCGCCTCACCTACCAATCGTGTGTGTCCTGTGTCCCGTGACGTCGAGATCGCGCCTAGCGCTCTTATCTGTTGCCTTTTGGACTCAGGATGGATCGGCCGCGTGCCGTTCGTTCGGAGGAACAAGAGCGGGAGGGCAGGGTTGGGCAGTATCGCGATGCAAATGTATCGCGATAGTATTTCAGAAATACATTTTGTATCTGTATTTTCGTATCGCGATACATTTTTTTCACCAGTATCTGTATTCCTGTATCGAAATACATTTGGAATGTTTTTTTTGTATCGCGATACGCGATACAATCAGGATGAAATGTATTTCGTTACATAATTCTTGAGAAATACTCCCCCCCCCCCCCCCCCCCGAAAAAATAAAATAGTCCGAACGCATTTTTCTTTTTTACTTCTGAGGGCACCAGGGTCAAGGAGATGTTGGGGCATTGTTACTATGCTGACCAAGGCTCCTTCCGATTCTCCAAACTATTTTTTATGCGTCCTCTTCTCTCTTCTGAGAAGTGTTGCGTAGTGGGAGACTCGAACCAGGTGGCGTGCCAGGAGTGGAGTCAGAGCATCTTCTGCCGCAGGTGCCTAGGTAGGGATTTCTCGAGCCATTGTTTGCTGGCATCCAACGCCCGCCCCTAACCGTCTCTCTTGCCTTAGCGTATACAGTACACCCAGCCGGCAAAGCTGAGTCACAGTCCGTTGCAGCACGCGCCTGGTGGTGGTTGACTCGAAATAGTAGGATGACTCACGCAGTGAAGTTCAAGACATATTCGGATCCGTCTACGGCTGCGCTCGCAATATTGCACGGCTCAAGGATACGTCACCAGCCGGCGTGAATGTGACCCGCTGCTCTGGTGATCCGAAACCCAGGTAGGAAGCCAGACGTGGCCTCGCTGGGCCGACTCAGACTTCGTACACCTGCCACTCGTCTCGAGCGCGCTGTTTCTCGGAAAGCTCGCACATGTGCCGGCAATATCAGGTCGCAATCCACGAGGTCTCTGTTTGGATGATGCTAGGCTAAACTTGAGGACTGCAATCCATGCGTCGGTGGCGGAGGGTCGGCAGGAAGGACCTTCACAACAGGGATGCCACCGTATCGTTTTTTCAACCGTAACAGAAGATAAGACATGTCTTCCAGGATGCTTCAGGTGGTCCACTATTCTCAAAAATTCCAAATGACACTGCCTGCACGATCTTCAACTAGCCTACAACGAAAGCAAGTATTGTCCTTTCATACAGCAGCTTGGTAAAGTTTCGTGTTCAAGGCCATACCTATACAAATAAAAAACGCCAGTTCATTCCACCCTGACGTCATGTGATCAATGTTGACCGGGGCGTCCTTATTGGACAGGGGTGTGGTTACGTTTTGATGAGATTTAGAGTGACATAAAATTTATATAGAAATCGAAGTATTTTCGCATTCCTCGTCAGACAGACAGGATGTCAGGAAAGGGGCCGCGGTAAGTCCTTGATGGAACGTTTTTTTGAGCCCATTGAAGACTCCTTGTCGTCCGAAAAAACTACCTTCAAGGCAAAGTGCCAAGACTACGGGAAAGTAATCTCGGGATCAAAAACTTCCACTTCAAACATCAAGCTTCATCTCAGTTGGCGTCTCAAACAAATTTGAAAAATGTATTGCAGTATCAGTATTTCTGTATTTGTATTTCTGCCCTCCCTAAGCTGTTTTCCTGTATTTGTATTTCTAAAGACTTTTTGCCTCTTTTTAAAATGTATTTCCGATACGTATCGCAATACATTTTTACAGATATATTTTAGTATCAGTATTTTGGCTTCTAATTAAATGTATCCCAGTATTAGTATTTCCAAATACATTTTTGAGTATTTCTGCCCAACCCTGCCGGAGTGCAAGAGGCGGCGACGTGCGCAGCAGCGCGAATGGCCGCGCAAACGCCGCTATCGCCTCGAGTTCCATTGCGTCGAGTGGTTCCGAATCCATTGCGAAAGAAGAGCAGATCGCTCGCCTTGAAACGCCGCCGAGAATAGCAGTGGCTATGTGACCGGCGCCGGCGAGCCAACGCCACGGACGACGATCGTGCCACGGAAGCCAAGCGCAAGCGCGAGGCCCGGCGACGACAGGATGCCACGCCGGCTGAACAGTTTTTTTAAATACTTCAATCCCACCATAGTACAGCTTCACTGGCTTTCCATCTTCACCAGAGTGGAAATGCTGGAAGTTTTTTTTTTGTACCCTATATATTGTGGTAATTTCTAGTTATCTGCAAAACGATATAAACAATAGTAAAGAGAGAAAAGAAATTTCAGCATGCCACGATGCTGCATCTATTCAACTTGTATTTAAAGGCTAATCGAGCGAAGTTGAAACAAGGTATATAACTTATATGAGCTGAATCATAGCCAGAATTTTTCGTATGTTTTATTATTGCCGCTTTCAAGTAAGGATGTTCCAGCAGAGGCCTATTTCGCCTCGACAACACACTGAAACCAATGCTATCTATCAGCTTTTACACAGGCGTCGGCAAAAAGTTTGTCGTTTACTATTTTGTAGGAGATCCCTGATAAAAATATTATTCAAGTTTCTGAATTGCGTAACATATGTTTGAGAGATTGCTTATTGCGCCGTGGAAATAATACGCTCAGGCGGTGCATCGTTTATGAATAAAAAAATCATGCTCCGCATCACACGATTATTTGCAGTTGTTTGATATTAGACAAATACATTTCAATCGGTGATAAAACATTAACTTTGTTTTTCTTAAAATTAAACTCAACAAAAATAGCAACAAAAGCTGCGTAAGAGGTGCGAGTGTGTAATACGTGCGGCGCATGCGGCGAATGGTGAATCCACTTTACATATCGTTACGAGGGCTTATGTACAGTTAGTTCCCCTAGTAGCCGCGTGATGTAATAGACATGCAGTCGCTTGTTGCCAAATTGACCCAGTCAAACCAGAAGTAGAATTTCTCGATGCTAACGTCGCCTCAGGGTTGAACTTCCATCGTTTCTCTGAACTTTGTTTTACTTATCTTACACTCTCAAAAATAGCGGGTGTAGGGGGGTATATCCTTGTCCCATATGGATCACCCCAAAACCACAATTAGACGGTTAGTCCACCGACGTCGAACCGACAATACCAAATTTCACGGACTGCTTGATAGTCGAGCTATACAACTTATTAAAATAGCTATTGTACGTGTTAAAGGCTACAGTAAGACAATCAAGATTTTTTTTTTTGGCCCTGCTGCACAGCCTGTTTTTTTTGTAGTCTTTGATACGCATATTAGCTATTTAGTACGTCATATCCTAAAGGCTTATATTTGTCAGTGACTGAGGTGGTGCGAATTCTAGTCTCTCAATTTTTAGAAGCACTATGGTATATTTGTAAGTTGGCAAGAATACTCTAACTGAAATGTGCCAGCAGTAAGACGAGTATTTTAAATGTTTAATAATATAGCTTAGGCTAATTGTTTTCTAAAAATAGTTGCTGCAAGCTGAAGGAACGCAAAGCGCGGCTTATTATCTGTACGCTCTTGCCTGGTGACGCATTCTTCCAAGTTATTATTGTATAATGCCGCAATCACACTGGCTGCTGAGGAATAATTAGACGCACATGACTCGCCCCTCCCCAAAGTTTCTTAAAGGACACGGGCAAAGGAAAAAAAAACATTTTCTTTAAACAGCCTAGATGGAAAAATAATGTTATAAAACGAATTTACAACGAAGAAAAAAAAATATTTAGAGCTATATTCGTGGCGCAAAACGAATTTGCAGTTGACGCCCGCGGGAGCCGCCGCGGGTCACGTGGTAAACCTGTGCGCCGCAGCGCGCCGCCGCTGCTGCCTCAAGGGCCGTTTATACTCCGTCGTAACGTCAACGAGCGCACGCGCTCGTTCACGCTCGCTGACGCTGTCTGCGAACGGGGAGTCTATACTCCAACCTCAAGTTGAACGCGGCGCAGCGCAAGCAGCCCGACGCGCGACAGCGTAGCTTACGACGGACTTGGACATGCTCTACGTTCAACGTTGGACGACGACGGCGCCGACGGAGGCCAACCCAGAAGCCCCCGCCAGTGTTGCCAGATTGCGCTATATATAGCCAAACTGGGCTACATTTTTTTCTAGTTGGCTTCAAAATTTCGTGGTTGGCTATGTGGCTATTTCGGGCTATTTCTAAGAATGCGGCGAACTTTTGTCGAACCTCAGGTTCGACGCCCAACTTTGAAATTCGGCTAGTTAATTTTCAAACTTTTAATCAGTTCCGAAAAAAAAAATTGTTTCTTTTTCGGCTAGTCGAGAGGAAAGAGAGGAAGGAGAAAGGCTTGAAACTTCTACTAACTTCGGGGTTTTCACAATGCGCAGTTAAGCAATGCTTGCAGAGTTCAAGCGGTCTCCATACAGGGCAGTGGAGCAAACCAAACAGATTGCACTATTACCACAGGCCCGGTAGCGCGTCTTCAACCTGGGCGCATATGGCGCTGCCCGGACGTAGACTGAACTCTCCAAATGCTGCTTTGGTGCCCATTGTGAAAATCCTTAGGCACCCAAGTTTGTAAAAATGAGAAGTCCGCAGTTTCACCGCTAAACAAAAGCCATTTTGCGAAATCCCCCAAGCGCCCCGGACCGCGCGCGAGGAATTGTGGGAGAGACTGTCCCTCGCCTGGCCGCTCTGCCTTGAGATCGCATTACCATGTCGCTTGCCTCCTCTTAATCCTCTGTTTTTCGAATCCATTACCTATTTTATCTATTCCAGTGTATGTTTTCTTGCTTCTAAGTGTTTCTATTCTCTTCTGCGCGCGATATTTCTTGTATATATATAGTATTTGTGTCTTTATTTTGCCTTTTTCGACGGGAGTGACGACGGACAACACGCCGCTTCGCGCGTCGTTCCCCGGGTGAGTACTACCGTTGCTACCGATTCCTATCGCGCTGTTAGCTGTTCATTTTGGTTCATTTGACCCGCGTGCAATTGAGAGGAGCCGTTTATGAACACCCGCGCACATGTCATAGGGGTAGGCAGAGCTCTGAATCAACAATCGCGACACCAGAGCCGAGTGCGCTGTGATTTGGCCGCCCGCGCTCGCTACGTTGACTCGCAATGTAGCGTATGCCTTCGAGTGCCGCTTACTTGACCAAGATACAGCACGCCGCTTTGTCGCCGCGAACCATTTGTCAGAATGTTTGCGAAGCTGAGGCATATGCAACGCTGCGGCGCCTGACAACTGCGCGCAGAGACGCGAGCCCTTCGCAAGCTCCGGTGGCCCAACGTCGCGGCTTGTATGCGCTTATGGTATGCCTTCTTAACCTATCTGCTAAGTGGTTGTCAGTTTCTAACACCCTTTTTCAAGTGCAGAGATGTTCCGTCACCCAGACAGTCATCTTGAAACTCGTAGTTTCAACCCAAAATAACCTTAAAGGTACACCTTGTGCTGACATCTTGACTAGCGTAATAAAATTGTCGAAGGAAGTACAAGTTTCAAGGTGTCTGCCTGGGTGACAACGAATCTCTACACTTAAAAAAGGGCGTTGGCAACTGACAACCGCCGAGCAGACTGATTATGAATGCATGCCAAAGGCGCATACAAGCCGCGACGTTGAGCCGCCGGCGCTTGCTAAGGGCTCGCCCCGCTGCGTGCAGTTGTCAGGCGCCGCAGCGTTGAATCTGCCAAACGGTGTTACGATTTCGCAGGCATTCGGACAAATGATTCGCAATGGCAAAGCGGCGTGCTGTATCTTAGTAAAGTAAGCGGTACTCGAAGGCACACGCTACAGGTGCGAGTCAATGAAGCGAGCGCGGGCGGCTAAATCGCACCGCACTCGGCTCTGGCGTCGCAATTGTTGATTCAGAGCTCTGCCTACCCCTTTGACATATGCGCGGGTGTTCATAAATGGCTCCTCTCGACTGCACGCGGGTCAAATGAACCAAAATGAACAGCTAACAGGGCGATAGGAATCGGTAGCAACGGTAGTACTCACCCGGGGAACGACGCGCGAAGCGGCGTGTTGTCCGTCGGCACTCCCGTCGAAAACGGCAAAATAAAGAAACAAATACTGTATATATACAAGAAATATCTCGCGCAGAAGAGAATGGAAACACTTAGAATCAATGAAAAATACACTGGAATAGATAAAAATAGGTAATAGAATCGAAAAACACAGGATTAAAAGGAGGCAAGCGACAAGGCAATGCGATCTCAAGGCAGAGCGACCAGGCGAGGGACAGTCTCTCCCACAATTCCTCGCGCGTGGGCCGGAACGCTTGGGAAAATTGCAAATCGTCTATTGACTAGCTTCCAGTCGTTGCCCACAACGAGAAAGGTACAACACAATCAGAAATAGCGCGAACCTCGAATCGGTGACACTTATATTCTTCACAAAGACGGGTAGACAGGAGAGACGGGTAGGATATTGGTAAGGACCTGATATATTGGGGTTCTGGTTTGAAACTCCCAGTGTTCCGACTATTTTGCTTCTGTATTTTGTTCTTTTACTGTATGATCATATCTTCTGGGCTTCACAAGGAAGCTGTCTTTGTGTGTTTTGTACTTGTGAAAACCTACGAAGGAAGGGTCAATGTTGTACAAATTTTCATCCTTCCGAAGCTTTTTTTTTCAATTCACAAGTAACATAATGTACAGAAAATGTGGTGCATCTGAGGGTTGAAACAATGATTGTAACGTGTATTGTATGAGTGTAAGAAATTGTGAATATAAGGCATAAAAATCATTGTTTTCAGTCTTGGCTATTTTGGGCTATATTTTTTTACGGCTTTGGCTATATTTGGGCTATACCTCCAAGTCGTTTGGCGGTTTTTTGGTGGGACCATCTGGCAACACTGGCCCCCGCGCGAATTCATTATTCGGGAATTTGGTTGGCGGGTTGTCGGAGCCAGTCGGAGTGTGCGAGATGCTCATTTCTGGGATCTGAACCTGTCGTTCTTGCCGCGTGTCGTGTGCTGTTGTGTTCCCGTGTTGGTGTGCGTATTTAACGTTCCTGCACTTGACTGGGCGAGTGTGTGCGTGGACGTGGACCGCTCCGAGGATGCGTTACCCTCAATTCTCGATAGGCCTATCGACCTAACGAGCCGGTGGTGGTGGGCCGTGGTGTTGGGGTGCCGGCAAAAGTTGGAAGCTTGATGACGCGCCAAAGGTAGGGTTAGTTAGAATTAAGGATGACCTAATGTGCGTGCTATTTATAATCATCTGCTAGTCGCATTCACCGGCAGTCGTTCCCGATCGAAGAAGCCGTCGTCGAATGTACAGGAACGGCGGACACAATAAAACCTCTGAACTCTTTAGCCGGCCAGAAATTTTCAGTTGGGCTGTCTCAGCTTGTAAACGATAGTAGCGGTACGCGATGACAATTGGACTGAATCCTGCATTGTTTGTATAGGCTCTGTAAAGTGCGTTACAATTTCGAACGCGTACATACCATAATTTAGACATCGTCCGCTCTCATCGGTGTCCGTTTCTTAAGTCAGCGTGAAAGGATGATAACACACCGGCTATCTGTCAGAAAGAGGTCTCTGTGGAATATCGATTTCATCGAAGCATTCCGGCGAAAACGCCGGAGTCGCTTGGCACGATTCCGGCGAACCTTCGAAGCAGCTAGGCTCGACAAACGCAATATCGGGCCTTTTTTTTTTTCTTCGTATTTGTTTTTTGTTCACATTTGTGTGACATGTACTAGAAAATAAATGCTGGTTTGCACTCGTTATCACCATCATTTGCTTGTTATTTAACTGATAACCGCTACCCCGAATGGTTGTGTTGAAGCTTAACAGACAACACGACGACAAACCACACTGACCAATTGCATCTAGGCTAGGTGGCTCAAGCTACCGCCCATAGATGACCCGTAGAGACGATGCGGTTGCCACGGAGACACGCATGCGCAAAGTGGGGCAGTTCGTCGGGGCGCGCTGGACCAGCGTTGGTGTACGCTGGACTATAAACGCCATCGTTCGGGCGCTTCTCGGCGGGGCATAGTGGCCGACGAATGTCGGTCTTCGCTGGCACGCGTTGCGTTCGTCGACGTTGAAGTATAAACAGCCCTTCAAAGTTACGCCGCCGCCGCACGCAGAGCGTAGTGCGCACTGCGCCACTAGTTCAACGTGTTTCTCCCGATCGCCGTCGCCGCCGCCGCGCAAGTTCGTCTGCTTCGGGGCGCCGCCGCCGTCATCTGACCGTCACACAGGTCTATCACATCTGCTTGCGCTTTTTCAGGCGCTTCTTTTAGGCTCTAAAGTGTGGGGTATTGCTACCAACACAGGTACCGATAGAGTAACCAAAGGGTTATTTCAACAGCGGCGGCGATCTCAAAGGAGACGTCAAACCTTGCAGCGCGGTCCCCACATCTCCGCGGCAATACAGACGACGTTTAGGGCTACATTACCGCGGGTCGGTTCGATAAATTACCTCCGTCGGTGCCAATGATCGACTACCTTGTCTCACTCTCTCGAATATAGCGGAAGAGAAGACACACGTACCAGAGTAAGGACAGAGTCCAAGAGCATTTATTAGAATACTCTTAAAATGAACTACAATGTCCCAATCCAAAATGCCCCCCGCGCCGGCAAGGTAAGAAAAAAGTCCTTACCTGCCAGACACGGGGTTCCGGAGAGCCAAGACCGGGGAAGCGTAGGAGAAGTCGCCAACACACGTCCAACCTCCTTGCGGTCACCCGGACGAGTGCCTTTCCCGATAGCGGGAAAACAAGAGGCGAAACCTCCTCGCCTGTCAGCAGTGGTCCGCGTCCGAGCGGGGGAACGGAAATCGGTCCCCCCGAGAGAGAGTGAGAGGAGGGCCCCCCAAGACAGAGGACCCTCCGCCTCACGAACAGGTCGAAGCTCACGTCGAAGGAGGCCGAGTGTTCCGACCCGCGGCCGTTATCACAGCCATCGGGGAAGGGAGACCACAAGAATCCCCACATCCCCCCTTCTTTAAAACGGTAGGTGGGTCTCAATAAAGAATAAAGGAGGCCCACCTGCTCTCATAAAATAATATATAACTCTGCGAACCCCCAACAAATACACGCGACACCTAGCGCGCTTCTTCACAGTGTCCGCCGTCAACAGCTGGCCCGCAGGACCGAAGACCCGGAAAGTTGAAGTCCAGGTGCACAACGTGGCCATCACAACCTTGCACAGCATCACAGGCGCCGTGCTGATACAGCTGGACACAGGTATTGCGGTACGAGCTGGCCTGCAGTGGGGGCAGTCAGGCGGTCGTGAAGGCGGAAGCACCAAAAAGACCAACGACCGCCGCCCACCAGCGGAGACCAGCTGGGGAAGTCCCAGACACGTCGCCCGGGGGGCTCGGCGCCATCTCGGCCGCAGTGGGCTGGTGAAGGGGGGTGGACGACCTCGGAGCAGACCTGCGAAGTCGTAATGCGCCAGCAGCCAACACGCCCAGAGCCGGCCGTAGACCTCCCCAAAGGGAAGAAAGGGCGCCGCAGCCCCCAAACGAGGGGGCGCGCACAACCGTCGCTCGCCTGCCGGGCCGCAAAGGCGGCATAAGCTGGCAGGAGCAAACGACAACCAAAACCACAAAAAAAAGGTGGCCAGTTTGTCAAAGGTGACAGGAACATGCCAGAGTGACCCGCTTCGACACCGGAAGAAGACGCCATAAAAAAGTGGGCCCCTCGGTTCGAAACGCGTCCACATACCAAGCAAACTAATTGAGTTCGCTTAATGTGGACACTGGGGAGAGAGCTTCTAGGAAAAACGCTGAGTTCTCAATCCTTTGTGCAGGCAGCTAACACAGAGGCTGCCTACAATACCCGGTTTTATAGTTACCGGAAGAGTCGGTTCACTATAAGTGGCCAAAAACAGATAACAGTCTGCAGCTGGCCCGTCTTCGGACGTCGAGGTAAACGGATACGGAGACTTCGAAGGGGCGGATAGAAACAAACCGCCATGCATGCGCGTCTGCGAGCGGGGAAGACGCAAGTTCCCGCGCAAAATATCCGCCATCTTGCTCCCCAGGGAGAAAGACAAAAGGGGCCGCAGCTCACACGCTCAAACCTGCTAGCCTCGCCAAATATTTGAGCTAGCTAGCTTACCGAGGCTAGAAAAACATGACTTGCACTCGATGCGGCTCGATCAAGGGCTCACAACGGTGTGAACCCTTCTTTTGAGGCAAGGCCAGGTTTCAGAGCAACGTAACTGCTAAGAGTCTTAGAGTCACTCGTCCACCTGGTTCACGCGAGTCTGACAGATATCGCCAAAGGGCGCTCTGGGTACATTGCGCCCGGGTTTCAGAGCGACATAACCTCCGAAAGTCTTAGGGTCGCTCGTCCACCCAGATACTGTCACAGTGCGCCTCGGAGCGCGTAGCGCCACCACCATGAACGCAAATCTAGTGCCGTTCTTGGAAAAACAACAACAGGCTGCAGGAGTACGTTGGCATCAAGCAGATACAAATCTTTCCCGAAGAAAACCCTCCGCGCCCACTGCAATACCAGCAGTGAATACAGCGCGCGCGTCAACAGTGTGCTAACTGCCTCTCGACGCCGACGGTTACGCGGCCTGGCTCCCGGAGCCCGTCAGTAGCAGTACCAGCTACTTATCGACGTTATTGGCAGGCGTACCGTCCGACTCTAAATGAGTGTCTGCGACTACTCCGAGTCAAAGAAAACGCGAATATTTACATTCCCAGATTGCACTGCTGATGCTTCGTTACTCTTCTCTGCCAAGCCTCACTCCCCGCCGGACATAAAAGTCCACCCGGTTCTCAAAAACATCATTAAAAGTTCTATATACATTTTCCTTTTAGAACAAGTTGTTGGTGGCGCGCAAGGAACCCAAATACACACAAGTGAAGGGTTCGCCTCAAGCATGGAGAACAAAGGGCCTCCCGCAACAACGAGTGTTGCTTGACGCACGCCAATTCAAAACAGGAACACGCGTACGAATCACACTGCGCTCGCTCAAAGGAGTGGCACTGCGGGTTGCCGACTCGACATTAATCACTCAGCCATAAGTGGCGAGATCAGGACGCTCGTGGTACGGGGCGATCAAAGGCAAGGATGGTCGGCAAATAGGCCGGACAAAGGGACGGAGGCCAGGAGTCACGACCACGATAAAGGAAGCCGTGGCCCCACGTTGGGCGCCATTTTATGTGGGGTATTGCTACCAACACAGGTACCGATAGAGTAACCAAAGGGTTATTTCAACAGCGGCGGCGATCTCAAAGGAGACGTCAAACCTAGCAGCGCGGTCCCCACATCTCCGCGGCAATACAGACGACGTTTAGCGCTACATTACCGCGGGTCGGTTCGATAAATTACCTCCGTCGGTGCCAATGATCGACTACCTTGTCTCACTCTCTCGAATATAGCGGAAGAGAAGACACACGTACCAGAGTAAGGACAGAGTCCAAGAGCATTTATTAGAATACTCTTAAAATGAACTACAATGTCCCAATCCAAAATGCCCCCCGCGCCGGCAAGGTAAGAAAAAGTCCTTACCTGCCAGACACGGGGTTCCGGAGAGCCAAGACCGGGGAAGCGTAGGAGAAGTCGCCGACACACGTCCAACCTCCTTGCGGTCACCCGGACGAGTGCCTTTCCCGATAGCGGGAAAACAAGAGGCGAAACATCCTCGCCTGTCAGCAGTGTTCCGCGTCCGAGCGGGGGAACGGAAATCGGTCCCCCCGAGAGAGAGTGAGAGGAGGGCCCCCCCAAGACAGAGGACCCTCCGCCTCACGAACAGGTCGAAGCTCACGGCGAAGGAGGCCGAGTGTTCCGACCCGCGGCCGTTATCACAGCCATCGGGGAAGGGAGACCACAAGAATCCCCACATCCCCCCCTCTTTAAAACGGTAGGTGGGTCTCAATAAAGAATAAAGGAGGCCCACCTGCTCTCATAAAATAATATATAACTCTGCGAACCCCCAACAAATACAAGCGACACACAGCGCGCGTCTTCACAGTGTCCGCCGTCAACAGCTGGCCCGCAGGACCTAAGACCCGGAAAGTTGAAGTCCAAATGCACAACGCGGCCATCACAACCTTGCACAGCATCACAGGCGCCGTGCTGATACAGCTGGACACAGGTATTGCGGTACGAGCTGGCCTGCAGTGGGGGCAGTCAGGCGGTCGTGAAGGCGGAAGCACCAAAAAGACCAACGACCGCCGCCCACCAGCGGAGACCAGCTGGGGAAGTCCCAGACACGTCGCCCGGGGGGCTCGGCGCCATCTCGGCCGCAGTGGGCTGGTGAAGGGGGGTGGACGACCTCGGAGCAGACCTGCGAAGTCGTAATGCGCCAGCAGCCAACACGCCGAGAGCCGGCCGTAGACCTCCCCAAAGGGAAGAAAGGGCGCCGCAGCCCCCAAACGAGGGGGCGCGCACAACCGTCGCTCGCCTGCCGGGCCGCAAAGGCGGCATAAGCTGGCAGGAGCAAACGACAACCAAAACCGCAAAAAAAGGTGGCCAGTTTGTCAACGGTGACAGGAACATGCCAGAGGGACCCGCTTCGACACCGGAAGAAGACGCCATAAAAAAGTGGGCCCCTCGGTTCGAAACGCGTCCACATACCAAGCAAACTAATTGAGTTCGCTTAATGTGGACACCGGGGAGAGAGCTTCTAGGAAAAACGCTGAGTTCTCAATCCTTTGCGCAGGCAGCTAACACAGAGGCTGCCTACAATACCCGGTTTTATAGTTACCGGAAGAGTCCGTTCACTATAAGTGGCCAAAAACAGATAACAGTCTGCAGCTGGCCCGTCTTCGGAAGTCGAGGTAAACGGATACGGAGACTTCGAAGGGGCGGATAGAAACAAACCGCCATGCATGCGCGTCTGCGAGCGGGGAAGACGCAAGTTCCCGCGCAAAATATCCGCCATCTTGCTCCCCAGGGAGGAAGACAAAAGGGGCCGCAGCTCACACGCTCAAACCTGCTAGCCTCGCCAAATATTTGAGCTAGCTAGCTTACCGAGGCTAGAAAAACATGACTTGCACTCGATGCGGCTCGATCAAGGGCTCACAACGGTGTGAACCCTTCTTTTGAGGCAAGGCCAGGTTTCAGAGCAACGTAACTGCTAAGAGTCTTAGAGTCACTCGTCCACCTGGTTCACGCGAGTCTGACAGATATCGCCAAAGGGCGCTCTGCGTACATTGCGCCCGGGTTTCAGAGCGACATAACCTCCGAAAGTCTTAGAGTCGCTCGTCCACCCAGATACTGTCACAGTGCGCCTCAGAGCGCGTAGCGCCACCACCATGAACGCAAAACTAGTGTCGTTCTTGGAAAAACAACAACAGGCTGCAGGAGTACGTTGGCATCAAGCAGATACAAATCTTTCCCGAAGAAAACCCTCCGCGCCCACTGCAATACCAGCAGTGAATACAGCGCGCGCGTCAACAGTGTGCCAACTGCCTCTCGACGCCGGCGGTTACGCGGCCTGGCTCCCGGAGCCCGTCAGTAGCAGTACCAGCTACTTATCGACGTTATTGGCAGGCGTACCGTCCGACTCTAAATGAGTGTCTGCGACTACTCCGAGTCAAAGAAAACGCGAGTATTTACATTCCCAGATTGCACTGCTGATGCTTCGTTACTCTTCTCTGCCAAGCCTCACTCCCCGCCGGACATAAAAGTCCACCCGGTTCTCAAAAACATCATTAAAAGTTCTATATACATTTTCCTTTTAGAACAAGTTGTTGGTGGCGCGCAAGGAACCCAAATACACACAGGTGAAGGGTTCGCCTCAAGCATGCAGAACAAAGGGCCTCCCGCAACAACGAGTGTTGCCTGACGCACGCCAATTCAAAACAGGAACACGCGTACGAATCACACTGCGCTCGCTCAAAGGAGTGGCACTGCGGGTTGCCGACTCGACATTAATCACTCAGCCATAAGTGGCGAGATCAGGACGCTCGTGGTACGGGGCGATCAAAGGCAAGGATGGTCGGCAAATAGGCCGGACAAAGGGACGGAGGCCAGGAGTCACGACCACGATAAAGGAAGCCGTGGCCCCACGTTGGGCGCCATTTTATGTGGGGTATTGCTACCAACACTGGTACCGATAGAGTAACCAAAGGGTTATTTCAACAGCGGCGGCGATCTCAAAGGAGACGTCAAACCTAGCAGCGCGGTCCCCACATCTCCGCGGCAATACAGACGACGTTTAGGGCTACATTACCGCGGGTCGGTTCGATAAATTATCTCCGTCGGTGCCAATGATCGACTGCCTTGTCTCACTCTCTCGAATATAGCGGAAGAGAAGACACACGTACCAGCGTAAGGACAGAGTCCAAGAGCATTTATTAGAATACTCTTAAAATGAACTACAATGTCCCAATCCAAAATGCCCCCCGCGCCGGCAAGGTAAGAAACTGTCCTTACCTGCCAGACACGGGGTTCCGGAGAGCCAAGACCGGGGAAGCGTCGGAGAAGTCGCCGACACACGTCCAACCTCCTTGCGGTCACCCGGACGAGTGCCTTTCCCGATAGCGGGAAAACAAGAGGCGAAACCTCCTCGCCTGTCAGCAGTGGTCCGCGTCCGAGCGGGGGAACGGAAATCGGTCCCCCCGAGAGAGAGTGAGAGGAGGGCCCCCCCAAGACAGAGGACCCTCCGCCTCACGAACAGGTCGGAGCTCACGGCGAAGGAGGCCGAGTGTTCCGACCCGCGGCCGTTATCACAGCCATCGGGGAAGGGAGACCACAAGAATCCCCACAAAAGTTACTTATTAATCTTTGTTTTTTGTTATACTTCAAACAAAGATCATTAAGTTACTTTTAGAGACCATAGGAAGCTTCCGAAAGAGCGGAAGCTCCACGTGACGAATAGCGGCCAGTCACGTGGTAAATAGCGGCCACATTTCAGCGGTGCCCGTGGGCGCCAACTAAAAATTCTCATCACGCTGTAAATGTCTAAAAAATTTCCTTTTTTTTGTAACTTTGTTTTGATTTTTTTTTCCAACCAGATTGCTAAAAAGAAATGTTTTTTCTTTTTGGCATGTGTTTTTTTAAGCTGTCAATGGTTATCTTCCCACTTGAACGGACACTCGATTTGAAACGCAGAAGTGCGGCCCGCCAGATGCGCAGCAAGCGGCGAGACGCGCCTAGTACCCCAGGCGGCTGCCGCGGCGCTAGCGGTTGTTGAAATCGGTAGCGCCGCGGAATAAGACATTATAGTGCTTGATATCAGCATGCAGATACGGTGTGTGTACCATATGGAGAGGAGACGTAGACGGCTCAGCACTTGATACTATACACTCTAAAAAAATGGTATCCTATCCCCTGTTAAGAATGGAACGTTCGGCAACCTTCTTCCGAGTTTCAACGCTGCGGAAACGGGTCACGATCTGTTCAGGGCTGTCGTCCACCTGTCGGAGCCTGCCCAAAACGAGTCTCAACGCGTCCGTGACGTCAACGGGACGTGTGTGTGTGTGCGTGTGGGTTCGTGCGCTCCGGAAGGCGAGAGAGGCATGGCCTAACTGCGGAGAACCATGGCTACGACGCACTTCTGGCTACGACGCGGCGGACTTTGCTGCAACGCACTTGGCGGCGGTTGGCTACTCGCACCTGCTGCCCTGGCGGAGAGTGAGGGAGAAAAAGGACCCTATATAAGGCGGAACGTGAGGCTGCTCCGTGGTTCTCTCGGATTTGACGACAGTATCGCAACCATGTAATTAAACCGTTCGTTACGTTACCAATTCTCCCACCTCCACTGGACCCCTGAATTCTTCACTTCGGGGAATGGTCGTCGTCACGAGCCAGGAAGCCTCCGGACGTGCGGCTTAAACCCCGCCTCGAACAACTGGTTGGCAGCGGTTGGAATCGGACCATGCGACATCGTGCTACATCTGTGGGTGAGCGTTTGGACTTTGCTTTGAGATTCGCCAGGCTTCAGATTATGGGTGATTAATTTTGAACTGCTGGGAGTCCTTAGTGTTTGACTCGTGCGCTAGGTTTTGGTACAACCTCGCGACAAGTTTTAGAACAAAGCCAAAGCTAAAGAGCAGCTATCATGGATCTAATGAGGTTACTGAGAACAGATTTACTCTGTTTATGTGAAGAATTCGGTGAGGAGGTGGAGCAAAATATGAAGAAATCTGAGATCAGTAAAGCGATTTCAGAGAGCGCGGAAGCAGAGGAAATTAAAATTGCGTGGGAACTGCTTCAGAACGCTAAGAGCGAAGCTGCAGCTAGAGAGAAACGAGAATGAGAGCAGGCTGCAGCGAGAGAGGAACAAGAACGAGAGCAGAAGCAGGCTGCAGCGAGAGAGGAAAAAGCGCAGGCTGCAGCGAGAGAGGAACGAGCGCAGAATGCAGCGAGAGAGGAACGAGCGCAGGCTGCGACAGAGGAGCGAGCGCTGAAAAGGGTAGAGCTCGAAATTGAACAACAGCGATTAAACTCGCAGAACAGTAGAGTTGGGGCTCCGGTACGAGCAAGTGAGACCGAGTCGTATCAAATGAAGAAGCTCCTGCAGCCGTTTAAAGTTGGGGAAGACGTGTGCCTGTTCTTAGTTAACTTTGAGAGGACATGTGAGAAGTTGAGCTTCGCCCCAGGAACGTGGCCGCAACGGCTTTTGACTTTGTTGCCCTGTGAGGCTGCAGAGGTTGTCGCGCGCCTTAGTGCTGGAGACGCGGACGACTACGACAAGGTGAAGTCCAGCCTTTTGAAGCGGTACGGCCTTTCTGCCGAGGCGTTCCGTCAAAGGTTTAGAAACGCATCCAAAAAGAGCAGCGAGGGCTACTCGGAATTCGCGTACGGGCTTAAAACCAACCTGATAGAATGGTTGAAGAGCGAGGAAGTGTACGAAAGCCGAGACAAGGTAGTCGAGTGTGTGTGCCTCGAACAGTCCTTTCGTAGCATTCCGCAGTCAGTCAAGCTCTGGGTGCAGGATAGGGTGGGAGTCGACTCTGTCGAAAGGGCCGCTGAGCTAGCCGAAGAGTACACAACGCGTAGAAAGCTGAGCGGAGAGGAAAGCGAACCAGGCCGGAGCGATCCCGCTGTGCGTAAGCCCTTCCAACAGGGAAACGGCTCGCGAGAAAACGGGCCCGAGAAGCCCGAAGCAGGACAAAAGGTCCCAGACAAGAGCGCAGAACACTCGAACGGAGACGAGGCGCGGAAAACCCCAACAGGGCAGTTCGAGGCAAGGAAGCCGTTCCTGTGCTACAACTGTCAGGAGCCGAGACACACAGCGGCATGATGTAAGAAACCGCGGGTTGTGTTCTCGTACGTGAACGGTAGTGACAGGGACCTGAAGCTTCTTCGTCCCTATCTTCACGAGCTCCATGTAAACGGAAAGCCGTGCAGGGTGCTTCGGGACAGTGCAGCAACGATGGACATTGTTCATCCGTCGTATGTAGCGCCATCCGATTTTACTGGAAAGGTAGTTTGGATCAAGCAGCTACTCGAAAAGCACAGTGTCTGTCTGCCTATGGCGACAGTAAGGATAACTGGCCCGTTCGGAGAGCTAGTGACAGAGGCGGCTGTCTTGCAAACAGTCCCGTTGGAGTATCCTTATTTGTTTTCTAACAGGTCAGATTTCCTGCTGCGCGAAAGGGGTCAACAACTGGGAGAAGGGCTAGTTCAGTCATGTACGAGGTCCAAATCGCGTCAGGTCGCCCCTTTGTTGACGAGTGATCCAGAGCCAGAGGCAGCTGACGGGGAGCAAGCACTCCCAGAGTTGGAGGAAGAAAACCGGGATGAGAGGGACCAGGTTGTAGAACAGCCTGACCTCGTAGCACTAGAAAGCGAACGCCGTCCTAACGCGCCGGCGGAAAAGGCGGAGGAAGACGGGATCAGTGAAAGATCTCTCGTAGCTCCGGCGTCACGTAACTTTGGTCCTCTGCTACGAGTAGACAGAGTGCCTTTGACAGTCGAGCAGAAGAGCGACCCTAGTGTGTCAGGGTTTCGCAGTACAGCTCAGGCGATTGGTAGGACCAAAGTGACGGGGCATGAAAAAGGCGGATTGTTTTATCGGCGCTATAAGGACCGCATTTTCACGTCTAGAAATCACGTGAAAATCGATCACTATGACTTCAGCGTAAGAAAAAGGAAAGGCAAATTTAACGGCAATGCCGATTTGTTGAGCAGATTTTTCTGACATCACGAAAAACAGTAGGGATGTTCTCAGAGGTCTTCGTCATCCACGGGAATGAGGATCTAAGTGGGGGCACTTCGTTTAAAACCCAAAAAGGACCTCACAAATTGCGAAGAGTTTTTGTCTTTTGTATTTTGTTCATTGTGACCTCGTTGGAAAAATGAGTTTTTTTGGCGACAGCGGGTCAATTAGCATTGTTTTGGCAATTTTTGGTTTTGGTAATCCGTAATCCAGTCTGGCGTGTCTCTGGCGAAATCCGAGCGTTTGACTGCGGTGTGGCGTGGTGTTGTGGGGGACGTTTCCGCTAATGCCTCCGTTGTAAGAGGTTTGGGAGTTTGTTTAGTGCTTGCAGCGTCTTCTCAATGCCTACTCCAAGCCCACCTCTTCAGGCCAGAGATTGTACCACCGGCCATTCGAGGTTTCCCTGGCCCCGGAGGGGCTGTTAAGAATGGAACCTTCAGCAACCTTCTTCCGAGTTTCAACGCTGCGGAAACGAGTCACGATCTGTTCAGGACTGTCGTCCACCTGTCGGAGCCTGCCCAAAACGAGTCTCAACGCGTCCGTGACGTCAATGGGACGTGTGTGTGTGTGCGTGTGGGTTCGTGCGCTCCGGAAGGCGAGAGAGGCATGGCCTAACTGCGGAGAACCATGGCTACGACGCACTTCTGGCTACGACGCGGCGGACTTTGCTGCAACGCACTTGGCGGCGGTTGGCTACTCGCACCTGCTGCCCTGGCGGAGAGTGAGGGAGAAAACAGACCCTATATAAGGCGGAGCGTGAGGCTGCTCCGTGGTTCTCTCGGATTTGACGACTGTATCGCAACCATGTAATTAAACCGTTCGTTACGTTACCAATTCTCCCACCTCCACTGGACCCCTGAATTCTTCACTTCGGGGAATGGTCGTCGTCACGAGCCAGGAAGCCTCCGGACGTGCGGCTTAAACCCCGCCTCGAACACCCCTTACACCCTTTTGTCCCATATAATACACCCCAAAACTTCATTTTTACATACAGTGTCCTATAGTCAAACAGACGGCCCCAAATTTTACGAGGGGCTTGATAACGTTGCGATATAACTTTTTAAATAGCTAAAGTACGTATCAAAAAACCTATAAAGGAAACACTGAAATTTTGCAGTAGGGCCAAGAAAAACCCGATTATTTTTTGTTGTAGTCAGTAACACGTACATTGGTTATTTTAATAAGTTGTACCACACGGCTATCAAGCCCCTCGTAAAAGTTTGGGCCATCTGTTCGACTAATGGGCGCTGTACGTCGAATTGAAGTTTTTGGGTGTATTATATGGGACAAAGGGTGTAACAATACACCCTTTTACACCCTTTTTAGAGTGTCCTGTAACGGGCTTTACCCTGTAGTAGCTGAAGAGGCGACGAATTTAACAAAGCCTTTGGGATTTAGGGATACTGAGAGAAAGAGAGATACGGGGAAGGTGGAAATAACCGAGAAGAGATTATCTGACTGGTGGCATATGTGGAGAAAATTATGAATATTTTCTTATTCCCTTCCGGGCGACCCGTAGGGCGGAAGGTGCGTGCACCGAGTTGCGTAGAGGCGCCTCCATTGTACCGACCGTAGCTTTTAAGACTAAATCTTAGATGTCAGAAAGGAAAAGGAAGACTAACAAATGTAGGGCGAATTGCTAGGCAATTCTGTTGGATGTGTGAAACTTTCTATCATCCCAAGCGTTTAGCGATAGCTGCACCTCATTGCTGCACCGATATGGATTCTGTGTCACGTAATGTGTATTTCCCACGAAATTTATTGTGAAACTGAATTTGCAGGTCTTACCAGCCAGTTTGACAACGCCACCGCTGGCGCAATGCATTCAGGGAACTCTAAACTCGCTGCACGTGCGACAACCTCGCTGGAGCATTGCGCGTGTGGAGCACGGAACGCCGCTAGCCGTCTCGTGTACTGCGGCCTGCCTCCTCTGAATTAGAGTTATGGCGGCCTCACGCATGCGCCGAACGCTTGGTGAGATCGGTGCATTGGTGTATAGGTCACGTCACGTGACGTCAATTTCCCCGCTAAATTTAGCGGGGAAGCTGAACTGATGTGTAGGTCAAGTGACGTCATTTTTCCCGCTAAATCCAGCGGGGAAACTGAATTGGTGTTGAGATCACCTGACATCAATTTTCCCTGGAAATATAGGTGAGAACTTCAATCTGGTTTCACTTAATCAGGCTTCACAAAATTTGGAGCTACTGACCACGTGACATGAAGTCATGTGATATCATTTCCCCAGCTAAATTTAGCGGAGAAATTGAATTTGAGCTGATTTCACGTGAGGCTAATTTTTCTGCTAAATCTAGTGGCAAAACTGATTTTGTTAGAGGGCACGTGAAATCAGGTCACGTAACTTCAATTTTCCCGCTAAGTTTAACGGGGAAACTGAATTTGTGTGGGTCCCGTTATGTTAATTTCCCCGCTAAATCAAGCGGGGAAACTGAGTTGGTATATAGATTCCCTTAGCGAAAACTAATACGTTTGAAATATACCACATTCTAATTTGAGTGTATTTGAAGTACAGTTCATAACTGTGAGTACACTAAAAATCGACCGAAAATATGCACTTCTTTTTTTTACTGAGTACTAAAATATACTTCTGAAAATCTTTTTAAAATACCTTTATTTAAACTATATTTGAAGTTCCCTTCATGTTTTCTGAAATATGTAAATACTAAATTAGTAGGCACAAAATACCTTTCACATAGATTTCTTAAAATATTTCTTTATTTCATGCAAAATATACTTCAACCCTTATAAAAATGCCGCGATCAAAAATAAGTGCAGAATACTCTTAAAATACCTGGAAATCGTAAATGCTGTTGTGTTCTACTGTAAGTATCTTTTGACTGCAATACTTTGGTTGTTTGACTTAAACTACCAAAGTATTTAAAAGCTCGCCTTTAAGAAGTTCACTTCAAGCAGATGAGTAGTACACTGAATTACCTATATACAACATTTGATTAGTTTGTCAATTGAGTTGTGCAGCATCGCACTGATAAATCAGCCCAGTTTATGTTATTGTTTACTTTTTTCTATCAAGAACACACCTAATGAGTTTCTGGCACACCAGTCACAACCGGGGTTCGGGAACTACAAGCACAAGACTTGCTGATGCTGGAAAGCTTCAGCAAGTGCTGTGAGCAGATGTTTGGCGTGGTTGTGTTAGCACAATGTTAGTTCACTGAATGTGTATACTCACCATTGTACGTGATGTGAGTAGTGACTTTAATATATTGACGTTAACGACCATATTAAACAGTCAACTAGTAAAGAATAGCAAAATAACTATTTTAAAGTGAAGAAACTGCCTTTACTCGCTTTGTCCTGAGTGGTGCTATGCAGAGAAGCAGTAGCATTTCTTCTATGAGCCGTTTTTGTGAATATTGTTTTAGCGACTGCGCCGAAATGTTATTAGTTTTACCGATGCTTTTGAGGAAGAGATATCCTCCACGAATTTCAAGACACTGTTACCCCTTTGACAGACTCCTGAGGAGAAGATAGGATACTTGGAACCTTTATAAGTGCAGAGGGGGTCACCGGCCAAATGGTTACCTTCAATATGTAGGCTATATAAGGCTCTAGAGCAGTCAAAGGGACTGTGATTCAGGTGTTCAGTTCGTCAATGTGTTTGTGTTTGTGTTCGTTTCTAATGTTTAGTTGTTGGATTTATTTAGTAGTGCCTCCAAATGCCACAGGGGCACCATTTACTAACAAAATTCGAAATAAAAAAAAATAAGAATAAATTGTGTAGCCGGTTTTTAATGCACAAATGGCATGTTGAGGAGGAAGGAATTATATTTTTGGTATATCTAAAATCTTTTTTGATTAATATTTATGATGTATTTTGAATACCTTACGCGCATATTTCGAATGCGGACATAATAATACTGGATGAATGCAAAATGAATATTCATATTCAATATATTCAAACTTCGTTTCAAGTGCGGCCTCTTTTTGCTAAGGGTTATGTTAGAAGAAGGTATGTGACGTCATTCTTCCCTCTAAAAAAGGGGGATTAAATGTTACACCCCTTGTTACATATACGACATCCCAAAACTTCAGTTCGACGTACAACGCGCTGACGTCAAACTGACTGCCACAACGTTTGCGAGAGGGTTGATGACGGTGCGATATAACAATATTAAACAGCTAAAGTACGTACCAAAGTCTACAGGAAAAAAAAACACAGGTTTTGCAGTTGAGCCTAGAACTCCCCGATAACTTTGTTGCAGTCAGTCACACTTACATTAACTATTTTAATGAGTTGTACAACTCGGCTATCAAGCCGCTCGTGGAATTTATTAGCGTCGGTACAACGTCAGTGCGCTCTACATTCAACTGAAGTTTTGGGGTGTCGTATATGTGACAAGGGGTGTAACGTCTACACCCTTTTTTTTTAGAGTGTTCCCTCTAATTTTAGCGGGTTGGTGTTGACGTCACGTGACGTGAATTTTCCCGCTAAATCGTCGTGAGCTAGAAGCGATGATCCCGCCCAATGCTTTTTCCCTCTTTGCTGCATAGCCAGAACCGATTTCCATATCAAGAGTCCAAGGCGTGATCTGCCAAGAAATCGATAAACTTCATGTTCCAACACCAACACGTAGAGCCTGGTCTTCCTCCGATCGCCTAGCTTATATTCCAGCTAATCCGGAGGGTCAAGATCTACAACCAGACCCTGCAGCGTGGAGGACACCGGACAACAAACCCATCTGCTTCCATTGCAGTGGCGTTAATCGTATCGCCCGCTACTACCGTAGCCTTGGAATGACCGACCGCCGCGGCTTTGATGATCGTTTCTCCCCACCCCCGCTCCCTGCTCATCCCCCAAACGAAGGCTTGGCACCGCACCCTCTCTACCACCACTCCTCTTCTCCAATCGCTGCCAGTCTCTGTCGCCAGCCCCTCGCCGCCCTATTTCGCCAGCTCGTGCTCACCGAAGCTCGGTAAACTAACTCATGCAGCTTCCAGACGTGAAGCTGCATCACTGTCACTGCCCACAAATCCTCCAACCGACGTATCCGCCACTGCCCACAATCTATTGCGCATTACAATCGACGGTTTCAGTATATTCGTCCGTATCTATAATGAGGGAAGATTTAAGACTACAGCTACACTAACCGTTTACACCACCAGACTCTAACTACTGATCGGCGCAGACGGCCGTGTTATACATTCCACTGACTTGTGCGGCTCTCGTATAACTCTTGATCACCAAACGCGATTTGTCTTGTTTATGGTCATATCTACCTGCCCACACGCATTAATACTCGGATGGGACTTTCTTTCTACCCATTCTGCCATCATTGACTGCACAAAACGAGAAATCGAAGTTGACGTGGCTGCTCCAACAGATATTACGCAACCAGTACTTTCAAAGCTACGTTGTACTGACAGCTATCGCATTCCACCACTTGCCGTCACCGTTAGTCGCATCAAACAACCCTACAGCTGATGGCGATTATAATGCATCCCCTCGAGTCGACATTTTTCTAACAAAAGAACTTGCTCTTCCCCACTCTCTTGTTTCTATCACGGCTGGCACGACCTATCTATGTGTGGCTAATTTCAGCCAGACTACAAAAGTTTTGCCGAGTTGAACTTCACTAGCCGAAACAACGTCCTTCATAATGCGAAATGTATCTACTATCGCCGTGGAAACGTCGCCATCTCCTTCACAAAGTCCTCCGACGAGTTCCCTCCTCGTTACACTCAGAAGCACGATCGACCCTACACTGGACGAGCGACAGAAACAGGAGGTTCAAACTCTCCTTTACAAACACTATACCATATTTGATCTAGGGAGTCACCCTCTTGGTCGAACCTCGACAACCACAAAGCACATGCATACACTGACTCAACCACATCTACATTACCGTCCTCACCGAGTCATTGCAAATGAACGCCGCCTTATACAAACGTAAGTTGAGAAGATGATGGCGCAAGATATCGTTCAATCATCCTTTATCCCATGGTCCTCCCCAGTGGTTTTTTTCAAAAAGAAGGATGGGACGTGGCGATTCTGCGTTGACTATAGTTGACTCAACAGTGACCTATGCCCACTGGCACGTGTCGACGATACACTTGATTGTCTACACGGCGCCCAATGCTTTTCTTCCATCGATCTTCGCACCGAAAATTAGCAGGTCAACGTCGACGAGTCAGATAGAGAAAAACATTGCGTGCATAACTCCCGACAGTCTTTTACGAATTCAAATTAGTGCCGTTCGGTTTATCCAACGCCCTAGCGACTTTCGAACGCGTGATGGATAGTCTTTTGCGAGGGCTCAAAAGGACAACATGCCTATGCTACCTAGAGGATGTAATAATTTTCTCCACAACATTTCCATCTCATCTAGAGAGACTCGATCAGGTACTCACTCTCTTCCGAAAGGCAAACCTTCAATTGAATTCTTCCAAATGCCGGTTTGGAAGTTCTCAAATCAAAGTGCTCGGTCACCTTGTTGACAAAAACGGCATCAGACCTGACCCTGACAAAACTAAGGCTGTACAACAATTTCCAACACAGCCTCACCTAAGGACTCACAAACCTCCTAAAAAGAATCCTTTCTGTGGACTTCCGACCAACAGGCAGCTTTCGAATCTTTGAAGACAGCTGTGACATTTAGCACCATTTTAGACCATTTTGATCAGTCCACTCCTACTGAGCTACGTACCGACGCGAGCGGCCACGGCATTGGAGCGATATTGGCCCAGCACCAACTACGACAAAAACGTGTGTGATTGCCTACGCCAGCCGCTCACTTTCACCGGCTGAACAAAACTACACCATCTCTGAACGTGAGTGTCTGGCTGTAATCGGGTCTATTACGAAGTTCCGCCCATACTTCAATGGACGCCCATTTTCTATCGTATCAGATCACCGCGCACTCTGCTGGATCTCATCCCTCAAAGATCCTGTAGGCCGCCTTGAACAGTGGACCCTCTGTGTCCAGGAGTATGACTATAGGGTCATTTACAAATCAGGGAAACTTCACAACGACGCCGACTGCCTTTCTCGGCACCCAGTAGACCCAGCGGACTTCATGCCCGATTGCGCGACACTCCCACTCCTTCCCAAATCCGCCGTTCTTAACATCGCACGGGAACGACATCGTGATAGTACTCCAAACCATTATTAATGAGGTCACTGCCGGAACAAATCGCTCATATTCCAGTCTCTACAAAATTAATGACGGCATCCTTTATAGCCATAATTTTTGGCCAGACGGTGCTCATTTACTTATCGTCCTTCCTAAGCAACTTTAGACCACAGTACTCGCCGAATCGCATGACAAACCATGTTCAGAAAGTTTAGGTGTTATTCGAACATATGCCCGCTGTTCGAGGCGGGGTTTAGGTCGCACGTCCGGAGGCTTCCTGGCCTTTGACGACGTCCATTCCCCGAAGTGAAGAACCCAGGGGTCCAGTGGAGGTGGGTGAATTGGTAACGTAACGAACGGTTTAATTACATGGTTGCGATACAGCCGTCAAAACCGAGAGAACAACGGAGCAGCCTCACGCTCCGCCTTATATAGGGTCCGGTTTCTCCCTCACTCTCTGCCAGGGCAGCAGGTGCGACCGCCGCCAAGTGCGTTGCAGCAAAGACCGCCGCGTCGTAGCCAGAAGTGCGTCGTAGCCAAAGTTCTCCGCAGTTAGGTCATGCCTCTCTCCCTTTTCGGAGCGCACGAACCCACACGCACACACACACACGTCTCGTTGACGTCACGGACGCGTTGAGACTCGTTTTGGGCAGGCTCCGATAGGTGGGCGACAATCCTGAACACGTCGGGACTCGTTTCCGTAGCGTTGAAACTCGGAAGAAGGTCGCCGAAGGTTCCATTCTTAACAGCCCCTCCGGGGCCAGGGAAACCTCGAATGGCCGGTGGTACAATCGCTGGCCTGAAGAGGTGGGCTTTGAGTAGGCCTTGAGAAGACACTGCAAGCACTAAACAAACTCCCAAACCTCTTACAACGGAGGCATCAGCGGAAACGTCCCCCACAACACCACGTCACAACGCAGTCAAACGCTCGGAATTCGCCAGAGACCCGCCAGAGTGGACTACGGATTACCAAAATTTGGTACAATTCCGGGTATCGAGACCCCCTGTCGCCAAAAAACAACTCATTTTTCCAACGAGGTCACAATGAACAAAATACAAAAGACAAAAACTCTTCGCAATTTGTGAGGTCATTTTGGGGTTTTAACGAAGTGCCCCCCCTTAGATCCTCATTCCCGTGGATGACGAAGACCTCTGAGATCATCCCTACTGTTTTTCGTGATGTCAGAAAAATCTGCTCAACCCATCGGCATTGCCGTTAAATTTGCCTTTCCTTTTTCTTACGCTGAAGTCATAGTGATCGATTTTCACGTGATTTCTAGACGTGAAAATGCGGTCCTTATAGCGCCGATAAAACAATCCGCCTTTTTCATGCCCCGTCACATTGGTCCTAGCAATCTCCTGAGCTGTACCGCGAAACCCTGACACACTAGGGTCGCTCTTCTGCTCGACTCTGTCTACTCGTAGCAGAGGACCAAAGTTACGTGACGCCGGAGCTACCAAAGATCTTTCCCTGATCCCGTCTTCCTCCGCCTTTTTCGCCGGCGCGTTGGTACGGCGTACGCTTTCTAGTGCTACGAGGTCAGGCTGTTCTACAACCTGGTCCCTCTCATCCCGGTTTTCTGCCTCCAACTCTGGGAGTGCTTGCTCCCCGTCATCTGCCTCTGGCTCTGGATCACTCGTCAACAAAGGGGCGACCTGACGCGATTTGGACCTCGTACACGACTGAACTATCCCTTCTCCCAGTTGTTGACCCCTTTCGCGCAGCAGGAAATCTGACCGGTTAGAAAACAAATAAGGATACTCCAACGGGACTGTTTGCTAGACAGCCGCCTCTGTCACTAGCTCTCCGAACGGGCCAGTTATCCTTACCGTCGCCATAGGCAGACAGACACTGTGCTTTTCGAGCAGCTGCTTGATCCAAACTACCTTTCCAGTAAAATCGGAGGTCGTTACATACGACGGATGAACAACGTCCATCATCGCTGCACTGTCCCGAAGCACCCTGCACGGCTTTCCGTTTACCTGGAGCTCGTGAAGATAGGGACTAAGAAGCTTCAGGTCCTTGTCACTACCGTTCACGTACAAAAACACAACCCGCGGTTTCTTACATCTGGCCGCTGTGTGTCCCGGCTCCTGACAGTTGTAGCACAGGAACGGCTTCCTTGCCTCGAACTGCCCTGTTGGGCTTTTCCGCGCCTCGTCTCCGTTCGAGTGTTCTGCGCTCTTTTCTGGGACCTTTTGTCCTGCTTCGGGCTTCTCGGTCCCGTTTTCTCGCGAGCCGTTTCCCTGTCGGAAGGTCTTGCGCTGATCGCTCCGGCCGGGTTCGCTTTCCTCTCCGCTCAGCTTTCTACGCGTTGCATACTCTTCGGCTATCTCAGCGGCCCTTTCGACAGAGTCGACTCCCACCCTATCCTGCACCCAGAGCTTGACTGACTGCGGAATGCTACGAAAGAACTGTTCGAGGCACACACACTCGACTACCTTGTCTCGGCTTTCGTACACTTCCTCGCTCTTCAACCATTCTATCAAGTTGGTTTTAAGCCCGTACGCGAATTCCGAGTAGCCCTCGCTGCTCTTTTTGGATGCGTTTCTAAACCTTTGACGGAACGCCTCGGCAGAAAGGCGGTACCGCTTCAAAAGGCTGGACTTCACCTTGTCGTAGTCGTCCGCGTCTCCAGCACTAAGGCGCGCGACAACCTCTGCAGCCTCACAGGGCAACAAAGTCAAAAGCCGTTGCGGCCACGTTTCTGGGGCGAAGCTCAACTTCTCACATGTCCTCTCAAAGTTAACTAAGAACAGGCCCACGTCTTCCCCAACTTTAAACGGCTGCAGGAGCTTCTTCATTTGATACGACTCGGTCTCACTTGCTCGTACCGGAGCCCCAACTCTACTGTTCTGCGAGTTTAATCGCTGTTGTTCAATTTGGAGCTCTAGCCTTTTCAGCGCTCGCCCTTCGGTCGCTGCAGCCCGCTCCTGTTCTCGTTCCTCTTTCGCTGCAGCCTGTTCCTCTTTCGCTGCAGCCTGTTCCTCTCTCGCCCCAGCCTGCGCTCGTTCCTCTCTCGCTGCAGCCTGCTCCTGCTCTCGTTCCTCTCTTGCTGCAGCTTCACTCTTAGCGTTCTGAAGCAGTTCCCACGCAATTTTAATTTCCTCTGCTTCCGCGCTCTCTGAAATTGCTTTACTGATCTCAGATTTCTTCATCTTTTGCTCCACCTCCACACCCAATTCTTCACATAAACAGAATAAATCTGCTCTCAGTAACCTCATTAGATCCATGATCGCTGCTTTTTAGCTTTGGCTTTGTTCTAAAACTTGTCGCGAGGTTGTACACAAACCTAGCGCACGAGTCAAAACCTAAGGATTCCCAGCAGTTCAAAATTAATTACCCATAATCTGAAGCCTGGCGAATCTCAAAGCAAAGTCCAAACGCTCACCCACAGATGTAGCACGATGTCGCATGGTCCAATCCCAACCGCTGCCAACCAGTTGGGGAGAGGAGGGGTTTGAGCCGCACGTCCGGAGGCTTCCTGGCCTTTGACGACGTCCATTCCCCGAAGTGAAGAACCCAGGGGTCCAGTGGAGGTGGGAGAATTGGTAACGTAACGAACGGTTTAATTACATGGTTGCGATACAGTCGTCAAATCCGAGAGAACAACGGAGCAGCCTCACGCTCCGCCTTATATAGGGTCCGGTTTCTCCCTCACTCTCCGCCAGGGCAGCAGGTGCGACCGCCGCCAAGTGCGTTGCAGCAAAGACAGCCGCGTCGTAGCCAAAGTTCTCCGCAGTTAGGTCATGCCTCTCTCCCTTTTCGGAGCGCACGAACCCACACGCACACACACACACGTCCCGTTGACGTCACGGACGCGTTGAGACTCGTTTTGGGCAGGCTCCGACAGGTGGGCGACAGTCCTGAACACGTCAGGACTCGTTTCCGCAGCGTTGAAACTCGGAAGAAGGTCGCCGAAGGTTCCATTCTTAACACCGCGTCAAACAGCAATTCTACAGGGCAAACATGTACCGTATAGTCAAACGATATGTCTCCTCGTGTGACTCCTGCCAACGTCGCCAAACACCATGTACGCGGCCCGCGAGACTACTTCAGCCTTTGGCTCCTCGTGACCACCCGTTTCACCTAAAGTCCCTCTATCCTGGGAAATGTGGCGCCATTCATTGTTGTGGAAATGCTCGAAACACGGACCGCGCGCCACTTCTGAGAAGAACATGGCGTCTGAAATCTAGATCAGTGCTGCGCTGTGCCGCCATGATCTTCACAAGGGCTGCATGTTGCCTGTGCCTCGTGCATCGACGCACTTTGCGCTACTTTTAAAACATGATCCGGGGTTCAATCCCCACCCCTGCCCGTTTCGATCTGGATGAGCATCGTACCGGCGTGCGGTCGTGTATCACTACTGCGTGGTGCACGTTAAAGACCCCAGGCTAGCAGTTCTACTGCACTGGCTAAATTACTCATCTACAGCGAGTGACTCGTCGCAACTTTAAATGGCTGACCAACTACACGCTGTATAAATATCCCCACAACCACAATTATTAAAACACGAAGGAGCTTTAGTTTCACCGAGTGGACGTTCACCTTCTCGACCCACTTCCTGAGTCCTGCACCGGCAAACGCTGGGTGGCAGTTGCAGGTGATTTTGCCACACGGTAAGCGGTTACAAGGCCACTTTTCACCGGCACTGCTGTCAATATTGCCAGTTTCCTCCTTCAAGATGTAATTCTCATGCATGGTGCACCACGAGAGCTCCTCTCCGACCCAGGCCGCCCCTTTTCACCGAAAGTTATAGCTCAAGTTTTACGAAACTGCTCCATTGTCCAGAAACGGACAGCGGCTTATCACCCCAAACAAACGGTCTGGGTGAACAACTCAACAGGACAATATCCGGGATGCTTTTTATGTAAATATCCTCCGACCACCGCAATTGGGACACTGTCCTTTCATATGTTACTTTTGCCTACAATTCCTCGCGCCACGACACAACAGGTTATTCTCCCTTCTATCTTCTATTCTGCCGTGAACCATCCCTCATGTTTGATTCCCTGCTTCCATTGCAACATGACACTAGGCACATGGACCACGCGCTCGACGCAATATGTCGTGCTGAGGAGGCACGTCAATTAGCCCGCTTTCGGACTCTGGATTCGCAAGTGCGGAAATGTGTCCGCTATGACTACGTGCGCAACGTCGCCGCATCGGCCACGCTCAAAAGCTTCTTCCACGTTATCGCGGCCCATACAAAATAATTCACCAAATTCCGACGTCAATTATGTTGTCTAGCCGTACAAACCCTGACAAAACCAACTCCCTGAACAAACTCAGAACAAACTCAACTCAAGCCTTACCACGCCCCTTAAAACAGTGAGACGCCGTTTCCTCCGGCGGTCGAGTAATGATACGAAGAGAGAAGGCAGCTCCAGTTCGGTAGAACAAGAAATAGAAAGACGCAGCAACTCGTTTGCTTTTTTTCAAGAGCCCTAATTCTTCCGATGTCCCCTTCAATGTAAATTAAATAATGTCATAATCACGGTAACAATATAACGTGCGAATTTTATATACTCCTAGTGTACTGCCGGTTTTCAAGGTGCTCTCTTCGCGATTATGATCTGCTCCGCTGCCGCATATACCATCTGGCCATCAATATGTGTGCGTTCAAAGAATATGTATATGCCTTTAGTGATCTCGAAATATATTTTATGTATTCATTCCGTGCTTCGTTTTTCGTACACTTTTTGAACTAAGAAATAATTTTGTACTATTTATTGCCAAGGGAAGAGTTTTTATTTTTCAAAATATCCTCAAGAAAATAAAATGAACGAGCGGTAAAAAGTGTGGGTTGCCATTTTTCACAACCGCAGTAAAAGTCTAATTTCTGGCTCGTCATCTGTATAAAGTAGCTGTTATCCCTGTAATGCACTGTAACATATACAATTGGTGGACAAACAATAAACTAATTGTTTACGACTCTTTTGACACAAGACGCCAACATTTTTAGGTTACTGGAAGTTTAACTAAACCATAACAACGTCATGCCTACAAACATTTCTGAAAAGAAGCAAGCATTTCCCTGACCGAGATTTCACTTCAATAGCTGCGGTAAGAAAATTATTTATTTGTGGTGTTAATACGACGTCCAAATTGGTGGGTGTTCGTATTTTAGGACGGGTGCTGTTCAGTGTGTATTTATGTCTAAGATTAGTCATTTTCTGTGAATTAATTTCACTCAATTGAAAGTCGTGCTTTTTTGTATCTCTGATATAATTAACTCACTCAGGACTCTACACAGATACTTGAAAACATACATGAGAATACAAATACTAAAATACTGTAAACGACTTAATTTTCGAGGGCTCAAATTTTCGCGAATCGGGCCTAAAGCTGAAAATTTGAAATTATTCGCGGGTTCTAATTTTTGCGAATCGAGTGTAGCTTCTGTAGCGTTCACATATTGCCCGAATTGTTCGCGGGACGTTTTTTTCGCGAATTGTAGGCTATTAGCGAAATTCGCGAAAATTAGGTCCTCACGAAAATTTAGTCGTTTACAGTAGATGTATTATAAGTCAAATTATAGATACGGAGATACACTTGACTTTTGTGTGACGGGATATGCCTTAGATTATTTTGCACAAACGGCGAAAGGTATCCCGCAGTACAAAAAGAAATTCCGAAATGCAATCTTTCCTGAACCGTGGTTGATGCGGAGGATGCAGTTCATGGCAAACGCAAAGATAGTGCTCGCATTTTTTTTTTGTCATTTATGCCTCACCCCTTACCACGAAGCTCTTATCTATTCATGGCTATAATCTAGAATGCCTATAAAAATGTATTATCACTTCCAGCCAGCGATATAGTACTGGAGGCCGACGACTGCTTGCCATGCCTCACCAAACGGATCTGTCCGAGATGGGCCATGATGTAGCTCATGTCCCGCTTGAAACATTATGCTTTTCAATTCTGCATTTCAATTTGTGAGAAGTCTGCCTTCTCATGTCTTCCCAGTGTTATACATATAATGTTTTGTGTTCAGGTAAATACAGATAAAAAATGAAAATTATTCACGAGCGGATTTTATCAAACTCAGGGAAGACCAAACATCTCCAAACTTAAAAAGTTCCCGAAAAAAAAAAATCCTAACCTCACGAAAAAAAAAAAAAAAAAAATCGGTATTCAGATTTTTGTATTGTGTCGACGGGGAACGTAGCCCGCACGTCTGGAAAACCTTCGACGCTGTTGAAGCACAATCAGCAAGGTTGCTTTTTTATTTTTTTTATCTACACATCTTTTTATTGTTTCCCTCTGTCGACTGTTCCGAAACATTTTCTTTGTAAACGGGTCACGCCCATGTTACTTGTAGGTTAGGCAGTACCATGCCCGTGTCCTATTTTCATTAAAATAAGCACCGATAAATTCCGATCTTTTGACCAACACCGACAGTTGACACCAGAAAAAGCAAATTTTGGTGAAACAAAAAATCAAATTTTGAAGAAAATTGATTTCCCAATACACGTCACCCTTGTTATGACACGGCGGCATTGTCCTCTACGATTCTTAGACATGGAACTTGAAATTTGACAACGCCGAAGGACGAGTCTGCACTGGGGACTCTAGCCTGCGCGGAACTTTCTGGAAACGAGGGAGAGCTAGTGCCAGATATTGAAAGGGGCCTGCCTTTTTACATATTTTATTTTGCTTTGTTTTCTCTTAGTTATGGCGCCTTGCGATATACCAGGCTACCAGGCTTCTACCTGTAGAGTAGGTTATGCAGCGGATTCATATTACACATTTTGGTACCCCTCAGTCTGTTGGTCGCTGATCGCACATTCCCAAGGAAACAGACCTGGAGTGAGATTACTAAGTAGAACTTTCATGTACAGTGAATATTTAAGTGGCATGGTCCATTGGCTAATCTTTGTTCTTGGACTCCCCGAGCCAATGTTATATGATATAGCCCTCCGAGGGCGAGAAGTGTCTCTAAGAGTTCCCCGGAGTTCGAGGGGTCACGTGATGTTCGAAGTGCGGGGGCGATGGATGCAATTGCCCTGTGTTCTTTCAGGGAAGGGCAAATGATGCAACCCGCAGCCGCTCTTGCGATGCTCCAGTGTCTGATGAAAGGTTTCGACGCTCTTGCCGCTGAAACAGAAGCACAACACCGACAGCCCCCCCCCCCCCCCCCCCCACACACACACACACACACAAACGCAGACCAACGTTTCTCCTTGCGAGGGCTGGCGGTCTCAGATCGTCTCGTGGCTTCAGGAAGACGTTCTTTTTGTGCTTGGAGCGCCTTGCGGAGGCCACCACCTGCCCGATGTTTCAAGGGCCGGTCTCGGGGATCTGAGCTTGACTCTGTCTGGGAGGCACTCACTTGATCGAATGACGTATTAGCGAATAAAGCCGCGCCCCCTACGTTTGATCGAATGACACTTTAGCGAATGGCGGCGCTCATTTGAACGAATGACGGGTTAGCGAATGGCCCTTGGTGGCGTCTGCCGCGCCTCTTGACTTTTCTAATTTTGTAATCTTCACTTCATTCGTCGTCCCTCAAGCAAACTGTGACAATACCGAGTATGATTGCAACCTGACCGCTTACGAGTTTTCAAGACAGTGGCGTCTACGATCGCCGCAATGGCTGGACTATGTTAAACTGCGCGACAAACTTACTTTTACAAAGTGCACGGTGAGGCATCTAGACACAATCATAGTATGAAATACTGTAGAAAGAGGCAGGTTGAGAGACTGTAGCTGCTTCTATACTCATATCGGCCTATCGCAGATGCCCGCGCAGTACCCACTTTTGAAACGCGGTCATCCAGCCACCACGTCCATGCAACGTTGGCCGTGTTCCAAAATTTCCTCGATCTTACTCCAGGGTAAGGGTTTTGTACCTTGACGTTCTAAAACCTACACGCGTCCAGCGTTTTTCAATCGGCGTTGTCACGTGACACGACCCGCCGGAGTAACTCGGATCCATTTGGGTAAGATTTGGAACACAGCCGTTGTCACCGTTACTAGATAAACTCAGTTATGGAACTTCCCATAGATGCTGTACATTGGAGGGGGTCCGAAACCGTGTCCGATTTTTTTTGTAACTAGGTGGCGCTGCCGGCGCATTAATCCACGCGTTTTCGTCTTCTACTGCTCCGCGGCTGCTTGCGAGTCCCGACTCCTCTCGAGGTTCAGCATGGTTGTCGGTTAATTTTTGCCCTTTCGCCAATAAAAAAATATAATTTGAGCATGATAAGCGCTACGACCGTTTTGGCATACGCTTTGCATTATTGTAAAATGCTGCTGCCTTAGCTGTACTGACAACGTGAAGCGTTTCAAACAACTAGAATTCGTCGGCGCCACTACAATCCGGTGACTACAATCAAAGCGAGTTTCTACCGTAGTAGTAGATGTGCAGTCTTACCAGGGCAATGTCATTGCTGGTCGGACATCCAGGACATCTTCGCACAGAGGAGTCTCAGGTGACCCCTACTTTCAGGCTTCCTTTCAGAACGCGGCAAATATTCCGGGAAGGTCGCAATAACGCTTGGGGACGGCGTCGGGTTTCAGACTCCACTTACCCCGTGGCGTTACGACGACTTCTCCACGAATCTCGTGCTCGAAGTACTTTAGAATTTACTTTAGAATTTACTTTTTCCTAAAGCACAAATCACAGACGATGTCCTTGTGCGATAGATCTCGCCAAGGGAAGTTTCTTGCTCCTAAGACGCGTCGTTTCTCGTTTCAAGGAACTTTGAATAAATGTCTCGCCTGAGTACCTGGCACCGACCGTTTACGATATCGACACTCCGGTGCGGACCACGCCACCGGCATATTCTGATAAGATTGTAGACTCACAGACTGTCGCTTCACAAGTTTCGAACAATGTGTGAATTCTCATGCCCTGCTATAAGCTTCTCTGCGTTGTTTTTCCGAGGCGTGAAATGCGCGCGGACGTTCCCGTAGCGGCGGTTGCAGACGACCGAAGGAACGTTCGCGCGCGCGCGATCAGTATTTTGCGCCGACAGCAGACGACACTTGGAATGTGGTTCAGAGTCAACAGGAACACAGATTAAATGTTGTATTGGTTAAAACAAGTATCGGAATTTCTCATATGTGACTTCCAACTACAGCGGAAACAATTTGAAAGTCGTCTGCTACTGTGAGAAAAAGCGCCACGAACATTCGTAAGCTCAGTAGGCCAGATGCAACGGCCACAAGCGCGCCGTCAATGATGATGATAGCGAGTATTAATGCGTAGCGCGCGCCCTCTAACAGGCGCCACGCAAAGGGTCCCCCCCTCCGGAGCGGAGTTCCAGAACTGAGTTGGTTCCAGTGTTGCGGAATGGGCACCCCCATTCCATTCCAATTCCATTCCGGGGAATTAGAGTTTTCGATAATGCCTTTCAACTCCTAGAAATGGGGACACTGGGCCCTTTCCCACTCCTGGAATGGCTGAATCGTTCCATTCCATTCCTCTAATTCCTAAACGTAAAAAATGGCACTTGACAGCTACTTTGTGTTGCAGGGTTGGGTAGAAATACTCAAAAATGTATTTGGAAATTTTTGAAAATATTTGGAGTAGCTAAAATACTGATACTCAAATATATCTGTAAAAATATATTGCGATAGGTATCGGAAATAAATTTTAAAAAGAGGCAAAAAGTCTTTGGAAATACAAATACAGGAATACATTTTAGGGAGGAAAGAAATACAAACACTGATAATGCAATACATTTTTCAAATTTCTTTGAGACGCCAACTGAGATGAGACTTGAACTTTGAAGAGGAATCTTCAATGGGCTCAAAAAACGTTGCATCAAGCATTGACCGCGGTCCCTTCCCTGACATCCTGTCTGTCTGACGAGTTAGGTGAAAAGACTTCGACCTCTAAATAAATTCCATGTCACTCTAAATTCAAACAAAACATCACCACTCCCCTGTCCAATTAAGGCGCCCCTGTCAACATTGATCACAGGACGTCATGGTGGAATGATCTAGTATTCTTGTATCTGTAGGTGCTGCCTTGAACATGAAACATTACCCACGCTGCTATATGAAAGGACAGTACGTACTTTCGTTGTAAGTGGCCTCGTTGAAGATCGTGCAGGAAGTTGCATTTGGAATTTTCGAGAATAGTGGACGACCTGAAGCATCCTGGAGCACATGTCTTCTTCTTTTACGGTCGAAAAATCGATACGGTGGAATCCCTGTTGTGACGGTCCTTCCTGCCGACCTTCCGCCTCCAACGCATGAATGGCAGTCCTCAAGTTTCACCTAGTAGCATCCAAACAGAGACCTCGTGATTGAGACCTGAGATGCCGGCACAGGTGCGACCTCTCCGAGAAAAAGCGCGCTCGAGACGAGTCGCCGGGTGCACAAAGTCTGGGTCGGCACAGCGAGGCCAAGTCTGGCCTCCTTCCTCGTTATCGGATCACCAGACTAGCGGGTCACGTTCACGGCGACTGATGACGTATTCTTGAGCCGTGCAATATTACGGGCGCAGACTTATTCGGATATGTGTTGAACCTCACTGCGTGAGTAATCCCACTATTTCAAGTCAACAACCGCCAGACTCGTGTTGCAACGGACTGTGACTCACTCAGCTACTCGGCCACAGGCCAAGCAACACTTCCTTTGATTTCCTGTTTCTCAAGGCTCTAACTAATTAGCAGCGGGCATTAGCAGCGGGCACCGGTAAACAATGACTCATGAAATCCCTACCTAGGGACCTGCGGTAGAAGATGTTCCAACTCAACTCAACTGGCACGCTACCTGTTTCGAGTCCCGACTCAACATTTCTCAGAAGAGAAAAATAATTTGGAAAATCGGAAGGAACCTTGGCCAGCATAGTCACAATGCATCACATCGACCTTAGTGCCCTCGGAAGTAAAAACAAAAAGGCGTTCGGACTTGTATTTAGTTATTCAGAGTGGGTGTATTTCTCAAGAAATGTAACGAAATACATTTCATCCTGATTGTATCGCGATAAAAAGAAACAGTCCAAATGTATTTCGATACAGGAATAGAGATACTGGTGAAAAAAATGTATTGCAATAGAGAAATACAGTTACGAAATGTATTGCTGAAATACTATCGCATACGAATGTATCGCGATACTGCCCAACCCTGTTGTGCTGCCGACAGAAGCAGCATAAAGATGGCATTGTCAAACGCATAGACAATTGCAAAAAAATGCTATATGCCTCAAAAAAAGCACTGAATTTACTAAGCTCACGTTGCTGGATTGCCTGGGGTGACTCGTAGCGTCTGCAGTGGTTCATCGCAAGGTGAAACAAAGTATGCAGAGATTAAAGTCAAAGGAAATGAGCGGGAATCCGCTAGCTTGCTTGTAACCCTAACCCATTTGAATGAAAAACATATAACACAGAAAACAAGCATCGGAACAACGACCAAGTAAAAGGCGGACTTACAGCGTCGAAGCAAAGCGCAAGAGGAGAAGAGGGAAGTGAATTTCGCTTTGTTTTAATGCCGAAGCAAACCCAGATTTCGCACTTCAAAGGAGTGCGCGCGAATGAACATGGAATCAGCAGGGTTGGCCACCTGCTAAACAACGCTCCTCGAACTATAAGAAAACAATAACTGATCATCTTTCGGCGGCGCGCGAGTCCAGGAGTTATCGGAGCTCTGCGAGTTATGAGTCGCCCCCGGCTCCCAGTTCTTAGTCGGTGCGCGCTCATGCATTCTCCATGCCGTCACAAAAAAAAAAAAAAAAAGCAAGACAAGACTTTGCCGCTCCCTTTGTTTCTTTTGCTTGGTGCTTGGTTTCTTGTTTCGCTCTTGTGTAACACCAGTGAAGCCCGCCGCCTGCGCGTCCGTAAAGGCGCCACCGCCACCCCCCCCCCCCCATTCCCCCCTCTGCTCTTTGCTTTGTCGCTTGTTTTTCGTATTGCATTTCTTCGCGTATGAGTCTGTTGGGGCTCCACGAGGGTCAGCAGTTTCCCGCTCATTTTATTTCTGAGCAACTGACTCGCTGACTGGCGCGGTTTAACTAAACGTACCCCCCCCTCCCCCCCCCCCCAAAAAAAAAATAAATGAATAAAAAAAAAATAAAGAACTGGGTCCATTCCATTCCCATTCCATTTCGGGCAAAAGGACTCTAATTCCATTCCCATTTCATTCCCGTCAACGTTGCCGCCATTCCATTCCCATTCCATTCCGGGGTCGCGAAAATGTGGAATGATTCCGGAATCATTCCAACTCCGGAGTGGCAACTCCGCAACACTGGTTGGTTCTAATAACGTTGGCCGTTGTGTCCATGTTATGATGCCGATGGTGGTGCGGTTTTTGCAATGACTCCTTTGTTCGCCTCCATAAAGCATTTTGATTTTTTTAATCAAGGATTTGTTATTGTGTGTCAGAGGGTTATTATCAATAAAATATGTGTTTATATTCCTTTTACTTTCATTCAGTAAATTGATGCAAGACCATCGAGATATCATAGTAACTCCATATGCGAGATCAGATTCAGTTTCGTTCTGGGCACCCTGGCGCTACCCTGGAGCAGCGCATCTGAGGCCAGATTCACGAAACGAACTTACGCCAAAAATGTGCGTACGATAAAACGTAAGAACGAATTCGTATTCACGAAATAAAATTTTCGTAAGTTTTGCGCAGGTTACGGCGAAATCCTACGACAGCTCTGGAGCTGTCTTATGCACTTTTTGCGATCAAATCAACGTGGCCTTCACCGTCGCTCAGTTACTTGGTCGCGACGACCAACGGATATTTGTTTTTCTACGTGCTCTTCTCGCGCGTCCTGACTTCAAGCAGCAAGAAAAAAGAAAGAAGTACTTGAAACCGACCACGACGAACATAAACGCTGGATCCCCAAACGCCCGGTAAAAGCTACAACGGCAACGATACAACCGACCAAGCGAGCTCGGCTGAATATCGGCCTAGCAGGCGCTCCGACCTGCACCGGCGCAGCGCGTCTCCGACTGTCCTAGGTCAAAACCGTCTCCCCATGACCGGCTGGCTTGCTGAATGGAATATGCCCGCGCGACCCTTGTAAATCTTCCCGTATTAATAGTATGATCGCTGAACTCAATTTTAGATTAAGAGGTCAATCTCTTCCCTTTGTCATCTCCTTGTTTTTGCGAGGCAGCGGTGATGAACTCTGCCGTCGAAAAGTGACTATCATTGACTCTATCTCCTTGTTTTATGTAATATAGAGCTCAAATAAACGCCATGTGCACTTTTTTTGTTATTAGTATGCCATTTTTATTCTGACACGACGGTACGTCACTGTCGAGCTGTAACAGTTCGTGGGAGCTACGCGATGCCTGTCCAACCTTCCTCTGCCGGGTGTCACGTCAGCATGGAGTTGCAATCGCAAAAAATCGGCCCCGAAGCGCTTACCAAGACGCGGACTAACAGCGCAAATCCAGAACTTCGATCAAACGCGCGCGTCCGCTCCGAGTGTAAACAGGTATTTGCGTGGCTCTTGCTGTCACTCTCGTAGTTCAAACGCATCTTTTTTAACGTCGGCTCGGTCCTGCATCTCCGAGGCTGCGAAAAACGTCGCGGCGTTTTTTTTTCTATATACGTCGCTTTGCAAACAAGTGGCACGGACCGTCTTTTACCAACGAAGACAGTTGCGTTGACCTCGTAGCGATCGACTTCGTAGCAGTCAACAAAGGCGGTTATCCCGGCTTCGTCATTCGGTAGCGCTTAAATCGTGTTAACGTCGATATATCACTGCACGGACACGAACCCCAGACAAGCGGTGGCGGAAAGGACGCCTGTGTTTGTTATTAAAAATTCCACGTGCTCCGAACTTCTCTGAACCATGCCGAGCTCTCCGATTAATTGTTCGTGTTGCCGAAGACGCCGTCGCCATAGCAACAGTACCGGATGTTCTAGTTTTTCCGTAGGAGAACGTCGCTTTCCTCCTCTCCCTTAAGAACGCGTTCTAGAATACCGATTTCTCATTTTACGATGTTATTTACGAACTTCTTAGCTAAGTTGTCGTAAACTCAGAAGCTCTTCGTGAATCTGCCCTCTGATGTCACAGCAACCAGTCGTAGCGTCTCGTACCTACCCGTACCGATCCTTTAGCCGTAAGGGCTCTTTTATAGGGACTTTTACCAAACCGTTACCGTGTTCCGGGTATCGCACTTCCGGAGCCTTTGAAGCAAGCGCTCGCCCGGGTGATACCGTGACCGCGGGGCGCGCGCTTAAAATCATGCTTCAAAGGCTCCGGTAGTGCGGTACGCAGAACACAGTAACCGCTCATTCACACTGGAAGCGGATCCGCGTTCAAAAAGCGGTTGCGAACGCGGTTGTATAAAGATCCAGTACAATTGCACGCGCACTGGATGTCATTGAGTGCGCGTGCAATTTTACTGGATCTTTATACAAACGCGTTCGTAACCGCTTTGCGAACGCGGATTTGCTTCCAGTGTGAATTAGAGGTAACACTTTGCTAAAAGTCCCGAATGTCAAGCGCACCGTTGCGCATCACGCGCGCCATTCAGTGGTCTTAGAACACGATATTTAGGATCTGTGACCAATGACCATCTCTATGCGCTGCGATAGAGCCCGCGCTGCGTCAAACTAGATTTGAACCTTTAAAGTCGCACTCGACGCTAACGCGTGAAGCACCGCCCTTGATGAAATTGAATAGCCGCTACAGGTACTGACGCTTTGCAAAGTGAAGAAATAGTGAACTGATGAGAGTAGGGATGAACGCAATGCGTACGAGGAGGCACACCGCCAGGCCTGGGGGCAGTACCGCGTGGGCAACACTCATCGAGTCCATGTAAAAAAGCAATCGATTCAAAAAAAAAAAAAAAATCTCTCCCAGAGTGGGGAACCTAGGTCAAGATGCCTGGATACAGATATGTAAAATAAACCTAGCTGAGAAGACCCTCCCCTGCTACGCATAGGATCACCACCCCTGCATCAATTCACAGCACCCATGACTGAGTCTAGTGAACAAGCCCACGGTTTTTTGTGATATACCAACAGTTTTCTTTATTAGTTTATTTGTGCACCCTCGAATGCACAACGGTGTCTTGCAGTGCACCCTTGTCAGCATAAATTGTAATACAGGGCTACTGCAATAAAAGACGGCAGTCCAAGCTCACGTTGCAAAAACAGTTCACCCTGACTGTGTCCGATTTTGAGCTGCCAACTTCTCGCTCTTAAAATTACATTCATTCGCGAATTTACTTATCTCTACTCTTCAGATTGGCCGTTATGTATAAATATTGGTTATTAGAGGAGACTTTCGTTGCTAGACTTGACAAAGGGCGTCCGCCCTAAATTTAACGCATACGTTATATTTGTATCGTTTAGGCGTACTAATGTCAAACACTTAATGTGAATCGTTGCAATACGGAGAGTTGAAATCTCGTGAATCGTCCTGCTAAAAACGTCTTTATATCCGCACATTGCAATTCACATTATATGTATATTGTGCATACCGCGTGGGCCCAATGGATTGAAGGCACTTTAAAAAGGCGTGACGTGTTTTTCGAGAATAATAAAGAAAACGCTGGCCTCAATCAAAAGTTAGGAATAAAGAGGCTTATTTTCCTATTGACAGAGAGGTAGTTAAGCCTTTTTATGCCTTTGAGGGAAAAATGTCTTATTGGCTATTTGGCTGTCTGAGCTAAACAAAGGTCGCAAAAGGAGGGAAATCCTTCTGACCTCGCTTTCATACCTTGTTTTGTTCAAATACCCCCAAAACCCACATTTTTTTCTTTCAAGGCCTAGTTCCTTGTCTGACCATGGAAAAATGAGCGTCTTTATTTTTAAGTTTTAATGAAGGCAAGTGTTTTTTTTTTTTATAATATTTAAAAAAAACGCGTTTACCACCTAGCATCACCATCATAATGAATTACAGCACCCTAGTGTCTCGTAGAAAATAGGCTCTCTTTTCTCCGTTAATGACGATTCTGATGTTAACAAATAACGGTTTATTTAAGGAATAGGAGATAACCTTTTTTACAATAGATATGGCCAATACGTCAATTAATATTGGGGGAGAAATACTTAGATATATTCCTATATCTGGCAGACTTCCCCTGCCGTCCTCCTCGACCACACCCTCAGCGGGGGTCCCCACCACAGCCAAACTCCCCGAACCAAGCTCCACACAAAGGCGGGCGAGTCAAAAGCCTCCACAGCCGTAAGGGGGGCCAAGTTCTAGAGTCGGCGGGCGGAAGACTCTACAGCCGAAGGGGGTTCGGACTTGCAGGTTGCCCTCCAGAGGCAGGGTGATGTTCGGTGGTGTTCACGGCATGGTGTCCGGGCGCCGAATTCTTTGCGGCCCTCTGGCAGCTGCTTATGTTGGATGTAGCAGCATTCTGGAGCCGCTTTGGCAACGAATCACAGAAGGTTTTCTTAGAGCCAGTCAAAAGTCTCAGAACACAAAGCATATAGGAACATTCCAAAAACAAGCGCATACATAAAACACAACACATTCTGAACAAAGCTCTCAAGTGCAGCTATAAACAATACAGAGCACATTCGTAGACAGAGAAGTTATACACGGAGCAAACCACCTCCGAAGTGGGGATCCCAAAGGCAGACAGGCACAAGAAAAAACACAACGCGGGGCTCGATAACCAGGTGTAAGGTTACAAGGTTCACGTTCGTCCCCATCTGGGGCCCTCCCGACTCCGGCAGAGGCCATGAGCCGTGCCGTAAAGACAAGCGAACCCTCGAAGAAAATAAAACAAAGTAAAGCTTGACTAAACACTCGCGCGAGCAAAACTTCACCACAAAAGCACACGAAACATTTTGTTACGTTTTATTTTTAGAGTGTTTTTGGTGCATTGGGCCCACGCGGCAAATAACATTAAAAAACACGAAAAAAAAAACGTCTCGATAGTATTTATTACCAAGCCTGTGCCCCGTGTTTTCGGTAGAATTTTTTATAATTTTGTTTTAGGTATTTCTTTTTGATCGATCTAGGTTGTCAATGTAAGATGCACCGGAATAAACCGTTATTTGCACGCGGAAAGCTCACATATTCATCTTACTATTTTTATAAAGTATCTTTCCGCGAATTTTTAGCTATAGTTGATCAAACAAAAAACAAATTTGTCGTTAGCTTGGAGTCTTTAACGTGCACTACGCATGCTGTGATACGAGACCGAACGCCGGAACGATACTCATCCAGGTAGAAACGGGCAGGGGTGGGGTCTGAACCCAGGATCCTTGGGTACTGCAGCGCGAGATTCCGCTCCACGTGCTCCGAGCTAGTGTGCGCTAGTGTGCGCCGGCTCTGGTGTGCGCTAGTGTGCGCTATACTTCGTTTCAGTTTAAGTCCAGACGCAGCCGATGCTACAAGCGCGAGCTTGTGGCCCCAAACACTGCACGAGCGCACGTGCTTGGCAGGGCCGCTGAAACCCCGGAGCTCGCGCTTGTAGCATCGGCTGCGTCTGGAATTAAGCTGAAACAAAGTATAGCCTACTCGGCAACCACTCCCTCGCTATACTCTATTTCACCGTATGATGTACCGCAGGAAAGGCAACAAGCGCGAGCTCCTTGCTCTGGGGCAGATCTCGGCGGCACAAGCTCTCGTGCATTAGGGGCAGCTGCCATCGCTAGGGGCTCGCGCTTGTAGCCTTCGCTGCGGTACAACATAGGGTGAAACAGAGTTAGTTGGTCACTGATGTAAGATAGCTTTGCAAGCTAGAAAGTATTGTAAGAAGACAACAAATTTGGAAGTTGGCGCGATCACGCGACCAGCGCGGTGACTCGATTTAAATTAAATTAGGTACAAAAATAATCATAATCATCGTCATCAACTGAGCGGACTTTTAATTATTTTCCCTGCCCGGTGATAATTACAGCGGTTTTAGAGGGAACAAAATTAGTGTAGCAAACAAAAAGAACCTGAAATATTAAGGGTAGGTGGCGCAAGCTACCACCTGTTAAAAAAGGTACCGCCTGTATTGGTTCATCCGTCTATTTATTCATAAAGAAGATCACGATTAGTATGAAAAGTCGGGCTATACTTTTGTACAATAGGTTTCGATTGAAAAAAGAAGTAATTAAACATATGCACTTTTGAAGAAACTATGCCTCGTGTCAGCCTAAAGTCTCTTTAGTCTAAAGGTTCAAAAGTAGAACGCTGGAGTTTGTTACATGGCAAAAATAACCCACCGAGAGTTGCTACCTATAATAGGAACCTAGAAGCGATTAAGCGAACAAAATTTATTTTCCTTCGACACGCACATGGTTCCTGGCGAATTTTTCGTGACCAGAGATATTCTGATACCGCTGATGCTGATAAGATTTCATAACTCTGGAAACTGTACTGCGTGATGCACGTGATTTACTATCTGGCGGTGAACAGTGTTGTTCACGTTTCTGTGAAATGAACAGAAGTTTGGATCACAGAAGCACGAATCAACGAAGCCAACGAAGTTACAACGATCGCAGTGGTAGCGGTGATACAGCGTAACGCTTCTTCAGGATTTTTCCGGCGATAGGTAACAATGATCGCGGGTGACCCCGGTGACCCCTTTAAAACGTCGATACAAAAAACAAAAAATAAATCTGTCGGTGGGCAGTTTTCACTCAACCATGTGTATTTTGGGGGTTCCACGCTGTGCTGGCTCGTAATAAATTGCTCCGTTTTTTAACTAAAACCAAAATAGGCATTTTGGTGTCGTTGTTTCTCGCCGCGGTAGAAAAGGAAAAGCCAGACAAGCATTTCCACCTTTGGTAAACAAAAAATAAGCGAAACAAGCATATTTGCAAAAAAATCTTTCTCTTAATCGTCATTCGCTGAAATGACCAATATTCACTGAAACGTCATTCGGTAAAATGTCGATTCGCTCAAATGTCCTCTTTTCGCTCAAGTGTCGTTCGCTAAAATATCGTTCGCTCATGTGATACGAACCCCTATTCTAGTGTCGTTGGCCCGTACCGGGGCCAAACGCAACAATAGTAAAAACACGGCAGTTAGTTTTTGACGGCAAATGTAAAGAAATACGTAGTTTTTGAAGAGACTTCTGATGCGATAGATAGTATTAGATACGTCGTACATGTATTTTACTTCTGTGATACAAGTCCAATATACAAATGCATCTCTATACAAAGAAATAAATGTTTTTTATACCGAGATAGAAAAGTATCTCGATCGTATTTCGAAGATACGATAGAGAAAAGTTTTACACGGTATAATATCCACGCCTGAAATCATTCAAGCTTATCAAATTTATAAAATATTATTCCCTACCTAAGGTGAACAAGCAGGCAATGATGGCGGTACGTCGAACCTAAGGAATCGTCTTCGACGAGGGTCTGCTGTAACTTTCAAACCTGTCTTCTTGGAGCCAAAGCCTTGACATCAATAAAGTCTACAATCATATATCAACTCCACAATAGTCAAAAAGCACATGCGAAACAAAAACTAAAACAAATGAATAACTATCAAATTTATATTCAAGACTATTTGAAAACCTCATCGTTATTGCGATATTCGACTTGCATAAACCGTAATGCCCCACCCCAACGCAAAGAAAAAAAATAAACGTAAGTTCCAAAGGAACGGGGACAGGTGAAGAAGTGGACGACAACATGGGGCGCTTCGTCCACTTCTTCGCCTGTCCCCGTTCCTTTGGCGTCATTTCCAGTCATGAACCAACAAGCCCAGCTAAACATTTTGTTGAAACGTAAGTCCCGTGATCATTAAATATTTAGGGATAGGGAGGTGCGCACAACAAACGAATAGCGCAACACCAATTCAATAATATATGTTCCGTCTCGATAAAACAAGAGTTGGACTACGACGATAATATATCTCAGGCAGTATAATTTATTTGGAGTTCACATTCCATACAAGAAATGGGAACACAAACCAAGTCTGTATTCTGGGGTGTTTCTCCTCTTCGCCGTCTGAGAATCCCAGGATATAGCTTCTTATTTCTGTAAGTAAAAAGACACAAATAAGTAATTACGGCACTTTTAGTAGCTCTTAGTCATATATTTAACTAACTAATACTAGTAAGTATACGACCATCACTTCTCAATTAAATCTGATATCACGCCTCGGTGCATAATAAAAGTTGCTTTAAACGCTGTGCTCATGAAAACTATAAATAAAACAAATTATGAATTATCTTGCTCCTACTCAAGAGCGAGTAAAGTTATACTTAAGAAATACATAGCAAAGCGATAGAATAGCTTACACTTCTTCTTGCGGAGAAGGGTGGCGTAGTCTCCATAGGTGCCAAGACCATAACCGTAGTTCAGGCCGTAGCTGGAGAGACCATGTCCATAGCCGAAGTGTCCGAGACCAGTATCCGAGGTGTCCAACGCCGTAGCCGTAGCCGAAGGATGGAGCGTGAGCGACGGTGGTGATGGCTGGAGCGGCGTGGTAGGCGGTGGCAACCTTGGTGACAGCTGGGGCAACAGCGTAGGAGGCGACTGGGGCAACGGCGTAGGAGGCTACAGCTGGGGCATGATGGACAGTAGACACCCTGGTCACAGCTGGGGCAACGGCGTAGGAGGCGACTGGAGCGACGGCGTAGGAGGCAACAGCTGGGGCATGGTGAACGGTGGACACTCTGGTAACAGCTGGAGCAGCAGCGTAGGTGGCGACTGGGGCAACGGCGTAGGAGGCGACAGCTGGGGCATGGTGCACAGTAGAGACCTTGGTGACAGCTGGGGCAGCGACGGCATAACCACTCAGACCGGAGTGTCCAAAGCCGAGACCATGACCATACCCGAGGCCGCTACCGTAACCGAGGCCATAGCCGTAGCCGAGGCCGTAGCCAAGACCGTAGCCAGAGCCAAGGCCGTATCCATAGCCGAGGCCGGAGTAACCGAGGCCGCCATAGCCAAGGCCTCCGTAGCCTAGGCCTCCGTAGCCAAGGCCTCCGTGGAGGTTGCCAGCGAAGGCACTGCTGGCCAAAGCCAGAAGGAGGCAGGCAGTGAGCTGGAACCAACGAAAGTTTGAAATTAGTTTAAAATCTGTTCAAACTTAGTTATGTATTGCGAATAACATCGTTGAATATTTAAACTTCATAAAATATATATTGTACAAACATCAGGACAACACAAATGCGGGAACCTCCAGCATGCGCTAACTCAAAACATTATTATTACTAAACTAATACTGCGCTCATACATATTTGCCAGGCAAAACATTTGCAATTCATCTTGAGATTAATTCTACTAATAATTGATCAATGCCTTGATTAAGATTGTACCATATTTGTAAACACAGGTCGCGAAACTTCTGTAGATCACTAGAAGGTGGTTTGTAAGCTCCGAGCTGGCGCCCCGTCACATTCCAGATGTGCTCAATAGGACTGATATCAGAAGGGCTAAATGGTCTAGTCATCATTTAGAATTAATCATGATGCTCTTCAATGCACTGTAGCACAATTATGGCCTGGTGACGTGGCGCATTGTCCTTTTGGAAGATTATTGTTCCAGTGGAAAAGACAAGCAACGAATGCGTGTAGGTGGTGAGCAGTTTGACATCAGGAGCTGCCATTTGTCAAAGTTGCTTAAATCAGCAAACTTCCCATTACACGCATACGTAGTCGTCAATAGGGTGCGTCCCTATCACTGGCAGCCGTTATCCACTATCCGTATAAAAAAGTAGACAGCGCGCATGGCGTGTCAGCTAGGCGCGCTCATTGCCGCAATGTACAGGTGGTTAAAATTATTTGGCTGATCAGTGTACATTGGACCATAGAGTGTGTTAAATCTGCTTGCTACGTTCTCAATGGTTGCCTGACTATCTTTGTAACAAACAAACTACAAGTTTCTTTATATGCTAATCAGTGCACATGAGACTTAGACAAGATAAAGTAAAGCGACACTCAGTTAGGGGATCATACAGCTAGACACTAGAGAATAGGTAAAACACGAGTATTTTCGCTTTAAATACGCAGCTGAAAAAGTGTAGTCACATGAAAGGAAACTCACTCCAGTCATGGTGCTTATGGAACGTTCAAGTGCGTCCAACTGCTGACTACGTTGGACTTCTGTGCCTTTTTATAGGAAAAGTGCACGAGGAAAGGTGACTTCAACACGAAAAAAAAAAAAGGCTATTTTAAATTCGAGAAAGGGAAATAGAGCTACATGATCTGAGGCTTAATGAGATCTCCACCCAAACCTTGGTGAAGCATTGTGTGCTGCGCATATTCTTTATCAGTTTTAGAGCCTAAGAAATTAAGTCTTCTAACAGAAAGACGTGACTGGCACTAAAAAAATAAACAAAAACATCGTTAAAGTGAGCGTATAAAACGTACTCCTCTTCGTCTTTTATGGCATAGTGAAAACCGCGCAAAGTGTTAACTTTTTTTATTTGCCTATATCTCCTAATTTACTATTATAATCATGCTCTCCTAGAGGCATTTTAACGTTCGTCTCGTAGCATAGATTGTTTTGTTACTTTAGAACAGTTGAAACGTCCTCTATGATGTGTCATTTTTAATAGTCTCGACGAAGTTTTTTACATGTGGATGTTTTGGTGAACTGTCATTATTATTTAATGATAGTGTCAGGTCTGACCCAACATAATATGACCTCACTCGCAAAAGTGACTTGGCAGTAGAATATTTTGTCTAGCGAGGCGCTCCCTTGCAACATTGCATTGCCTATCGACCTTAATTTTACGTGCGTGTGCGATTTCGCCGGCGCAATGAGGACGTAACTGCCCCACGATAAGTGTTGACTATCGCGCCATCTGTCTTGCAACGTGCGTCCGTAGCAGAAACAATAAAATGTAAGAGTCGCGCGCAGCTCTACCTTTCGGGCGTTTGGCAGAATCGCGACTGGATGCCACAGTTTTAAGTGTAAGTCTAGATGTATTTCATGGGACACAGTATTATAGGCGAATTTCAAGCCTTGATTTTGAAGTTGAGAATATTTTTTTTTTCCCGAAGGGCTGACAGCCGACGAAATTTGCATGCACCCATTAAGTGTAGATAGTGGTCGGGCACAATCAAATAAAATGTCTATCGCGTGATGACAAACGTGGTATCATTCTCCAATCGTGGTTTTGATGGTGGTGTTTGGTTGACGTGAGGTTTTTCTCACTTGTTTTAGACAAGGTTGACGGGTTGTATAAAGATATGAGCGAACTGAAATTGCCTGTAGTTTGTCCCCATATATTTTGGTAATTTATAGTTATCTGAAAATACTATAGCCAATAAAAACAAAGGAAATAAATTACGACATGCTCTGATGCGGCATGTATTTATGTTGTAGTTAAAGTCTAATCCAACGAAGCTGATACAAGGTACAGAACTTATAATAGCTGAATCAAACCAGTATTTTTCATATATTTTAATATTTTCGCTTTCAAGTAAGAATGTTTCAGCATAGGCACAATTAGATTTGACAACACACTTAGAGCACTGCTATCTAAGAGCTTTTACATAGGCGAGAATCGTCAGCAATTATGATATCGTTTGCTGTTCTGTAGGAGAGCCGAGGAAAAAAATATCAATCAAGGAGCCGGATTCGAGAGAACTTTTTTGCGAGATTGCTTGCGCTATGGACATACTGCTGCTCAAAAGGTGCAACGTTTTATATAAAAAAGTGCCATGTTTTACACAATCATATGCAGTTGTTTCATCTTGGATGAATCAATTTCAATTAATTATAAAATACTACATTATTTTTTACTAAAATGAGACTCAAAAATAATGGGAACAAAAGCTTCGTTTGAAGCGCAAGTGTGAAATGCGTGCGACGCATTCGGGTAATGGAGTTTCGACATTACAAATAAATACGAACGCTTATGGGCAGTTGTCCAATAGGCGCAGGATGAATTAAATACGCGATTGCTCGTTGCCTATGTACCTAATCAAGTCAGAAGTAGAGGTTTTCAATGCGAGTATTTCTTCAATTGTGTTAATCCCTTACAAAAAGCTCTGTTGCGTTAGTGTTGATAGGCTGTCATTATTAAGGCTCTATTTTGCGTTTCCGGAACGACTCGCATAAACATTAGTAAAAATGGTCCACAAAATGTATTTCCTTGTCGAACAGACACCTGATGAGTAAATTGTACGAAGGTGTTTCCGCCAGAAACTTTCACTGAACACTTAAAATAAATATACAATTTTTTTCTTTCAAATAAGGCAGCTCAAGCGAAGCATATAATTTGTCACTCATGTGACAAGTAAAGTTCAGTCATTTTCCCTGTACCTATAACTAAAGAAGGCAGTTGCAGATTACGTGAATTAGTTTACCGAGCGTTTCTGTGAACTACACAGGTGTTAGTGAACAACCAGAAATAAACAAATGAACGAATACACGTGTTATTTGATTTGTTTTTCTCTCCCGGTCGAGCGGTCGAGTCTCTGTTGTAAAAGCTACAAATAAAACAGCGATTATGAGCTCAGAGGCATTCGTTGTTAAATCCCGCTACCGGAAGCATATTCGTAAAAAGCTGCTGCAGTAAGTCAACGGGCCGATTTCGGCACTCTGATTGGCGCTCTTTCATGGACGTCACACCACCTGGTTAACAGGGAAGTGAGAGAAAAGGGGAGGCCCAAAGCTAAGGCAAACACGCCTCGGTGCTTCAAGCGCTAGCCTTTAGCTGTTTCCAATATTTTCTGTACGCTTATTGGGTTAGCAAATCTGGGAGCCGGTTACAGGCTCGCGCCTGAATCACTAAAACAAATTTCTCGGAAAATAGTTTTCTTTTTTTTTTTTATGCGTCTCTTGTTTTGCGTCAGAAAAGCATAATCGGGGGCTCAGTGTTCCTTTAACGCTGAATCAAGAGTACAAAGCCTTTCTTGCCGTCACTGTATTACGGCCTGTTCAAAACGGTCTATTTCTATTGTTCACTTTCTGCTTAGCGTGCCTCATACTTTTGGCTCGCATATCTAAGCGCATTCGTCATCAACATCAAGTGGTTTGCCCATGAGGAGGGTGCGAGCCGGCGGCGTCGTCTGCGTCGCCCATTTTTCGCCGCCACCTACCAGGCGTAGAATTGGCGGGACGCAGAGCCGGCGTGCTACTTTGCTTCAATGAAGGGTTCTTTATATTATGGGTTTTAATGCAGTTAAAAGCAGGGAAAGCTTGTGTCGTTGAAAACATTTGTCAAAAGAAGGCTGCTGCGTGAATGGCACCACAAGAATGATGTGAAACAATTCCTTTTCTTAAATTTTTTCTGGTCAGAAGTAGATGCAACGCCTTCTTTTCCTCCGCTCAGCAAAGCAAGCGCATAAGGCACGTCAATTTAAGCGTACAAATAAGAAGATAAATGCATATACATATATATAGCGGGTGTTTCGTTTTTATTCGAACTCACGCGACTTATGGCAAAGATCAACCAGCTATATGATGTCCCGCTGGCCGCGTAACTCACCTGCGCAAACAGTATTAGTGCATCGTTTATGGATTTTTGTAATAAATTCGTTCAAATTAAAATTAAACACCCGGTAAACAGTGGAAGTTTAATCAGCACCTTCGCTGAGAGTCTTGGCTTAATATATATATATATATCTTAACTTGTTACCAGCAATGCTACCACGAGGAACCTTTTTAAGCACCGACCAACTTTGAGAGCGAGAAGACAATTGTTTTCGCCAAATATGTATCTCAACCTAATTGTATGCGGAAAGATATCGGCCCTCGACTGACGTTCGCGTCGTTGCACATCTTCGATTGTGGCTCACTTCACCTGCCTATAGCTATTCAGTCGTCAACAAGTTCGGGGAAAATAGCAGAAAAAACGTAATGCCGGACAGAGTTGGCGTTACGGTCTGGATGCATCCCCAACAGTCTGTGTGAGCACATCGGCACTGTTTCGATTTTTTTTTTTTGATTACGACGGTGCCCAATATTAGTGCATTACATCATGCCGGTAGTCTTAAGGTAAGTTTTGCAGTTTAATAAGAAAAGTGGGAAGTACAGGCGAGTGCTTGTTAGTGTAAACTCTGCCGCGCGTGTATAGTACAAGCACTGCTTTCCGTACACAGATATGTTTGTAATCAACATTATTGTTCATTGTTGTTGCAGTTCTTGCACTCGCCCGCAAAAAGGCTTCGTTGTTTCGAAAATCACCCCTGATGTGGCTAGATTCACTCGCCTGTTCCAAAACAATCAAGCTCAGTGGGTCAAATTAAAGCTATCGTATTTGGCACTGTTTTATATTATTTTATATGACAATCGACCACTGTTTACAGAGCAAGCAATAACTGGGCTTGACAGCCGTGCTCGTTTTCCTTTGAGATCATTAACCGAGTCGCGCCATTTGATGCAGTCTCGGGAAGTATCACGTTATTAGAACCGCAATACAGTAACTCAATTTTTTTTTTCGTAGCTTGAAACTGTAGCGCGTTACTTTTGTTTAAAGTAACTGTAACGATAATCTAATTACTTCCTTGAAGTCGCCAAAAAGTAACGGCAAAGATACAGTCATTTTCGTAAAAATGGGCCCCACTTTTCTTAGACTACAGTAGGTTTGAGCCTATGAAGAGTTTGTGCCCGGCAGCAGAATCGAGGAAATAAAGCTAGAAATAAAATCCTTTACCTTCGCAGTAAATATTACCGCGATGGCAGACATGTTTCTACAGCTTTTTTTTTTTTGTCATCTCGGCGGTATTTGTTTTGTTTCAAAATGTACGCGCTACTCTCTCGCCCTTTCATCACCCTTCCCGTCATCCTCGAACAATCCCCCCCCCCCCCCCCCCACACACACACACACCCGCCCCTCGTCCACAAACAAGCCGACTATCGGGGACGCATAGACACATGACGAGTAAGCGTTCAGCGTATGACGAGGGAACGAGGGCCTCTCTTGAATTGCTAGTCTACATTTTTTTTTTTGATACTCGAAGCTGCGAATCATTTACTTGAGGCTAGCGGCTCGCAAGTTTGTCTGCTTTTTTTGCGCAGGGGTTGTGGTGACGTCAGAACAACAAGCTCTGATTGGCTCTGATTGAAGGATAGAGGGCAGAGCTCGAAGCAAGCTGCTTTCAGGTCTACCCACTATCCTTTATTCAGAGCCAATCAGAGCTCCGCGTTCTAACGTTACCACAACCCCTGCAGAAGAAGCAGACGAAATTGTGCTCCGCATAGTCTGCACGCTTCTTTCGCAAAAGCGAGCCACAGACGACGTTTCTATTCGCCGACTTGAGCCATTCCCAGGGGCCGTGCGCTCGGGGCCCGGGGTTGACCTTTTCTGCATTTCAAATAATGAAATACTCGTAAATATCAGAACACATTTCGAGACGCCTTTGTACTGTTTGTGTGCAGTTCTTTCTTCGACTTTGTTTGAAACTAGAGGTCTTTTGCATCTTCCAGTCCCAAATTGTCTGAACACCAGATCTCTTCCCCATTCTTGCAATGGGCTGGTATGTTCTTGCGTATGTGAAAGATAGAGAGGGATAGAGAGAGAGAAAGATATACAGAGACAATGTTACAAGTAATAAGAAAAATAGTTTGATGGAAATTGATCGCAATCACGTTGAAATTAGATGCCGTAGTGTGGTAGCGTAATGGAAGGCATTTTGACCTGACTAACGTTAGTGGAAATAACTCCACTGCCTGCCGCAAACACTACAAAGAAGAGTATTCTGCCTGGAACTCCTCTTAAGGCAATATTTGCAAGCTCCTTGGGGTGAATTTCGCCGCGTATTTCTAGACAGTGCCGAAAGACTGCACATATGGCGTCTCTTTTTTTTTTAAATTTTGCACACTCGTATAAATAATACAATACTATCTTGAAAGTAGCTAAGTTACTCTGCCAAAGTAACTGTTCCGAATTTTTTGAAGTAACTGTAACTGAAGCTTAATTACGTTGTTGGAAACTAGCGGTGGCCGTAACTAATTACCTTTAAAAGAGTTACTTACCCAAGACTGATCTGATGTCATTGCAGCCGTAAACATCGTTCATACAACGGGTATTTATATAAACGGGACCTGCATAGATCCTTTTACTGAAGCATTGCGAGAGGAGATGTGGAAAATGTCTGTCGTGCGCTTTCCGCTTTGCTGAATTGAGAGTTGCGACAAACGGGAGAAAGACCCGGAGCGTACTGGATCTGTGCGTTGCTTGAACTTTCCGCGTTCTCTTCTTTTTTTCGTGGATTCTGTTTTGTTCCTACTTCTGTAAATTCGACGCGAAAAGTACCTCCTCTTTGGGGTACCATTATTCGAGTACTTATTTTACGAATAACCACCGGAGGTATAGATAATAAGCCAGGAGCTCTTGTGCATGTATACCGTCAAGGCGACTGCGGCTGCGAAGTCTTTAGGATTCATCGTCCCTCACATAACTAGAAACTAAAGGGTCAGTGGATTGCGTTGGTAAATTCAAGTCGTTTGCCAATCGCCATCATTTAGATTGAGCTCGCACCATTCTTAAATAAAATGCTCGCTTATTTTTACCCCGGAGTCGCACTCAGCAAAATATTGTATTTCTGCTTTATCCCGCATACATCGTCCCATCGTGTTGTTTAGCGCAGGACTGGTACGCTTGTATGTTTTCCTAAATAATAGTCAGGTCCGTTTCAATCTAATGTGTAAATACACTTTTTTATTAAGCCGACCTGAACAGGTTTATAAATCTCTAGACTAAATTTAGTTCCCCTCTCGAGCTCAGGAAATCTCACAAGTAAGCACACAGTGCGATTCAAATCACTCTCCACATTCCGCCGCTTCAGCTTTATCCGTTGGACTAAGATACAGATTTGAATATGTAATTCTCTTTAGTTTTAAAATTGACGTATTCCTTCAGATCAGCAAAAACCATAACTGAAACTTTCAGTTTTTTTCTCATTGCCTGCAATTAAAATATTGAGTGCCCTCTTTGGCTATTAAATATTTTGTCCTCAGAATGACTTGCAAAAATAAAACGTGAAGTTAATGCAGGGATGCAGGCGAGCAGGTTGAGAACTGACATTTTCTACCGTGGAGAGTGGGGCATGACGGTTTCCCCTCTCTCCAGGGCTCAAAAATGCTAAATGGGTCATTCCATCTCAAGCGTCCGAGACGTTCCGCTCGACCATTTTTAATTTTAGAGCGCAGCTCTTAGGAGCCCGTTTCCGGCTTGAGCGGCGTCGGTGTCGCCGTCGCCGTCGCCGTAAACGCGAGGTCACGTGACCCCCCCAAGGTCACGTGACCCCCCCAATGTCACGTGACCCCACAGGCCACGTGATCACCCAAGGTCACGCGAGCCCCCAGGTCAAGTGACCCCCCCCTCCCCCGAGGTCACGTGACCTCTCCCAAGGAGCACAGAAGTAGGAGGGAGGTGGGAGAGGAGGGGGAGGAGGAGGAGGAGACGAGGGGAGGAGGTTGAAGGATGAGGGGAGGAGGAGGAGGTGAAGAAGGAGGGGGTGGAGGAGGAGGGGGAGGGGAGGAGGACGAGGGAGGAGGGGAGGAGGAGTAGCAGGCAGGATCACGAGGGAAGGAGGAGGAAGGAAGGATATACCCTACCCTCAGTACACTTCCCTCCTAATCCTCAAGAGCTGCAATCTAATTCGGCGTTACAGGGAGTTGTAACGGCTTTCATTTTTTTTAAAGAAAATTCATACTTTTTTTATTCCAAGTTCCTTCACCTTTTCCTAAAATGTTTTCGTCGAAAAAATGTTTGTAATGGCGTGATCGTGGTTTCAACTTTTAGAGTGGGCATAAAACAAAAATAATATGCATTCGAAGCACTTCACAATTTGTTTTATAGTATTTAAACAGCTTTCAGCTTTGCTATGTTGTGATGATTATGTAATATTTGTATTTAGAATTAAAAAAAAATGTCTACAAAATTCACACAAAATTAGAAGAATTTCTAATATTTTTTTTATAATTGTGTCTGCATCTGGCAATTATAACTTTTTTTTGTTGGGATCCCTGAGATGTATTACAAATAAAAAATGTTTGAAACCGTAGAAAAAAATACTTCACATGAAAAAATATTCTTAATTTATTAAAAAGTCCGTTTTGCTGCCGAAACAGCCGTGTATTCTACCATGAGGTGTCCTAAGTAAAAATACGAAACATAGCGTCATTAGAAGAACAGTTTATTGCCTTTCATTTATGGCCGTTAAATCAAAATTATTTTTTGTCTAAAGCGAGAAAAAAAATGTTGAAGGTGAGCTTCCGCGTCGAAATCCGGACTGGTTTCGTAGCTCCTCACTGAGGACATCTTGGAGACCGCTAAGGCTTGCCATTCCCATGACATCCTCACATCTTCCAAAAAGGCCAAATCCATGGTGGAACGAAGACTGCCGCCAGGCAAAGAAAGAACAGAATCGTGCATGGGGTATTTTCAGGCGTTACGCCCCGTCAAGTAACCTTGTTGGTTTCAAGAAAAAAAGAGCGCAAGCGAGGTATATTTGACGGCAAGCCAAGTGGCAAAGCTTTAGAGGGTATGCTTCTTCAATTAATAGCAGTGCATTCTCGAAGGAAGTCTGGGACCGTGTGCATAAAATTGAACGCTCCTACCGGGTATTTTCTGTCCTACTCTTGAACCGAAATGGAGTATGTCCAGCTAGCCTAGAAGAACAGGCGAATGTCCGTGGTGAGCATTTCGACTTTAATTCAAGTTCAGAACATTATACTCAGTCATTTCAGAGACACAAGCTACAGGCAAAGAAAAAGGCAGTTCCAAGTCAGGTGGATTGCAAGAGCCCTATAATTCACTATCTACCAGTATTGTGCCCGTTACCAAAAATAAGTAACAAAATAGCGTTACTCGTTACCCTAGAAAAAAGTTAACGCGTTACAGTGCTCCGTTACCATTTTGCAAATGTAATGAAATGCCGGTGTCGTTACTTTCCATGACTAACGGACGTTACTTTTACGTTACTTTGCCGTTACTTTGTGTTTCACTGTTAGTATATGACAGCTATTAGTGTATGACTGTTAGTATGTGACTGTATAGCGTCTCAACCACAATCGTCACCACAAGTTTGTCGAAACCGTTTTTGAGAAACGGGAACTTGATGCATACGGACGATATTCATCTACTTCAGCAAGGGCTCGTCGGGAAAGTGAATTGTAGTCTCGGTCTTTCGTTTCTTTGAACACACCTAGAACTCTGATAGCTTCTGCGAATAGAAGAACTGGTGGAAAATAAAACACAAATTATGACTGATGCGAAGCACCTTGTAATTTCTAGTTATCAGCGGTGTGGTACAACGAAATATTAACGAAATAAACTGCATCACAAATTAAGACAGAACAAACTGTCTATAAAAATCGCAAATTTAAACAAATATCAAATAGGCGTGTTTATATATAGCTGCAATTATTTATTTACCCTCCTTCTGAAATATACAAGTAAACTCAATTAAGCCGTTTTCGAAGTGTTTTCGCTAGCTTACATTAATGAGCACTGTGAGATATAGCTGAAAAACTATGCGAGTAACAAAACGATCTCCAAAGAAAGGTGCGTTCTTTTGCCTAACAAAACTTAACCCCGACATTTTCACGTAGAAAAAGTAATTGCCATTGAAGAATAACGTACCTTAATGTGCTTTTTCATATTAGAGTTCAACGTCACTGGTGTGCTCAGCAGCTTGAGCTTCGGCATACAGACTAGACATGCAAACAGAAAATTGTCTGACTTCGTTTACCTCAGTTCAAACATAGCACTTAGCCCGGGCCATGGTAATGGAGTTTCGGTGATTATTGCCATCTTGCACGAAAAGTGAGTGGGAGATTGCAGTAAAAGGGGCATTTATAACAAGCATTCTAAAACGGCCTTGTTGGTTAGAGGCAGACGTTACAGGACAGAGACAACTATTTAGTACACGGACTGCTCACAAACAGCGCATCTCATAGCCACGCCGGTTTTAGTAACGGTCCGGTTTAGGCTACACAAGCGACAAAAAGAGGATTATAACCAAAGATGATTGTGAGTGATTATAAACGAAGTAAAGCGCCGGCCATACTTTGGTTATAATCACATGCGTACTCGTAGTATCTTTACGTGTGTATATGACTAAAAAAGATGGCGCGCGTTTATAAGCTCTTTAACCCAAGTTTCTCTTTCACGGCCAAACACCTTTTTCTTTTTTTCACGCCGGCAGCAGCAGCTAAGTAAGGGCTAAGCAGACGAAAGCTATCACTATCACTGCTACGAATGTGTCTCTCTGGATGAAAGGTACAGTAGCCTTCGCAAACACAACCAGGAACTGCGATAAGAAAAAGGCGGACGCAACGTCCAGCAATAGATAATTCGTTCTTCGAATGCCAAAGAGTTGGGGGGTATGCTTTCTAGTGGAAGACTACGGTATTTATGTCTGACGAACTGCGATACAAAGAAGGTGCCGTCCGTGGTGGTGATGCAGTCTTTCGTCTAATCTTTGAGGCGCTATGGGAGAAAGGATGCCCAGAGAATTTGTTGAAAGGCGACCTTCTGAACGGGAGTCGTTCTCCAGCGAGAGACCGCACCTTTGTACCACGGTGGCAGGGATTCTAAAAGATGGTGACGTCTTTCTGGTGACGGTCGCCGTTCAATGCTGCGATAACCATGCCACTTATTTTGGTTCAAAGCGTGGGAACGTCAACGCTTCCAAACTTAGAGTTTATTCTTTCTGTTGTTGACAGAACGATAATTTATTTGTCTTGAAGAGATGGCAGACCGTAACCATCTTAACGGATGTCTCTTTCCAGAGAGACGGCTGCTCCTTCATGGTACGGCGACGGTGATTTTAGCAGCTTCTCTACAAAGACTGCACCAAGGACGCTTAGTGATTCCGCGCGGCGATAATCTCGCGCCTTTTGGGCCCGGTCGTGGGAACTCTTCCAAAAAAGTTTGAAATGACGCCGTTTATACATAGCTTTGTTCTACAAAATAAAAATGATTTTAGTTTTAATATAATCATCCGGCCATTTTTAATTAAAAGTAACGAGTAACGGGTAACGTAATTTGATAGGAGATACCGTAAAATAGTAACGACATTACTTTATTCGTTAGTCACTTGGAATTGTAACGAATACGCCAGTGCGTTAGTCAAAAAAGTAACGCGTTACCAGTAACGTCGTTACAAGTAACGCGTTAGTTCCAACACTGCTATCTACACTTCATTTACACTGGTGCTTCATTGGTCCGAACAGACGTCTCCTGAGCCAGACGGCATTCATTACAAAATGCTTCAGCACCTCCATCCATCAACTCTTGAGCTTGTTTTATATTTTTTAGACCGAATTTGGCTTGAAGGTTGCTTCCCCTCATCTTGGAAGGTGGCTATTATTATTCCCCTGCTGAAGCCAGGAAAGAATCCTACCTGCACGTCTAGCTTTGGGCCGATAGCGCTGACAAGTTGTTTTTCAAAGACACTAGAAAGGATGATAAATAAAAGGCTTACATTTTATTTAGAAAGAAACAAGCCTCTTGAGCGTTACCAGTGTGGTTTTCGCTCAGCGCGATCGATTGTTGACCATCTGGTGCGCTTTGAGACTGCTGTGCTAGAGGTCTTTGTAAATAGACAGCATTGTTTCTCTGTCTTTTTTTACTTGGAAAAGGCATTTGATACGACCTGGCGCTATGGCATATTGGAGGATTTGTTCAACATTGGTCTTCGGGGCAGAATGCTAGGTGTCATCCATAATTACCTCCGGGACCGCACTTTTCGTGTGAAGCTCGGGGAAACTCTTTCTAAAGAATTCTCGCGAGAAAATGGAGTCCCACTGAACGGTGTGCTTAGCGTCACAATTTTTATCGTAAAAATGAATCCAATTGCTCGAATTACACCCCCATTTGTTCAGTGCTCGCTCTATGTTGATTATGTACAAATTTCGGTCTCATCTTGTAATCCGTCTATCTGTGAGCATCGACTTCAACTTGCGTTCAACAATTTGGTCAAATTGGCAGACGTAAATGGTTTTAGGTTCTCTTTTAAGAAAACTGTTTGTGTGTGCTTCTCTCGTCGCCGCGGAATTTTACTTGAGCCTTCTTTAATTATGTATGAAGTCCCTAATGCAGTAAAGCACGAACACAAGTTTTTAGGTATTATATTTGACTATAAGATGACTTTCATTCCACATGTTAAGAGCCTCAAAATGAATTGTGTTAAATCACTTAATATACTGAAGGTCTTGTCGCACGTGTCCTGGGGGGCTGATCGGTGTTGCTTATTGCGCATCTACCGCTCGGTCGTACGGTCCCGACTTGATTATGTCTGTATTGTGTACTGCTCCGCGCGGGCATCGGTTCTCAAGATGCTGGGCCCCATTCATCATCAGGGGCTCCGACTTTCCACTGGTGTTTTTCGCACATCTCCAATACTTAGCCTATATGTAGAGGCAAACATGGCGATGCTAACAAAAAAAAAACAATATATTAACGGGACATCACTGTTCTACTGAAGGGATTAGACGTGGTGTCCTCGAATATTTAGTGTGTATAAATAAACAAGGAAATCTTGTTGGTTTGTATTCTTTATTTCAGTCCGTTTATAAACCGTTTTCCTTAAGAACGAAAATGTTTTTGTGTCGACCGGTTGAAGAAAGTCAACCTTCAATTCAACTCAATTAATAAAAATCGTTTATTTTCCAACATGGTGTTGAGGGGTCAAAAAAAAAAACTGTCGAAGATAGCTTGGAGGTGTCTGGGTGCCCGTACAGGCAGCTGTGTTTTATAAAAAAAAATTAGAAAAAAAGCAAACACGCACGTGCAACATAAAACTTGGAGCCACGTCGAAGGAAAATGTTAGGCGGGGAAGATTTACGCGCTATAAACTATTTTCTTTGATGAAACGTCCAGAAGGATTTTTCTTCTACGTGGGTTTCCTAACATCACCAAGGCAATAAAGTCCAGGGAATAAGCTTATGGTCTTTGATGTGTTCGTTTTATCCACGTGAAAACTTCATTTGCTTAAGAGCCGACTTTACTATAAAATAATGTAGAGCTGCGCAAGATTTTCAAAGCACGACACACTTAGCAGGGAAAAGCGATCGGCGATCTTTTTTTCTCCCGTAAGAGAGCTTCTGTAACAAGAATTACTGTCACGGTTATACGCGCTGTTCCTGAGCAAAATATTAGATGACAAAATTTGGTTCTCGGTCTGGAACCTGTTTGAGCAAAATGTTATTTTGCGCCGAAATCTTGCTTGTGCTTTCTCGCAGAATGCAGAATACACATTTTAGGCATTGTAACATTTGAGACTCACCACAGGTCCTGCACAATTAGAATGAATTGCTTTTTTATATTACCTAAATAAGAATAAAATAAGAATGAATGAATGATGAATGAATGAATAATGTTCTAAGGTATGACTTCTCTTTTGAAGACGAAGAGGTTAGGAGCTGCCGCTGTGTCCACGTGCCTTCAGTCACCCCTGAAGAAGGAACCGAGTTGGTTTTGAAACGTCGGGTTGCCTTTCAACCTTCTCTTTTGAAGACGAAGAGGTTAGGAGCTGCTGCTGCTGTCCGCGTGCCTTCAGTCACCCCTGAAGAAGAAACCGAGTTGGTTTTGAAACGTCGGGTTGCCTTTCGAATTTTGGTTGGAGATACATTTTTGGACTTTATATTTTTCCAATGCATGAATTTATTTTTATGTGGTCATTTGAATGCTCTCTTTTTTAGGGCTCTGAACAAATGTTGTAATATAAATGTGTGTTCACCAATGTTTTGGTCTGTTCAATGGTGTAAAAAAAAAACATTTTATTTTCTTTGATTTTAAGTTGTGTATATAATATATTTTCTTCCAATCATTTAATGCTTTGTGTCTACACTTTCTTTTGCTATGACGGCACGAGAATTCGAGCACCTTGAGCACCGATCCGAGCAGTGCTCAATCATTCTTCACATCTGAAATGACACAAATGTTTTCCAGAAATATGGTAATGCTTTTGCTTCATTTAAAACTAGGATGAACCAGTTTTTTTTTTTTAATATTTTTGTTCTGTACCAGGTTGACTGATGCCCTGCAGGGGTGGAGAGGACTGTCATGCAGTGGTCGACACAGAAGTTTTCTTGCTCCCTTCATTATGTGTATTTCAAACTAAAAAAAAAGCCTTGACTGAAGATTGGCAATCAGACCGGGCAGTATTGCGATACAAATGTATTAGGATAGTTTCTTAGAGATACTTTTGGGTATATGCATCTCAATATAAAGACACATTTAAAGAATGTATTTGTATATTAGTAGTGAAATGCATTTACAATGTGTCAATTGCATTGCTGTACTCTGCTGGCTTAGGTATTTTGTTACATTTCGTGCAGAAAATTAACTGTCGAAACGACATTTTTGTTGAACCTGCCACGTAATAACCTCTAAAGGGGGGAAATTGAAACATGAAACAACGCTACAAACAATGGTGCGAAGATAATTTCCTTTTACAAACCCCTCCACTCTTTCCATTTTAGCACATCAAATGCAGGAAAGGAGGCGAGCGGTAAGAAGGACACCAGCAATCATGGGCCCTAAAGGAGTTTTAGTTATTTTTCTTCTTATGCTGCAACAGGTTTCGTACAGACTAGAATGGTTTAGTGCAGAAATATTCAGCTTTTTTCTACCTTCCCTCTCTGTCGGACTCAGAAGCACTTTGACAGCAGTTTTAGACGCATCCTTCCTGCATAACAGGATTCATTTGAAACAGACGCCTTTTATCAAGCAAGGGCCAGCAGTCGCTGGCCTCCGGTACCTGTGTGGGTCACTACCGACGATAATAGTTTTTGCAGTGTTCTGGGTGTCTATGAATGGGAAAATGTCCGAGGTATAACGAGAGATGCATAAGGTAACACAAAAGGAGGAACACAAGCCCTTCCGATTGCATTTGCCATTAATTGCACCCTTCCCGTCTTGCATCATTTTATGTATATTTATATATGTTTTATTCTGTATCTGTATTTTTATCGCGCGATAATCGTTTTACCGTTTGTGTACAAGTATCTCGAGAATATCCCATCAAACAATGCACGAATATATCTCCGTACCTCTGCTTTCACCTCGAAATTCATGTATATTAGCATTTGTATTTCGGAATAGATATCCGAGTGTCTCTGCTCAGCCCTGCGTCACGCAGGGATGGGCAGAGATGCTCTAAAAATAATACAGGGGTTGCCTCGCAAATGAAGGTGTGTGGCGCTACACAGGATGCTTGGTAAGAAAGCAGCAACTGCCCATGGCGTCTTTAGAAATGCGAATTCCTTTCGTTGGTGTTCTCTGAATTATATTCATGCCTGTACTAAAGCCCTGTTAAAGTTTCGTTCATGCAGCACAAACGTAATAAAATACCAGGCTAAGTTCACCAATCTAAAGTCTTATATTTTGTTTGTTTGTTTTACCTAGTTAGACTGGCAAGCTTTTAAAGGGTTTTACTTCACCTCATCCAAAATAATTCGTGAGACTGATAGGAACCTCTCGATCCTTTTAATATACAGATTCTCTCTTCCCGACCACAGTGTGTAGGTGTACTTAGAAGTCCTCTCAGAGAACGACAAGCAGCCTTAACTTTCGTTTTGAGTTTTAAAAAAATATGCTTAACGTTATCGATATTGTGAAAATTGGGTTGAGTGTAGATCACTAAAAAAAGATAGACGTATTATTAGAAATTGGTACACTTTCCTGTTCTAAAAGGTACCGATAAACAGTCTGTGGGTATCACACATACAAAATTGGATAAGACCGAAAATACCGATAAAATTTTGTTTGCATGAAATGCAAAAAAAAACAAAATTGTTAAAGTTGTGGTCGGTTAGCCTTGCTGCACACAAAGCCAACGGTTTCGACAGCATTAAACGATATTTAGTTGGACATGGACGAGATGAACAATACAGTTAACATCGCTACAAGCAGCACTTGAGGCCTGGCAGTGATCTGCTTGAGCGCCGCCTCTGATCCGCCTTAACAAGGCGGCGCGCGCGATGTGTGCGTGTCCGGCTTGACTTCGCAGCCACGGGGGAAAGTCCGCCGCTTGAGCACCGTAGACGGGCAACTGGGCTGGAGAGCCGCCAGGGTGCCCACACTTACCGCCGCCGTGGAGGAGACGATGTGGTTTCCGGAACGGGACTGCCGTCCGTGTCGTTCCGGTCCCGCGAGGAATCTCCGTATTTTCTTGAAAAAATCGTTTAAGGTCGGTGACATGAACATGTCCAGTTTCTTCACTAGACTCACAGTGAACTAGTTTGTAAGTGAGTGGTGAGCACTTTTCACGCACTCAAAACGGACCTTCCCACCTGTTGGCGAGGGAGGCCGCGAAGCCTCGAGCGGCGTCACTCAGTGGGTGAGTACGCCGGAGTACAAAATCTTCCACCTCGAACTGCATTCACGTTGCCCCTGGTTGTACTGTTCCGTCTACTGCACTCGGGCGACATTGAGATTTTCTCTGGCCTCTCGAAGGTTGTCAGAGAAGCGCTTTCGCTGGTCCTCTGCGAGCTTCACGTAGGGGCGAAGCCTTCCCTCGGACTCTGTAAAGAGGAGGCTGTTAAAAAGCGGAAAGGCGAGCTTCTTGCCGAAATTCAATTAGGAAGGAGTGAGACACGTTAACGGATTAGTGGTCGTACGGGTTGCGAATGCCAGCTCGGGCAGTTGCGAATCCCAGTCCTTCTGGCGCTCGGTGTAGGCACTAACATGATCTTAAGGTTCCGATTTACCCTTTCCGTGATGTTTGCTTGTGGGTTGTAAGGGGAAGTTATTTTGTGCTTAATTCCCAGCACCGCGCATTCCTCCACGAACACTTTAATCGTTAGGTAGGACGCATTATCGCTCACAAGCTGTGCTGGAAAGCCGAACCTAGCTAATGTTTCAAGAAGGCAGTCCCAGATTTTCTGCGAATCTAGCTTTCGCAAAGGAAGTAACTCAACTCACTTCGTGAAGTGGCTGGTTACCACGAACAAGTACTGATTGCCGCGGGGACTACGTAGGCATGGGGCTCATGACGTCACAGCAACCAATCTGCCAAGGGCTCTGACTGACGATTGGTTGCATGAGACCGGGGGCTGACCACCACGTGGTTTTGCCTTCTGGCACACCGAGCAGCTACGAGCGTATTGGAGTACGTTGAGCCTCATGCCTGACCAGGTAGTGATGTGGGATAACTTTTCGTACGTTTTGCTCCCACCGCTGTGCCCTGCCATGGCAGAGCAGGGCCGGGCAGTGTCGCGATACAAATGTATCACGATAATATATTATAGATACTTTCGAGTATCTGTATGTCTGTATCGAGATACACTTGAAAAATGTATTTCTATCACAGTAATAAAATACATTTACAATGTATCGCTTATATCGCGATATTTTGCCGGATTCAGGTATCCCATCACATTTGTTGCAGTTTTTACGATGACTTTAATAGAAACAAACATCTGCTTGGTTCAAGGTGCTTCAGAATTCATAATATGAACCCGCTCTATAATCTATCGCAGTCACCAACGTTAAATAACCAAAAAAAGAACTGTGGTTTAAACTTTAAATAAGTTTTCTTGCAATTATAACTGAATAAGCTCATCTCACAAAGCCCTCCCCTCTTACCAATTTAGCTGAGCGAACGCTGTAGAGGAGTTGAGTGAAGAACAGATACGGCTCTGTTTCCAATGTCCAAAGTGCGCCCTCTCGGCAAAACAGGGTTCCTTTCGTGCAGGCGCCTTTCGTAAAGCGTGGCACGCAGTCTTTATTGTTCAGTAACTCTGTGGTTCACCGGGTGTGACATGTTTTTATCGGCCTTTTTGATAAATGAATTGTTCGAGGTAAGGGTTCGTGCATAAAATGACACAAAAGGAGGAGCTGAAGCGTAAATTACCGTTTGCATACGCCACGCCCTCTCCACGTAGTACCGTTCGGGAACAAATGTATTTCTATAAGAATCCGTGTCTGTATTCTGGAATACTAGGGAGATTTCGTAGATCGTTTCCTCTGTCCCGCAACGCTCTCCGCTACCCGCTGCTATACCCAGAACTCTACAGTCAAGGCCATCGTCGCGCAGGCGCAGTACCGTCTTTTTAGTTGTGGAGGGCTTAGCAGAGGGGGAAACGCGGCCTACGAAAACTCCCTACTTTTTCACTGTTTTCGAAGAAGTATTTCAGGAATATCCCGTTGCATAAAAGACAAATATATCTCAGTATCTGTATTTTGGACCTTAAAATACATGCATCTCAGTGTTTGTATTCTCGAATACTTTTCGAAGTATCTCTGCCCAGCCCTGAGGCAGAGTCATGCATGTATCGAAAGAAAAGCTTACGTAGCTTGCGTGGAATCACGATCCGGAACGCCGAGCCATCTGGATCGTCGTCGGCCAAGGGGATGTAGCGCAGCAGGAGGCCGTCGTCGCTCATCAAGAAGGAGTCGAACTTCTTGTTACTTGGGCGGTCGACTGGACCTCTTGCTGCCAGCCAAGCGGACACGCGTTGGCAGAGTCCGTCATCCAGCTGCTCCTTGCGAAGCTCCTGCCGGCTCATGAATGTACCCCACCGGGAATTTGGGGATCCACGTGCCTTGGCCGCTGACGGTCACCAAGTCATGGGTATCCTGCGAGTGTTTCTCGGGAAGTGGATCACGAGAGAGCCCATCAGAAACTTTGTTGGTTGACCCCGGGTGGCACACGATGGAGTGGTCGTACTGTTGTAGAGTAAGCGCCCAACGAGCAAGACGTCCAGCTGGATTCTTAAGTCCCCTTAGCCATGAGAGCGCTAAGTGATCAGATTGAATGTAGAACGTTGCGCCATCGAGGTACATTTTGAAGCGCTTCAAAGCATTTATAATGGCGACAGATTCACGTTCTGCGACGCTGTAGTTGCGCTCGTCTGGAGTTAGCGTGTTGCTTATGAAAGCAACTAGCCGAAGCACCCCGCCATACTCCTGCAGCAAGACAGCACCCAGGCCACAGTCGCATGCATCTGTCTGCAGAACAAACGGCTTGTTCAAGTCTGGGAGCTGTAAACAAGTGTTGTCAGACACGGCTTTTGAAAGGGCTGCGAATGCGAATTGTTGTTCGGCGCAACACCACTTGACACCTTTTTTTTAGAAGGTGATTGAGCGGTTGGGATATCTCGGAACAGTGTGGAATGAAATCCCCGTAGAACGCAATCATTCTGAGGTATCTTTGTAGGCTCCTTACGTCATGTGGGCTTGAGTCAGCGTTGCGCCGCCGGTATTTTTATACAGCTGAGGTGAATTCAATCGAGGCTAGCGGGATCAACCCGGGTTTGCTGCGAACGCGATAGATTGCAAGAATATATCCGCACTTTCAGACTATATCTCAAGCTTAGCTTCCAGGTCGCTCACAATATTTCTGAGGTCTCCATTTGGGGATGTTGGCAGCCATTGATATCAAGATTTAAAAGTCAGCTATAGTTCTTTCCAATACGAGCTCCAACCGCAATGACTGAATTGTTTCCTCAAGGGCAATTAATGTTTCTCGCATATCTTCGTGTTGTATCTTTAGACCCGTGATCCTGTTTTTATTCGTTTTTTTTTTCTGAAATTAAAATATAGTTTACTGTCAATTCATGCACTTTCCTGTCCATCTCTTGCATGTAAACTTCTAACCTCTCCAATGTAAATTATAACGACAAAAGTAGACTTTAATTGTATCCTCATTTTGCTGTAGGAATAATTTGCAATAACTATATTTCTATATGCATTAAGGGTTGAGCAGTTTATATGCGAGACCTACATATGTCTAGAACAATATTAGCAGAAAAAGTAACTCACTTTAATTGTGTTTTACGTCTCCCGTTTTCTGTCACAGTTTTATGCTACGGGTTGTATATCGCTATTTTAACCTTTTCAATGCGCATATATATGACAGAAAAGCTACTAAAGACTGAAATACGCATGTTTGTAGTAAAAGGGTATTTAATTGTATGTTTCATAATTCTTTTTTGTGAAAGCGAGATTTGAAACACATTTATAATTACAGTTTGTACTACAATAGCATACTCCTGAGTGCAGTTGCGGACAAAATAATGTTTGACACATAACTGAACAACGTTATTTTTGACTAAAATGGTTACCATTGTTGATAGAGCTATCGGGACAGGCAACTCGATAGATAAATGTCTCCAACTTATTTATCAGACGATAATTCTTCTAAGGTCTTGATCCCAACAGAAGTTTAAACTCAAAACATTTCCTCAGGAGCTGCTCACGTAGGGCCTAGTTCGTTGTTATCAGGTTTCTTGTGAAAAGAACTACAAATAAAAACAATCACACATGTTGCACGCTCTTCATGAAAGTATGTATAGGTGAGGGCTGCACGCCACATCTTTCCAATTTCATGGATATCGGGCACCCCACACCTTTAAACTACCTTTACTGATTTCTAAATATATCACGTGTGTTTTGTTTTTCATACACTTTATAAAATAAGAAACGATTTAGTACTGTCTTTCCTAGTAAAGAATTCTTAATTTTCTGTAATATCCTGGAGGGAGAAAAGGTAAAAAGTGCGCGTAAACATTTTCACAACCGTAGTACAAATCAAAGTTTTGTCTCGTCACCTTTAGGGAGTAGCTAGTTTCCCTGTAATGCACTGTAACATATGCACAAGTAGGACATAAATTCGACTAATTGTTTACGATTCTATTGATACAAAATACCAGAGTTTTCAGGATACTGTAAGTTTAACTAAACCATAATAGCCTCATGCCTACAAACCTTTATGAAAACAAACAAGCATTTGCATGAGCGGTATTTTACATCAAGAGCTGCGGTAAGAAAAATGTTTACTTTTGGTGTTAATAAGACGTCAAATTTGGTGGCCGTTTGTATTTAGGAGGTGGGCTGTTCCGTGTTTATTTATCGTTACAACACGTCATTCTGTGCGAATTAATTTCATTCAAATGAAAGTCGTGCTTAGCATCTTTGATATTATGAAATCTCTAAGGACGGCACAAATATAGCTAAAAATATTTGAAAATACAAATACTGAGGTGGATGCATTATAGACTCAAATGACAGATACGGATATACGGCGACACATTTGGCTTTTTTGAGATGGGTTGTTCATTAGATACTTTTGCATAAACGGTAGAAGGGTGCCTTACAAAACAAAAAGAGATACATATGAAGTGCAAACTTTCAGAATTGTGGTTCATGAGGATGCATAACCCCTTCCCGTGAGCTCTTCATCTATCCATGACTACAATCACCAATGCCTATAAAAATGTAGTATCACATCCGCATCACGACGGAGTACTGGAGGGCGACGACAGCTTGTTAAAGCAGGCTGATTCATTTTTCTTTTCTTCGGGAGGGCGGGGGGGGGGGGGGGGGGAGAGAGGAGAGAGAGAAAGGGCCAAAAACCTATATTTTATTGCTTCCATCTGTCATCTGCTCCGGGACGTTCTCTAAGTATACAACGCGATTCAAACAGACTCGGAATACGGAATCCGGGAGCCGGAACCCGTACTGACGTAATCACTTCCGGCCCCCGTTACGGACCCAAGTCTTCGCCGTTTGGTTTGCAACGGCGCGCTGCCACGGGCCCCCGTATACAGGAGCTGGGCGGAGGAGGGAATGCGCGCCGCGCTGATTGGCCGCGGAGAAAATACGGAAACATACGTCACGACACGGAAAGGAGAAAGTTTAAAATGTTTCAACTCTTGACTACGGGTGCCGGAAACCGTAATTACGTCACTGCCCGTACGGAGGGAGTGCTGACGTCACTACGGGTTCCGGCACCCGCATTTGTATTACGGGCCTGTTTGAACCGCGCTTAAGGGTGATGCATATGCCTCCTAGAGGTTGGGAAGTGCCATGCCCGTGCTCTATCTTTCTTAAAATAACCACCGATAAATCCCGATTTTTCGGCCTGCCACTTACAGTAGACACCTAAAAACCACACATATATGGTAAAAAAAACCTTGCAAGATGAGAAGAAACACACACTCCGAAAACACTAATCCCTTGTTATGAAGCAGCGGCCTTGTACTCTACGATTATTGGACCCTGGACTTGAAATTGGACAACGCCGTAGGACATGTCTGTAGGGACCCTAGTCTGCACGGAACTTACAGGAAACGAGAGGCAGCTATAGTGCTCGATATTGCAAGGGTCCTGAGTTCTTGCCTATTTTATTTTGCATTAATTTGTATCAATTTTTTTGACTTCCGATATATCAGGCAACCAGGATTCCACCTGTAGAGGAGATTATGCAGCGGGTTCATATTACAAATTTTGGGACCCCTCGCAATTAAACGATCGCTTCAATTGTAAGGCGTTGCGTAACTCCTGAAAGGGTATTTCATTGCGATAGATACGTAGTAAATGTATTTTGCTGCTGTGGTCCAACTACATTTTATAAATATATCTCTATACCGAGATAGAATTGCATTACGATACCGGGATAGGAATGTATCTCGATCGTGCCTTGAAGATACCATAGACGTATATTCTGATCGTGCTTATTTCACAGCCATGACATTACTCAAGCTAACGAAATATATAATATGATATTCCCCACCCTGGCAAGAAAAGCAGGAAATGGTCGCGATATTTTGAACCTAGGGAATTGTCGTCTACGAGTGGCTGCTGGAAACGTTCGAGCCTGTCTTCTTGGAGACGACACCTTGACGTGTATTAAGTCTACAATCATATATCAACTCTGCACTATTCAAAGCACGAACAAAAATTAACTAAAAAGAAAATTGCTAACTATCGATTAAATATTCAAGCCTATTTTTAAACCTCACCGATATGGTGATATTTGACTTAAAGAAACCGCAATTCCACCTCTCCGCCATAAAATCATTCACGGAAGTTTAGGGAAAATTAAATATTTAGTAGAGAGGTGGTGCGTATAACAATCATATAACGCAGGACCAGTTCTAGGATATATATTCCAACTTCATAAAAAAGAGTTAAGACTACGACATTAATATATCGCAGTTCTAAATATTTATTTGAAGCTCACATTCCATACAAAAGATGGGAATGCAAACAAAGACTGCATTCTGGAGTGTTTCTCCTCTTCGACATTTGGGAAACCCAGGATGTAGCTTCCTATTTCTGTAAGTAAAAAGACAGAAACAAGTAATTACTGTACTTTTCGTCACGCGTAAACATACATTTAAACACTTGTAATAGTAAGTATACGACCATCCTTTCTCCACAATCGAATCTGATGTCACGCTTCGGAGCACAATACAAGTTTCTTTAAATGCCGTGCTCATCAAAACTAGCAACAAATTAAACTGTGAATTTTCTTACTCCGATTCAAGAGCGAGTAAATGTATACTTAAGGAAGAAATATAGCAAAGCGATATAATAGCTTACACTTCTTCTTGCGGAGGAGGGTGGCGTAGTCTCCATAGGTGCCAAGACCATAACCGTAGTTCAGGCCGTAGCTGGAGAGGCCATGTCCGTAGCCGAAGTGTCCGAGACCGTATCCGAGGTGTCCAACGCCGTAGCCGTAGCCGAAGGCTGGAGCGTGAGCAACGGTGGTGATGGCTGGAGCAGCGTGGTAGGCGGTGGCAACCTTGGTGACAGCTGGGGCAACAGCGTAGGAAGCGACTGGGGCAACGGCGTAAGAGGCAACAGCTGGGGCATGGTGGACAGTAGACACCCTGGTCACAGCTGGGGCAGCAGCGTAGGTGGCGACTGGGGCAACGGCGTAGGAGGCAACAGCTGGAGCATGGTGAACGGTGGATACCCTGGTAACAGCTGGAGCAGCAGCGTAGGTGGCGACTGGGGCAACGGCGTAAGAGGCAACAGCTGGGGCATGGTGCACAGTAGAGACCTTGGTCACAGCTGGAGCAGCGACGGCATAACCACTCAGGCCAGAGTGTCCAAAGCCGAGACCATGACCGTAGCCGAGGCCGCTACCGTAACCGAGGCCGTAGCCGTAGCCGAGGCCGTAGCCGGAGCCTAGGCCGTATCCGTAGCCAAGGCCGGAGTAGCCGAGGCCTCCATAGCCGAGGCCTCCGTAGCCAAGGCCTCCATAGCCAAGTCCTCCGTAGCCAAGGCCTCCGAGGACGTTGCCAGCAAAGGCACTGCTGGCCAAAGCCAGAAGAAGGCAGGCTGTGAGCTGTAAACAACGAAATCTTGAAATTAGTTCAAAATATGTCAACATCGTGGAAAATTTCACCTTTATAAAATATATGTTTTACAAGCGACACGACCGCACAATTGTGGGAATCGTCAGCATACACTAAGCCAAAACGTTATGATCACCAAACTAATACCATATTTGCCACGCAGAACATTTGCAATTCATCTTGGCATAGATTCTCCAAATATTTTATCAGTGCCTTGAATAGGATTATATCATGTTTGTGTACACATGTCGCGCAGTTCCTGTAATTACAACAAGGAGGTTTGCAAGCTCGGAGCTGACGCCCCATCACATCTCATATGTGCTCAATATGACTAAAGTCTGACGAACTAAGTGGTCAGATCATCAACTGGAATTCATCCTCTTGCTCTTCAGTCCATTGTAGTACAATTCTGGCCTAGACGTGTGGTGTTGTCTTGTTGAAAGGTTACGGTTCCAGTGGAGAGGACAAGCAACGAACGGGTGTAACTGGTCAGCAGTGATCTAACATCAGGGTCTGCCTTTTGTCAGTCTCTTAAATCAGCAGCTTTTCCCATTACACGCATACGTAATCGACAATACAATACGTCTTTATCCCTGGCAGCAGTCATTCACCATTCGCATCAGAAGATAGTAGATAACGCGGATAGCGCGTCAGCTAGGAGCGCTTATTTCCGCGAAGTAGATATGGCCATAATGATTTTGCTGATCAGTGTATTTCGGACCGTATCTTGCGATAAATCTGGTTGTAACGTTTTCAGAGTTTGCCGGGCTATCTTTGTAACGATAATACCGTAGGTTTGTTAAATTAGGCATTCAGTGCACACAAGGCTTGGACAGGATAAGGCGACACATTCTTAGGTGAACATAAAGCGAGTTACTAGAAAAAAGGTAACATCGGAATACCTTTGCTTTGAATACGTAGCTGGAAAGGTAGAGACATTTGAAAAGAAACTCACTCCAGTCATGGTGCGTATGGAGCTTGCAAGTACGTCCAACTGCTGCCTACGTTTGACTTCTGTGCCTTTTATAGGAAAAGTGCACAGGAAAAAGTGACCTCACGCAGAAAAAAAAACAAAAAAAAACTAACGCTATTTCAAATTCGTGAAAGGGAAATAGAGCTACATGATCTGAGGGTTAAGTAGATCTCCACCTAATCCTGGGAGAAGCATTGTGTGCTGCGCATATTCCTCGTCAGTTTTAGTGCCCAAGCAATTGAATCTTCTGAGAACAAAGACGTGACTGCCACTAAAAAATAAAAGAAAAGTCCAGATTGTGATTGTATAAAACGAATGCCTCTTTGTCTATTATGGCATAGTGCATTCTGCGTAGAGTTTTTTTTTTTTTTAAATTCGCCTATATTCCCTAATTTACCATTCTAATCGCGCTCTCCTAGAGGCATTTTCAAGTTCGTCTTGTAATATAGATTGTCTTGTTGTTTTAAGATAATTTTAACGTCCTATATGTGGTGTCAAGTTTAATAGTCTCAACGAATTTTATTTACATAGGGATTTTTTGGTAAAGTCTAAATATTTTTGATGATAGTGTCAGGTCTGGCTCGACATAATTTGACCAGACTCGCAAAAATTACTTGGCAGCGGTATTTCGTTGTAGAGAGGCGTTTTCTAACAACATTACGTTGCCTCTCAACATTATTGCTACGCGTGGGCGCGATTTCACAGCGCGCACGACACTCTGACGTACCTTGCCCAAGGTGGTCTTATACGTATAAATGTATCCGTCCTGACATATGAGCGTGCCCTAACGAACAGCAATATTTGTAGTATTAGTAAAAGAGTAGAGGGCCTAATAACATTATCCTTGAGGTTAACGAGAAAGCGGAAAGTTTGCGGTTGAATTTGAACAGACACTCGTGCTGTAATCCTCAGGGTTCCAAGTCAAAACAAATTTTAGAACTGAGCCCTTAGGCGCCCGTTTCCATGTATAGCGGCGTCGGCGTCGCTGTCGCCTTCGGCGTAACCGCGCGTGTTTCATTACGGGACGTCACAGACCTATACACCAATTCAATTCTCCTCTAAATTTAGCGAAGAAACTGATTTGGTGTGTTGGTCTGTGATGTCCCACAATGCAACACAGCGCATTCAGTTTACCCGCTATAATTAGCGGCAAAACTGTCGTCACATGGCCTCAACACCAATTCAGTTTCCCCGCTAAATTTAGTGACGAACTGAACTGGTGTTGAGGCCATGTGACGTCAGTTGTCCAGCTAAATGTAGTGGGCAAACCGACTTTGCGTATAAGTCACGTGACATGTAGTCGTCTGATATCATTTTCCCCGTTAAATGTGGCGGGGAAACTAAATTGGTGTTGAGGTCACGTGACGTCAATTTTCCCGCTAAATCTACCGGGGAATCTGACTCCTAGGCGCTCGTTCCCGTGTTTTGCTGCGTCGTGGTCGCCGTCGCCGTCGGCGTAACCGGAGGAGAAGGAGGGGAGGGTACGCAGGAAAAGGATGGGGGTTACGCAGGAGGAGAAGGAGGGGAGGTTACGGAGGACGAGGGGAGGGTAGGGATGAGGAGAACGGGAGGGTACGGATGACGGGAGGGTACAGAAGAGGAGGAAGGGAGAGTATGGAGGAGGAGGAGGAGGGGAGGATAAGGAGGAGAAAAAGGGAGGGTATGGTACGCAGGAGGAGGAGGAGGGGAGGATACGAAGGAGGAGGAGAGGGTATGGAGGAGGCTTTAGAGAGGAGCAGGGGAGAGTAAGGATGAGGAGGAGGGGAGGATAAGGAGGAGAAAAAGGGAGGGTATGGAGGAGAAGGAGGGGATGGTACGCAGGAGGAGGAGGGGAGGATACGAACGAGGAAGAGAGGGTATGGAGGAGGCTTTAGAGAGGAGCAGGGGAGGGTAAGGATGAGGAGGAGGGGAGGGTACGGAGAAGGAGGAGGGAGGGTGCGGAGGAGAGCACGGAAGAGGAGGAGGATGAAAGTACGAAGGAGGAGGGGAGGATACACAGGAGGAGGAGGGGAGTGTGCAGACTCACTTCCCTCCTCCTCCGCCTCCATACACTTCCCTCCTCCTCCAATCCCTCCCCTCCTCCTTTGTATGGACGAGGAGGGGAGGGCACGGTGGAGAAGGAGGGGAGGGTATGGAGGAGCAGGAGCAGGGGAGGATACGGACGAATGGGAGGGGAGGGCACACAGGAGGAGGAGGGGTGGGTATGGAGTACCTCCCCTCCTTGTCCATACCCTCCCCTCCTCTTCCTTAAGAGCTGCGCTTTAATTTAGCATTACAGAGCTTTGTGAACGTCTTTAATTTTTTTTATGATCTATCTCGCTTTCACCTTAAAGGGGGGCGCTCAAAAGTTTCTTCAGCGTGGCAGAAGATTCCCCCTCTTTTCTTTTTTTCCTCCTCCCCTTCCTCCTCCATTTTCCTCCTCGCTGTTTACGGCCTTCTCGCACGAGTGCTAATGGGCTTACCGGCCCCCCGACAAAATCTCTCTGAACCCTTCAAGGTTCTCTGCTTCAATTCCAAACATCAGGGATTAGTTAGGCAGGCTGGATATGAGCTCGGAAGGGTTCGGGCTGGCTCTCTTTTCTCCTTTTTTTTACTCTTTTTCTGCAGCTCGAAATCACACTCAGATACTTCCGCATGCGGCCACATACGCTACAACACCGCATATTTATCTCGAGTGAACGGAACTTGAACATCACAGCAGAAGGAAAAAAATGTGGGTATTTTCGTCTGAGCTTTGAGCTCTGCCAAGAGAGTTGAAAATTGGTCGTTCTAACAACGGCACACTGAAGAGTGATTGTATCACTATTTTGTTTTTTTTTTTGTTCAAAGTAATAATCATGAGTAAATACAAGTAAAAAATATTGCAGTCAGAAGGCGAAGCATGTAAAATTAGTTGCATGTTGACAATATAGTCATGTATCGGGGCTCTGTCAAGGTGGGCGAAGGCCAGCAAACATTTCCAAAAAACCCAGGAGTTCGGAAGGTGTACTACCGCAAGTTTTCGGGCTGCTTGGCTAATTTAGGCGTCTGGCGTTGCCCGGCCTACTTAGAAAAAAAGCGGAACAGCGGCCAGCTCAAAGTCATCACCAAGCGGGAAATCATGCCGAAATGTGTCCTTGAACACGTGCGAGTTCTGTGCCCGAGCCCAGCCGGGATTCGCCACAATTCCTAATTAATCTATGAAACAAACTATAAAAAGAGGGAGGCTTAAACGATTTGGCAATTTTTGAATATAGTCATGCGGGCTAACTGCCCACAAGTAGAAAGAAATGCAGAGCTCTATTGTGTTCTTTATGTCCCTACTTCTCTTTCTCGCTGTACGCCAATTAAAATAAAATCTGCAGTATCTGTAGATTATGCCTGGTTATGTTTTCTCTAAAAGAAAAGTAATCAAGCAAGTTTGGTGTCGTGCCACAATTTGTGCAAAGAGAATTTTATGTGGAATTCAACGTCAAAGCAGTGCTTCCGCGGGAAATAATTCATCCGTCGTTCTTCGTCTTTTTGAAGCTGTGAACTATACCAATCTCGGCTACAGTACTTTTGGATCCCCAAAATATCACGCTCAGTAGAAAATTCGCCTTTTCTACCAAAAGTACTGGAAATTATTTATTTTTCAGACAGGTCGGGTGGTGATGCGTGTTTGAGTGTAGGACCGTTGACTGGGCACTCGTTTGCGCCAAGAGTGCAGTGCTTCCTTTCATGCTCCCTGCGACGAGTGTTGAAATTTGAATATAGTAGAAAAAAAAATCAATTGACACTCTTAGAATTATTTTAAACTTGCCCTTAATTCAGGCATTTAGATTTTGATCGTACCTTTTATTCATTGTCTTCTTCGATGAGGGAACAACTTGCCGAGGAGGCAGCGCTCTCCGCGGACGCGGCTTGACAGATAAGGTCGTGAATGCTTTTCACGAATCTTTAAAGACCAAGCATAAAAATTAAAGATGCTTACAAATCTCTGTAAAGCGAAATTAGAGCGCAGCCACTTTACGCCAATGAAACCAACTTTATGTTGTTAGCAGACGTCTTGCGAGGGTTGCAGTATTTTTAATTATGCCTAATAGATTAAATGTTTAGGACTAATTACCAAACTTTTTAAATGTATTAAGAATCGAAATCTCAATTGGAAAGGTCTAGAGCTCCTTGAGAAACTCCCGATTTAGCTGTTTGCAACGTGATACGGCTCGCGTGGCTTCCTTCTGACCAGTAATAAAGCTTATGAAACATGACAAAATACGCCGTGATAAAGCGCCCGCCCCATCATAAACTCAATTTCGAATGTCCCGGGATTTGTTTTCATAGGCAGAAAAAAAAAGATGTATGCAAGACGCGTGCCCTACGCTTTATTTATATCAGAAAAGAACTGCCCTCTGTTTTATAAACAGCGTTTTTTTTGTTTTGTTTTTTCACCTACTAGATATTAGAAAAAAAAGTGCAAATTAACGTTTTGTGGGTATGAGCTGTACGGCCAGGCGAATATTAGGTTCAAGAAAGAACGCAACAAAAACTGACCGATTGCCTAAAATTCGCTACTTAACCTTTTAATTAGAAAACAAAACGGCATAGTGTATTTAGAAAGTTGTTGGCCATAATCGAAAGCCACCAAACCGTCCATTCTTAAAAAAATGTAACGCACGTACTCTATTATACGGCGTCCTGATACGGCGTCCTCCTAAATTGGGCTCGAAACTATAGTTCTGATTTTATGTGGCCTCCATCTCCGCGTGGCACAGCCCAACGCCATGAAGCCAAAGCGAAAAATCATGCGCATCGCTGTGACAACGCCACTGTAGAAGGGGCGAGGAGCGCGGCGGTCGAAAAGATTGCGGTAACACGATTCGCGTGCAAATTAGGTTTTTTAGGACGCCGTGAACTACTTCACGTGCGTTACATCTCTTTAAAAATAAATTATTTGGTGTTTTTGATGACTACCGATAAAGCACAAACCGCAATTGCGTAATTCTGACGTCTTTTTCAGAAAAAATGTCTAGTCGTTAAACAAATCACCCTGTATAAGCGCGATTGTCAGGCAGTTTTTTACGGCCGGCGACATCATTACGGCATGGAAGGAGACGTTGACCACAGATCATACACAGCCACTGTATTTTTCGTATTTGGTACCAAATAAAATAGATTTAGCATTCACCAAATTCGGCTTGTTTACTTGATTCAAATCGATATTTGATTTGATTACACTTATTTTGTACCCACACACGCCTACTTTATTCCCTAATGAGTTACAAGTGATAATTACACTATTTTTCGCCGTGTATGGTTATTAACAATTTATTATTAACAAATTATTAGTAATCGGAGCTATACGATTACGCGAGACACATTTGAAGATATTCAAAATTGTTCTGAGTACACAAACAACTTCTCAAGTTTCTTGCTGTTTGGGGCCTTTTCTACACGCAGTACCAATAATAAAGCCAAAACCTTATAGATGACACCATCTCTATCGACTCAACGCGCAAACACGGTGTGAAGCGTGTAGTGCGTACGTTGGAAAAGAGATACCGGCGAGCGAACCATAGCGTCCAATGTCCATGCATCAAAATGTCCGTGCACCGAAATATCCACGCACCGAAAAGTCCCACACCGAAAAGTCTTTGCAACAAAAAGTCCGTACACTGAAATGTCTGTGCGCCGAAAAGTCCGCACCGAAATGCCCTACAGCAAAACGCTCTACACCGAAAAGTGCTAGACCCACTACGGATGGGATCCTCCGTCACCTCTGCCGGTCCACGCACCATAATGATTCAGAACCACTGGTTTATGGAGCGCCATCCCTAATATACCGAAAAACGCCGCTCTTACTTCCCGTTGTCGCCATGAATTCGCATAAACAACGAAAGATGCCAAATCAGATACTTATATTAAAATTGATAGTTCTATGACTACTTCTTTGAACAGAACAAGATATTTGTGCTCTCACAACAGCAAGAATAGTCCTCCAAACCAATGCTAAAAAAAGCCAATCCAACTCTTTGGGAAGAGCAAGTGCCAAGCTCGCTCAAAGCATCTACTCGGTTGGTTCAGCTCCTTGTCGCAGGTGTGCCGGCTGGCTTCTGGATAATCTTTTCAAATCCTTCAAGCTTTCATTTCCCCCACCCCAAAATTGCCCCAAAAAAAATCAAACAGCCGGCAAAAAAAAAAAAAAAAATCGGAAAATGGCGAGGAGGAAACGAGTGGCGATTTCCTCCTTTCACAGTGGCGAGAATTAAAGTGCCGGGCCCAGTTTTGTTTTGAAGGCGTGTAAAAGGATGCCATTGCTCCCAACGTAGTGCTTACTGCAAATTGTTTGATAAATATTTATCGTCACGGTTCGAGTATAATGACGTGAAGCGTCAATTTTCCAACTACGTTGTGCCCTCAATAATAACATGTCAAAAGTTAAATACGTGTTTTTAGTTAATTAGGTAGCTGATTAATGAATTTAACCGGTTAGCTAATTAGGTGACGTCAAGCGTCAGACGAGCGCGCCATCTGTGTGCCTGTCCTTTTTGCATTCTTTCCATATATACATATTAACTGTTCTTGATAGAGAATTATCGTGCAGGGGGGTGCAAAAACAGCTGTTAAAAGTAGCATCCCGGTAGGTCAAAATATTTTTATCATGAATATTGTGTTTTCAAGAGGTTCACTATGAATGTTGACTGTGGATAAATTTTAGTAGATCCGAATTCAGTTGCCCTTTAGAGGTGCTAGAGAATTAATTTACACATTTAAATAGAACACTCGACCGAGAGCTTTGGAAATTCAGATAAAATCAATTGTAACCGGTCTATACATTACTGCATCTGGAAAAAATGATTATGAATGTTTTTGAAGCTTTTTAAATGCTTAGACATCGTACACAATATTTAGCAATACCCTGACGATTATAGTACGTAACTCAACTGCGGCGAATGCCGTGATATGTTTTGTGACTACTTTGTTTCGTGAAATTTGAATGAAGTTGACGTAAGAAAAAATGGCAGCGAATACTATATTTGCTTTGTTCTCAGTCTCCTTTAGTATATATATTCTAATATTCTTTCTGTTCGTCGAAAAAAAGATTTTTTTCCAGGGCTTTATGAATCTTATTTTGAGTAAATGAGAAAATTCTAAATGAATAAGCCTAAATAGGTATTTAAATACACAAATGTAAATTAGAGCAAACGTAAAAAAATGTAAGGTGAATACTTTGTCCACCTCACATCTCAATAATTTCATTTTTAAAATGCAATATGTTGCAAATTATCGGTTATGGTAATATTTCCCTGGTATTATTATTATTATTATTATTATTATTATTATTAATATTATTATTAATATTATTATTATTATTGTTATATTGTATTATTTTATTATGACATCACTAAATAATTGTGACCGAGAGGACTCACCGGGCATAAATCGAAGCCCATAAAAGCTTCGGCGTATAAAAACAAGACAAAAGACCAATGATAATGCTAGATCTGATTATGATAACAAGCAAGACTTATTGCACATATCAAAGTTACATAGACATAAAACAGAAAACTATGAACAGTTATGCTGGTGGTGACAACGTACAGCAAATAGTATGGCGAGAGAACGTACGTTTCGATGCGGATTTCCTATATTTCTTTTCAATATTTTCGCGTCGCGGCGCCACTCTTTCCCCCTTTTTGTACGCACTTATTTATGCGTTTATAGCAGCCGGCCGAAGACCGGGTGTCACTGGAAAGACTGCGGCCATCTACGGGGCGGACGGAGCGCCTCCGTGGGACAGATCTGGACAGCGGGCCGTGGTTTGGAGACAACGGTTTTAAATGAACAAATTAGCTCGTTATTTTATCAAAATTTGCAAGCTTTTTAAGCTGTCGTTTTATGAAATATTGAGAGTTTATCTGTTTTTTTTTTACTTTAGAAAATAGCTTTGTTACCATGATATTATTTTTAATAGGTACTTACATTTTATCACATGTGAACACCGGGAAACCTATTGCTGCAATGCCAATATCTTTCGTATTCCTTTTTGTTTTGTGGTGACTTGCATTTTTTGAGGGGAGGTTATGCATTTTTATTATTTTAGGTGCTGGTTTAATGCGCACGCAGATGTTAAATATTTTTAAACGCATTTGCTGCCTCTATACGCGTACTTGGCTCTGTTTAAGGGTCAACATAGCATCTATTTTATTATGCCTCGTTATATTTAGTCCCAAACCTACTTAATGCCTGTTGTTATGCTTTTAGTTATTCTAAATGCAATTCAGTATAACTTCTAGCGAATGCCCTGGGCGGCTCCATCCTATCCAGCCAGATTTCCCTCAGTGTCAAGAAGATAGGTCACGGTTCGCATACGGACAACTCATGTGCATTTCTGAATGAGGAAGTAAATGACCCTTGCGTAAGTGTTGGCTATCGCGCCATCCATCTCGGAACGTGCGTCGGGAGCGAAAGCAATGATATGTCATGAACGCTCGCACCTCTGCATTCCGGGCGTTCGACAGAAACACGACTGGGAGCCACAGTTTTAGTTCTAAATCTAGATGTATTTCAAGGGGCACGGCATTATATGCGAAATTCAAGCCTTTTTTTTTTAAGTTAAGAATCTTTTATTTTTCTCGAGGGGCTGATATCGCACTAAAATTTGAAGGGTTGATTTATTTTCGATAATGCTCGTTCACAATTAAATAAAATGTCTAGCGCATTTTGACAAATAGGGTATTGTTGTCTGGATTTTATTAACATATGAGTAATATTCAGTTGCCTGTATTTTGTCCCCATATACTGTGGTAATTTCTAGTTATCTCCAAAATATTATAACCAATAGAAGACAGAAAAAAGGAATTACAACATGCTACGATGCTGCATCTTTTCATCTTGCATTTAAAGGCGAATAAAAAGAAGTTGAAACAAGGTATAAAGCTTATATCAGCTGAATAATAGCCAGTACCTTTCGCGTCTTTTACGATTTCGCTTTCAAGTAGGAATGTTTTTGCAGAGGCATACTTTGCTTCGACAGCACACTGAGATCACTGCTGTCAATCAGCTTTTACATAGGCGAGAACCGTCGGCAAAAATTGTGTCGTTTATTATTCTGCAGGAGAGCCCAGATAAAAATATTAATCACTCTGCCGAATTGCGGAACATATTTTTGCGAGATTGCTTCCGCAGTGCAAATAATGCAGCTCAGGCCCCGCATCGTTTTATGAATAAAAAAAATCATGCCATGCTTCACACGATTATTTGTATTTGCTTCAATGCCAGACAAATAAATTTCAATTAGTTATAAAATATTACCTTTGTTTTTCTTAAAATGTAACTCAACAAAATAGCAACAAAGGCTTCATATGAAGTGGAAGTGTGTAATAAGTGCGGCGCATTCGGCGAATGACGTTTACACATTGCAGAGAAATACGAGGTTTTATGAACACTTAACCAATAGCCGCGTGATGTGTTAGATACGCCGTCGCTTGTTGCCAAAGTGACCCAATCAAAACAGAAGTAGAAGTTCTCGATGCTAACGTCGCTTCCGGATTGAACTTCCATCGTTTCTCTGAATTTAGTTTTAGTTATCTCAGTCTCCTAAAAGCTTATATTTGTCAGTGACTAAGATAGTGCGAATTCAAGTCTCTTCTTTTTTAGAACAACTATGGTATATTTGTAAGTTGGGCAAGAAGCCTCTAACTGAAATGTGGCAGCAGTAAGACGAATATTTTAAATGTTTAATAATAGAGGTTAGGCTAATTGTCTACTAAAAATAGTCGCTGACAGTTAAAGGAACGCAAAGCGCTGCTCGTTATTTGTACACTCCTGCCTGGTGACTCCTTCCACGTTATTAATGGATAATGCCGGAATCACATTGGCTGCTGAGGAATAATTATATGCACGGGACTCGCCCCGCTGCAAGTTTCTGAAGCTGTGAGTAGTTATTGTCACACTTGAACGGCCGCTCTATTTGAAACGAACGCAGAACGCTGCCAGATGCACAGCAAACGGCGAGACGTGCCTAGTACCCCGGGCGGCCACCGCGGCGCTACTGGTCGACGAGAGCGGTAGCGCCGCGGACTAAGACATATAGTGCTTTATATCAGGAGGCAGATATGGTGTGTGGACCTTATGGAGAGAAGTAGACGGCTGAGCGCTTGATGCTTTACTGTAAGGGGCTTCACCCTGTAGTAGCTGAAGAGGCGACTAATTTAACAAACGCACTGGGATTTCGGGATAGTCAGGAAAAATAGACATGGGGAAGGTGGAAATAACCAAGAAGAGATTATCGTATTGGTGGCGTAGGTGGAGCGAAGGACGAATATTTTCGTCTCCCAGTTCCGCAGAGGCGCCTCCGTCGTACCGAGCGTAACATTTAAGACTAAATCTTAGATGTTAGCTAGGAAAGGAAAGACTAAAACATGTAGGGCAAATTGCTAGGAAATTCTGTTGGCTGCGTCAAACGTTCTAGCTTCAAAAGCGTTTAGCGGTAGCTGAACCTTGTTTCTGCACCGATATGCAATCAGTCTCACGTAATGTATATTTCCTGCTAGATATTGAGGTGAAGCTGAATTAGTGTATAAGCCACGTGACATCAGGTCACGTGACGTCAATTTCCCCGCTAAATTTATCGGGAAAACTGAATTTATGTGAAAGTTAAGTGACGTAAATTTCCCCGCTTAATCTAGCGGGGAATCTGAATTTGTATATAGGTTACGTGGCACGAAGTTATGTGACGTCATTTTTTCTGCTAAATTTAGCGGGAAAACTAAATTTGTGTTGAGGTCACGTGACGTCAATTGTTTTCCTAAATTTAACAGGGACACTGAATTTTATGTATAGGTCATGTGAGATGACGTCATGTGACATCATTTTTTAACAAAGTGCGCGTTGCATTATGGGCTGAATTGGTTTTGAAGTCACGTGACCTCAACACCAATTCCGGCGTCACTTAATCCGGCTTCACTCGATGCGCCTAACAGAAAATCCGCAACCACTAGCCAAATAACGTTTCACGTTAATAAATGTAAGAAAAAAAAAACGCTACCTTGGTGCCGCCTTCGGATTCAAAGGGTTCTGCGTCATCCATCTATCCACCAATCCATCCATCCATCCATCCATTCAAGCTAAATAATGATAGCGGCAGTTGTGGTTGTCCTCCTAGCGGTCCTTCAGCGCGTTTTGGTTTGTTCCCTGGTCTCTCACCGCTGCTACTCAGCAGCGCGCGTGCGCGCGTCCCCAGAACTGCCCGGAAAGTACACGACTAGTTTCACCAGCGCGCCCAGTAGTGTAAACTGATCAATATCGCCTTCTCCTATGGGTGGCTGCGCGACATGGCGAGCCGTGACTTGTTTTTGATCGAGCGGCCGTGACACTTGTAACCTCAAGTCAGTTCCGATTAATATAAATACCCCAGAACACTTTTTCAGAGCGCAGCTCTTAGGCGCCCGTCTCCGGCTTGAGCGGCGTCGCCGTCGCCGTCACCGTCGCCGTTGGCGTAAGCGCGTTGCATCATGCGACGTTTCCCATAATGACGTGACACGTGGCGTCACGTGTGACGTCACGAGTGACGTCACTAGGGTCGACGTCACGAGTGATGTCACGATGGTTTCTTGTGGAGGTCATTCGTGAAGGTCCCGACCTTCACGGTGAAGGTCACGTGAAAGTCACGACCTTCACAAGTGACGTCACGAGGGAGGAGGGAGGGAGGGGGAGGAAGTTGGAGGAGCAGGGGAGGAGAATGAGAGGAAGATGGAGGAGGGGCAGAGAGAGGAGAAGGAGGGAGGGGGAGGAGGAGGAGAGGGTACGAAGGATGAGGAGGAGGGGTATACCCTTCTCTCCGTGCCCTCCCCCCCTCCTCTTCAAGAGCTGCGCTCTAATTCGGCATTACAGGGAGTTGTAAACGTCTCATTTTTTTGTTTCATTCAAGGACATTTAAAAAAATATTTTCTTAGTCCTTGGTGAAACTCTGAGTAATAGTTTGAAAGTTTATTGTAGCATTTATGATGTGCTGTTTATATCATCAACGTCGGAAATATTTAAAATAAATTTAACCACTTTTATAAAAAGCACAGAAAACTGTTTGATATACATACGCTGCTTTTATTTTCGACATCTACAGTGTCTTTCTGGCCTGCATACAGCATTTTGAAGTTTACTTGAAGGTATACATCATATTTACGTGGAGAAAATTTTGGCACTCGTAACACTTCTCACTTTGGACAGCTTGTTGACACCTATTCTGACTCGAACATCTGAAAGGACAGCTAGTTTAAAAGTTGGTAGACATTTCCATATAGTTTGCTTTCACGGTTTAATGACGTTTCTTAGGCATGTCTGTAAAAACTCTAGCAATATTTGTTGCTGAAAAACAAAGAAATCATAATAATAATAACAAATGTCTTTATTTTGCCAACAGTATACAGTTCGAAGGTGAAAAGGGAAACAAGCTGTAACACAGCTTGACTAGTCCCGAGCCACCTAAATAGCAGTTGAGACACGGGCGACAAAATTATTTATTCATGATTATGAAATAAAAAAAAAACACGAAATGAGATTCTGTACACCAGAGAAAATTTATTAGTACTATTATTTTATGCAAAGTCATTATGAACAGACTAGAACATTAGCAGACAAATCGTGCTAAAATACAACTTCTACCCCTAAAAATTAATTCCCTTTTCTTCTATTAGTTTTGGTTTGAGGTGAGTAAATTAATAGTTATATTCTATCACGTTTGGTTTGAGATGAGCATGATTAATTCCCGGAAGCTGCTAACCGACACATCGTTAAGCATCCAATTTGATGATTTCGAAAGTCCCCGCCATTGGTGGTTGCTCGATTAAAAACTTCCGAGGACATCTAAGTCCTTCTTATGGGGTGTGAATGCGAGGGAATGAATGTCGTTCTTCCGCTCCCTTAGTTCGTCTGTGGTGTAGTAGCGTGGACGGCCACGTTTCGCTACTGCCGAGGTAGTGGCCGACGGCCGAGCGGGCGTTCTCGTGAAGTGGCCGCGCCGCGCTGAGCTCGGCCGTGCAGCCTCTCCGGAATTGGGCCGTGCGGGCTCTGCTGCCAGCCCCGCACCTCTTACCGGCGGCCGGGCCGCTGCGTGCGCTGCGCCGCCATGAAGATGGTTTCTCTGATGACGTTCCTTGGAACTACGCCGCGGGAGAGCCAACGGGACCCTCGTCCCTTGAAACTATAACGCGCGCGAACCAATGGGAGCCTATCCATTAGATTTCTGCTGCAGACGACAGGCTTCGCTCAATTGGGCCCGGGGAAGGTGTCGTTTGGCGCGGCTTCAAAAACTGATGACGTCGGTTCGCTCCATGAGACAGTTAATGCTTTCGCTTTAAAACATTTAACACAAGTTCCACAATGGCAGCTTGAGTGGTCGCTGCAGCCTCATCTGATGTCAGACGTGTTACAATAAATGCACCATGTTTCTGTTCGTACTCCTATTACGTGACAGAAATGTTTCCGCAAAGATGCATGTAAGGACCACAATTTTATCAATCATAGGAAAAAAACACACTGAAAGCAATCGAATATCGCACTTTTTCAGAAACAAAAATCATACCTGATGTATGTTTTCTACACAAGGCAATATACGTTCAATATATAAAGTGCGAATTTTATATACTTCTAATGTATTTCCGGTTTTCAAGGGGCTCTATTCCCGAATATGAACTCCACCGCTGCCGCATATCCAGTCTGGCCATCAGTATGTATACATTCAAAGAATATGTGTATACCGTTCGTTGTCTCGAAATATATATTTATGTATTGATTCCAAAGTATGTTACGTTTCTCATGCAATTTTTAAACTACGAAACGATTTTGTACTAAGTCTTACCAAGGGAAAACATTTTAGTTTTAGAGCGCAGCTCTTAGGCGCCCGTTCCCGCGTATAGCGGCGTCGCCGTCGCCGTCCGCGTAACCCCGGTATATTTAGCGGTAAAACTGACGTCTCATGACCTTAACTCCAATTCAGTTTCCACGCTAAACTTAGCGGGGAAAATGACGTCACATGACTTCGTGTCACGCCGCCCATGAAAAAATTCAGTTTCTCCGCTAGATTTAGCGGGGAAATTGACGTCACGTGACCTCAACACCAATTTAGTTTTCCAGCTAAATTCAGCGGGGAAATGACATCACGACTCCGTGTCATGTCAGCGATGAACAAATTCAGCCGTAGGAGGAGAGGATGAGGAAAGGAGAAGGAGGAGGAGGGGCGGAGGAGAAGGGAAGAGGAGAAAGAGGAGAAGAGGAAAGGAGGAGGGAAGGGTACGGAAAACAAGGAGGGGAATACCCTCCCCTCCATACCCTCCTCCCTCCTCCTCCTCAAGAGCTGCGCTCTAGTTTCGTATTACAGATATTTGTAAACATCACGCATTTTTTTCATAATATCCTAAGGAAAAAAAGTAAAAAGTGAGCGTTACAATTTTTCGCAACCACAGTAGAAATCTAATTCGTGTCTCATCATCTCTATGGAGTTGCCAGTATCTCCGTAATGCACTGCAACATATACAATTGGTGGACATACAATCGACTAAACGTTTAGGAGTTTTTTGATACAAAGTATCAGTCTTGTCAGGTTACTGGAAGTTTAACTAAACCATAATAACGTCATGCCTACAGACATATTTGAAACGAAGCCAACATTTGCCTGACCGGGATTTCACTTCAAGAGCTGCGGTAAGATAATTATTTATTTTTGGTGTTGATAGGACGTCTAAATTGGTGGGTGTTTGTATATAGGACGTGTGCTGTTTAGTGTGTATTTATCGCTACGATTTGTCATTGTGTGTGAATTAATTTCACTGAAATGAAAGTCGTGTTTATTTGCATCTTCGATGTTATGAACTCACTCAGGACTGGACGCAGATGCTCGAAAAAAAAAATTATTTGAGAATACAAATAGCAAGATAGATGTCTTACAGAGTGAAATTACTGATACGGAGATATATCTGACTTTTTGAATGACAGGAAATGCCTGAGATACTTTTGAATAAATGCTAATAGGGCGTCAAGCAATACAAAAAGAGATACATACCGAAATGCAATCTTTCCTGAACCGTGGTTGGTGCGGAGGGTGCAGTTCATGGCAAACACCAAGGGAGTGCTCGCATTTTTTGGTCATTTATGCCTCACCCCTTACCACGAACTCTTTATCTATCCATGGTTACAATCTCGAATGCCAATAAAAATGTATTATCACTTCAAGTTAGCGACATATTAGTGGAGGGCGACGACTGGTTGCCATGCTTCACAATACGGATCGGCCCTAAATGAGCCATGATTTGTCCTCATGTCCCTTTTGGAACATTATGCTTTTTCAATTCTGCATTTGAGTTTGTGAGATGTCTGCCTTCTCATGTCATCCCAGTGTTATAAGTATAAGGTTTTGTGTTCAGGTGGTTCTATCAGACTCGGGGAAAAACAAAAATCTCCGAGTTTAAGGAGTTCCTGAATAAAAAAGATCCTAGCCTCACGAAAAAAAAAAATAAGTATGTAGAACTTTGTTTTTGTGTTGACCGGGAACGCAGCCCGCACTGCTTGAAAACGCTATACACTGTGAAAGTACAGTCCTCAAGGCTGCTGCTTATTTTTTTTTAACTACAGTTTTTTGTTTCAATATTTCCTTCTGTCATTTGTTCTGAATCGTCTTCTAAGTATACGTGTCACAACAGTGTTCCTTAGAGTTTAGGCAGTACCGTGCCCGTGTCCTATTTTGATTAAAATTATCACTATAAATCCCGATCTTTTGCCGACACCGACATCTGAAATAAAAAAAAAACAGCAAATTTTGATAAGAAAACTTATAATTTGCAGAAAAACGAATTGTGAAAATACGACACCCGTGTTATCGCATGGCGGCCTTGTCCTCTTCGATTCTTGAACACGAAAATTTAAATTGGACCACGCCGAAGGACCTGTTTGCACTATGGACCCTAGTCTCTGCGGAACCTACAGGAAACGATGGGGATCCAGTGACAGATATTAAAAGGGGCCCTGCCTTTTTACCTTTGTGTTTTGCTTTGTTTTCTTTCAATATTGGCGGCTTGCGATCCACCTGGATACCATGCTTCCACCTGTAGAGGAGGTTATGCAGCGGGCTCATATAACAAATTTGGTATAGCTCGCATTAAATGATCGTTTCTATTGTTAGTAAAAGCAAGGAAATTAGTTTTTTTACGGTAAATGTAAAGAGTTGCGTAGACCGGGAAGAGTATTCTGATACGGTAGATACGCCGTAAATGAGTTTGCTGCTCTGATAGAAAGGCATTTTATAAATGTATCTCTATGCCGAGATATTAATGTATCTCGGTACCGAAATAGAAAAGTATCTTGATCGTATTTCGAAGTTACCATAAAAGCACATATTGATCGGTATAATTCCCAGGCCTGAAATCTTTCAAGCTTTTCAATTTTATAAAATAGTATTCTCTTCCCAAGAAGAAAAAGCAGGCAATGGTTGCGGTATTTCGAACCTAAGGAATTGTCTTCTACGAGTAGCTGCTGGAAACTTTCAAGCTTGTCTTCTTAGGGTCAAAGCCTTGAAATGTTAAAAGTCTACAATCTTATATAAACTCTGCAGTAGTCAAAAAACGAACATGAATCACACAGTGGTCAAAAAGCACATACACAAATAAACTAAAAGAAATGAGTAACAATCAATTCAATATTCAAGCCTATGTTTAAACCTCATCGTTATTGTGATATTTGGCTTACATATACCACAACCCCTCCCCCCCCCCCCCCACCAAAAAAAAAAGGAATGAAAATTTAGTGAAAATCATATATTTAGGGGAGGGGAAGTGCATATAACAAGTGGATAGCGCAAAATCAGTTCAAAATTAAATTTCAGACATTAATATATCGCAGGCAATATAGTTTATTTGGAGTTCACATTTCATACAAAATATACGAATACAAACGAAGTGTGCATTTTGGAGTGTTTCTGCTCGTCGACCATTGAAAAACCCAGGATACAGCTTCCTATTTCTGTAAGTAAAAAGACAAAAACAAGTGATTACAGCACTTATAGCAGCTTCTAGTCATACATTTAAAGCACTAGTTATAGTAAGGACACCGCCATCTCATTTCTTCAATAAATGTGATGTCACGCTTCGGGGCATAATGAAGGTTTCTTTAAAGGCTGCGCTTATGAAAACTAGAAATAAAATAAATTATAAATTATATTCCTCCTATTCAAGAGCGAGTAAACGTATACATAAGAAAGGCATAGCGAAGCGATAGAATAGCTTACACTTCTTCTTGCGGAGGAGGGTGGCGTAGTCTCCATAGGTGCCAAGACCATACCCGTAGTTCAGGCCGTAGCTGGAGAGACCATGTCCGTAGCCGAAGTGTCCAAGACCATATCCGAGGTGTCCAACGCCATAGCCGTAACCGAAGGCTGGAGCATGAGCAACGGTGGTGATGGCAGGAGCAGCGTGGTAGGCAGTGGCAACCTTGGTGACAGCTGGGGCAACGGCGTAGGAGGCAACAGCTGGGGCATGATGGACAGTAGACACCCTGGTCACAGCTGGGGCAACGGCGTAGGAGGCGACTGGAGCGACGGCGTAGGAGGCAACAGCTGGGGCGTGATGGACCGTAGACACCCTGGTCACAGCTGGAGCAGCAGCGTAGGTGGCGACTGGGGCGACGGCGTATGATGCAACAGCTGGGGCATGGTGCACAGTAGAGACCTTAGTGACAGCTGGGGCAGCGACGGCATAGCCACTCAGGCCAGCGTGTCCAAAGCCGAGACCATGACCGTAGCCGATGCCGCTACCGTAACCGAGGCCGTAGCCGTAGCCGAGGCCGTAGCCAAGGCCGTAGCCGGAGCCAAGGCCGTATCCGTAGCCAAGGCCGGAGTAGCCGAGACCGCCATAGCCAAGGCCTCCATAGCCAAGTCCTCCATAGCCAAGGCCTCCGAAGCCAAGGCCTCCGTGGACGTTGCCAGCGAAGGCACTGCTGGCCAAAGCCAGAAGCAGGCAGAGAGTGAGCTGGAAACGACGAAACTTTAAAATAAGTTTAAAATCAGTCGAACCATAGAGATTTATTGCGATTAAACATCATGGAATATTTAATCTTTATAAAATATATATGTACATATGTGAAAATCGCACAAACATGGTAATTTCAGCATGCACTAACCCAAATATTATGATCACCAACCTAATACCGCGCATATCCATATTTGCCACGCAAAACATTTGCAATTCATCTTGACAAGAATTCTAGAAATACTTCGTCAGTGCCTTAAATAAGATTCTACCATATGTGTAGGCACAAGTCGCGAAATTCCTCTAGATCACGACAAGGTGGTTTGTGAGCTCCGAGCTGAATACACATCACATACCAGATGTGCTCGATAGGACTGACATTTGACGTATTAAATGGTCAAGTCACCAACTGGAATTCCTCATGATGCTCCTCAATCTAATGTAGCACAATTCTGGCCTAGTGACGTGGAGCTTCGTCATTTTTAAAGATTCTTGTTCTAGTGGAGAAGACAAGCAACGACAAGCAACATCAGGTTCTGCCCTTTTTCAAAGTTGCTTAAATCAGCAACCTTCCCATTATACGCATACATAGCCAACATTAGGGTACGTTTCTATCCCTAGCAGCCGGTATTCACTATCCGTATTATAAGAAGGTAGATAACGCGTATTGCGTGTCAGCTTGGTGCGCTCATTCCCGCAATGTTGATGTGGTCATAATAATTTGGTCGATCGGTGTACATCGAACCATATATTGTGTTAAATCTGCTTTCTAGGTCCTCAAACGTTGCCGGGCTACCATTGTTACACAAGTAATATAAGTTTGTTTAATAACCTTATCAGAGCACACAAGATAAAGCGACAAGCAGGTAGAATATCATAAAGTGAGAAACTGGAAAATAGGTAAAACAGTAATATCTTTGATTTAAATACGCAGCTGAAAATGTATAGTCATATCAAAAGAAACTCACTCCAGTCATGGTGCTTATGGAGTGTGCAAGGGCGTCCAACTGCTGCCTAAGTTCGACTTACCTGCCTTTTTATAGGCAATGTGCACGGGTAAGGGGACTTCAGCATAAAAAAGTTTACACTATTTAAATTCGAGAAATCGATATAGAGCTACACGATCTGTGTATTAATGAGATCTTCAACCAAACCTAGAGGAAGCATTGTGCGCTGCGCATATTCTTATTCAGTGTTAGTGCCTAAGCAATTAAATCTTCTCACAACAAAGACGTGACTGGAACTAAAGAATAAAAAACCTCCAGAATGTGACCGTATAGGACATATGCCTCTTTGTCTTTTGTGGCATAGTGCATCCTGCGGAAAGCGTTAATTTCTTTTTTTATTTCGCTATGTCCCCTTATCTACTAATATAATCACGGTGTCCTGGAGGCACTTTAAAGTTCATCGTGTAGCATAGATTGTTTTATTATTTTGAAACAGTTTAAACGTCCTATATGTTTTGTCATGCTTGATAGTCTCGACAAAATTATTTTACTCGGGGATGGTTTGGTAGAGTGTAATTGTTATTTAATGAGGTCTGGCTTAACATAATATGACCTGACTAGCCAAAGTGACTTGGCAGTAGTATTTTGTTCCAGAGAGTCGCCACCTGGCAACTTTGCGTTGCCTATCATCACTAAAGCTACGTGCGTGTGGATTTCGCGGCGACCACGCCACTATTACGGACCATGACCAAGGTGGTCTTATAGGTCTAAATGTATCGGTTCTGAACTCTGAGCGTGCCCTAACAAACAGCAATAGTGGTCGAAAAAGTTAAGGAGTAGAGGGCCTATTAATATCAACCTTGAGCTTGACGAAAGAGCGGAAACTTTGCGGTTGAATTAAAAAAAAAACGCGCTGTAATTCTCAGTGTTGAAGCCAAAACTGAGTTTTAATATGATCTAGTATAACTATAGACAGCTCGATCATGTTGTATATTTTGCGTTTCATGACCGTTTTCTGAGGAGCATGTACGGGATTCGGGTCCTAGACCGCCAAGAGACAAAGGGATATTAGTTAATGATGGCAATTGATGTTCCACCTTAATATATTAAAGATGTGACGGCAAATGCTATTGTCAGGAATGACACGCCATGAGGCGGCGAATGACTGAAGGAACTGATCGATCATAGACCAAATATGCTCCATTTGTATTGTCAATAAGTATACAACGTAGGAGATTGCATTGCAACTGAAATGTAAATTTCCACAAAATTACATATAATTATAAGCAGGACCTAAATTTCCCGTACCTTAGAGACCTTATTCATAAATTTATACAACAGATTCATTGATCGATTTGAGTTCGCAACTGGCTCACTTCGAAGCAATTGTTTTCAATAATTGTTCTCAAGCGACATACCCGTAGGCCTGCGATCTTCAAATCAAAAATTTAGAAAAAGGTTAAATAAATGAATCCAGCAATAACACTTGCCAACGAGCAAGAGCTGTCTTAATTCGTACCCTTCAGTGTCACAGCGGTAGTAATGACAATTTTTAGTCAAATTAAAAATAGCCACCGCAAGACTGGGAGGGGCGCAACCCATGCCATGAAGAGCTTCGGCGCCACGTCTCCTGCTTTATGTGCAGCCTTCTTCTGTTATGCACATTATATTTTTTTGTGGCACCTTCGGAACAAGAAGACGTTTTTGATGCACCTGCGTCCTCATAACCATAAAAACTTCAGGTGAAGCGCCGAACCAATATTTCCTGATTGGTGACTTTGCAATTCCGACTACTAAAACCACGGCGAATGTCATTATCGCGGCCAAACAATGTTCACAGTGCCTGCTACCGTAAATTTTGAGACACGAGGTTTCAACACGTGAACCGCGGCACACGACTACAAATAGGCGCACAACGACGACCCAAGCACCGACTCCCCAACCCATCTCGGCCGGAGAACCTACTGCGGCACCCCAACGTCTGTTTTCGGCCCAATAACCCAGCATGGCTGTAGAAACCGAGGAACGCGAGGAGGAGCTACGTTATTCAACATGGCGATGCCCACTAAAAACAATATATTAACGGAATATTACTGTACCTATGAAGGGATTAGGCGTGGTGTCTTTGTTTATTTAGCGTCTATTAAATAAACAAGGAAATCTGTTTGGGTTGTACTCTTTATTTCAGTCCGATTATTAGCCGTGTTGGTTAAAGAAGCAAAATTGTTTTTGTGTCGACCGGTTAAAGAAAGTCAGCGTTCAATTCAACTCGAATCCATTAAAATCGTTTATTTTCCAACGAGCTGTTGGGGGTCACAAACAAAAAGCTCTCAAAGATAGCTTGGGGTTGTCTGGGTGTGCACACGAGCAGGAGTGTTTCATCAGAAAATTAAAAAAAAAAAAAAATTCAAACAAATGCAACGTAAAACTGGGGGCCACTCCGACTGAAAATTTCAAGCTGGAAAGATTTGCGAGCTATAAATTATTTTCTTTGATGAAAAGGCCTGGACTATTTTTCTTCTAAGTGGATTTCCTAGCATCGCCGAAGCAATAAAGTGCGGTGAAGAAGTTTATGGCCTTTGCTTTGTTCGTATTATCCGCGTGAGGACTTGATTTGGCTAAGAGCCGACTTTACTACAAAAACGCAGAGCTGCGGAGATTTTCAGAGCACGACACACTTAGCAGAAAGAAGCGAGAGGCAGTTTTTTTTTCTTTTCTCCCACAAACGAACTTGTGCCACGAGAATTACTGTTACGATTATACGCGCTAACCCTGAGCAAACTTTTAGATGAGAAAACTTAGTTCTTGGTCAGGAACCTGTTATAGGAACATGTTATAATTGTGTCGAAAATCTTGCTTGTACTTTCTTGTAGAAAGCACACCACACATTTTAGGCATTGTTCCATTTGAGACTCACCAGAGATCCTAAGCAATTGGAATGATTACTTTTTATATTGCTTACCTAAGAATTAAACAAAAAGGGACCCTGTTACAATATATTTTTTCCACAATTGAGTGATTTCATTTTTATGTTGTCATTTGCAATGTTCTCTGGCGGGGTCACGTGGCCTGAGGGTCACGTGACCTCGAGGGGGAGCGCGGAGAAAATTTTCCGCTAAACTTAGCGGGGAAAATTTTCCGCTAGATTTAGCAGGGGAAACAAAGATACACATATGCTGCGGTACTGGAAGAGGGACGTAAAAAAATGAAAGCCGTTTACAACTCCCTGTAACACCAGATTAGAGCGCAGCTCTTGAGGAGGAGGATGGAAGGGTACTAAGGGATAGGATGGTAGGGTACTGAGCAGACATGTACACGTTACACAAAAAAAGTAACTAAATACCGTTACTCGTTACTCGCTCAAAAAGTAACTAAACACGTTACTCGTTACCGATTCTCAAAAGGAACGCGTGAGTTACCTCAAAAGTAACGAGTTACTTTCCACGTTACTTTGACGACCAAATACACAACTGTTTTTGTTTCATGGTTTATTGTTTTCTTTTTAGTAGTCATTGCCCTTCAGCAGCAGCTGCCTGTAGAAGTTTTATCAGTTATGTTTCCCCGCTTCCTTGAAAATACATCTCCGGCGACGCTGAAGAGTCGTTCTACCGACGCGCTCGAAGGAACGGCAGTGTTGGCTTCAGGAAGAGCTGGTGAATCTTCGAGAACTGCGCCTTCATTGAGGACAGCGGGTAATCGGTTATGTGCCTCCCCGTGTTTGCAACCGCCTGATTTACATTCGGTCCGTACCCGTTTCTAGAAGGTTCGACCAACGAACCTGATTGTGCTCGCTGGGTGAAGGACATTCCCAGCTGTAGAGTTCAGTACAGCAACGTTTATCGCTGGACACGTCAGTCGAACCGTTCGACTGACGTGTTCAGCGATATACGTTGCTGTACTGTCATACTGGTTAGTTGTTTTTCGGGTTGCCCATCTGCCTTTGTCACAATAGACGCATACTCAGGTTAGAATAAAAACAAGGCCGTTTAAGCGGTGTTGTACACGTTACTCCTCAAAAGTAACGAGATACCGTTACTCGTTACTTGGCCTTCAAAGTAACTAAATACCGTTACTCGTTCCTTTTCTAATAGTAACTAGGTACAAGTAACTCGTTACTTGTAACGCGTTACGTACATGTATGGTACTGAGGGATAGGTGACTCCCTGATGTCACGTGACCTCGGCGGGTTGGTCACGTGACCTCAGGGAGTCATGTGACATCAGGGGGTCACGTGACCTCATGGGGGTCACTTGACCTCAGGGGGGTCACGTGACCTCAGGGATGTCACGTGACCATTGCGGAGGGGGATAACCCTCATGACCCTCGTGAGGGTACCTGACCCTCGTGAGGGTAACTCATAAACCTAGTAAGCCTTGTGAGGGTAACCCTCGTGACCCTCGTGAGGGTAACTCTCATAACCCTCGTGACCCTCGTGAGGGTAACCCTCGTGACCCTCGTGAGGGTAACCCTCGTAACCCTCGTCAGGGTTACGAGGGTTACTCTCACGTGAGGGTAACTCTCATAACCTTAGTAACCCTTGTGAGGGTAACCCTCGTGACCCTCGTGAGGGTAACTCCTAACCCTCGTGACCCTCGTGAGGGTAACCCTCGTAATCCTCGTGAGAGTAACCCTCGTAACCCTCATGATTGTTATGAGGGTTACTCTCACGTGAGGGTAACTCTCATAACCCTAGTAACCCTTGTGAGGGTAACCCTCGTGACCCTCGTGAGGGTAACTCTCATAACCCTCGTGACCCTCATGTGGGTAACCCTCGTGACCCTCGTGAGGGTAACCGTCGTAACCCTCGTGAGAGTAACCCTCATGAGGGTTACGAGGGTTACCAGGGTTGTTACCCTCACGAGGATCGCGAGAGTAACCCTCGTAACCCTCGTGAGAGTAACCCTCGTAACCCTCGTAACCCTCACGAGGGTTACGAGGGTTACGCGTGGTTACGCCGACGGCGACGCCGACGCCGCTCAAGACGGAAACGGGCGACTAAGAGCTGCGCTCTAAAAATGAAAGCCGTTTACAACTCCCTGTAACGCCGAATTAGAGCGCAGCTCTTGAGGAGGAGGGGAAGGCACGGGGGGGGGGGGGGGGGGGGGGTCGCGTGGCCTGGGGGTCAGTTGACCTCGAGGGGGGGGGGCGGAGAAAATTTTCCGCTAAATTTAGCGGGGAAATTTTCCACTAAATTTAGCGGGGAAACTTTTCCGCTAGATTTGGCGGGAAAAATTTCCGCTAAATTTAGCGGGTAAAATTTTCCGCTAAATTTAGCGGGGAAATTTTTCGCTAGATTTAGCGGGGAAAATTTTCTGCTAAATTTAGTGGGGAAAAGTTTCTGCTAGATTTAGCGGGAAAAATTTCTGCTAAATTTAGCGGGGAAAATTTTCCGCTAAATTTAGCGGGGAAATTTCCGCTAGATATAGTGGGAAAAGTTTTCCGCTAGATTAAGCGGGGAAACTTTTCCGCTAAATTTAGCGGGGAAACTTTTCCGCTAAATTTAGCGGGGAAATTTACCCATATGCACCGCGCGGTTACGCCGACGGCGACGGCGACGGCGACGCCGCTCAAGCCGCAAACGGGCGCCTAAGAGCTGCGCTCTAAAATATCATTTGATTTGCCTTGATTTTATGCTATGTATACAATATTATTTCTTTCGTTCATTTAAGTATGTGCGTATGCATATGGACCACTTTCTTTTGCCATGATGACCCCAGCATTCGAGCACCTTGAGCACCGATCAAAGCAGTGCACGAACGCACTTCATATCTGAAATGCCACAGAAAGAAGTCCACGAATAAATGTTAGTCCTGCACTTAAAACTGGGTAAAACAGGTTTTTTTTTTCTTTTTGTCCAGTACCAAGTTTCTCTGATACAGTGCAAAGGTGGCGAGACCTTTCATGTACTGGTCAACACAGAATTATTACGCTCCCTTGATTTTGTGTATTTCAAACTAAACTAAGCGTTAACTGGAGATTGGCGTTCAGGCCGGGGCAGTGTTGCGATACAAAGGTATCACGATAGTTTCTGAGATATAATTTTGAGTATATGACTCTCTGTATGAAAATACATTTCAATAATGTATACGTTGTGAGAACCACGTGTTCCCCGCATCCCTATCTAGGCCTAGCTCAGGCAGGCCGTGGGACGTCGCCACGTGGGGGCGCGTTTCGGATGCGAGGGCGAAGCCGTATTCCCTGGTGGGCGGCTTTCCCTCGACCTTCTCGGGTGATTTGTCGAAAGAACACCCCTCGGGATCATGACTTGGACGCGTCCGCCCCTCCGGGGAGCCAACCTGCATCCGACCCACCCTGGGCGCGTCCATTCCCGCAGGCTATACACCTTTTTCGTTTAGCCTCGCACCCAGCCACGTTGTCCCCATATCCGGTATGCGTTCCGCACAAAAGATAAGACATTACAACCCCGAACAAGTAAAAAAGTATAGAAGGGTCATAACTAGAACGACTGACGGTTGCAATTAAAATGTTAACACGTTCTAGTGCCGAGACGAGAACAAAGCGATGGTTTCACGCATACCGGACGTTCCAGAATTGAAGATGGCGGCGCCCACGCAGAAAAGGAGTATATAAGACGGCCCTAATCCAACGGGCAGGACTCTCGCTGGGGGAGGCTCTGCTCGACGGAGCCTTCCTATCTTTATCTGATCCTCCCCCTCCGTGATACTGTCCATTGCGCAGCGCGGACCCGACTGGCGATCCTGTCAAAAGGAACAGCGCCTTCATCTCCAACATTGTTGGCCCTCAGGGCAAGCGTGTGACACTTGATCAATAAACACGTCCTTATCCGGACCCAAGGAACCTTCTGTGTTTCTAAGTGGTACCCTATATAAGGGGAAACCCACAACGTATCTTGGTAGTTAAATATATTTACCACATATCAATAGCATTGCAGCACTCTGCTGGCTTAGGTATAATCTTAAATTTGGCGCTGAAAGTTAACTGTCTGATTTTTATGATAAATTGATATCCCTGTGTTTGCAGACCTGCCGCATAATACCCTTTAAAGTGGGTAAGTCTAAACATGAATAACGCTAGAAACAGATGTGCGATGGTAAGTTCCATTCACAAACCCCTCCAGCCTTTCTACTACAGTGCATCAATTGGCAGGAAAGGAGGCGAGTGGTGAAAAGGGAAAAAGCAATCATGGGCACTCGTAGAGCTTTTATTTATTTTTCTTCTTATTTTGCGATAGGTTTCGTGCAGACTAGAATGGCTTAGTGCAGAAATATTCTACTCTCATTCAACCTCTCCTCTCTGTGTAGCTCAGAAGCAGCGCATCCTCATGGCATAACAGGGTTCATTTCAAACAGACGCCTTTTTTCAAGCAAGGTCAGGCAGTCGTTGGGCTCCAGTACCAATGTGGGTCACTACTGACAATAAGAGTTTTAGCAGTACTCTGGATTGCTGTGAATAAATCAATGTCCGAGGCGAGAAGAGACGCAAAAACTAACACAAAAGTAGGAATACAAGCCCTACCGATTGCACTTGCCACGAACTTCGCCCTTCAAACCTTTCATTTTTTTATACTTTTTTATTTTATTTTAGCATGTATATCTTTTTTGTCGCACGATATTCTTTTGCCGTTTGTGTACACATGTAATTCTAAAAAAAAAAACTATCACACAAAGCACACCCATATCTCTGTACGTTCGCTTTGACATCGAAATACATGTATCTTAGTATTTGTATTACAGTATAGACCGACACGCGGAGCGACTCTGTTTACCACAAGCCGGAAGGCCGCGCATGCGCGGTAGCTATGTGGGCAAGAGCAGCCCGGCTCTCCGTGTTTTCGCCATTGCGTTCTATGGCGTGCGCTCGTTGTTGACGTTGTAGGGACGCTTGTATCTTTATTTGTGCGTCGTATTTCCTCACAACGTATGTCGTATGCTATGCCCGACTATTTGAGCTCGCTGCCCGAGCCTGAACGGCAGCGGTATCGAGACAAACTGTGCGTGGACGGCGTTGCCTTCGATGATCCGTACGCCGTAAACAAGGCCTGCTGGACTTCCGACGTTGCTGCCACCGAAGTCGACGGCTCATGTCGTCGTTTATTTAGTTTTTTCGCCAAGCCAGTTCACGGCCGACACGGGTGGCGTACAAGTCTCTCGAGGCCTACGATTACTTCGAGTCGGTTTCCGCACTGCCGGCGGGATCAGCAGTCTGTGGGTCTGCGGAAGTGTGTGTATTCATTAATTATTAAATACACACAGCGTCTTCAAGTCAAGGTATGATATTTTTCCTACCCTCATGACCCAAGGCATGACAAGCAGTAACGCTTTGTCCTTTCTGCAGTCTTGGCGGTAACACGTTACAAGTAACGGCCTTGCCGGTAACGCGTTACTTTTTTTAATAACGTAGTAACCTACTCATTACGTTTTCGACACAGTAACGGGTAACGTACTTAGGTTACTATTTCAAGTACGTAGTTACGTTACTCGTTACTACTTCCCAAGTCTTAAGAAATTACACTTCAATTTTTCCGTGTTTTAGGCGTCAAGCCATGTTTTCTTTGCGTTTTTTCTCGTGAGTATTTAGGTGAAATCGTAAAACGAGATAAAGTAATTATGTTCAGTTTCTGCACGAACATAATGTTTCTTGATATATGACCTGTATCGTCAAACCGTAAAATGTGTTAAATCGTAATTTAAAAAAAAGTAACGCAGAAGTAACGTGCGTTACTTTTTATCGGTAGCGGTAACGGGTTCCTTTTATTTTTAGGGCAACGTAGCTCGGTAACGCGTATCTTTTATTTGCAAGTAACAAAGTAACGTATTTCGTTACTTTTTTTCAGTAACGCCTACAACACGGCCGTTCTGTCGCCGATCCTCTTGTGCTGGGTAGCACGGGCGTAGCGAGCCTCCGACGAGCGCTTGGCCGATGCTTTGTGCGCGAACACCATGGGAACAAATCCGGTGGTCTCGATCAGGCAACGCTTTCCTGCACATAAGCAAGCCTCGGGACGGAGATTGAAATGGAAGCCGCACTTTCCTTCAAGAAAGTGTTGCCGCACAAACGGTCGTTCGCGCAAGGCGACGATTCTTTTCGATCCACGAATATTATCCACCTTTATGCCTTTCAGAGTCTGCCGGGAACTTGTGGAAACTCACTCCGCTACTTTTCTTGTACATTTCGGTGCAATTAACGGCAACACAGCTTCGCGGCATGCTGAAATGCTATGACGCCCATGCGAAACGTGCGCGCTTTTGCCCACACCCCCCGGCTCCGACGCGATCGCAGCGCCGCCGCAGCTCCGTGACGTCAAGCCGCGTGTCGGTGTATATATTTCCGAGTGTCTCTTCCCAGCCTTGAGTCAAGCCAGGATAGGCAGAGATACTCGCAAAAGTATTACAGGGGTTTCCTCGCAAATGAAGGTGTGTGGCGCTACACCGGAGGCTTGGTAAGAAAGCAGGCAGCTGCGCACGGCCTTTTTAGAAAATGCGAATTCCTTTCGCTGTTTTTTTTTAATCTTATTCGGGACTGATTTCAATCCCTGTTCGAGTTTCGTTCATACAGAATACATGTGATCAAATCCCACTCTAATTTGTCCGATCTATATTCCTATATTTTTGTTTGTTTTACCTACTTAGACTTGCAAGCGTTTAAAGGGTTTTAATTCACCTCGTCCAAAACATTTCGTGAAACTGATAGAAGCCCCTCGGTCCTTTTATTGTGTAGGTTCTCTCTTCCCTGACTACAGTGTGTATAGGTTTACTTAGAATCCTGTTTGAGAACGACAGCAGCGTGAACTTTGGTTCTGATTTCAAAAACAGACGCTTAATGTTTTGGAGATTGTGAAAAGTATATTGAGTGTAGACCACTTCAAAATATGAACGCATTATTATTAGGCGGTACACTTTCCGGTTCTAAAAAGACACCGGTATACAGCCGTCGGTGTCACACATACAAATTCAGACAAAACCAAACCACCGATAAACATTAGTTTGCACAAAATACACAAAATTCGTTAAAGTAAAAATCAACCGATTATCGAAGAATATAGTTTAGCTACTGCTTCTGCTGTCAAATCCTGCCATCTTATGTTGATCTTTCAGTTTTTTATTAGAGGGTATACAAAGTATCACTGTGTTTAGCATATGTATAAAACAAATAATCAAAATACGCCGATATTTCAAAATAAATCAACACCGAAATCGTCTGCCAATTTTGCTTGTAAATAAACACGGGAAAATCAAGTCTAATTATAAGTGATTGTTTGAAATTAAATGCAGAACGATGTTCTAATAAAAACACATTTCTTGACATACCGCGTGCCAACAGAAATAGCAAAAATGTAATAAAATTAAATAATGGTACCTGCCCCTATTTTGGAGTGTACACAATCGGCGGACCAGTAAACGGGTGCTGACAAGATTGATTATATATCCGCTTTTAAGTGAGAGATTATCGCGAAATGTTCCAGCGATATCAACTATCTAAATGTATACTTCATTTGAGTGCCTTAGTACCTCCCGTGGCGAACACGGGGTCAATGTATTACCTTCTTTACACGTTCTCTTTTTATGGGGAACACTTATAAACGTGAGCTCTTTGGGTGGTAACTGACACCTTGGAACTGAAACACAATATTTGTGTGTTTGATAGTATGGGGATGCCGCGAAATTTTTCGAACCCAAGTTTCGATGATCGAACCAAGCGGTCAAAAGTTCAAAGATTACGAATTTTCAAACTTTCTATACTGAAAAATTCGACGGAAGTAGAATTTTCGAACTTGTTAAACTGAGAAGTTCGACGCTTTCGAAATTTCGAGCTTCGCACGTTCAGAAATGAATGCAGTTCGAACCTCTGAACTTATTACTCTAGAAACTTTGATCGTTTCGAAACTTTCGACCTTTTTACGCAGAAAAATTTGATGCTTCTCTAACTTTCGAACTTGAAAGATAAAATATTCGATGATTTTCGAACTTTCAAACTTCTTGCACTAAAACTTCGAAGCTTTTTAAACTTTCCAACTATCACAGCTAAGTAGTCGTCGAGTAGATAATGTACGAACTTTCGAACTTATTTATCTAGAGAAACCGGACATTTTCCAACTTTCGAATCCTGAAAAGTCGAAAATCCGACGAACTTCATACTTTTAGGGTAAAAGTTAAAGTTCGTTGAACTTCGAAAGACCGGAGGGCGGTTTCATTTGGATTCAGCAGTGAGGTACATCGTAATTTTTTTTCTCGAATTTTTACATGCGGTGCCGCATTCTTTGCTAAAGACAATGCCGTTCATTTCAATTTTCTGGCATGCTTAGTTTTAAAGGAATAATTCCCGAAGGAGCGAGGAAGGACGACAGGCTTTTGAAAATTGTCGTTTGTGCATATTTGAAGCGCGCTATACCGAAGCTAGCTATAGTAGAGATGTTACACTTTCTAAGAATGATCTATGCATAGGCTAGGTAAGTGTCGTTAGGATATGATTATTGTTATTCAAGATATGAGTTTCAAAGAAATGTCCAAACATGTATCAACGGGCAATTGTGCCCTAAACTAGTAATTTTTTCATCCAAATTGTTTTGAGGTATCGCATTTAAATTAACACCCACAGACAGTACCTATCATTTTCATCTGCAGAATACAAAATAATGTATTTATTGTTTTTGCCCAATAAATGAACTCATAAGGGAAGATTTTTAACTTGCTCAAGTTAAGCTTGTCATTAAAAAAAAAAGCCATTTTTTTACTGTTTTTTTGTTATTTTCTCGCTTCACGTTCCTGGGACGTGTTTCTTTTAGCCTGTACAGATTTTGGTAGGACGCACTTGTTTCACAGTTCTGAACCTCTGAATATGCAAGAATACAACAGCTTTTCATCCCCGCATTTATTGTTATGTTTATTTTTTTTACCAATGGCACAGTTATTTCAATCGAAAAGACACAGTTTTGAACTTCCGAACAACTAAGCATGTGACGAGTAGTGCCTCCTGACAACGAGTTTCCAACAATGACCATCTACGCGATCTTGTATGCAGGGAAGAGCGACAGTAGCTATACATATCCATAAATAATTTCAAATTAAAGTAAGCTCGACTACACCCTCTTTCCTCGTATTGTTTTCTTTAACAGTTCGGAATGTTTAGGGGGAGGGGGAGGGGATGGCTGATGGCGAAGTGGGTACCTGAATAAAGATAAAGATAAAAAAACTGTCGCCTTCTGTGCTTTTTGCTCGGCTTTTCCTCCCCCGGAAAATAAACCTCCAAAACAATTACAAACTAAACTTAACTATATGCCAGCGTCACTCGGGCGACGTTTGATCGGATTACTAGCAGCGTGCAAGGGGGTGTGGAGGTAGTTTGCCAGATCGCTTCAAGGTTTTTCTGAACCTCAACCTCCTGCCCGCCCCTGGCCCTTTCGAACTGGATGAGTATCGTAAAGCAGTGCGTTCGTGTGATCACTACTGCGTGATGCGGGTTAAAGACCAGGTCACATTTACTAATCTATGGTCACACGTCACTCTGCACTGGCAAATATTCCAGCACATCCGGGACACTCGTCGTCTCATTTAATATGCCTGACCAACTTCGGGCAGTCTAAATATCACACTCGAACTTTTCTAAACATGATTTCATGAAAACTATTGAGGCGTGAAAACGTTATTTGCAACTGAAACTGTGGAGGAACATGAAAACCGGACTTCGAAATTTGCGGACTGGGACTTAAAAGAAATCCGAAATCTTCGAAGTTTTTTTTTTCGAATTTAGCCCTAAAACAGGATCGAAACCTTCGACCTTTCCAAACTTTGTGTAAAAAGAAATTCGAAATATTCGAATTTTTTACCTTTATGACTATAAAAATTCGAAACAGTCGAAGGTTTCAAATTTCGGATCGAAATAAAATCGAAATCTTTGAAATTTTCGACCTTCAGATTTAAAGAAATTGGGAATCTTCGACCTTTCAAAACTTCAGATCCCAAGTAAGAAAATATTCGAAATATTCGAACCCGCACTTTTAGAAACCGTGAAAGCTTCGAACGTCTACAATTGGAAACTCGGCGGTGTTCCAAAGGTGGTGTTCCAAAGTTGCGAACTTTTTGAATTGGAGCCTCGGTACGGGTCAAAAATATCGAAATCTTTCGAATTCGAACCTAAGTTCGGTTTGAAAATATCGAAACCTTTCGATTTCGTATATAGGGTGGTTCGGGACATCGCTACTTGATACTAATAACAACGAAGCCTGAACAGGGTTACATCTGATCAATTATACATAGTACTGTGAAATTTGGTTTCATTTAATATACTTTCAAACGAAACAATATATGTTGGGTCAATTATTATCTCGAACAAAACTGAAAGCCGTAAATTTCCGGAAATATTTAGTTATTGATTTTGTATTCGAAACTAAGAACCGGAAACAGAGATTAAAATTTGGGCTATCTTAACAGTTTACGATTACCGGAAGCTTCATCAAAACTTTGTACCTGTCGGAAAACAAGGAAACTGTGTATATGAGTTTTGAGGTAAAATAAAAGTCTTCCTGTTTTTGTAAAAAGAAATTTGTTTGTATCTTCAGATAATTTAAATGGTTTGAATACTGCGAACTTTTGTTGTATTTGAAGTTAAGGCAAAGTGTAAATACGAAATGCAAGATTAATTTATACATAGTCACCATGTTCAATATCGTTATTATAAGTAAAAGCTATCTTAGAAAAAATTTAATACAAGAGAAACTGTTAAAAGTACAAATTTTCCAAAAGTCTTCTCAATGAGGGATCTCTCTCTCTCTCTCTATATATATATATATATATATGCAAAAGTAGGGTGCGCAGACACAGCTGCCGTAGAATGATAACAATAAAATCTAATTTAATGGCAAAAGTCACACAAGAAAAATGTTGTATTAGTTTACAAGAATAACCAAGGATAGGCACAATGACTCTAGTACGCGAGGAAAAAAAATGAAAAAGGACGGAATGAAAGTCAAGGAAAAATCAAGCACTTGCAAAATATATTTCTAAATCGAAAATAGAATGAAGAATTAAGAATAAAAAATGAATAATAATAAGAAAGGGGCCTGACGTCCGTCGACGTTTCGACAGTAGCGCTGCCCTATTCAGGACGGCAGTGCCACTGTCCTGAAGCTGGAGCGTCACCTCCACCTTGCACCACGACAGCTAGAGCGTCGTGGTACGAGGTGGACACAGTGCGTGAAACAGCAGGAGCAGCGACGACGAACTCATGAATGGGGCATAGCCGGAGTATCCAAAGCCCTTGAGGCCAGAGTAGCCGAATCCTTTGCTCAGTCTGACAGCATGGCCCTAACCGAGGCCGTAGGGATAGTCGAGACGGTGTTCGTGACTGAGGCTGTAGCCGCAGCCAAGACAGCCCATGACGTCTTCAGCGAAAGCGCTGGTTGCCAGTGCCAGAAGGATGCATGCCCGGAACTGGGAAAAGGTCAGGCATCTATATTAGGTGAAGGTCTAAGCGAAGTATACTCGTTGGTCAATATACAGGGCGTTGTTTTTATAGAATACAGAGTTCTAAAAAGGCCGTAAAACCTACGTAAATTCAGTTCGTGAAAGTGAGTTATACAGCCAGCGGACATTATGTTCAATATAGAATTCAACTAATAGAAAAACAATTTGCAAATAATTACTAATTTAATTTTAATGAGACGTTTTAGATAAATATGTTTATACATTTATACCTGATAAATGCAGGCAATCATTATTAAAGGACAACCCATATTTATGAATGGTGGTTCGAGCACGGAGTTTGAGTTATTCATTGCCAAACCATGTTCTGGAAATCTCTCGATAGCAAAACAAAACCCGCGACGTCCGCTGGAAGGACAATCCTCGTTTAACGCCAGAGGGTCCGTTCTTAATGATAAAATTTCCGTCACTTTTGCCTCTCAGCGCGTTGAAGCATAACCTTTTCGTTTAGTACCTATGTTCAGGTAGTTTTCTTAAACGCTTTTCATTGGCATCGCGCAGCAAAGCGAAGCTAATTGTCACGGAGGGAAAGGTGACTTATCGCTTTAGTTCAACTTCTACGGAACACCGTGTGCACCAACTCTGGCGCGCTGTGACGGAAAATAATGAAGTAAAATTCGTTCTTAGCGCGGGACCCCCCGGCGTCAAACGAGGGCTGTCCTTCCGGCGCAGGGATTACACGTTTGGTTGCGGTATCGAAAGATTGCAGGACAAAATGGACAATAAATGACTCGAACTGCGTGCTCCATCAGGGATTTTTATTAAAAAAACTGGGCTGGAATTCAGAAGTCATTACGTCCATTTCTTAAAGATAAAGATGGACACTAAACGTCTATTAATTGAAAAAGGTCTAGGAGAGACAGCGTGCCTTATACTTTTTGTAAAATCACAGTCTTGCAAGTCACGTCTTTAAATTTGATTTCTCTATATGAATTTTCATTTCATTTATCTACTCTGAAGGCCGAAGCATTACAGAGAGGAGTGGTGAAAAAATACAACATGAACATAAACACAGCAGGGGATTACAAAAATGATTGCAAATGGCATTTTTGAAACGGTCGGTGTCAGTGATTGAAGCCATGGAGGCGGGGAGGTGGTTCCAGTCTGTGCAGGTTTTTGGAATGAATGAGTGGAAGTGCAAATTGGTGCGGCTGCTTGGGACGCCAACCTTGAACTGATGGTCGCTGCGGGAAGAAATGTACGATGGTGGCAGAAAGAGAGAGTCACTGAGTAGAGAATTGAAATGATAAACCTTATGAAAGAGACAAAGACGATATAGTTTACGACGCAATGAAAGGTCGGGTAAGTTAAGATTAGATTTCATAGAAGTGACACTGGCAGTTTGAAAGTAATTTGAGAAGATGAAACGCGCGGAACGGTTTTGAATGGCTTCTATTTGAAGAATAAGGGAGTTAATATGGGAGTCCCAGATTGATGATGCATATTCAAGCTTTGACCTCACTAAAGTTTTATAAAGTATGAGTTTCAAGTTAGGAGGGGCTAAAGAAAAATTACACCGTAGATAACCGAGTGCGCGATTAGCATTACTCGTGATGTAGTCGACGTGATCTTGCCATGAAAGGTTAGCAGAAATGATAATGCCAAGATATTTGTAGGACGAAACTTGCGTTAGGCGAACACCGTTAAGTAAGTAGTCACACAGTAGGATGTGATTTGAATGACGTGAAATTCTCATTGACTTACATTTGGCAGGGTTAAGTTTCATTAGCCAGGTGTCACACCAAAATGAAATGTTATCGAGGTCAGACTGAAGAGCAGGATGATCAGCAGGTTCCAGAATTTTGCGATAAACAACACAATGCTTTGGGCCCTGACCTGATGTGTAACACGAATTGAAATGACACCGCCACGTCAACGCGCTGGCATTGAATCATGAATTAACCAAGCTCATATGTATAAAAAAACAATCAGTTATATGACAGTTTTTGCTGTCCTCACGATTTTTATCTGAACACTTTGAACAAAAAGTGGTCTGTTAATGGTGCGGGCGGCAATATAATCTTTTTAATGGCTAGGATCCCGTGCTCCTTGCTTTATCTTTGGCTGTTGTTCCTGCGAATGGACAGTTCCCGGATCCGGGAGGCGTCCTTCAACGAAGAGCTCGCGCTTGCAGCATAGTTGGGGAATTGTAGGACATTGCAAAAAGATGGGAAGCAAAAGCGAAAAAAGGGCAAATGAAAAGCGATAAGCATAATCTATGTGAATACGTTAAAAGGGCAGAGCTGCTTTTCGAGTGAAAATAAATCGACGAGGTGAGATCATTATTGCATGCCATTTCTAGCGCATGGAAACCGCGGGACTCGAGTCCGGTTGCCTGCGGGCCGCAGGCAACCGGCTACAAGTCCCGGTTTTCATGCGCGAGAAATGCGTTCTAGCGTATACGGCTACCATAAACAGTCACTCGACTCAAGAGTAATCACATGGCTCTGCCATTTAGTCACTCCCGGAGTGTCTGATGTAACATTCTATTTGTAAAGCCACACGCTCCACTGGTCCAGTTCGTTTCCAAATGGTTTCAAGTCGCTCTCTTCGCGAATATTAACTCGACAGCTACCGCATATAAAGTATAGCCATAGATCTGTGTAAATTCAAGAAATGTATAATATACCTTTACTGATCTCAAATATCTTACATGTATTCATTCCAAAGTGTGTTTCGTTTTTCATATGCTTTTTAAACTAAAGAACGATTTTGTACTATACCTTGCCTGTGAAAGAACTCTTAGTGCTTATAATATTCTCAGAGAAAAAGAAACGTAAAAAGGGCGGGTTACAATTTTTCACAACCATAGTACATATCTAAGTTCTGGATCGTCCCATGTAGGGAGTAACTAGTGTCCCTGTAGTGCACTGCAACATATGCATATGGTGGACAAAAATTCGACTATTTCTTTACGACTATTTTTATACAAAATAAAAGCCTTTTATGTTTTTTTTTTATTTACCAAAAAACCTGCTTCGCCGTGAGGCATTATTGCAGGGGGTGGGTTCCATACAAACACTTTGTTTTAGAACACAAGTAATACACAAAAAAAAACAAAAAAAACACTTTCTATGGATCAATAAGGAAATTAAATAAAAACATACTGTCTCTAAAAACACTACCCAATTGAAAATTCAAAAAACCAAATTTGCCGCAAGCACATCTTTCGGCCACCTATTAGACTCTTCTATGGTTTTCGGAAAGAAAGAAAAAGCAAAGGTGTCGGTGCGGCAAGAGTACGGTCGGAACTTTAATTTAACCATAATTACATCATGCCAACAAACATTTCTGAAAACAAACAAACATTCGTCTGACACGTATTTAGCTTCAGTAGCTGTGGTAAGAAATGTATTTATTTTTGGTGTGAGTACGACGTCAAATTTGTTGGCTGTTTGCATTTAGGTGTGCTGTTCTCTATCCATTTATCATTACGACCCGTCGTTGTGTTTTAATTAATTTCACTTAAATAAAAGTCGCCCTTATTTGCTCTTTGATATTATCAGCTCACTAAGGACTGGGCCCTTACAAAAATGAACAATGAGTTTCAATTGAGCTTCTAATGAGTTTTTATAGAGTCAAATGAAACTCATAAGAAACTCAACGTTAAATGAGTTTTATCATTACAAAACTAATATTTATTCTTTTGATTTTACTCATTACACATTCAAATGAGTGTTATCATTACCCACTCAATATATATTCTTTTGAATTTACTGATTACAAATTCAAGTGAGGTTTATCGTTACCCAATCAATATAATTTCTTTTGGGTTTACTCATTACACATTCAGATGAGTGTTATCACTAAGAACACAATATCCATTATTTTGAGTTTACTCATTAAAAAAATTGCAATGAGTTTTATCGTTACCGACTCAATATCCATTCTTTTGAGTTCACTCATTACAAATTCCAACGAGTTTTATCGTTACCCAGTCAATATTCATTCTTTTTGAGTTCATAAATGTACTGATTACTAATGCAAATGAGTATTATCATTAAGAATACAATATCAGTTCTTTTGAGTTTATTCATAGATACTCCAGTGAGTTCTACCATAAGGCACCCAGTAGAGATCAGCTGATTCACAGTGGAGGAATTCGATAAAGGTAAAGGTGAAGATAATCATGAATGCAGATTGCCTGCTATTCAGAAGACATTCTCCTCAAATAAAGTTATGTTCAAAATTGCAATCCAATAACTTCTCATATTTATTAACCATTTATTAACCCTTCTATGAAATCAAAACATATTCAATTATTCCCATTCTCAACTAGCACACTGTCTCGGGCGATCAAAATGACACAGCGATAGACATAATGACTCAATACAGCATCTGCTCCCAAACTTCCCTACGCGCGTAATCCACTAAAATATAAAATATATCCTGCCATGACCCCGCCCCCTCCTCCATTCGCATTTCGCTAGACCACAAGTCTTACCATCTCAGTGCATTAGCAGTAACATATTGAAATTGACTCTGAAATTTAGTTTCTCAGGTAATACAGGTAATTAAAAGTTAACAAATTTAAAACCATTGGAAAAAAAAAAGAAACAAGCCAGCAGTTGTTTTGCGACTTCGCTAGATCAGTCACGACACCCCTGGGGTTCGCGCCTCACAGTTTGGGAAGCACTGCTGTTTAATATTACAAATACAGAGTGCTGCTTAGAACATTTTTCAAATCATTTATAAGTAGCAACTGTTGATTTAATACCACGCAAAAATTTAAACCAACTCTCACACAGTCTCACGGAAACATAATCCCAAGTTTCCACAGAATAAAAACCGGTAAGAACAAGGCGAAATACACACTAGACTGATTAATTAACTCTGAGCTGCCATTTTGTTTGAATTCAATACACATGAAAATAAAAGAGGAATAGGAATGCCAATAGGCATGGTTATAATGCAATTAAATGCAAAGGTGCAAGCGAGCTGGACAAGAATGCCGAAAATAATCCCTGGAGAGGGGGAACAAGAGGGACAAAGGACAAACACAAATCTCCAAACACAGCTAGGTGACTGGTGCGCGACCGAAAAAATCCGCCTGGTCCGGATTTTGCATACCTTTTGGTCCTATAGGAGGTTGGACTGCTCCCATAGGGACTTTATCGGACCATTAGGAATGAAATGTTTTGTTGGCCAAACAGGAAATCTAGGCCAATTGTGCATGTATATTTGAGCAATAAAAACCAATTAGACGTATGTCTGTCAGGAGGATTTAAATGCATATTGGACGCAACAATTGAGAATCGGATCAATGGGAACACGTTTCTGTGCTTTTGGAAAGTTGTTTTTGGACGAAGCTCATATATTTGTCAGACATCCAACTGAGTTAAAAATAGTCCCTGTCAGAAATACACCGGCCCATTTGATGCATGTGTAATGTAGCCTGGGCTGTATGATGCAAATATCTGTTCCACGTCCAAAGAATGTGTTGCTAGAATTCCAGCATGTATAAAAGTACATTAGTCAAGTTAATTACGCGACAGTGTTACGCTTATTTTTCAAAAATTTTGGATGGCAAGAATGGTTTCAGCCCAGGCTGAAACCAAAAATTATTAATAAAAGTAATCTTTAACAATTATTAAAAATTATTAATAATTGATAAATATTAATTAATAATAATTAATATTTATTAGTAATTATTAATAATTACTACTAATTATTAGTAATTATTAATAATTACTAATAATTATTAGTAAATATGAGTAATTTACTAATAATTACTAATAAATATTAGTAAATTATTAGTAATTTACTAAAAATTTATTAGTAAAAATAATTTACTAAAAAAATACTGTAAGCTGAGTGTAAATTAAAAGTAATCTCCCCAAAAAATAAAAAAATAAATTTTCTCCCCACTGCATTGCACCAGAAACTAATAGCGCGTCGGCGCTAATTGTGATTTCCACATTTATTTCCTGTGCTTATAATAATAACTGTATTCACCCTCTTTTACTCCTAAGTTTCTAAAGACATATTTACGGCGCCCCTCTATCGCGATTTGGTCAGTTTCGGTTTCAGTATTGTAACTTTTACTGCTTTCGGTTTCGTATTGTCAGAATCGCGTCTTCGACGCCCCATCGGTAGCGACACCAGTTCTTTGTTTTTTTCTTTTTCCGTCATGGTTGCGCGACCTTTGAGACCGTTGCCGTTGCGTTGGGTACATGTGTTTTGCGGGATGGAAATGCCTTTAGACATGGAAATGTTCTAATTTAATCAAGTTTATCTATCTGTGAAGTTTCGTCTTGTGATGATTATGTTCAAGAAGAGCGCGGAAGACCGGCGACGCGACAGAACGAGCAACTCGACGCAGTTGGTAAGCTTGCTTCTTTGTTTGCATTGTAAGTAGACGCCTTGAACGAGAAGTGAACACTAGGGAGTTTTAGAATAACGTCCGCAACCCCAAAGAAATGACGTCTTCGCTGCTGTGCATGCGCAGACCCAAAACAAGCATTCGGGCTCGAGCTTTGGGCCCGTTATTTCTCGAAAATAGCGTGGGTACCGCAAAAGGCGGCGCCCACGACATCTCTGTTGATCGCGTCTTTGACGCCGTCGCCCGCGCGGGAACTGCGTGAGTCGCACTCGGCGCGGTCGATATGGTCGAAGCGTATTGAAAACGCCACGGATCGCTGGAGTCACAGCTCAAAGCTATCGAAGCGCGTCTACTTACGATCGCGGAAGACATGTAAACATGAATGGGTAGTCGATCGTCTGGGCTTCGTAAGTACAACAGAGCAGCTTGGCAGGTACAAAAACAAAACATACAGCATTGAGTATAAAACAACTATAAAACTGTTACTCTAGACAAAAAACATGTTTAATTTTCAAGATATAACGTTCTAACTTCCAAATAAAAGCTGTCGCGACATCTTGGTGGCGTTTTAAGCGCCAGATGCTTGCGTTTTGGGGGTCCCCGGCAGAGAAACGCTATTCTAAAACTCTTCGCCGCAATCCTCGCTATTTTGCCCTCCGTAACGCGCGATAAAGTAGCGCCCGGTAGTCTAAAACTCCCTATTTTCTCGGCACACGTTTGCTCGTTAAGCTAGATTTTTTTTTTTTTTTGAGCTAGTTGGGTTTGTTTTATTCGTCCTTATGTTTGTATCTGTGCGTAGCGTAATGAAAAGTTGCCACTCATTTTGTGTATGGCCCGAGAAAGTGTAGCTTATGTCAACAGAGCACTTATTGAATTCCAAATGCTACTTTCAGTTCGTTGCTTTAGAAAATGTCTTATTGGTCTAGCAGTGTACTGATGTCATTCAACTAAAAATTGATTACATTGATCATACTTCATTACATTTCAGAAGTTAGACTTCCTTGGAATTCGGTTCATGCAGAGCCAATATTCCTTTGCAGTCAAAATTGTTCAAGAGGATAGAAATTTTTTGTTTTGAAGTTATGGAAGTGGACTGGATGGGTACTGTTAGGACAAACTTTGGTCCCCTGACTTTCTGGAATTGAACTGGGTTTACATTTGTCTGTTAGAATTTTTGATAAAGCAGTTGTTCCTTTCTGCGTCTTTTTTTTTTCTCTTTCATTTTGCAACTGTGATGTGATCAAGCCGAGGGCCGCAGTTATTCCTAAATGAAGCAGCAGCAGTGTGTTCCCAGCTTGCGTCACGTTGATTCATTTCAAGGCATGTCACAATGAAGAGGAACCGACCAAAACTGCGGAGGAACCTCCGGCAAAGAGAAGGAGCGCAGAAATGAGTCGCATCCGCCGACTGGAAGAACACGAAGACTGATTGGAGAAAGTCCTCCTGGAGCGCATAGACAAGATCGAAGAAGGTTGCCGAAACATAGAAACCCGCTTCAATACACTCATTGCCACGGTCACGGAATGATTGGACACCATACCCAACCTCATACCTACGCAGCAATGGCAACAACATTAAAAGTGTGGATCTGGAACTGCCGAGGCCTCAAAAACAAGAAAGCAACACTGCTGCAGCACATCAAGAATCAAAAACACAAACTGGACGCAATACTGCTGCAAGAAACAATAAGCCGAGACCCAAAACTCTCGGGATAAAGAGCCCACGCGAAAGAATTGGGACAGAATCAAAGAGGGATATGCACATTCGTCCGAAAGGGCATCAACTCGCTAGAACACGATTGCAAAGGGGACCGAAAACTCGAAAAGCAAACCATTGAAATCATAGCGGAGAAGGAGAGCATCTTCTTAACCAACGTCTACAGCAACCCCAAGCAAAGATGACAAAGATTCAAGAACCTCTTCCACGAGAACATTAGGAGGGCTGGGGACAACACGCTCGTCATCGCGGGAGACTTCCATGCACCGCACACGGGCCTGGGGCACCACACCACCTCGTACAAAGGCCGAACCCTAATACAAGACGCGACCGAAGCCGACCTAATACTAATCACAGACCCTAGATATCCAACCCTCGTGGGAAGGAAGTCGACGGACAGGGACACCACACCCGACCTTGTCTTCACCAACGAGGAAGAGACCTGCTGGAAAAATACGGAAGAAGACCTGGGGAGCGACTACTGCATAGTAGAAATCATCATCCCGCTAAAAGGCACCACTCAGGAAATTCAACTACACCAACTGGGACGCGTTCAGACAATTGGCGCCCACGGGAAAGATCGCGGACATCGAAGAATGGACGCGAGACCTGCAAAGGGCGACCACAGACGCATCTCGAGAAATAGAAACGACCGAAGACACCGAAGGCAAGATGGACAGCAGACTGGCGCATCTCGTGGAAGCCAAGCAATCCATCCTCACCCGATGGAAGAAACAACGACTAGACAGAAGACTGAGGAAAAAAGATTGCGGATATCAACTGAGCAATCCACGAACACTGCAAGAAACTATCGGTACAGCAGTGGGAAGACACGTGCTACGCGGCCGACGGGCAGATGCATAACGGAGCAACGTGGCGCCTGCTCCGACACCTGCTAGACGGGACGAAAACCAAGGGATTCCAGCACAACAGACTCGCGGGCATAATCCAAGCGGCACTACGCGAGCTAGGTGAACGAGAAACCAAGAAACGGCTACTGGACAAGTACCTCCCTGTCACGGAGAAGGAATGCCACCCAGACTACGACGGTCAGTCAAACGAAAAGCTCGACAGAGATCTCGAGGTGTGGGAAGTAAAGGCAGCTCTCCAGAAGGTGAACAGCATGTCGTCTCTGCTGGTGCTGTCGAGGAAAATTTAAAGGGTAAATATTGCAGCTGCAGTTTTTTTTTTCTGTCCCTGCTACACTTCCTGTGAATTTCTCTGCATGCTTGGTCTTTTTTTTTTCATGGTACTGTAAACTTTTGTTATAGTCCGTTGCAACTATAGAATAGCAGAAGCCCCTCCCACAATTCCCTTTGCTTGCCATGATTGGTGGTGTCCTCTCGGCTCTCCTCCTCTCTAGTGTTTCATTACTAAAAAGAGTGAAGGGCTTTGTGGGAGGGGCTTCTGCTATTCTAGAGTTGCAACAGAGCGACCTCGGTTAATTTAATCATTTCGAAGAGTCCTAGCGGGCACCCATGCATTTTTATGGGAATGACTCTGCATCATATTTTGAACCGAGAAAATGACCCCACGAACAGGAAAGCACGGGCCTTCTGCTACAAAATTAACCGGACCAAACTTTGATTTCAAGATAGACCAGAAAAAGTCGACCCCTGTCTTATAAACGGTAGTAACAGAAATCCTGTGCTATACTCGCGGTCAACTTTCTGTGGCAATCCGTAGAGAGGAGGAAAGTGCGTGTACAGCGGTTGGTGCACCCTCTCCCCTAGCATTGACTGCATTGCCACAGAAAGCTGACCGCGAGTATAGTCTCGCCACAATGGAAAGCCATTGCTATGACCCCCATCTTGATTTCTTTAATGCTTGTTATGGCTGTTTTCACATCTGGTATTTTTTCTGTTCTTTGGCCAAAAGTGAGTGGCAGGTCGCCATAGGTTTCCAGAAGAAAGCGGTCACATATGCAGAAATTTCTAACAAGTTCGTAGCGCAGTGGCGCTTCGCCGCAACCGAGGAAAAACTCTACGGTATTGTTGGTGCAAAACATTAAGCCTCACGACTAGCAGCAACTTAATCGTAGATGTACTGCACCATACGGCGTTTATTTGAGCTCTACTCCACACAAAATATTACAGGGGCACTTAGGTATCCCTTTGTGGATTGAATGCGAAAGCATTGCCATTCCTAACGACACTTCCTTTTTTTTTTCCTGTATTGTTAGGAATGGCGATACTTTCGCATTCAATCCACGTAGGGATACCTAAGTGCCCCTGTAATATCTTGTTTTTTGCGTTACATCATGTGGCGTCACACATTATGGTACGTCATATCGTCACGTGAAGTGTGATGTCATCGAACCAGGGACTTTATTTTTATGACCATCTTTCGGGCACATCAATGCCGATGCTGTCGTTTGCCGTAATGGGACAAGCTTCTTTTTGAGGGGAGAGTAATGCCGCATTCCGAAGCGGCTGAGATAGCACAGCAGCTAGCATGCCCTGCTCTCACACAGCAGCACTGTGTTCGAATTTCAGCCGTGGAAGCACATTTTATTCTTTCTTTTATTCCTCTGTTCGCATTTGGTACCACTCGGTTAAAGCTGCCGGACGCCGGATTTTCCGCTCCATGAACATATAATGCTTTCGCATTAAAAAGGCACATACAGTCAGGAATGTGCCTTTTTGTGTGGTAGAGTCGCACAGCTGCCCACCACTTCGAAAATCACAACTGAAGTATGAGGGGGCACTAGTGATCAACAAATGAGGTTCACGCCATTCATAGGTGAAGGATCCATTTGCCGTTGATCGCAATCCTGCACCTCGTTAGCTCTAACCGGCAGGATAGTCAGCTCGGCAGACTCGTCGGCTGAATCATCCGGGTGTAGTTTAGCGTTGTCCTTATGCTGCTTCAAGCAGGGATGCATGCGAACAGTGCGCAAAACACATGCCTCTTGCCAACACTTCTAACTACATTGCTGGTCGTGACGTGCGGTCATGTTTGCCCTAAGAAGTTTGTAAGACACTTTGGATGATGTCGTAATATTCCGTTGTAAGTCACACAAAAGTTGCGACAATTCTGTTTCGTTCATCATCCAGACATCATCCAAAGTGTAAGACACTTTGGATGATGTCTCGATCCTCCCAATAATTCAAACTGTGTATTGCATCGATTATGAAAGCTGCAGTTGATACACACCCATTCGGAGCATTGCTTTATGATCCGCATAGAACCCTATTACCGTTTTCTTCCTGTCCATTGTGATTAAAAATACTTTTTCAAGATAGTAAACAAACACAAAAAAAATACACAGAGACAAGAAGTGGGCGTAAAACACTGGCTTGTCTACGATCATAAACCAATTGGCCCAAATTGCTATATTAATTCTTCGAGATGCTTATAAGTCGTAGCTTCTCTATGTTCAAATTTGGTAAACTTCCTAAGTGACAACATCTGCTCGCTTATCTTTGGTAGACCTTGTCAAAAGCCAAAATAAAAGGCTGCAATGCGGCGGCAAAAAGAGTGAGAGATTGATTCTCGCAGACTCGGGGGCAAAATATACTTTTGCACCATTGTGCCCCTGACAATGTTATTAGTGCCACTCATTAAACTATCAAGGTAGTGTGAAAATGTAGGTATTTTAAATGTGACTTTCCGCATTTAAGGCTGGTTCATACATACAGTGCAGCGCTAACTCTGCCCTGTTAAGTCAACGAGTCAGTGCTACTTCCATGGCTTGTATCATGTGTTCTGAGTTGCCTCCTTTCTTACAAAAGACCAATGTCCCGGTTTGTAATACTGATTCAGCACTGAGGTACTGCTGCACTGTGAACATGATACCTTGCTCGGACATTGAAGTTTAGATGAGCAGATCAATGTGTAACTGTGCATCTTTTTTCTTTATAGGTTACCAGTACTCCCGTGGACGCGAAGGCAGTACAATGTCTCCCGTGGACACGAAGGCAGTACAAGGTCCGCCATGGACACGAAGGCAGTGTACCATAGACTCGAATTTCACATTTTTAATAAACCAGTTATTGCTCCTTCCCACGGTTTTATGCAGGCATTTCCTGAACCCTGCATGAGTATATAGGCAAACATATAAGTGACACTTGCACTCACTTTCCCCTTCCCTCAAAACAGCGGTTACATCCAGACAACATATCATACAACCTATTGTCGTCTTCCCTCTGAGAGCTCTATCTAGAAACCTATGCTAGGAGTATAATTTCTAATACATTTCATTTGAAAGTCTAGTTACACTGCTTTCAGTCTCTGTTGAAAATCAAATGTTTTTTTCTGCTGCGTTGCAATTGAGGTTTTGATGGGCCCTCTCATTAGGTATTTTCCGACTCGTTGGAATATACCTAAGGAGATGGCACGTCAAAAACCTCGGTTACAACGCGGTAGAAAAAAACATTTGATTTTCAACAGAGACTCAAAGCAGTGTATCTAGACTTTCAAATGAAATGTATTAGAAATTCTTAAGAGGTGGAACGGCAAAACCTTAATTGAAACGCGGTGGCCAATAGTTTTCGTAAACTCCTTAGGGACTCGTTACAAAAAATCGATTGTTTTTCAACACAAACTCAAAACGGTGTCAATAGACTTTCAAATTATATTCATATGAAATATATTAGAAACTTTATGCGGTAGCTTTGTCGAAACTTCAATTGGAACGCGGTGGCCAATAGTTTTCGTAAACTCCTTACGGATTCGTTACAAAACTCATTTGCATTTCTACTGAGACTCGAAAAGATACTCCATAAACGTTGAAATGAAATTCATTAAAATTTTTTGTAAGGGGGTACAGATATTTGAAAAAACTATTTGAGAATACAGAACACAAAAGAACAAAAATGAAAGCCGTTTGCAACTCTGTAACGCCGAATTAGAGCGCAGCTCTTGAGAAGGAGGATGGAAGGGTATTGAGGGGAGGGTATACCCCTCCTCCTTCCCTCGTCATCCTGCCTGATACTCCTCCTCCTCTCTCCTCCTCCTCGTCCTCCTCTCCTCCTCCTCCTCCTCCTCCACCCCCCGTGCCCCCCTGCCCTTACAAAAACGGGTCTCAACATTCTTTTTAATTTTTTTAGACTTCTTATTGACTTTCCGGGATACTACTGAATTCCTTTTTAAACGCACTTTGTTTTGATTATTGTCAAAAAACTTTCAAAAGAAAAAATACGGAATTTGGTTTGTAGACTCATTTATAAAAAAATTAAAAAGAAGTTGTAATGACGTTTTTCTGTAGGTTATTTTCTAAAAAAATGCAAAAGGAAAAACTTAAGATTTTGTTTTGTAGACTTATTTATAAAAAAATTAAAAAGAAGATCTTACGACTTTTTTGTAGGTTATTTTCTAAAAAAAACTTATTGACATTACTTCGTTATATTATTTTTATAAAAAGAGAAAAAGGTTTTTTATTATTATTTTATATGGTATGCGGTTGTGTGCGGGGTCCGGCATGACGGCGATGGATATATGGTTCTACAAACCCCTAAAAAATGTTTTTTGACTTTTTATTGAAAATGTGTTGACTTCTTGTTCACTCTGATTACTTTCTTTTGACTTTGATTTCCTGTTGACATGGTCAACAGAAAGTTTGTTGAATTTGTGTTGAAATTTGTTTGATGATTTTCTTCATCCTGAGTAAAAAGAAAAGCTGTTGACTTTCTATTAACTCTACGTTGATCTTTTTCAGCTGACTTCCTGTTGAAAGTGTCATCGAAAATACTGCAGACGTTCTGTTTACGTCGTGTTGAAAATATTCAGTTGACTTTCTGTAGCCAGTGTCAATAGAAACGCTACAGACTTTCTGCTGACTTTTTATGGAACATGGTAGATTTTGACTAAATGTCAAAAGTCATTAAGTTTCTCAATTGTCTCTGACAAGTTGAGAACCGTAGGGAGGAGCTTCAGTTCTCCTGCCTCCAGCGCGCCTACTATCTTTGACAACGCCTCGACGTCTCGCGCCCCTCGAGCTCGAGGGCGCAGTCAAAACACGACGGAAGGCATGGGGCGCGTGCTGGAGTCCAGGCGTTCGAAAAACACGTCCTGCCGTTCTCACTTTGTAAGTGACTATCGTGACTTTATTGACCCTATTCAATTAGTCAACTAGTAAAGTAAAGTAAAATAACTATTTTAAAGCGGAGCAACCCCCTTGACTGGCTTCGTCCTGAGCGGTGCTATACAGAGAATCGATAACATTTGTTCTAAGAGTCGTTTTGTGGATGTTGTTTTAGCGACTACGCGGAATTATTATAAGTTGTATCATTGCTTTTTAGTAAGAGATAGAGTCCACGAACTTCTAAACACTGTTTTACCTTTGACAGACTTTCGAGAAGGTGATCGGACACTTGGAACCTTAGTAAGTGCTGAGGTGGTCACCGGCCAAATGATTACTTCAATCTGTAGGCTATATAAGGCTCTCGAGCAGTTAGCGGGACTGTGATAATGGTGTTGAGTGCTTGATGGTGTTTGTGTTTGTTTGCAATGCTTCTTTGTGGGATGTGTATGTACCAAAGGGACACTATTTTCTGACAGAACTCAAAAATATATATTAAAAAAATTGAGTGCCTTTTTTTTAAAACGTTAATCTGCAGTTCCGTCAAAAGGAATTAAACAAAATTTATGTAAAAAGGAATCCTAAAAAATTGTATGTAAGAAAGAATTCTAAAAAAATTAAGTGGCCAATTTTAACTAGGAGTTAAATAAGTTGTCAAAATAAAGGCTAAAAAAACATTAAAAAGATTAAAATGATATTCAATACGATTCCAGAAAATTTTCAACAGAAATTCAAAAGAATTTAACTAGAGATTTTTGTAAGGGTGAGGTCGCGTGGCCCCCGTGAGGTCACGTGACCCCCTGAGGTCACGTGACCTCAGGGTGGATCACGGGACCTCAGGGGCGGGTCGCGTGACCTCAGGGGGGTCACGTGACCCCACGGTTACGCCAACGCCGATGCCGACGGCGACGGCGACGCCGCTCAAGCCGGAAATGGGCGCCTAAGAGCTGCGCTCTAAAATCTACGAATTTGAGAAGTTTCTCATTAAAAAACAATCCTAGCCTCACGAAAAAAAATTGTATTTAGACCTTTGTTTTGTGTTGACCGAGAAGGCAGCGCGAACTGCTGGAAAACCCTTCACACTATTTTAGCACAGTCTCCGAGGCTGCTTCATTCTTTTTTCTGGAAGTGCTCATTTTTTCTATTGTTTTCTCTGGCATTTGTTTTGGGACGTTTTCTAAGTATATGAGATGCGCCCTTGTTTCGTAGAGGTTTGTCTATGCCATACCCGTGTCCTAGTTTCATTAAAATAGGCACCGATAAAACCCGATTACTTTCCGGAACCAACAGTTCAAACCAAAAAACATCAAATTTTGGCAAATAAAACATGCAAAAAACATTCCCAAATTTGAAGAAAAACGAGCTCCGAAAACATGGCACCCTTGTTTTGACACGGTGGCCTTGTCCTCTACGATTCTTGGACCGGGAAATTAAAGTTGGACAACGCCGAAGGACCTGTCTGAACTGGGGACCCTAGTCTCCTCGGAACTTGCAGGAAACGAGGGAAGCTGGTGCCCAATATTGAAAGAGACCTGCCTCTTTACCTCTTTTGTTTTGCTTTGATTTCCCTCAATGTAGGTGACTTGCGATCTACCAGGGGACCAGGCTTCCAACTGTATAAGGAGGTTACGCAGCTGGTTGATATGACAAATTCTGGTACCCCTCGCACTAATACGATCCTTTCTATTGTTTAGTAAAAACGCGGCAGTTAGTTTTTCAAGGCAAATCAAAAGATATGCGTAGCCCTGGAAGAGTATTATCATACGATAGATACTTCGTAGGCGTATTTTGCTGCTGTGATACAAATATAGTTTACAAATGAATCTCTATAGCGAGATATAGATGTATCTCGACCATATCTCGTAGATATCATAAAGGTAAATTTTGATCGGTATAATTCACAGGTCTGAAATCATTCAAGCCTGTTAAATTTATAAAATATTATTTCACACCAAAGAAGAAAAAGCAGGCGATGGTTGCGGTATTTAGAACCTAAGGAATCGTCTTCTATGAGAAGCTGCTGAAAACTTTGAAGCCTGTCTTCTTAGAGACAAAGCCTTGACATTACTAAAGTCTACAATCATATATCGACTCCTCAATAGTTAAAAATCACATTAAAATAAATTAACAATAAATTAGTAACTATCGATTTTGTATTCAAGCCTACTTTTAAACCTCATCGTTATTGTCATATTTGGCTTACATAAACCGCCAATCCACTACTTTGACCCAAAGAAAACAATAAATAGATGTTAAGTGAAAATTAAATACTTACCGGAGGGTAGGTGCGTGTAACAATCAGATAACGCAAGACCAGCACTATAATATATGTTTCGTCTTCATAAAACAAGGGTTATCCTCAGACTACGAAAAATCGCAGGCAACATAATTTATTTGGAGTCCAAATTCCATACAAATGTTCAAAATACAAACGAAGTCTGCATTCTGGACTGTTTTTCCTTGGCGAACTTTTGAGAATACCAGGATATAGCTTCCGATTTCTGCAAGTAGAAATACACAAAGAAGTAATTACCGCAGTTTTAGTACGTTGTAGTCATAAATTTAAAGTAATAATTATAGGAAGTATACGACCAGCAATTCTCTAGAATTAAAGCTGATGTCGAGCTTCGGAGCATAATAAAAGTTCCTTTAAAGGCCGTGCTCATGAAAACAAGAAATAAAATGAATTATCAATTATCTTGATCCGACTCAAGAGCGATTAAAGGTATATATAAGGAAGACATAACGGAAAGCCACAGAATAGCTTACACTTCTTCTTGCGGAGGAGGGTGGCGTAGTCTCCATAGGTGCCAAGACCATAACCGTAGTTCAGGCCGTAGCTGGAGAGACCATGTCCGTAGCCGAAGTGTCCGAGACCGTATCCGAGGTGTCCAACGCCGTAGCCGTAGCCGAAGGATGGAGCGTGAGCAACGGTGGTGATGGCTGGAGCAGCGTGGTAGGCGGTGGCAACATTGGTGACAGCTGGGGAAACGGCATAGGAGGCAACAGCTGGGGCATGGTGGACAGTAGACACCCTGGTCACAGCTTGTGCAACAGCGTAGGTGGCGACTGGAGTGACGGCATAGGAGGCAACAGCTGGGGCATGGTGAACAGTGGACACCTTGGTAACAGCTGGAGCAGCAGCGTAGGTGGCGACTGGGGAAACGGCGTAGGAGGCAACAGCTGGGGCATGGTGCACAGTAGAGACCTTGGTGACAGCCGGGGAAGCGACGGAATAACCACTTAGGCCAGAGTGTCCAAAGCCGAGACCATGACCGTAGCCGAGACCGCTACCGTAACCAAGGCCGTAACCGATGCCATAGCCAAGACCGTAACCGGAACCAAGGCCGTAGCCGAATCCAAGGCCGGAGTAGCCGAGGCCGCCATAGCCAAGGCCTCCATAGCCAAGGCCTCCGTAGCCAAGGCCTCCGTAGCTAAGGCTTCCGTGGACGTCCCAAGCGATGACACTGCTGGCCAAAGCCAGAAGGAGACAGGCAGTGAGCTAGAAACAACAAAATTTGAAATTCATTTAAAATTTGTCGAAACGTAGAGATTTATTGCAAATTGCAATTCTTCCTTGGCAATAATTCTACAAACACTTGATCAGTGCCTAGGACATGATTGTAACACATCTGTGAGCCAAGGTCGCAAAATTCCTGTAGATCACAACAAGGATGTTTCTGAGCTCCGATCTGGTTCCCCATCACGTCATCAATGTGCTCAATAGGACAGATATCTGACGGGTTAAAGGGTCAAGTCATCAACATTAATTCATCATGATGCTCTTCAATCCACTGTAGCACAATTCTGGCATAGTGACATGGAGCGTTGTACTTTTGAAAGAGTATTATTCCAGTGGAGAAGACTAGCAACGAATAATGTGACCTGGTCAGCTGTGATCTTGACATAAGGAGCTGCCCTTTGTCAAAGTTAATTAAATCAGCAACCTTCTAATTACACGCATACGTAGTTGACCAAAGGATACGTCTCCCTCCCTGGCAACCGTTATCCACCATCAGCATCAGAAGAAGGTACATAACGCGGAGGGCGTGTCAGCTACGCGCGCTCATTCTCGCAATGTAGAGGTGATCATAAGGATTTGATGATGAGTGTAAATCGGATCATATATTGTTTTACATCTGCTTGCTACTTTTTTCAAAGGATGCCGGGTAATCTTTTTAACGCAAATACTATAGGTTTGTTAAATGAGCCAATCAGTGCACACGAGGCTTAGACAAGGTATCGAGACACGCCCTTAGAAGATCCTAAAGTAAGGCGCTAGAAATTGCGTAAAACAGTAATAACTTCGTTTTAAATACGCAGGTGGAAAAGTATAGTAATCTAAAAACAAACTCACTCCAGTCATGGTGCTTATGAAACGTTCAAGCGCGTCCAACTGGTCCCTACGTTCGAATTATGTGTCGTTTTATAGGAAAAGTGCACGGGGAAAGGGAACTTGAGCATAAACAAAATAACGCTATTTAAATTCAAGAAAGCGAAATAGAGTTACATGATCTGATGGTTAAGGAGATATTCACCCCAAATTAGGCGAAGCATTGTTCGCTGCGCATATTCTTGATCAGGTTTAGTGCCTAGACAATTAAGTCATTTTACAACAAAGACGTGACTGGAACTAAAGAATAAAAAAAAACCTACAGAATGTTTCCGTATAAAACGTATCCCTCTTCGTTATTTATGCCATTGCGCGTTCCGCGGAAAGTGTTAATGTTTTTTTTCTTAATTTGCGTATGTGCCTTAGTTTACTCTTCGAATCACGCTCTCTTAGAGGCAATTTCAAGTCCGTCTCGTACTAGAGACTGTTCTTTTTTTTATTTTGAAATTTTAAGCATCCTGTATGTTCTTTCATGTTTAATAGTTTCGACGAAATTATTTTCCATGCGGATATTTTAGTAAAGTGTCATTATAAATTAAATGCTGTCAGGTCTGGCTCAACGTAATATGAGCTGACTCGCAAAAGTGACCTGGCAGCAGACTTGTGTTCGTTACTTTAAAAATGTAATGAATTACAATTACAAATAACCGACCCTCAACTGTAATGAATTATCTTTACAAATTACTTTCGCTTAAAAGTAACGGAATACTTCACTTGTTGGGTTACAAATTACTCTCACGTTACTTTTATCCGTACACTTACCCAGAAAATAATGGAATCAATTTTGATATTTTTCAAAAATGTTCTGGAACACTACCTATAATTTCTCAAATGCCCGTATTATGCTAGTCCTTTTGAAAATAAATTATTGTATTTAAGAGAAAGAGTGTAGGTGCACTCCGTTTACCTGTAAACTGACAAGGCACTGAAAGCTGCAACCACACCCACTATCCCGCTAGCTTACGGCCTCCGGAAATGATCCCTGGAATCGTGCAGACGAAGCTAGCGGTGCGCATGCTCAGTAGCAGCGGCTCCCTCCACTACGAGATTCGGAGCTAAAGAAGCGATCTACGAAAGCTCCCTTTAAACTCTGGTGTTTCGCCTCTTATTCACAAGAAACGAAAAAACTTGGTTCTAACGTTAGAATGTATAGCCCAATGCAGAATGCAGTTGTCCCGGCTTACCTTGATTTGTTTCCGTAAACTAGAGTTTGCGGTTCTTGCTGATTACAATGTGTGTGTTTTTTTTGCAAGCGAAGTATGCGCTGATACTCTAGTTTTCCGTTGCCCTGAATTTTTAACATCTCATTAAGAGATGGCCATGGGAAAGACGGACACTCCATGACCGAAAACTCGACCAGTCAGAGAAAAAGTGGCGGTTACGGGTTATCGATCGTTCATCAGTTCTCACTCTCATACCAATATTTGTGGAGGCTAGGGGAGGGGTGGGCATAGAGAGCGAGAGAAGCGGTGGCCATCGGTCTCACAAAACAATAGAGGATCACACCAGTTTTATGCGTTCACTCTCTCTCTCTGTCAGCACTCCTTAGATGGCCTAACCCCCCTCCCCTTTTATGTTGACAATTGAGTGTAAAGTGGGGAGTAGACTCGACCACCCTACCCAGAAACGTAAACCAAAAGAAGTATCGCCCGTACCCTCAAGACGATGCTCTTTGCCACGCGGTGGGCGCTTTTCAGCCGGGCCTCAAGAGCGTGCTAGAATACAGTAGCGCACATCAAAGACAAAGAGAATCAGACCCCCTTGCGAGAGGCCACGCCGTCTGTTACCAGAGTTTTGAACCCGCGATTTGAGGGGGTATGGACCCGCGTTTGATGTTTGTGCAGGTGGCGGGAGACGTTGAAGAAGTTGGAAAGAGTGAAACGGTGTAAAAGACAAAAGCAAATAAACACGAAGAGCTTTCTTCTGCCCGGGAGAAGAATAAAAACACGATAGAAGGCGACGGAGAGCCTACTCGACGCTGTGTTACTTGATTCTTGTCTTTTGTATATTTCTACATGCCCTGCCCGTTTTTAAAGTGGTTCTAGTGATCGGTCCTGGAAACAGTCGTGTTTCATTTTCGGCTATTCTCTCCTTCCTGATGTTTTCTATCTTGTTGAACATTCTGAATGTTCTGCTCGTATTGCTCCAGTTACTGTATTATGCTAATATTTTTAAAATGTAACAAGTAATTAAATTTATCTGTTACGAATATTTTGTAACAAAATTACATCACAAATTAATTCCGAAAACAAGTGGCAATTACAAAAATACTTGAAAAAGTAACGGATTACAAGTAATCTGCTACTTGTCACGGATTATTTCCCAAGTCTGCTTGGCAGTAGTATTTCATTCTTGCGATTCGCTCCCTGGCAACATTGCGTTGCCTCCCGACATTAATGCTAACTGCGTGTGCGATTTCGGAGCGCGCACTGCACTATTACGTACCTTGACTAAGGTGGTCTTTACAGTATAGACAGCAATAGTGGTAGCAGAAGTTAAGGAGTAGAGGGCCGAATAATATTAACCTTGAGGTTGACGAAAAGGCGGGAAGTTTGGGGTTGACTTTGAACAAAGAGCCGTGCTGTTGCCCTCAATGTTTAAGCGAAAACTGAGTTATAATATTATTTAGTATAACGATAAACAGCTCGAAGGTGTTGTACAATTGGCGTGGCATGACTGTTGTCTGAAGAGCAAGGACGGGTTTCAAACCCTAGATAGCCAAGAGACAAAGAGGTATATTAGTTAACGGTGGTAATTAACGCTCGACCTGCATATATTAGAGAAGTGTCACGAAATGCTATTTGGTCATTTCAGATAAGATTGACAAAAGGGTGGCTGCTCGACATTTTTAAATTAACTGATGTTTTATATGCCAATGTCTAGTGTCTGGTATAAACGAATCCACACTTAGTTTTGACCAGAAAAAAAATTTCGGGACAGGAACATTGGTAAGGCATGAAGAGGTGGACAGTTGCATTAACGCGCACTGATGGAGGGGCACGTTTGAAAGTGACTAACTAAAAATACAAAATTAGGAGAATATTACTCCTTTTTAGAAACAAAATATGGGTGAAGGCTGCTTGTTATATATTGTAATAATGTTTATTTAAAATATATTTCTTTTTTCTGAAAATTGCCAGTCATGCCTGATCGAACGTGAAATGGCCAAATTTGGAGGCCTGTATCTCATGAAATAATATAATCGCCATCATATAATTTTCAGATAGTATTCTACTTATATATAGCTAATTTTTAAAATATATATTAGGTATCTGAGGGATACGATAGTCGTAATATGTTTAGGCAAACAAGGGGCCAAAAATCAAACAACCAAATATTCTTATGCAAATTTAAAAAAAATATATTTGCTTTTTTAGAATTTGGGTACCCTGTCATACTCTATTTCGGCAGGCATTTCTATTAAAACATGTTGCATTATTTCATCGAGAAAAAATACATAACTCCCCAAAGTAGTCCTTTTTCAAAACCTACACTTAGCAGTACCCTAAACCAGAACTGACTGAGTTCTAGTTTCATGAAACAAGCACATATATTTTATATATTTTATTTATATGAGGCCATTGATAACTATAGCAATCGTTCGCGCAGAAAAAGTGAGGAGAAAGTACCGTGTACAAAGAGCTATCATATTACGGACTAGTGATCCGAGAAGAGATCCTGCAGCCATCGGCCACTGGGAACTTTGTTTACTTTATTGTCCTCCGACACTTTATGCTCCTCTCTCTTCCCTTCTATCTCCATCTCTCTTTCTCTCTCTTAGAATATCCCTGACTTATATCTAGAATAAAAACATATTCAAGCATTCCCTTTCTGCGCGATAGTGTTCTGTGCCTAGCGAAAATCATTTCCTCGCGAAGATCACTATTATGGCGCAATTGTTGACGGACATAGCAGACAACACTCCTCGCTAGTTCTGGCAAAACGGCCGATACAATCTTTTTTTTTTTCATTTCTCCGCTCGCTCTCAAGGATAAGGAGTTCGCTTCAACCAGCAAAATATGGCCGCCGATGCCTGTTTACTGAGCAGTCGTGCCTTTCGCCATCCCGCTTGCTCGCGTCCCGGGCGATAATATCAGGCTCAAAGGGGCTCACCGACCGACAAAAGAATTCCCAAATACTCGAGCCCCGCCTAAATACAATATAACGTTAACACTGTCGCCATGTTAATCTAGGAAAGGTTAACATGGCGACAGTGTTTACGCTCTAGGTAAGCAAACGCATGGCGTGTGGTATGAGACGGATCCTTACTCGAGGTGCAAGGTGGGCCCTGAGAACGTGTCTCCTGCACTAGAGTACTTAACGAAGGACGAGTTACAATATTCGCGCCAAGATATAAACCAGAAGGACGTGATCTTTGTCATGCTTGATGGGGAGAAAACGTTCGTAACACAGCGCTTCCTGACACGCTCAATCCGAGAGACCTTTTGTGTATACAAAGACAAGCATCCTGATTCCTGCGTGGGGCTAACGAAATTTTATTCCTTGCGCCCTACTTGGGTCAAATCTATTCCTACCAGGAAGTATGTGTTTGTGTGCGCTGCGTCAATTATTACCTTTGTATTGCCTCTCTAGAGAGTGTTACAGGCTCAACATTCAACACTGGTGAACTGAGCTCAGCATTTCTGTGCCATCCACTAACAGGCCTGTCTCTTTAAGGAGACTGTGATTACTGCCCAAAAAGTCAGTATTTTACACTCGAGTAACTTCATATCCCAGAGGATGAATAGATTGTGCTTACAACATGGGAGCCCGGCGAGTTTGTGAAAAATACATTGGATACTGTGACATGCCTAAACGTCGTTCAAGTAACGTTTGAAATTTAGATATTTCTCAGCCATATCCAACAAACGCAAGGTAAAGCGATCTACGATGAAAACAGTGCATGCAACGCGGGAGCATTGTCTTTCATTTTGACTTTGCTGAAAACTGGACCATGATGCTTCCTGACAAAGTTCAAGCATACAACCAGAAAACAAAAAACAAGTTAAGATATTTACATGTGTAGTGACGAGAAGAAAATCTACAAACAGCTTTGCTATCATCAGTGAGCACCTGTGTGACGCCGCCGCTCACACGTGCTTCGTTCTAGAAAAAGTGAAAGAGTGGGTTGAAGACAACGTTGCGGTATACTCGCACGTGACGTACGTAAGTGATAGGGCCGCCATTTATTTCAAGGATCGCTACCAGCTTCACCAGTTTGCACGGAACGATTGCCCACAAGCCCAGTGGCTATTTGCTGCATCTGGACATGGGAGAATGCATGCGACGCATTTGGCCGACTCGTGAAGCACCAGGCCACGCTGAACAACCTGAGAGAACGTTCAATAAACGCAACTCACGTGGACAGGACAATCGTGAGCGTTCTATCCGAGAAACTGGGTGCATCTTGTGCATCTGGACGAAAATTAGGATGTTCGATATCGTCAACAAAAAAAAGAAGAGTGGCTGACGGTGCGCGCCTTTCCTGGCATTCAGTCTTGGAACGCGTGTCGGCTGTGCAAGTCACGAACAGAAGGGACCCGTTGCAAATATCCAGCACGGACAGTCGGATCTGGTAAGAAGAAAGTTTATTAAATGGGCACAGCGAGGAAAGCCTTAGCGTAAAGTGCCGAATTTGATTCCTCAAGGACTGCTTATTTTGAATGCAGGGATATCTTATTTATCTCAGTTTTATTCGCGGGGTACTTCACCTACTGTTTTCCTTGGTGATGGCTTATAATCTTTATCTGATCACCTCACGAGAATGACGAAACGCTATCCACGCACAGGATAAACTCTTTCGGCTTGCCACGATCCATTCATTCACCGAGAGTATCGAAGCTGCTGCAGTCCGGCGCGGTGGCACCCCCCCCCCCCCCCCCTGAAATGGTTTGTCCTCGGAAACACATATTCAACCTAAAGAATTCCAGTATTGTATCTTTATTTTTTTATGTGGAAGTCAAGTTATTTATTTTATTCTAAATATAAAATATACCGGAAAGTAATACTTCACACTGCATCATCTTTTCTCGAATCACTAGTCTCTAATATGATACCTCTTTGTACGCTGTATGCAAAATGCTTTATATAGTTTCTCCTCAGTTTTACTGTGTGACCAATTACTCTAGTTGTCAATGACCTCATCTGAATATAAATATATGAAAAATGTCTGTTAGTTTTATGAAACTGAACTCAGAGTCACTTCTCGTATAGGGCACTGCTAAGTGTAGGCTTTGAAAAAGGACCTTATTTTGGGAAGCTCTGTCTTCTTTCTCAATCAAATAATGCAACATGTTTTAATAGAAATGAATGCCGAAATGGAATAGTAAAGGGTACCCGAATGTTTAAAAAAAATATCGAAGGTAGTATTTATTTTTTTTATTCACATCGGAGCTTTCCGTTGTTTGATTTTTTCCCCATGTTTGCCTAAATATATCACAACTATGGTATCACTTCGGTACTTAATATACATTTTAAATAATAGCCATATATAGGTAGAATAATATCTGAAAAGTATATGATCGTGATTAAAATATTTCATGAGATAAAGGCATCTAAATTTTGCCCATTGTCATTCGAGCAGGCATGTTTGGCAATGTTTAGAAAACTAAATATAATTTAAATAAATGTTATTACTATACCTTGCATGCAAGCTGATCACATAGTTGTTTTCGAAAAAAAAGCATTATAATTCTCCTAAATTTATCTTTTTAGTTATTCACTTTCAAACATGCTCCCTCCATCAGTGCGCGTTAATTCAACTGCCCAAGCAGCACAAAGTTTGGCCAAGCATTGGCCAGTGGCTTGCAATGGTCATTTGGCAAATCGCCAAAGAGTGGGCACCCATCGGCCAATGTTTGACTGATGACTGATGGCCAGTGGCCATTGGCCAATGGACAAAGAAAGTCCAGTCATCGGCCATTGGCTGGCCACTGTCTGGCCACAGGCCAAAGGACCATTGCCAGGCATTGGCCAATGATTGGCCAAATCTGTGCTGTCCACCTCTTCATGCCTTACGACATTCCTTGTCCCAAAATTCTTTTTCTGCTCAAAACTAAGTATGGATTTGTTTATACCAGACACTAGACAATTTCATATAAAAACGTCAGTTGATTTAGAAATGTCGACCAGCCACCCTTTGGTCGATCTTATCTAAAATCATCCTATTACGAAAATTCGTAGTGGTCACTGAAAGTCCTGTAACTGTCGTCCTAGCACACTGCGACAAAGCGCAACTGCTGCAGCAAATCGGGTCCCTGACGTCGATCCCTCCGCTCTGTGTTTGGGTTGCACTGCGGGCGTCACCTGAGTCGCGTACAAAAGGGCTGTAGAGCCAGCGCAATGCGGAGGGATCGAAGGGACGGCGTGTTTTGACGTATCTGTTTCGGTCTGGAGGTGTGTACAAAGATTTCATTTCTCGCCAAGTGTTGCCACTGCGAATGGTTTAATAAACTTTTATCGTCAAGGTTAGAATATAATGACATCGGGCGTTAATTATCCAACTACATTATGCCCTCGAATAATATTATGTAAAAGAATCGAATCTGTTTTATGGAATTAGGGAACTGATATTTATCCATTTCATCAGTTAGCTAATTAACTTATGTCAGGCGTCAGACGTGCGCGCCATGTTGGTGCCTCTCCTTTTTATATTCTTTCCATTGACAGCTATTAATTCTTGGTAGGGAACGATCGTGCTGGGGGTGCCAGAAGAGCTAGAAGAAAAGTAGCATGGGGACACTCCACGTTCGTTCAAAAGATTTATCTCGTAAAAATTGTGTGTCCAAAAGGGCTGCGTATTTTCGGCACCAATTTAATATCCAGCGGGGCGTGGCCAATGACGTCACCGACGTCAAAATAACAGCTTTTATTTTGACGTCTTTGTTATTTTGACGTCAACAACACGTTTTCTTTGGATGCCGCTGACTGCATTTTGAAATGTAGGTCGCTCGGCGTGTGTGTGGCCGGGAGCTCGGCGGCTCGGCGGTGTCCGCGCTGGTGCGTGTTGTCGACGTTGCCGCCTGTACTTGTCGCGTTTTCAGGATCATCAAAATAAGCGTTCTCTATTTTCAAACTTCGTCCGGTGCCGTCCGTCACTCCTGTTGCAAATCAAGATTACGTGTACCGGAGGCGACAGAGCCTAGCCGCAGTAATTTTGTACGCATTTTTCTGGAGCTGTACTTGTGTGTAATACGACGGATTATCACCGTTGCATAGAATAGCTGCGAAGGCCGTGCAAGCGGCGAGCGAGTAGCCTTGACTGGCATGACTGCACACGCTGCAGGAGCTCGTGCCGCGTGATACAAAGCAACTAGCTCGCGCTTTTAGCACTGTCGTTGACAACATTCTTGTTTCTTTTTTTTTTCAGTGTTAATCGTAAAAAAAAGAAATGTCGTAAATATCGCCAAATGCCCCAAGAAAACAAAATGTTCGAAACAAAAAGATAAAGTAAGCCTCCACAGCGGATCGAAACCACGACCGCTTGCGTATGAGGCAAACATCTTAACCGCTAAGCTACGCTGAGCTTCGGAAATGTTCTTTTGACAATTCGTTTTATACGAGACTTTCGAACGGCGCTTAATTAACGCGGAGTACCGACGGTGGATACCGTCGGACGGCACTTGAACGCTCTGCAAAAGTGCCGTCGGACGGTACTGTAGTCAGTACGAATCTTCATTTGCAACAGAAGTGACCGACGGCACCGGGTGAACGAAATTGGAAAACACTGTTTCTGGATGTCGGCAATTGAAACGCGACGAGGACAGGCGGCACGTCGATACACACCGGCGAGTACACCGCCGAGTCGCCGAGCACCCGACCACGCGCACACACTCGCCGACCGACCGACGTTTCAAAATGCAGTCGGCGGCATCCAAAAGAAAACGTGTTTACGTCAAAGAACACCAAATATAATGTGCAAGTCTGTGACGTCATTGGGCGCACCCCCTGGACTTCAAATCGGTGCCGAAAATACGCACCCGTCCAAAAGGTTCAACATGAATGCTGGCTGTTGGTATATTTTATTCGCTCCACCTTCAGTTAGCCTTCCTAGGTGCTAGATCATTTACTAACACATTTATACAGAATGCCCGACGAAAAGTTTTGCGAAATCTGATATGATTAATTGTAATCGGCGTATACATTACTGCTTCTGTGGAAAATTATTAAGAATGATTTTTAAATGCTTAGACATCGTTCACAAATATTTAGAAGTACGCTGCCGAATGTAAATAGAAAAAAACTTCGGCGAGCGCCGTGATATCTTGTGTGTCTACGTTGTTTCGTACAGTTTCCTTGAAGTTGACGTAAGAAGAAATGGCCGCCAATGCTATATTAGCTTTGTTCTCTGTCTCCTTGAGTAGAACTATTTGAGTGATCTTTGTGTTCTACGAAAACAAAAATGTTTCAGGTCTTTGTGGAACGTTTCTTGACTTTTTTGTTTGCCTACTCCTAACTATTTACTTAAAAGAAATAAATGAGTTTGTTACTTCGTCGAAGCCTGCACAATTTTTAAGCTGTCGTTGTAGGACATCTTGAGTTTAGTGTTCTTGAGAAAATCGCTTTGTTAACATGATATATTTTAAATGTGTATCTTTTATCTTGAGTGAACACCGGGAAAACTAATGCGGCTACGACAATCTCTTCGGCATTTTCTTTTGTTTCGCGGTGTCTTACTTTTTTTTAGGAGCGAAGCTCCTTAGGGTCTAGCCTTGTCCGTCCGTCCTTCTGTCCGTCCGTCCGTCTCTCCGTCCGTCAATCCGGACGGCGTCCGTGCTCACAAAAAAAAAAAAAAAAGTTTGCGCATTCGACAGGATTCGAACCAGTGTGGGGAGACCCCAGTGGATTTCTAGTCCATTGCCTTAACCACTCGGCCACGACTGCGGGACGAGTAGGGGACTCTGAGATGTGCTAGTAACTCAAGAGCTCCGGATGTCATGGATGAAACGTTGCATGTAGCCGCTCAACGTCTATACAGTAGAGGGCGCCGCGGTCAAATGCGTATATAATCGCGTTAAACTTTGCATGCATGGCTCTGCATTTCCCCGACCATAAAGCAGTAATAATGAAGTCGAAACGCAACCCGGAACTCAGCACTACCTATGAGCAATAAAAAAAAAGCAGTACCATCAGCACTACCTATGAACAATAAAATCAGTATCATCAGCCCCACCTGAGCTTCGCCCCAATCAACATCATTCACCACGTGGAGATGCGGTCATTTTTGTGTTACTAGTGTTAATGTATCTTAATTGTTCCTGGACGCTAGTTTGCTGCGGGCGCGGATTTAGGGGAGGGGGAAGGGGGGGGGGAAGGGGAAGGGGGGGAGGGGGGCGCCGTCCGTTTTATAAAATCATTGATATACACCAGCCAAAAGTTTAGTTTTCGGTGACAGCAAATATTGGGTACAAAAAAAAAGATCTGGCCAACGTTTAGGCCGTAACGTCATATCTCAGCAAACTCCCCCCCCCCCCCCCCCCCCAACCAGCCGAACGCCTATCGCCCCACCCAGGCCTGACCCATAAATCCGCCCCTGGTTTGATGTATACACTGAAGGTAAATATTTTATAAACTCATTTGTGGCCTTTAAATGCGTAGTCAGCTGTGTTTTTAAGGGGCCAGAATACGTCTATTATATTATGCCTTGTCAATTTTTGTTCGGAACATCCTTAATGCCGGTGGTTATGCTTTTAGTTATTTTAAAGTTGCGTTTTCCAATTGAGTATAACTTCCTGCGAATTCCCCCTCTAACGAGTTGCCCCTCAGTGTCAGGAAGATACGTCACGGTTCGCATACCGGATGACTTATGTGCACTTCACAATGAAGCCGTATGCTCCTCGGGTAAGTGTTTGCTATCGCGCCTTCCACCATGCGACGTGCGTCCGGAGCGAAAACAATAAGTGTGATGATCGCGCGCAGCTCTGCCTCCCGGGTGTTTGGCGGAAACACGACTGGATGCCAGAGATTTAAGTCTAAATCTAGACGTGTTTCAAGGGTTGCTGGTATTATAGGCGAATTTCAAGCCTTGAATTTGAAGGTGAGATTATTTCATTTTTTCGAAGGGCTGACGGCCGACGAAAATTGCAAGTACTGATTTAGTTTCGATAACGCTTGGGCAGAATTAAACAAAATGTCCATCGCATCTTAACAAATGTGGTATTGTTCCCCGGATTTGATAAACATATGCGCGACATTCAGTTGTCTTTATTTTGTACCTCATAGATTGTGGTAATTTCTAGTTATCTGCAGAATGGTAAAACCCCCAAAAAAAAAGAAATTACAATATGCTACGATGCTGCGTCTATTCAGCTTGTATTTAACGCCTAATCGATCGAAGTTGAATCAAGGTACACAACATATATCAGCTGAATCATAACCAGACTTTTTCGAATCTTTTATTATTGCCGCTTTCAAGTAAGGATGTTCCAGCAAAGGCATATTTCTCTTCGAAGACACACTGAAATCACTGCTATCTATCAGCTTTTACACGCGCGAGAATCGTCGGCAAAAATTATGTCGTTTACTATTCTGTAGAAGAGCCCAGATAAAAATATTAATCAGGTTACTAAATGGCGGAAGATATTTTCGAAAGATTACTTGCGCCTTCGATATAATGCTTTCAAGCAGCGCCTCGTTTTATGAATAAGAATAAATCATTCTACGATTCACACGAATATTTGCAGTTGTTTCATATTAGGCAAAGGCATTTCAATAACTTAAAAAAATATTAGTTTTTGTATTATTTGAAACTGAATAAAAATGGCAACATATATGCTTCATATGAGTTGCGAGTGTGTAATACGTGCTGCGCATTCGGCGAATGGCGTTTCCACGTTACGGATCAATACGAGGGCTATCGTTACATCTGCCCAATAGCCGAGTGATGTATTAAAACGTAAGGAGCGTGTTGGTAGAGACTTAGAAGGACAGCAAGAATAAACACAAAGTGGACAAGAATACAGACGTGTACTTATCTTTCAACTGAAAACAAACATTTATTCAGGGGCGTACGTTCACCCGCTAACCTGCTCCATCCCGGAGAGGGGGAGGGACGGAAGGGGTGAGGGAAGTTCGAAGTAAGAAGAGGGAAGGGGCCGAGAGCGGAAAGATGCGAAAATGTCCGATAGGGCAGGGTGAACGGGAATTATACGCCAAGGTCGCCTAGCCCAAACTGGAATGCTCGGGGCGCAAGAACGCGATCTCTCGATCGGAGAGCGTCAGCGAGGGAGAGGAAACGTTTACCTCTGAGCCTTTTAAGGCGGACGACTCTATTAGTTATCTTCCAAACCTTTGGCTATGAAACCCCAAGGCGCGCGTGTGCTCGAACCTTGGCGCACACCCACCGCACGCAAGCCGATGCATCACGATCGGGTGCGCCGGTTCCTCCCCGGGCTCCAGCACCTCTCTGGAATGCTCCCGCTGGCGGTCGTTGATACGTCTTATTCTCCGCCGCAGGTGAACAGGGTTGAGTAAACCCTCGTTGATTTACATAGAACGAAATGATGCCCGTGCTTCTTAGAGCAGGTGGTTTTTAGGGGAGTGCAATTAATCATTTTACAGAATTGTCTGAGTTTGAATTTGCAGCTGAATGGCACCCGTACATCGAATCTGGAATCAATGAGTTTAATTTATCGAAACTTGCACAATTTTTAAGCTTTCGTTTTAGGACATATTGAGATTTCAGAGATTTTGAAAACATTTATTTGTTAACATGATACATTTTAATCTGTATTTTAATATGTTTTATTGCTCCTCTGACCATCTCGTCGGCATTTCCTGTTGTTTCGCAGGGATCTAGATTTTGTTTTGTATTTTGTGCAGGGTATGTTTGTTCATTATTTCTAGGCGCTGCCTTGATGTACACTCTGAAGGTAAATATTTTGTAAACTCATTTGCGACATTTAAATGCAAACTGACCTTTGTTGAGTGGCCAAAATACGTCTATTTTATTATGTCTTGACATTTGTTGTCCCGAACAACCTTAATTACTGTTATCGTGCTTTTAGTTATTTTAAAGTTACGCTTTTCAGTTCTGTATAACTTCCAGCGAATTACCCTTCCACCGAATTCCAGTGAATTCCCACTCAGTGTCAGGAAGATACGTCACGGTTCGCATACAGGCGACTCATGTGCACCTCTCAATGAGGACGAAAATGCCACTCGGGTAAGTGTTGGTTATCGCGCCATCCATCTTGATCGTGCGTCCGGAGCGAAAACAATGAGATGTGATGATCGCGCGCTCCTCTGGCTTATGGGCGTTTGGCAGAAACACGACTGGATAAAATCTAAATCTGGATGTATTTTAAGGGCCACGGCATTATGACGAATTTCAAGCCTTGCTTTTAAAGTAGAGATTATTATATTTTTTCGAAGGGCTGACTACTGACAAAACTTTCATGGACTGATTAATTTCGACAATGATTGGGCAAATTAAATAAAATATCTATCGCATGTTGACAAACGTGGCATTGTTCTCACGATTTAAAAAAAAAACATATGAGCTACATTCTGTTGTCCTTACTTTGTCCTCATAATTTGTGGTTAATTTCTAGTTATTTTCAAAATTATATAACAAATACAAAACAGAGAAAGAGATTTCAACATGCTACGATGCTGCATCGATTGATCTTGTATTTAAAGCCTAATAAAATGAAGTTTAAAGAAGTTATGCAAATTATATCCTCTGAATCAGAGCCAGAATGTTTGGTATTTTTTTATTGTTGCTTCCAAGTAAGGATGTTCCAGCAGAGGCATATTTCACTACGACAACACACTGAAATTACTGCTGTCTATCAACTTTTACTCGGGCGAGAATGGTCGGCAAAAATTATGTCGTCTACTATTCTGTAGGAGAGCCCAGATAAAAATAACATTCAAGTTGCTGAATTGCGGAACATATTTTTGAGAAATTGTTTACACCGTGGAGATAATGCCGCGCAGGCGGTGCATTGTTTTATAAATAAACAAAATCATGCTACCCTTCACACGATTATTTGAAGTCATTTCATATTAGACAAATACATTTCAAAATATTGTAAAATATTTACTGTTTTTCTTGAAATGAAACTCAATAAAAATAGACACAAAAGCTTTATGTGAAGTGCGAGTGTGTAATACGTGTGGCACATTCGGCAAATGGCGTTTTCCACGTTAAAGGTCAATACGAGGGCTTATGGACATTTGCCTAATAGCCGAGTTATGTATTAGATACGCCATCGCTTCTTACCAAATTGACCCAATCAAACCACAAGTAGAAGTTCTCGATGCTAACGTCACTTCCGGATTGAACTTCCATCGTTTCTCTGAATTTAGTTTTAGTTATCGAAGTCTCGTAAAGGCTTATATTTGTCAGTGACTGGTATAGGAGCGAATGTAGTCTCAATTTTTAGAACAGCTATGGTATATTTGGAAGTTTGGCAAGAAACCTCTAACTGAAATGTGCCAACAGTAAGACCAGTATTTAAAATGTTTAATAATAGAGTTTAGCCGAATTGTTTTCTAAACTTATCTGCTGACAGCTAAAGGGGCGCAATGCGCTGCTCATTATCTGTACGCTCTCTCCTGGTGACTCCTTCTTACGCGTTATTATTGTATAATGCCGATATCACATTGGCTGCTCAGGAATAATTAGATGCACGGGACTCTCCCCGCCGCAAGTTTCTGAATCTGTCAATGGTTAAAACACTTTACACTTGAACGGCCGCTCGATCTGAAACACAAAAGTGCTGTCCGCCAGATGCGCCGCAAACGGCGAGGCGCGCGAAGTACCCCGGACGACCACCGCGGCTCTACCCATCGATGAGAGCGATTGCGCCTGCGCTGAAGCTTTGAACGTATCGTGGCGCCTTCCGGTGGTGGGCGATAGAGTGTCTGAGTAGTACAAGCAGTAGAAGTCCTTCGGCCCTGCACAATAACAAACCTGTTCGGGCGGCTGATTACCCCTGCACGCTGCTGTTATTTGTGCGCTCGTGTGGTCACAATGCAAAATGTCATCCGTAGTCGTCACCTCACGGAGTTACCCCGGGGACCCGAGCTCGCTGCAAGCTAGTAACTTTTCCTTTGTCTAAGCATGTCGAAACCTGGAGCCAGCTGCGCAGCCAGCGCGGCCTCGACGCGTTCGAAACGTCGCCGTCCACGTTGCTTCGTCAACTGTCAAGAACAAGAAGCTACTAACTTCGGAGTGAACTTCTACAGACACCCATCGAAACCGTGGGAAGACGAGTGTATGGAACGATACCAGACGCCCAGCACACTGAGTAAGCGAGACTTGTTTTTCTCGCCCTTCAGGTTGTTCTGCTAAGGTAAGGCCACTCGATCAAGCGTCCGTGGTGTGCATCGAAACTTGCGTCATACGAATTTTACGAACAGGAACACGCTATACTGTCCGACCAGTGAAGCGATCCGATTGAACAACAACATCCAGCATGCCCGCCACCAACGTAAAACAGAAATAAACAAGCATGTGCTGGAGGCGGAGCTCCTACTGCTGATCTTATGTTGCGTGAAGCTTACATCGCAGATGTGCAAGAAAAGCTGCAAGAGCTCGACAGGCAGAGTGCAGTCCCTTGGTTTTCTCCTGCCCCAAGTGGTTGGCTAGCAGACGCACAACCGTATGGACTTTCGCCTTTCTGTTCTAGCCGACCAAGCCACTCGGGGTAAAACTTCTCGGCAAATAAAGATTATTATTATTATTACTAGTAGTAAGAATGATGTGCTCGGCCGGTAGACGGCCGGTCGACGCTCGATCGCTTGTGTCTACTTTCGCGCACTTTCGAGGTTGGTCATCAGCTGATAGCGTTGGCTGTATGAAGGGACTGCAGTTTCGGAGTTTTAGAGCGCAGCTCTTAAGGCCCGTTCACACACATGCGCCCGTAGCGACCGGAACGACTGGAACAACGGAAACGACCGTTGCAAGGGTCTCCAACCGTCAGTTGCCATAGCGACGGAGGGACGCTCGCGCGTGTTGTTCACGACGCAAGGAGTTGGAGCGAGCCCAACGTTCCCGCTGCGTTGGAAACAACCGCAACGACAGACCAATCACAGGTCGAGGAGAACTGCTCGCACGCGTTGCATGCCGGTCGCGGGCCGGCCGGCCGGCCAGCTCTTGCAAACATGGCGTCGGTGGTGAACGTCGACGTGGACGGCGTGGTGAAAGCTCATCGTTCCGCGTAAAAGCGCTACCCTTGACTGCGAATTTTCGTCGTGTGTCGCTATGATAACCCAGCACGTACTAGAAGGGAAGATCCACCTACTCGTGCGGCGATGTCGTGGCGGCACTCTCAAGACAGCAGAAACGCCCGTGCCGTCGCTTTTGTTTACTTCGACTACAGTGGTGCTTTCTGTGCATTTGTGTCCTCGAACATCGCCCGGATTTGTTTTTTGGCGCATTCCATGCGTGTGCTCAAGTTCAAGGTATTACTGGTGCGTACCGTATAAAGGATGAGAATTTTCACGCGTTTTCATCACCCGAGAAAGGTGATTAGTGTCCTGAACGGTCGCAACGTCTCGCTCGCAACGTCTATCTGGTCACTAAATTATATTTCTACGTTGCTATACCGCTGCTAAGATTACATCGTCTTTTATAATCGTAGAAAAGGCATGTGGCGAGCTTTGTACTGTTGGCAAAGTCGTGTATTAAAGTCGTGATCGTGCAAGCCGGCGTACTGCATCTTTTTTCTTTTTTTAATGTACTACCCTGCAACCGTATCCTGAAAAATAAAAAAAATAAAGTTTGTGGTCATAGAAGACGGTCTGTCTATTTTCTGTTACGCAAGTGAGTGGCAGCGCGTCCCCTTCTTTTTAGAGGCACCGCTGAAACAGCTGACGGCGGCGGAGAGGCGGTCGCCGTGCTGCCGACGCACTGCGCTTGTTGCAGGAGTGTACGCGCGGCGCAGAGCGGTCGTTCCGGTCCCAACGGACGCAGTCGTGGATAACGGGTTCGTTTCAGGTGTTTGAACCAGCCTTTACACAGCTATTGTAGGTGCACAGCAAACAGCAGATCTTTGTGTCTGTACGCCGTAGCCAAAACCCCCGGCTGCTCCGGTGAGGACTGTGGACCTCGCGTCAGGCAGGAAACCGTCCGCCATGTTTGTCAGCGTAGCTGGGTTGCTTACTATTGGTTAGGAGCAAGAGCTGAAGCTCGTTTCTCATTGGCTGTTGATTCGTGTGGTTCCATGCGATTGCATGTGTGTGTACACGTTGCGCACAGTTGTCGTCGAAGTCGCAGCGGTTGCATTCGTTCGTAAGCATAGTGGTCGCTCCGAACGCAAATGTGTGAACGGGCCTTTAGGCGCCCGTTTCCGACTTGAGCGGCGTCGCCGTCGGCATAACCGCGCCTTGCATTATGGGACTTCTCCCATTATGACGTCACACGTGACGTCACGTGGTGCCTGTGGGTTGCATTATATGACGTTTCCCATAATGACGTAACACGGGACGTCACGTGTGGCCCGCGGGTTGCATTACGGGACGTTTCCCATAATGACGTCACACGTGACGTCACGTGTGGTCAGCGTGTTGCTTTTTGGGACGTTTCTCATAATAGACACTTTTAGTATAGCATTGCTGGCTCTTACGTACGCAATATGCAATAATATAGAGTGCGCTAAAAACGACCTGCTCGGACCGAATTTAGTTGTGCGTTACTTTCCGAGTGAACACCTCGCATGATCTTGGTTAAATTTTCCCGAGCCGTAGCATTCCACGTGCTTATACGGCCACCATGCTCCCCACGAAAAATAAATAAATAAATAAATAAAAATTATTAATTAATAAAAATATTGAAAATGATAACGTGTCCAATCATTCTATTTCAAATTAAACCAAGCCGCAGCTGCCTCGTCATGCGAGCTTTTCTGCAGGGTACAGAGGCTACGAGTACGAGTGCGTAGCCAAATTCGATCACGGAGTCTCCGTCAATCGTCCCGTGGAAACGGCACCTTTCATCAATGCTATCGCGGAATGAAGTCCATGTCCAGTGCATAGCGACCACTTGGCGATTTCTTGAAGTTCGTCCGTCAACGATGAACTGTGTGAATAGTGTTAGCGTTGAGCAGATCGCAGCGTTGACGCACATTGCGAGCGGTGAACATTTTCACTGTGCACTCCTTCAGCTGCACGGGCCACGGCGATCTGATTCGACCGCGGTAGGTACCTGAATAAATTGCCGAGCTGAACACCACACACTTTTACGTAACACTGTACTTCGCGAATACCCTGTCGCCCTTGCTGCGGCTGTCGAAGTAACTGCCATCTTGAAACTGGTGCTCTCGTTGGGCCCGAGATTTCCCGAGAGCTTCCCGCAAAGCCTGCTAGCCCGCAACGCAAGAGCCCCAGTGTTGCGTGCGGACGCAATACGCTAGCTCTTCTACTGCGTTCTGCGCATGCGCGCTCACGACCCGCAATTTCCTGGCGTACGCAAAGCTCTAGCATACGGTCCACTAAAACTGTCAAATGACGTCACACGTGACGTCACGTGTGACGTCATGGGGAGTAGGAGGGAGGGGAGGAGGAGAGAAGGAGGAGGCGGGAGGAGGATAGAAGGAGGAGGAAGAAGGGAGGAGGAGGGGGGATGAGATAAGGAGGAAAATGGAAGGAGGAGAGGAGGGGAGATGCCAGCTAACCGTTGCGCAGGCAAGTCATATCACCATTCATAAATAACAGAGACGCACGTATGTAAACGTGGTGTGCTCGTTATCCAAGTGGCCATCTACATGGGTGCGGGTCTGTGCTGTACCCATCTATCTCTGTGACACGTCAGACGAAGTTGGTAAATTGTGTGCCGCCAAGGTCGATAACGGCTTGCTCGTGGTAGCTCTGTATCTCTCTCCTACAGCACTCACCAAGTAATTCCTGCAAGACAAAGAAGAACTTCATACCAGCCATGCAAGAAAACATCCCATTGGACCTAAGGGACGTGCACTCGCTGTTCTGCTGGGCCCTCTCGGGGCAGCACGCTCAAGACTAATGCTGACGAAATCAAAAACGGCGAGCAGCACTTCGACAGAGCCGACAGCAAGTATAGGATGACATCGACAGTATCACCTGCTTCGTCAAAATGTTGACTCGAACGCTGTCTCGTTCTCCCGCCTTGCTCCTGCTGTCCTGTTCCCTGGCACCGGCAGAACTTAGACAGAGTGGAGCTTCCAGATGTGAGAACTATATTTTCTTTCTCCGGACAAGCGGTAAGCGAGAGTACCACACAAATATTTTTTTTTTTGGCAGATTGTTTACCACGGTATTTCGCAAAATGGAAAAGCTCAAGAGGGGAGCAGGGAACACCAAATTTGCGGCTTCTTGTACAGCGTAGACGTTGCTTGCATCACTGAGTTTTTTCTCTTCGCGAAGTGTTGAGGGACGAAAGAAGCTTTCCAGGTTAGAAATTGGCTCTATTCCGTGCCGTAAGACAATCGCAAGGGGAGAATTAATACCGCCGGCTAACCTTTTTCACGCGGGAAAAATTCAAATGCGCAAGTTTGTACTACCCAATACTGATAAACAAATCGTAGGGGGCGCTGCCAGCCGCCTTTTTCCGCATCGCCTCCTGCGCAATGCAGGAGGCCTATAGAGCTAAATATCAGAAAGTAGATAGGGTGTGAAGACCTTATGAAGAGAAGGAGTAGACGGCTGAGCACTGGATACTTCCATGTAAGGGGCTTCACCCTGTAGTAGCTGAAGAGTCGACTAGTTTAACAAACACGCTGGGATTTAGAAATACTGACGGAAAAATAGACATGGGCAAGGTAGAGATAACCAAGAAGAGATCATGGGACCTATAGGTCGAGGGAAGGACGAATGTTTTCGTAGTCCTTTTAGGGCGACCCATACTGTGGAATGTATGGGCACACAGATGCACAGAGGCGCCTTCGTCGTACCGAGCGTAGCTTTTAAGTCTAAATCTTAAACGTTAGAAAGGAAACAAAAAAATTAAAAAGAAATGTATGGCAAATCGCTAGGTAATTTTGTTGAATGGGTGAAACTCTAGTTTCACAAGCGTTTAGCGATAGCGGCACCGCGTTGCTGCACCGATTTGCAATCAGTGTCATGTCATGTATATTTTTCGCGAAAGTTTTGCCGAAGGTAACTTGCAGGTCTCACCAGCTAGTTTGACTACGGCACCGCTGGCGCAATGCATCGAGAGAACTTTAGTCTCTCTGCACGTGCGAGAACCTCGCTGGAGCTCTGCGCGTGTAGAACACGGAACGCCACGGGCCGTCTTGTGTATTGCGGCCCCAATCCTCCGAATTAGAGTTATGGCGACCTCACACCGAACGCTTGGTGAGATCGGTCTATTTGTGTATAGGTTACGTGACATCAGGTCACGTGATGTCAATTTCCCCGCTAAATTTAGCGGGGAAACTGAATTTATGTGTAGGTCAAGGGACGTCATTTTTCCCGCTAATCTAGAGGGGAAACGGAATTTCTGTTGAGGTTGTCTGACGTCAATCATTTTCCCTCTAAATTTAGCGGAGACACTTAATCTGGCTTTCCTAAATCCGGCTTCACGAAATCCGGAACATCTAACCACGTGACATGAAGTCATATGATATAATTTTCCCCGCTAAATTTAACGAAGAAATCGAATTGGCGCTGAGGTCACGTGTCGTCAATTTTCCCGCGGAATCTAGCGGGGAAACTGATTTTGAGTATTAGTCACGTGAAATAAGGTCACGTGACGTAAATTTCCCGGCTAAAATTAGCGGGGAAAGTAAATTAGTTTAGGTCACATGACGTCAAGTTCTCTGGCAAACCAAGCGGGGTAACTGAATTTGTGGATAGGTTACGTTATTAGAAGCTATGTGACGTCAGTCCGCTAAATCTAGTGGGAAACTTAATTGGTGTTGAGGTCACGTGACCTCAATCTTCCCACTAAAACTATCGGCGAAACTGAATTTATGTATTGGTCACTGACATCATGAGGCGTGACGTAAATTTCTGCGCTAAATTTAACGGGCAAATTGAATTTTGTGTATATATAGGTCACGTGAGATGACCTCATGTGACATCATTTTGTAACACTGCGTGCTTTGCATTATGGGACATCACAAACGTATACACCAATTCAACTTCCCCGCTAAATTAAGCGGAGAAACTGAATTGGTGTGTAGGTCTGTGACGTCCTATAATTCCACACTGCGCGCGTTGCTTTATGGGCTGAATTTGTCTTGAGGTCACGTGACCTCAATTTTCCCGCTAAATCTAGCGTGGAAGCTCAATCCGGCTTCGCGAAATCCGGAACAACTAGCCAGATAAAGTTTTACATTAATCAATGTCAGAAAAAAAAAAAAGAAGAAAAAACGCTGTCTAGGTAGTGCAAGCCGCCACCCGATTCAAAGGTTTCAGCGTCATCCATCCATCCATCCATCCATCAAGCTAAATAATGACAGCAGCCGGGTAGCTTTGGCGCTAAAGAAAATGCAGGTGGGATTGTAGAGGAAAAGGGGTAGATATGGGAGAGGACAAGAGGGCTGTGGAAAGAGTGTGTCTGTAGCTGGCGCCACCAATCAATCTCTTCCCTGTAGAGGGGTTGGGTCGCAGGAGGGTAAAGGCGGCGCTCGGGACGACGAGAGGTCATAGAAGGCGACTACCCAGTCGCGCGCTGAACAAGCCCCGTGATCTCGAAACTTGGTCTATCAGCGCCCGGATGGTATTTCCTCGGGCAGTGGAGAGGGCCCACTCGTTTCCGCAGAGTTTAGCGTGCGCTGGCGTCCAGATTAAGCTGACATTTGATTCAAACGAATTAAAAGACTCTTAGCATAATTTGGTCCGGGGCAGATATGTAACTTTTAGCGAAATTCAGGATGGCGGCTTTTGAGTCGGATACGATGACCTTGGGTCATAGCGTGGCAGTGAGGGCAAGCGCAATGGCGGCCTCTTCCGCCTGCTCTGGGGAAGTAATAAAGATTATGACACAAGTTTTCACCTGGCCCGTGCACGTGACCGCTACGGCTGCGAATGCCGGCCGGTGTCTGCATTCGGCCGCGTCCACATAGATTACGTCCGACCGATGAGTAAACAGCTTATGATGAGTGGAGGCTCTACTGCGTCGACGACCCTCGTGGAATGTGGGGTGCATATTTCGCGGGAAGGGAGTCACTACGAGCCGCGGGTGCGTCTCTCGTGGAACGGCTTGTAGGGTCCATTCTGTGTGGGGATAAGGATTCAAACGGGATAGGATTTGACGACAGGTGGAAGTAATGGAAACTAGGCGCGCAAGCGTTTGGAACGACGACAAAGAAAGGGCTGTGCGCCTCCCTCCTCCTCCTCCTCTCCTCCTGCCGCTGAATTTGTTCATGGGTGACATGACACGAAGTCGTGACGTCATTTTCCCCGCTAAATTTAGCGCGGAAACTCAATAGGTGTTGAGGTCACGTGATGTCAATTTTCCCACTAAATTTAGCGAGGAAGTAAACTGTAGTAGAGTGGTAAGCAGGGCGAGTTTTAACCATGTTAGCGAGTAAATTGGTGTTTTGGTCACGTGACGTCAATTTCCCCGCCAAATTTAGCGGAGAAATTTCCCCGATAAATTTAGCGGGGAAATTGAATATCACATGACAGTAAGTTATGACGTCACATGACGTCACGAAGCCGTGACGTTCTTTCCTTTGCCGCACGCGAAAAATCCACGGTACTCTAGCTATGAACAGCTTCGCATAAAAAGAAACGGAACTTTAGTGAAAATTACATATTTAGGGGAGGGGAGAAGCGTATAACCATAGCCTTCTCTATACTGACAAAGCCTGGCATATCACCACGAGACGCGGCCGCCGAAAGTGGAAAGGTAGAGTGGCAGACATCGAATGAGAGGAGAGTCATGCAACGGGCGCCCCGCTGTGGCGAGACGCCGAAGCACACTTCTCCCGAGCAATGGAATGTTCACTTGTGCTCCTCCCGTTCCTCGCGCGTCCTCGCCGCTGCAAAAGCTGTGCGCTCACTACCAGCTTCCCCGAGAAATGCTCTGTGCTACAGGATCCTTGCGCTCCAAATCTCCGACCGGGCGCTCTATGGCCCCGTCGTCGAACTGCCAGGCTTTGTGAGCATAGAGGAGGCTATGGTATAACAAACGGATAGCTGAACACCATAGTATTCAGCTATACTATGGTGTTCAGCCATCCGTTTGTTTGATGGAGACGGAACTTATAACATTGAACTGCAATTCTAATTATATGTTCCGTCTCCATAAAACAAGAGATAGACTCAGACTGTAACATATCGCAGGCATGATAATTTATTTGGAGTTAAAATGCCATACAAAAGATGGAAATACAAACGAAGTCTGCATTCTGAACTGTTTTTCCTCCTTGATCTTCAAGAATCCCAGGATATAGCTTCCAATTTCTGTAAGTAGAAAGACACAAACAAGTAATTACCGAACTTTTCGTACCTCGTAGTCATACATTAAAAGTCTAGTTTTAGTAAATATACGACCATCACTTTTCTACAATTAAATCTGATGTCACGCTTCGGAGCATAATAAAAGTTTCTTTAAAGGTCGTGCTGATGATAACTAGAAATAAAATAAATTATGAATTATCTTGTTCCTACTCGAGAGCGAGTAAATGTATACATAAGAAAGACATAGCAAGGCGATAGAATAGCTTACACTTCTTCTTGCGGAGGAGGGTGGCGTAGTCTCCATAGGTGCCAAGACCATAACCGTAGTTCAGGCCGTAGCTGGAGAGACCATGTCCGTAGCCGAAGTGTCCAAGACCGTATCCGAGGTGTCCCACTCCGTATCCGTAGCCGAAGGCTGGAGCGTGAGCAACGGTGGTGATGGCTGGAGCAGCGTGGTATGCGGTGGCAACCTTGGTAACAGCTGGGGCAACAGCGTAGGAGGCAACAACTGGGGCCTGGTGGACAGTAGACACCCTGGTCACAGCTGGTGCAACGGCGTAGGTGGCGACTGGAGCGACGGCATAGGAGGCAACAGCTGGGGCATGGTGAACGGTGGACACCCTGGTAACAGCTGGAGCAGCAGCGTAGGTGGCGACTGGGGCAACGGCATAAGAGGCAAGCAGCTGGGGCATGGTGCACAGTAGAGACCTTGGTGACAGCTGGGGCAGCGACGGCATAACCACTCAGGCCGGAGTGTCCAAAGCCGAGACCATGACCATAGCCGAGGCCGCTAGCGTAACCGAGGCCGTAGCCGTAGCCGAGGCCGTAGCCAAGACCGTAGCCGGAGCCAAGACCGTATCCGTAGCCAAGGCCGGAGTAGCCGAGGCCGCCATAGCCAAGGCCTCCGTAGCCAAGGCCTCCGTAGCCAAGGCCGCCGTAGCCAAGGCCTCCGTGGACGTTGCCGGCGAAGGCACTGCTGGCCAAAGCCAGAAGGAGGCAGGCAGTGAGCTGGAGACAACGAAATTTTGAGATTAGCTCAAAATCTGTAGAAACGTGAGATTGATTGCGATCAACATCGTGGAATGTTTAAACTTTATGAAATATATATTGTACAAACATTAGTACCGCAAAAATATAAGAACCTCTAGCATGCACTGACTAAAACATTATGATCACCAACCTAATACCGCGCTCATCCATATTTGCCGCGGAGAACATTTGCACTTTAGCTTGACAAGCATTCTACAAATACTTGATCAGTGCCTTGGATAAGATAGTACCATATTTGTAAGCACAGGTCGCGAAATTCGTGTAGATCACGACGAGGTGGTTTGTGAGCTCCGAACTGGTGCCCCATCACATCCGAGATGTGCTCGATAGGAAGGATACCTGACGGGGTTAAATGGTCAAGTCATCAGTTGGAATTCATCCTAATGCTCTTCAATCTACTGTAGCACAATTCTGGCCCAGTTAAGTGGAGCGTTGTCTTTTTGAAAGATTCTTGTTCACGTGAAGAAGACAAGCAACGAATGGGTGTAGCTGGTCAGCAGGGATCGTCACATCAAAAGCTGTCACTTGTCAAAGTTGCTTAAATCAGCAACCTTCTCATTACACGCATACGTAGTCGACCCTAGGAAACGTCTCCATCCTTCTCAGCCCTTACCACAATGCGCATAAAAAAAGGTAGACAACGCGCATGGTGTGTCAGCTAGGAGCGGTAATTCCCGCAATGAAGAGGTGGTCAATATGATTAGGCTGATAAGTGTACATCGGACCATAGAATGTGTTAAATCTACTTGCTACGTTCTCAAAGGGTGCAGGGCCATCTTTGTAACACACATGCTATTAGTTTCTTTAATAAACTAATCAGCGCACACAAGGATTAGACAAGATAAAGCGACACGCACTTAGAAGATCATTAAGCGAGACACTAGAAAATAGGTAAAACAGGAATATCTTCGCTTTAAATACGCAGCTGGAAAAATATAGTCTTATGAAAGGAAACTCACTCCAGTCATGGTGCTTATGGAACGTGCAAGTGCGTCAAACTGCTGACTACGTTGGACTTCTGTGCCTTTTTATATTAATAGTGCACGAGGAAAGATGACTTCAACTCGAAAAAAGGCTATTTTATATTCGAGAAAGGGAAATAGAGCTACATGATCTGAGGGTTAAGGAGATCTCCACCCAAATCTTGGGGAATCTTTGTGTGCTCCGCATATTCTCCATCAGCTTTAGGGCATAGGCAATTGAATATTCTCACAACAAAGACGTGACTGCAACTAAAAAATAAAAAAAGTCCAGAAAGTGACCCCGTTGAACGTATTCCTCTTCGTCTTTTATGGCGTAGTGCATCCCGCGGAAAGTGTTAACTTTTTTTTATTTGCCTATGTCCCCTAATCTACTATTCTATTCACGCTCTTTTAGAGGTATTTTAAAGTTTGTCTTGTATCATAGATTGTTTTCTTATTTTTAAATAGTTTAAACGTCCTGTATGTTGTGTCGTTTTTAATAGTCTCGACGTCATATTTTTACATGGGGATGCTTTTGTAAATTTCATTATTGCGTGATGATGTTGTCAGGTCTGGCTGAACCTAATCTGACCTGACTCGCAAAAGTGACTTGGCAGTAGTATTTAGTTCTAGCGAGGCGCTCCCTGGCAACATTGCGTTGCCTATCGACCTTAATGTTACGTGCGTGTGCGATTTCGCGGCGCGCATGCACTATTACGTACATTGACCAAGGTGGTATTATATATGTAAATGTATCGGTCCTGACATCTGAGCGTGCCTTAGCGAACAGCAGTAGTTGTAGCAGAAGTTAAGGGGTATATGGCCTAATAACGTCAACCTTGAGCTTGAGAAAAAAATCGGAAAGTTAGCGGTTGAAATTGAACAAACAACCGCGCTGTAGCCCTCGTGGTTTAAACCAAAACTGGGCTGTAATCTGATCTAGTATAGCTATGAACAGCTCAATCGTGTCGTATATTTGGCGTGGCATGATTGTTTTCTTAAGAGCAGGAACGGGTTTTGATCCCTAGATCTTTAAGAGACAGAGGTTCATTAGTTAACGGTGGTAATTGACGCTCGACCCTAATTATTACAGATGTGACGGGAAATGCCATTACAAAAATTTGTAGTGCTCACTAAAGGGTTGTAAATGTCATCCTTGCACTGAACCGCAAAACGAAACTGGTGCGGTAAATCGGGTCCGTGACGTCGATCCCTCCGCTCTGCGTTTGCTTCGAAGTGCGGACGCCATGTGCGTCACGTACAAATTGACTGTAGAGCCGGCGCAATGCAGGTGGACCCTAAGTGACGGGGCGTTTTGCGGGTCTCAGTTTCGGTTTAAATGCGTGTAAAAAGATTTCATTTCTCGCCACGTATTGCCCATATTGAAGTGTTTAATAAACATGTATCGTCAAAGTTAGAATATAATCACATCGAGCGTCAATTATTCAACTACATTATGCCCTCGAATGTTAAAAGTTATATCTGAGTTGTAAGGCGATTACCTAACTGATTAATCAAATTCTTCAGTTAGCTAATTAACTGACGTCGGGCGTCAGGTATGCGCACCGCGTTGGTGCGTATCCTTCTTTTTTCATTAAAGGATATTAAATGTTCTTCGTAGAGAACGATCGTGCTGGGAGTGCACGAAGAGCTAGGAAAAGAAAAATCGCATTCGCATATTAGGACAGTTAACGTTCATTTAAACGATATATCTAGGAAACTTTGTGTGGCCAAGAGGTTCAATATGAGTGTTGACTGTTGATAGATTTTATTCGCTATAAATTTAGTTGTTCTTCCTAAAAGCTAGATAAATAATTAAAACATTTATACAGTATACCCGACGGAAAGCTATAGGAAATCTAATAAAATTAATTGTTATCGTCCTATGTGTTACTTATTCTGAATAAAATCATTCTAAAATATTTTTATAGCTTAGACATCGTTGAAACATATTTAGAATATATATCCCGAATATATTACAGAAAGCAACTTCGGCGAACGCCGGGATATGTTTTGTGACTACTTTGTTTCGTGCAGTTTGGATGAAGTTGACGTAAGAAGAAATAGGGGCCCATACAATATTGGCTTCGTTCTCGGTCTCGTTGAGTAGAAATATTTCTGTTATCTTTGTGTTCTTCGAAAAATAAATGTTTCAGGGCTTTGTGGAACCTATCTTGAGTATTTAATTTGCCTACTCCTAATACTTTTTTAATTAATAGGTGAGTGTGTTAATTTATTAAAACATGCACAATTTTTAAGCTGTCATTTTAGGATATATTGAGAGTTCAGTGTTCTTGGGAAAATAGCTTTTGCAAGAATGATATATGTTTAATGTTTATCGTTTATCACGTGTAAACACCGGAAAAACTATTGCTGCAATGATAACATCTTCGGTATTTCCTTTCGGGGTAACCTTCAATTTTGTTCTTAGGGTTATGTATTCTCATTATCTCTAGGTGTTGGTTTGATGTACACTGTGAAGGTTAATATTTTATAAACGCATTTGCTGCCTCTAAATGTGTACTGAAATGTGGGATAACGAGCCAATATACGTCTATTTTATTACGCCTGTTGTCATGCTTTTAGTTATGTTAAAGTTGCGTTTTGCAATTCCGAATAACTTCCAGCCAGTTCCCCTTCCACCTAATTCTAGCGAATTCCTCCTCAAAGTCAGGAAGATACGTCACGGTTCGCATACGGGCGACTCATGTGCACTTCTCAATGATAACGTAAATGCCCCACGGGTAGGTGTTGGCTATCGCGCGATCTATCTTGCAACGTGCGTCCGGAGCGAAAACAATGAAATATGACCATCGCGTGCAGCTCTGCCTTCCGGGCGTTTGGCAGAATCACGACTGCATGCCGCAGTTTTAATTTTAAAGGTATTAAAGGCGAATTTCAAGCCTTGCTTTTGAAGTTGAAAATATTTATATATTTTTTTTTTGGAGGGCGGAGAGCCTGACGAAAATTTCAAGGACTGATTAAGTGTTCATAATGCTCGTTCACAATAAAATAAAATGTCTATCGCGTGTAGACAAAAGTGGCATCGTCCTGTGGTGGTGGTTTTGGTGGTGTTTGGTTGACCCGAGGTTTTTCTCACTGGTAGTAGAAATGTTTCATGATTATAATAAACATATGAGCGACATCAAATTGCCTGTAGCTTGTTCCCTTATGTTGTGGTAATTTAGAGTTATCTGAAGAAATATAGCCCATAAAAATTAGATAAAAAATTACAACATGCTACTATACTGCATTTATTCATGTTGTATTCAAAGTATAATTGAACGAAGTTGATACAATGTATACAAATTATATTAGCTGAATCAAAGCCAGTATTTTTCGAATTTTTTATGAGTTTTTCTTTCAAGTAGGAATGTTTTAGGAGAGCCCTATTACGCTTCGACAATACATTGAGATCAATGCTATCTATGAGCTTTTACACGGGTGAGAATCGTCGGCAAGTATGATATCATTTGCTGTTCTCTACGAGAGCCGAGATAAAAATATTATTCAAGGAGCTGAATTGGAGAACATATTTTTGTAAGATTGCTTGCGCCATGGACATACTCAAGCTCAAGCGGTGAAACGTTATATTTAAAACAATTACTATGTTTTAGTCGATTATCTGTAGTTGCTTTATCTTAGACAAATAAATTACAATTAATTATAACATACTACCTTAGTTTTTCTCTTAAAATGAGGCTCAATTATAATAGGCACAAAAGATTCATTTGAGGAGCAAGTGTGAAATACGTGCCACGCATTCGGCTAATGGCGTTTCGACATTACAGATTAATACGAGCGTTTGTGGTTAGTTGCCGAATATCCGCATGATGCATTCCATACGCGATTGCTTGTTGCCAATGTACCCAATCAAGCCAGAAGTAGAGGTTTTCGATGCGGTTACTTCTTCAATAGTTGTCTTAATCCCTTACAAAAAGCTGTGTTGCTTTTGTGTTGAAAGGCTGTTGAAAAAAGCCGGCACTGGACATAAAACGTCCACAACGTTTAATTTGACTTTATTTAGCTTTGCTGTTGACTTTATTAAATATTGGCCCACATTTCAATGGACAGCCAGCAGACTTTATGTCACCTCTTCGATGCTTTTTCTTGAGCATTTCAACTAAGAAACTACAACCGTTAAAAAAAAAAGAAAACCTTACATTTTAACAGTTGCGTTGAAATCAATGTGACTTAGTAGCAGACTTGTACCGAACGCATTACAAGTAATCAAATTACTTGTAATCGATTACTTTTAAGAGTAATTTTGTAATATGTTGATTACTTTTATTAGGCAGTAATCCCAAGAGTAATCTGATTACTTTTTGAGGTAATAAAAATTACTTCTAACCGTTACTATATTTCCTACGTGAACCCCCCCCCCCCCCCCCCATACACACACCTTTTTTTTCTGAATTGACAAAAATAAAATTTGCTTCTTTTTTCGAACAGAAAAAAAAAAGATTTTTGCGGATCTGTAGAAAACGAGGTCCACCCCTTTGTATGTATATTTTCTGTGGAATGTCCGTTTTTTTTTCGTTTTTTTTCGAGCTGAGACTGGGATTGGGAAGCCCCAGGAAAGCCCCAGTGCGTGACAAAGGCCATTCAGGGCGAAGTTTGGCGGAGCAGAATGTAGCTTTGTAAAGGCCCGTTCACACTCTTGCGACCAAGTAAGACCGAGAGAGACCAGACCGGTTTTTAAGCCTCTTGCGACTTCTTAGGACCAGCTCCGCTGCAGCGCATCCGGGCCTAAGAAGTCGCAAGATGCTTAAAAACCGGTCTGGTCTCTCTCGGTCTTACTCGGTCGCAAGAGAGTGAACGGGCCTAAAGTCCTTCGTTCAAACTAGCCACCTTGTACACACACACATAAATAAAAAAAAACAATCCTGTTTACGGTACCTACTCGCAGCCCATAGGAGAACCAGAACCGAAGAATGTCTAAAGCGGATGAAAAATATAACAAAGTCAGTTCAAATACACGTCAAGATCCCATATTTCCCCTACGTGGTCTTTGTGACAAGCAAAGTTTCGAGGTTGGAGGTAGTTCATTGTTATAAGCGCTAAAGATGTAAGTCTTCACACAGTAAAGTAATCGGAAAAGTAACGGTTACTTCTTAAAGTAATGTCCAACTACTTTTGCTGTCGAGTAATCAAGTAATCTAATCGAATACTTTTTAGCCAAGAGTAATAGTAAGTGTAATCGATTACTTTTTTTTGGTAACGTGTACAAGACTGCCATTGAATCGAGTTTCATTCTATGCTGTCATATAAACGGCATAATGCGCTAGGGAAGGGGATCGCATTCAAGTCTCTAGACGGAGGTGGTTCAAGACCGCGAATCCGCATTCTTTCAGCCAATGCAAATGGACGTCGCATCGAATTTTTGAACGGGGAAGGCGCTCGATGCGGGAGCGAGTGAACAGTTGAGAAGATGGCGGCGGCCATCTTCGTCAGCGGCGGCGGAGAATGTGCCCGTGGGATCGCCCGCAGTTTTCTCCCAAGAAGAAAGGCGAGCTTTTATTGACATCATAAGTGAGCGGAATATAGCTGAGCTGCTCGGTGAGGGCGGCCCTTGTACAAGTCTTGCGAAGCATGACTTACGCGTCGCAGGCAGCCCCTAGACACTCCGGCGCAAGCATGAACGACACCGAGAGCTCCGAGCACTGCATGGTACCGCAGAACGAGAAGCTCACCTTGGTGCCGTGTTTGCCTGCGCCGGAAGCTTTCGGCGCTTTCGGTCTTGGAGTGCGGTAGCGGTTGGCGAGGCTTGGCGAGTCTAAGCGGTGTGGCGTCCTCAGAGCGGCTGGAAACGATCTCGCTCACCAGGGCTTGCGCACGCACGTCGCCTCTGATCCAGAGTGGCCCGGCGTCTCGGCACGAAGCCCAAAACACTTGGGTTTTGAGGTTTCTTCCGTCTCGTAACTTCGTGCCCAGTATCTAAGACAGCTGGCACGATATTTAAGTTCGTCAAAAGCGTTGAAGGGCTTCCACGTGCGAAGCACCGGAAAACGTGGTCACTTGGTGCGACTGGTGCCGGAAACGCAGCGTTATCTTTGAGTTTTGACACGGCGTGGCGCAACCTTTGCGTAAGGCTTGGTGCTCATTCATCTAAACGTTGCTGCGTCTGCATCATTTGAAGGACGATTGGAGTCGATTAGCTCAAGTTGCAGTCACGTAAACGCGGCTATGTCTTCATTCAACAAATTTTGGAAGGCTCAGTACGACTCTTCACTCTGCTCCCTGTTCGCTGCCGCAAAATAACGTAAAAAAACGCTATATTATTTTTGTTAAGAAAATGTCATCATTTATTTTCCTTGAGGGCCCGTGAGGCATTATACAAGGGGGTGTCAATTAAAGAAAAGTACAGTAAACTCAAGTATAACACTCTAAGCTAGTTAGATTAGAGTGTCCTTAAAGTGTTTGAACGTTGTTATAGTATTCAAACGAACAACATTCCTCCGAAAAATACACAGAAGAAACGAACATAAAAAGAAACACCATGACGCAGTCAACCTTTGAATTATGGTCCCGTTGACTGCTCCAGAGCCTTAGATTGCCTATATGTTAAGGGTTGTCATTTGGCCGGTGTCTACCTCAGTCTTTATTGAGGTTCCAAGTATCCTATCTCTTTCTAACGAGTTTGTAGAAGAAAAAATAGTGTTTCGAAGTTCGAGACTCAATCTCGTAGTAAAACGTATTGGTACAACCAGTAATAATTCGTTGCAGTCGTTGAAACAGCATTCACAAGAACGGCTCTAGAAGAAATTTTGTCGTTTCTCTGCATAGTTACGGCAGTTGCTTTACTTTAAAATAGCTTTCTTTCCTTTCCTTTACCAGCTGAGTAGTTTAATAGGGTATTCAAGTCACTATAGTCACTGACAGTGAGAAGTGCAGGGTGTGTCTTTGAATGCCTGGCCTCCAACGCGCGATCCTTGCCTTCCGCCGTGCTTTGACTGCAAGCGTTCTCTCGAAGAGCGCGAGACACTGAAGTGTCGTCAAGGGTAGAAGGCTCGCGCTGGACGCGGGACAACTTTGAAGCTCTTTCCTGTCGCTTTCACCTCGTCAGAGTCTATAAAGGAACTTAGTGACTTTTGACATGTAGCCAAACTGTAAAGGGTGTCCCCCCAAGACAATTTACAGGGTTTGTTTCACCGCAAAATTAAACTCGCATCGCCGAACGTTTATTGTCCACCGAAATATAGCACTAAAGGTTCAAACCAGATGCCAAAGTTTCAGCACTAACCGTTTTCTTATTCAAAAGTTACAAATGATTTTCTGAAATTTCAATGGGAAAATTGCGACCGATCTCCGATACATGGAGCTCTGTGGCGCCCGAAACCGAAAAGAGGCTAAAATGTGCCCTATTTTCACATTGATATTTTCAGAATATCACTTATAACTTTTGAGTACGATATTTGGGCGGAGATTGAAAGTTCGGAGAGGCATAGTTTAGTTTTGCGGTTAAAAAACAAACAAACAAAAAAACCTTGAAATTTTTTATGGCGGACACCCTTTACAGTGTTTAATAAAAAGTCAACAGAAAGTCTGTAGCTTTTCTTTTGACACGGGATACAAAAATTCACCTGCACAATTTCAACACAAAGTACGCAGGACGTCTCCAGTCTGTCTAATGACACTGTCAACATAAAGTCAGCCGAAAACAATCAACGTAGAGTTAATAAAGAGTCAACAGGTTTTCTTTTGACCCTGGCTAAAAATATCTTTAAAATTTTTTAACACAAAACTAAGAGATGTAGTGGGCGCTACTAAGGTGATGGTGTTTTTCTTATTTTCTCGCCAGAGGACACCATCATTTATACAGCCCTTATATAAGGAGCGGCCCCTGGAAATAAAAGGGCTCTTTGGTTGTGGCCACGAGCTGGGCTGCTGGCACTTGGCCGTCGTCCGTTCCGAACGTTCCGAACATGGTGTCAGAAGCTGGCTAACGCCGTCACTATGGCGGAAGGTGAACCCCGTATCCAAGTGGTTCGCGTCGGAGCGTCGGGACTTCATCCTCCGGCTCCGTTCACTTTCACCAGCCCGGCGGAGTAGCTGACATGGATTGCGATGCACCAGGACTACGCCTTCGCAGCCTGTCTCGATACTGCCAGCGACGAGGTGCAGGTACACACGCTCCTGTACTCCATGGGACCACAAGCCCGAAGCGTCCTGTCATCGTTGGGAGCGCCAACTCCAGAGACCCTGTCGTTCGCGGTCGTCAAAGAGAAGTTGGCCGGGCACTTCGTGCATCCCGTCAACAAAATATACGAGAGTCGCCGGTTCCACCGTCGGACGTAGCAGCAAGGCGAGTCTGTCGACGACCTCTTCACGTCGCTTCGTAACCTGGTCAAGCGCTGCGGTTACAACAGCGCGGACGTCGAAGACCGCCTGGTACGTGACAAATTCGTCGTGGGGTTGCGGGATGACAAGCTCTCTGACCACTTGTGTTGTTGTACGAGACTCTCTGCGGAAGAAGCGCTCTGTCAGGCCCGTCTTCATGAGGACGCCGAAAAAGAGCGGCTGTCACGCGCCAGCGTTGCCCGCTAGAATACCGCCCCGAAAACCTGAACGTCGACACCGCGAGACTCAAGAAGATAGCGACCAGTCAATCGGCACGCTATCACGGAAATCTGACCTGTCCGCCAGTTCAACTTGTGAGTATTGCGGACGTCACCCTCACCTGCGGAAAGATTGCCCAGCGCGGAAATCGTCTGTCCATTTCTGTAAGAAGCAGGGCCATTTTGCAGAAGTTTGCAAAGCTAAGAAGAGAAAAGAACTGTTGGGCTCCGTGGAACTTCAGGCAGTCAGCACACGACATGCAAGATACACCAAGGTGCTCGTGAATGGTCATCTTTCCAAGTTCAAAATTGACTCGGGTGCGGAGGTCACCGCTGCTTCACCCTCTTTCCCGGGGCTTCCTCTTGTCCTGGACGAAGCCGAAGGCGAGGTGTCCGGTCCCCGCAACCTACGTCTGCACGTCCTGGGGACTTTCAAGGCCACCTTGGAGTGGCGTGGCAAGTTCACGGTCCACCGTCTCTACGTTGTGAAAAATCAACACACGTCTCTTCTGGGACTGCCTGCCATTGAAGCTCTGGGCGTTATTCAGTTCCTGGACTCGACGGAATGCGTTCCATCAAGTCGAGCCAAGATTTTTCAAGGCCTGGGGGAACTCCAAGAGGAGTATCACATCCGTCTCCAGCCGAATGTTCGTCCATTTTCTCTGAGCGTTCTAAGACGGATTCCAATCCCTCTGCTAGATGTCGCAAAAAAGGAACTGGGTGACATGGAGGCCCAAGGTGTCATTCGAAAAATTGACGCGGCAACCCAATGGTATTCCGGTCTAGTCGTTGTTCCGAAGCCATCAGGCGGGTACAGAGTGTGCGGGGACTTGACAAGACTGAATCAAGTGACTCAGCGAGAACGTTACGTCTTGCCCACTGTCGAATACATTCCGGGTCAGTTGGGTGAAGCTCAGATCTTTTCTAAACTCGAAGCTAGGTCCAGCTTCCATCAAGTGAAACTTAGTAGTGACAGTGAAGACCTCACGACGTTCATCACTCCCTTCGGCCGTTATTGCTACAAGCGCCTTCCATTTTGGCATCGCATCGGCACCGGAGTACTTTCAACCCCTGATGTCAAGACTTCTTGAAGGTCTCTCGGGTGTCGTCAACATGATTGACGACATTCTATTCTTTGGGCGGGATCGCCGCCAACACGATCAACGTCTGGCTGATGTCTTGAGTCGCCTGGAAGAAGCTGGGGTCGCACTGAACGAGAAAAATTGTGAATTCCGCGTCACCTCTGTCAAGTTCCTAGGCGTTGTCGTGGATGCCAAAGGAATTTCGTCGGATCCAGACAAGATCAAAGCCATCAAGGATTTGTTGCTACCAGAAGATATCAGCGGTGTTCGCCGGCTGCTTGGGATGGCTAATCACATCGGACGTTTCATTCCACACCTTGCTGACGCTCCCACACCCATTCGCTCTCTGTTAAACAAGAACAGCGTCTGGATGTGGGGTCCTAGCCAAGAGGAGGCTTTCGCCCGCCTCAAGTCACTGCTTAGGTCAGAAACCTGCATGGCGCAGTACCACCCGCGCTACCCAACCGTGGAGTCTGCGGATGCCAGTTATTATGGTTTGGGAGCCGTGCTGCTTCAAGATTAGCCTTCAGGGACTTGGCGTGCTGTCGCATTTGCTTCCAGATCCCTCACTCCCACGGAGGGTCGCTACAGTCAGACGTAGAAGGAGTCTCTAGCCGTAACGTGGGCCGTCTTACGGTTCGACCAGTATATTCGTGGTCTGAACTTTGAGGTCGAGACAGACCACCTTCCTCTTGTCGCCCTCCTTGGGGGAAAGGACCTGGAGCTTCTGCAACCGCGGGTGCAACGCATGCGAATCAAGCTGATGCGTTATCAGTACAACGTGAAGTATGTACCGGGGAAGCTCTTGGCGACTGCCGACACTCTCTCACGAGCACCTTGTGACGCCCTAGCTTCGCAAGAAGTAGGAAGTATGGAACTCTTCATTGGCGAAGTCTTCAAAGACCTGCCGCCAGCGGTGGCGAGTCGGCTGGAAGACGTCCGCCAGCACCAAACGCAAGATGGAGAGTGTTCTATGGTAGTATCCTACTGTGGAAGAGGTTGGTCCAGCAAAAACAAAGTGCCAGCTCACATTGCTCCGTACTGGAAGGAGAGAGAACGATTGAGCGTCTACAAAGGCGTACTACTCCTGGATCGCCGCATCGTCATTCCGTCTGCTCTCCGGCAGAGTATCTTGGCCTTACTGCATGAAGGGCACCATGGGGGTTCACCGCTTTCAAGAACGCGCCAGAGAAAGCGTTTGGTGGCCGAACTGCAGTTTACACATCGAACATCTTGTAGCCGAGTGTGCCAAGTGCGCAGAGACTCGTGTGGTACACTCTGAGCCGATGATGCAGACTCCAACGCCAGAAACACCGTGGCAGCGCCTCGGGGTAGACCTTTTCCAGCTAGGACGTGACTACGTTCTGATTGTAGACTACTACTCAAGGTTTCCTGAGGTCATCTCTCTGGGATCTACATCTGCGCAAGCGGTCATCTCGGCTGTCAAGAGTTGCATGGCTCGTTATGGGATCCCGAACGTCGTGCGGTCAGATAACGGACCGCAGTTTGCATCTCACGAGTGTGCAAACTTTGCTCAGGCGTACGGATTTCGCCAATGAGACTAGCAGCCCACGGTACCCCCAGAGTAACGGTGAAGTAGAACGCATGGTGCGTACCGTGAAGGACTTGTTTGTAAGACGTCCTGATCCGTACCTGGCTCTCCTAGCGTACCGAGACACACCTGGTGTCAATGGCGTGTCTCCTGCACAGTTGTTAATGGGAAGAAAACTCCAAACTCGACTTCCTGGTTTACCCGAACGACTTGAGCCAGCACTGCCAATCCATCAGAACTTCAAGGCGAAAGATGCCGTAAACAAGTCACATCTGGCAAAGAACTACAATCACCGGCATAGCTCAAGTCCTCTGACTCCCTTGAAGTTGGGGGAGGACGTGTGGGTTAAGGACGTCAATTGCCGAGGCCGTATACTCAGCCCCGCTTAGCGACCACGGTCATATGTGGTGGAAGCGCCCAGGAGAACTCTGCAGCGAAACCGTCGGCATCTTGTCCCCTTCTCAAATGGCCAGTCAGCAGAGGAGCCGTCAGCTAGTTCACAGCAGTCTACGCCTGTTGAGGGTCAACCAGTATCATCGCCAGAGCCTCAGCAAGATGGACTTCGGCTGAGACGCACACGTTGCGGTCGTGCGATTCGACCGCCAAGGCGATTGGACTAATAGATCGTAAGAGGGGAGATGTAGTGGGCGCTACTAAGGTGATAGTGTTTTTCTTATTGCTCGCCAGAGGACACCATCATTTATAGAGCGCTTATATAAGGAGCGGCGCGTGGAAATAAAAAGGTTTTTTTGGTTGTGGTCACGAGCTGGGCTGCTGTCACTTGGCCGTCGTCCGTTCTGAACGTTCCGAACAAGAGACTCTTTGATGGCCATGTCAACAGAAAGTCAAAGTAGAAAGAGAGTAATCAGAGTGAACGATAAGTCAGCACGTTTTCAATAAAGAGTCAGAAATTCTTTTTACTGCAGGTCGTTCCGCTTTCTCCGATGACGATGCTCCATTAAAAATATGATGCATGCCAAAAGGTGTCTTCGCGATATTGGGTATCGTCATCGCAGTTATCTTCGTGATCTACTAAAACTCCCCAAAGTCGAGAGTAGTGTGCTTGGAAATGCTTGTCCCTCAAAGCTGACGGAAGGACATTCTGGCACTGCACCGACCAGCTCGATTAAGGCTTTAGTTTGCGTTTACAGAACGAATCGCATAGGAATTCGTAAAAACGCTCCACAAATTGTATTTCACGGTTGACAAATAGACACCCGCTGAGTAAATTGTACGAAGGTGTTTCAGGCGGAAACGTTCCACTGAACACTTAAAATAAATATAAAAATGTGGCTCAAGCGAAGCATATAATTTGTCACTCATCTAACAATTAAAATTCAATAATATTCTCTCTACCTGTATGTAAAGAAGGCCGCTGTAAGTTACATGAAGTAGTTGACCGAGCGTTTCTGTGAGCTGCTCACATAGTTGTAAATAACCATAAATAGACGAATGAATGAATGCACGCGTTAATTGATTTGTTTTGCTCTCCCGGTTGAGTCTGTATTATAAAAGCTACAAATAAAACAGTAAGTATGAGGTCAGAGGCATTCGTTGTTAAGTCCCGCTACCTGAAGCAAATTCGGAAAAAGCTGGCGGAGTAAGTCAACAAACCAATTTCGGCGCTCTGATTGGCGAGCTTTCATGGACGTTACATCGTCTTGTTTACAGGGAGCGAGAGAAAAGGGGGACCTAAAGCTGAGGCAAACAGGCCTTGGGTCTCCGAGCGCTAGCCTTCAGGTGCTTCCAAGATTTTTTGAAGGCTTATTAGGTAAGCATATCTGGGAGCCGACTAAAGACTTGAGGCTGGAAACCTGAAATTAGTTTCTCGGTGAGACTCGGTTTAATATATATATATATTCATGACCTTGGTATCAGCAAAGCTACTGTGAGGGACATGTTTGTGCACTGATCTGGATACCATATCTGGCAAATATGGTCCTCGGCTTTTCAACAACCGTCGCCAAGGTCGTGTGTTTCAGCTCCTCTATCCCTGGAAAATTCTAAAGGGCGTAATACACGGGGCAGGTACGACTTTCTTTTCTACTGGAACAGATCGACTCTCATTCTGTGGCAAGGAAAGTCCGGCGTCGGTCTTCAGATGAGCGGCTCAATGGGTTGACTATATGCCTAGCGCTTGCACACACCGCACTGTTGGACCAAACCAGCAACTTCAGCATTCATGCGCGGCCAAAATACGAATCTTCGCGCCCTCGCCTTAAATATTTTCATACCCAAGTAACCCTTATGAATCCGCTGCAGTATCTTGCGTCGCATGGCCGCAGGTACGATACATTTGCTCCCCTTCAGCAAGGCACATTTGACAACTGAAAGCTCACACACAAAAGGCTTTAGGTATCCCTCTACGGCCACGCCGGAACGCACGCTTCGTATTACGTCATGCCGGTATGGGTACTTATCAGTGTCTTCGGGAAACCGTTTTGACATGACAGCGCTCACGAATGCGCTGTCCAAACACTTACAGCGTGAATTTCGACGTCGTCTTCACCGGCAGTGTCATCCATTCGTGTGACGATTGTGGCCCTTGAAAGCATGTCGGCAAGGTTTCCTGGAACAGAGTTCATGGCAAAAATCATGTTTCAGCGAACGTTTAAAAAATCGTTGTACTCTGGAGGACGTGTCCCCGATCGCTTTCTCAGCATCCGCAAGGAGCGGGCGGTGACCCGTTTCCAAAATTATATTTCGGCAATAGACGAAGTAGTGGTATTTTTGGCAGCAAAACGTTAAAGCAAGTGCGTCCTTCTTAATTTGCGAGTAACGCTGCTCGGCCGAAGTCATCGTCCGTGATGCGTACGCCACGGCACGCCAGTTGTCACCATGACGGTGCAGAAGCGCTGATCCGAGGCCATTCCTCGAAGCATCTGACGTCCTCTTAGTTTCTTCGCGCGGGTCAAAAATAGAAAGTAGTGGTTTTTTACCTAGGCTTTCACCGATTTCTCGCCATTCTTTTGTGTGGCTAGACGTCCACTCAGAAACAGTATCCCGCTTGATCAAGCTGGGCATGAAGGGAGTTCTTTCGGCCAACGAAGGCCGGCACCTAGAAAAATAATTGACGACGCCAAGCAGCCGCTGCACCCCTAGCTTGTCGGCTGGGGTTGGCGTCTGCTTTACGCACGGAATCAGCTCGCAGTTCTGCCTTATACCGCCTTCAGAGTTGGAGTCGCCCGAAAATTCGATTTCACGCACTCCGACCCCGTACTTTTCTGTATTAATTGTTAATTCAGCTCGATCTGCGACTTTAAACATGGATCTCAGGCGCTGATAGTGCTGCTCCCTGGATGTTCCCCAAACAAAAACGTCGTCCACGTACACGTGAACGCCGTCCACAGGATCAAAAATCTCTGCCATATTCTTCTAGAAAACGTCTGACGAGGACGATATCCCAAATGGCAGCCTCAAGAATCTGCACCATGCAAAGAGGATGGAAAAGCACAAATTTTTATGTTTTTTCTTCAAGAATAATTTGATTAAAAACAGCCTTTGCGTCGACATGGCTGAATATCGTAGCGCACGATAGCTCTGTTTCTATATCTTCACGCCTTGGCATCTCATAGTGCCCACGCTTAATGAACGTATGGATTCTTCGCGGATCTATGTATACTATCAGTTTTCTGACTTCCTTTTTAACTATGATCAGATGGCTCACCCAGCATGTCGGCCTGTTGACCTTGGCAATCATTCTGGCGTGCTCCATTCGAGACAGTGCGTCGCGCAACGGTTATTTCAGTGCCAGTGGCACACGTCGCGCAGCGTTTACGACCTGGATGGCATCTTCGCGAAGCACCCATTTATATTGACGTTCGGCGCATCCGGTGCCTTCAATGAGGTCACCGAAATCCTGCGCTACTTGCTCCGAACTGTTTGGGGTCACAAAGTCGATGTTGCGTGAAATCAAGCCCAGTAGTTTCCTTGCCTGAAGACCGAGTAGGCCTGCTATCCTTTCTTGACCACAACGAACTTCAGCCAACAGTGTCGACCGTCGAGGGCCACTTGCTGGTTGATGACGCCTACGTGCCTGCTTTCATCTCCGCTGTAAGATCGCAGTATAGAGCCACTCCTCTCTAGGGGTGACTTGGCTTGCATCTTCTTGTAGACCGAAGAGGGCAGAAGGTTCGCTTGAGATACAATGTCCACTTTTAACACAACGTCTGCACCGGCAATATTCGCCTTGATGACCCAGTCCCGCTGGCTTCTTATGCTATCGACGTGAATGTTAAGTATATCGAAGATATATCTTCGTTGTCTTTCAACTCGCTGACTTGCCTAGTCTCCCTACACCAGGCTACGAAGTGATTTTCGCCTGACTCGCCCGACAGGTTTTGCCATAGGCAAGACAGTTCAGTAGCTTGTGCTTTCTGCCGCACTTAAAACACTTAATTTTCTTTTTTTTTTCTTTTTACACTGGCTTTACACTTACGGGATGAACTTTTCCCCCTTTTTGAGACCCAGCTTTATTTTGAAAAGCTGCGGCTTCGGCGCGTTGTGCAATTGTTTGGCTTCGGCCAACGTCAGTTGATTCTCTCGCAGGAGTTTTACCCGCAAGCTGTCATTGCTGATTCCAATCACTATTTGGTCACAAATCATGGACTCTGCCAGCGCTGCGAAGTTATGCGACCGTGCTTGTGTATTGACGTCTCGAATGAACTGTTCGAAAGACTCTCATGCGGCTTGGCTCCGTTCCTGAATCATGTAACGCTCGTAGACCTCATTCCTTTCAGCCTCCCAGTAGTTGTCAAACTTCTTAATTACGGTCGCATAATCTTCATTGCTCTCGCCTTCAATGAAGGTAAAATTGTTGAAGAGCTCGATCGCATCTTCTCCTGTGACGCTTGACAGCACTGCAGCTTTTGCCGCGGCGCTTAACGGCTTATCTTTCGGCGTTGTCACAGCCAGGCATAGCTCCAACTTCTGCTTGAATAGCGCCCAGTGTTTTTCGATATCGCCTGTCATGCGCGTTGGTGTCAGGAGATCCATTTCTGGGGCTTGCTTTTGAAGACGTCGTCGATCCCTCCGGCCATTTCTGACACCATGTATCGTTTACGATATGTGCTGTAAACAGGCCGACATCTAGTGAAGCGATCTCATGTTTCTTTATTTGACAATGGCTTTCAATAGGCACACCCAGCAAAAGGAAAATAGGAGAGGAAAAGGGAGTGTTGTGTCTATACTTCGTTTCAGCTTCGGTCCGAGCGCGGCCGATGTTATGAGCCGAAGGGCCAATCAAACAGCGAAAGAGGCACAACGTCATGGCGTGCTCTTTGCAGTTGATAGGACCAGCCGGTATTCGCCGTCTCTCTGTGAGCGCTCCTCCGCCGGCTACGCCATGACGCTGCGCTTTTTGAGCTCTTTGATTGGCCCTTCGGCTCATAACATCGGCCGCGCTCGGACAGAAGCTGAAACGAAGTATAGTGCCGATAAAAGGACGACACAGCAACTTTCAGCCCTTAGCTTATCGCGATGTTATACAGTCTGGTTGCATGTAAGGAAACATGAATATTAAATTTTTCAAGAAGCTGCGCAGAATCAATTTCCCCCACTTGTAAGTTCATGCAAAAACACAAATCTCAAAAAGTCGTTCTGCTTGTCAAAAGTGGAAGTGAAAACATATACAATGTAGATGTATAGTTATAATAAAATTGGTGCTCAAAGAATATATCATATGCAATTCGAATAACCTTTTTCTGAACTTTTTCGATGTTCATAGCTCATGGAGAAGTAATTGTTGAAATTACTCGGAATTAATACCAAGTGTGTAACCAAACCACTATCCCTAGAGATCGCATTCAAGGAATGTTAATGGTAGGAAATTATTTAACACTCAAAAGCAATGACAGCCTTCCCATAAATAAATGTAAGGAATAGCTCACGTAAATCCTATTCTAAACAGTATTTGATGAAGACAGTGCGGCATAAATATTATACGACTTTATGCGACATTCTTGCGCACGTGAGCGAAGAATTCTGTAAAAATTGTAACCAAAATAGCTTACATAATATTCATTCTTGAAGCCAGGAGCTGCCTATTTCCAAACGATTTCTGTTAAAAAGAAAACATTTTTCAACGTAAATTCACTATCAAATGCTTTTTTTGTCACCGACTTCGATAGCTCCGACCCAACCTGAAGGTATACACATTCCAAGTTGGCGGGTTTGAATCCTCACCTGCTATCTGGTGAAGGCGTATTGCCTAAAAGGCACCGAGTAATACATCCCGGTTGCGCGTCGAAATATCCCCAAGTAGTTTAAACAATTCATCAGTCTTCTGATCTGGCGTACTAGACCCCCTTCGTAATTTAGGCACGTAATGCCCTCATTTTTGCCTTTTTGTATACTATATTCAACGACGAATCAAAGGAAATATGATTAGAATTCCGGAGGGATTACCCCAGGTAGCACACAATGTCGGCCGATACTGTGATTACGTCGGTCAGTATACCGGGAGCTGTACGGCGGATCCCGGCCAGGGACGCCGGTAAAAAACCGACTTCGGCCGATATCGGGGACTCGTTGCCTAAACTAGACAGTACCAGCCGGAAAGTTCCCGATACTGGCCGACATCGTTTTCGTGCTGTAGTCACCGGCCAGTCTAGCCATGGAGTTTCCGGTGACCGGCCGATATCGTTTTCTTGCTGTAGTCACTGGCCAGTCTAGCCATGCAGTTTCGGTGACTGGCCGACATCGCTTTCTTGCTGCAGTCACCGGCCAGTCTAGCCGTGGAGTTTCCGCTGACTGGCCGACATCGTTTTCTTTCTGTAATTACCGGCCAGTTCAGCCACGGAGTTCCCGGTGACTGGCCGACATCGTTTTCTCGCTGCTTTCACAGGCCATTCGAGCCATGCAAGTTTTGATATGTAACCGACATGGCTTTTTCGCTGATATAGAAACTATATGATGGTTACAAATGACTGTTAGGTTGCCACATGTCTTCAATATGCTAAAAGGTGACACCTAATATTAACGCCGCGTCATCATTAAACCAGTTAACAAAGGCTTATTTCAGCTTTGTTAAAAAGGGAAGTGATCAAACATGGCTGTGGAATGAAAATTTATTTTGGTTTACGTCTATTAATATTTTAGAGCGCAGCTCTTAGGCGCCCGTTTTCGGCTTGAGCGGCATCGCCGTCGCAGACACCGTCGACGTAACCACGCGTTGCATTATGGGAAATGTCCCATAATGCAACGCGCGGGTCTCACTTGTGACCCGCGCATTGCATTATGGGACGTTTCCCATATGACGGCATGTGTGACTTCACGATGGTCCCGCTCGTTGCATTATCGGAAGCGTCCCATGATGCAACGCGCGGTCGGCGACGGCGATGCCAACGTCGCCGTTGGCGTAACCGCGCGTTGCGTTATGGGGAACGCCCCATAATGCAACGCGCGGGTCTCACTTGTGACCTGCGCACTGCATTATGGGACGTTTCTCATAATGACGGCATCTGTGACGTCACGAGGGTCCCGCTCGTTGCATTATCGGAAGCGTCCCATGTTGCATTATGGGAAACGTCCCATAATTCAACGCGCGGGTCTCACTTGTGACCCGCGCATTGCATTATGGGACGTTTCCCATAATGACGGCATGTGTGACGTCACGAGGGTCCCGCTCGTTGCATTATCGGAAGCGTCCCATGATGCAACGCGCAATCGGCGACGGTGACGCCAACGTCGCCTTCGGCGTAACCGCGCGTTGCGTTATGGGGAACGTCCCATAATGCAACGCGCCGTCTCATTTGTGAGCCGCGCATTGCATTATGGGAAGCGTCTCATGATGCAACGCGCGGGTCGGTGACGCCAACGTCACCGTCGGCGTAACCGCGCGTTGCGTTATGGGAAACGTCCTATAATGCAGTGTGCCGTCTCATTCGTGACCCGCGCATAGCATTATGGGACGTTTCCTATAATAACGTCACACGTGACGTCACGTGTGACGTCAAAAGGGTCCCGTACGTTGTATTATGGGAGTGTCTCAACGTCGGGGTCACTGTTAATCAAGTAGTAGCAATCAACATTTTTCTCAAAGCATGAAGTTCCGATCAGAACTTCATGCTTTCAGCAAGATAGCAATGGGAACCGAAACTGTTAAAAAGCGAGGGCAGACGCTATGAAAGCGGTGGCAGCGCGTGCCACTGCTTGGATCGCACACTGAGGCCGACCGCTCAACGACCGCTAGCGCGGAGCGCTCAGCATCTGCTTGGGGAAAGGGCTGGATCGCACATCCCCGAGAACACCTGGAGAGTTTTACGGAAGCGCAGTGCCACAGTAAAAATGCCCAATTCATCGAAAGCAAGTTTCGCCGCCACGATGCAACGCGCAGGTCACGAGTGACCCGCGGGTTGCATCATTGGACTTTTCCTATAATAAAACGTACGGGACCATTGTGACGTCACGTCTGACGTCACAAGGGTCCCGTACGTTGTATTATGCAGCGACCACGCGGGGATGCGCGATCCAGCCCTTTCCCCAAGCAGATGCTGAGCGCTCCGCGCTAGCGGTCGTTGAGCGGTTGGCCTCAGTGTGCGATCCACCCAGTGGCACGCGCTGCCACCGCTTTCATAGCGTCTGCCCTCGCTTTTTAACAGTTTCGGTTCCCATTGCTATCTTGCTGAAAGCATGAAGTTCTGATCGGAACTTCATGCTTTGAGAAAAATGTTGATTGCTACTACTTGATTAACGGTGACCCCGACGTTGAGACACTATTTATTTTTCCTTACAGTTTTATAAACCCGATGAAGACAACTACAAGTACGTTTGTACGAGCCGTAGGATGCAATAGACCCTTTGCGAAAATCCCAAAAGCCCGCGCGTGCCGCGCGACAAATAATGGGAGTCCTCGGTACGCCCCTCCTCCCGCTACCACGTGGCATACGCGAGCAGGCACAGGTTACCACGGCAACAGAGCTGCCGAGTTGGGCAAGCGACGAGCCGACGGCTGCCCCTTTCTCATCCCTCTCCTTTGTACCGGCTCTGTCGTCTGCTGCACCAACGCTTTGTCGAACCTGGTCCAAACCTGCCACGGTTGCGGTGCAAACTAAATGGATTCGGTGACACTTCAGTACGTGAAGGTAAGTTACGACGAATAACGTACTGAAATTAGTTCACCAGTCGCGATGCCTTTACGCTGCCACGGCTGCCACAGATACGGTACGCCGGCAACGACGTGTGACTCGGCGGGATGGCTGCAACGGTTGCTGGCGGTAGCTGCCGGGACGCGCGCGCAGTCGCGGAGGCGCGAGGAGAAAGCGCGTGCGCGTGATCTGTACCAAGGGTTCCCAAAATATCCTGCCGTCGTGGTGCTGTACGTTTTGCAAAGGGTCTATTAAGCAATACCAAACACGTATGCCGTAAAGCGACCGTCATCTCCGAAGGCGAGTTCCATCTGCGGAGTATTTGGCGTATTGTCTTCTAGCAAACGACATACCTAGCTCTTCATCCGAATGGGCGCGCACAACGTCTTCGACGTAACACCATATCTCGGGCCTCTTCGCTGGCAAGGCGTATGAGTCGGCAAAGACTTCGCCGAGAACGGCTGCCTCATCGTCACTCGGGCTGGAGCTAAGCTGGTATCTTCATCGCTTTCGCTGATTTCGCTGCTACTGCGTTTTATTAGACCTCCTGAAATTAACTACAACGATGTCATCGCCGCAGTATGCTCGGGCAAGTCGGTCATGACAAGAGAAACGAAAGCAAGCACAACAAGAGAGTCCACCCAGCAATCGAAACAAAAAAGCAGCGAAACTCCTTCATTCCCCCGCGGCAACGTTGATAACGAAACTGAAATGTTGCGAATGAATATAGATCGTACTCCCCCCCGAAAAAGGCTGCGCGGAGAACTACTCCGGGTCCGAGTGGTCTGTCCAAGGAAGACACATTCGTTTCTTACATTCGTTGGGCGGCACATTTGGGCGGCACATTCGTTTCTTACATCTTTCTGCATGATCATAATCGAAACATCACGAGCACCTATTTTCAACCAGAAAGGGTTACTACATTTAACTCTTACGCGCTTATTAAAACCAGATCTGCTTGTCACTACCACTGCTATTTCGCCAAGGAGGAGAGTGGCATGGTTTCGGTTTCGATCGACACGTCGACAAGAGATTATACAGAGACCGTGGACTGCTAACGGCCGTGATCTCACGTTTTCTGATCTCGAGAGCATCATTTTTGGTCTCTAAACTAACCTAAATGGCCAGACCTCGAAGCTATACGCCTCGCAAGTGGGCTCATTTTCGTCTTCTGCGCATGAGAAAGGAAGTAGCGTTGACGTCAGAACGCCGAGCCCTGATTGGCTGATCGCGACCCTACTATCTGAGCGTCGTCTGCTCCTTTGCAACGTCGTCTGCTCGCAACGTCGTCTGCGTCTGTCTTACCTTTCCTGCGACTTTCGGAAGTGCCGGTCTTTACGAGCGAGCTCGACTTCGCCTTTCAGAGAGGGTAGACGAAATAAATCGACCGGTACCTTGTTTTTAACAACTAGCAGACGCGCATCAAGGAGAGAAGTCAAAGGACTCACTGGCGAGGTGTCCCGAGGCGCCGAGGTTTGTATGCTAAGAACCGAGAGTGAGCGTGTTAAGGCCTGTTCACACATGCAGCGGAGCGCTACAAGCATAGCGCTAACCTCGCGCTAAGCGCATGCTGACCGGAGCCTTCGCCAGCTTTGTATCGCACCGCCAAAACTGTTGCTCGTGGCAGGCGATAAGTAGATGACGGCACGTGAGGAGCGCTACATCAGCGCTTCGCTCCATGTGAGAACCGGCCTTTAGTGTCCACAAGTTCACTCCCAAATACTTTTTCCCTCCTTTCGTGTGCGGCGAGACTCCTCACTCTTTAACGGTGTCGGCGGGTCGGCGCAGTTAACATCGTCTGCTTTACGTCTGCTAGTCAAAGCGATGGCTGCTTTACCTTTCCTGCGTCTGTCGGAGATTCACCGCTTTTTCACCGGCGAGAGTCACCGCTGCCTCGGAAAACAAGGAGATGACAAGAGGAAGAGATTGAAGGGTTCACAAGGGTCGCGCGGGCATAATCCATTCAGCACGCCAGCCGGTCGTGGGCAGACGGTCTTAGCCAAGGACCGTCGGAGCACCGCTGTGCCTGCAAGGTGGGCCATTTCTTTTTGCTTGCTTTTTATGACTCGCAATGAGTAGCCCGCACTTTAGAAGACTCACCGCCGAGCACTATTCATAGAACATCTGCAAATTGGCTGATACTGGATCGAATACGCCTTCCTGATTCATTGGATGAAAAAAGATCACTTGTTCTTTAGCGAAGCGACAAATCTGCAAAAGGAGCGGGATCTCAATTTTACGATTATCTCATTGAGACGCCTTGCCCATACCTTCAAGATGGACTTAAAAGTTAAAACCTGAAAATCCTGCGTTTTGGAGTTCTCAACTACAGAACGGCAAGGCGTCGGCAATGGGGACATACGTTCGTGTTCCTAGAGTCTAGACCTTTTTGATAATTGCATTCTGGGCGCTGCAATCTTTGTCTCCTGGGCTGTGGAACGCGCTCTGGGCGTGCGCAGTAGATCTTTTCCATGAAATATGAGACGCCGCGCATGCATACACAGCTCAGTGACTAAGCATTCTTCTCCTCGGTGTTAAGCGCTGGAAAAGTCCTTTGGTGCGGAAGATACGGGCCGAGCGTCTTGGTAGAATGTGCTGTGACGGGTTTTGGTTCTGGTAGACCATCTTCCGCAATGTTTGAGTGTGCTTCGTTGGCGTTTTTTGCAGTTATCGTACATGAATCAGCAAATAGTGTCAATTTAGAAAATCGGACAATATCAATATTAAAGTCAAAAATAATCTCGCGCTTCTTGCGAATACCCACTCGCTAGAGCTCGCATAACCTGAGCCCTTTAATTGGCTGTTTGACACAAAACTTCGGCCATAATTAGGCGTATAAAAATTAAATAAAGGGGCCATGAAACGAATTTTTGGCTGGGATGAATGATTTTAAATTGGGACCTTACTAATCGCATATCGTTTAGTTGGCCAAATGAAAGAGGGTAGAAAGTCAAAAGCCAGCTTTTCGGTACGAACATTTGAAAATATAGCTGACTATTTTGTACCTTCTTTCCTTCGAAAGCTCTCCGCCTTTTCACTATGATACATCCGCGGTTCCCAAAGCGCGTCAGCGGTGCCAACCTGACGTCAGCCGAGCCCAGCTCACGCACTGGACACGAGAATTGCGTCACTCGAACGTATGCGCTCGTCAACAATCAATCCGTCGACGAATATTTGGATTCGCGTTCGTGGCCAATGAGTGCCCTGACGGAACTTATCGCCACTGGGAATGACAAGTTCTATGTGCAAAAAAAGCACGATGGAAGCTATGACTCATTGCACCGGTGCCGAAGAATGTCACGATGACGTGATTTTACAATTTGCATTTGAGTTGAGGATTAAAGCTAAGGAGGAAGAAGTAGGAAAATCGTTCCATGACCCCTTTCACATTGATTACAAAAAAAACGTAAAAAATTACGATAATGGGGTGACAGCAAGGAAAGAGAAAAACAGTTGCTACAAAGGAACAAAAAGAACAGGCATTACACTGCGAATCAAATATGGTCCCATATTACCAGTGCTTTATATGGACTTTCAGTGCCTGTTAAAAGGTCCATCGTAGACGTCGCTTCCACCGCTCGCAGCGATCGCGTGAAGGGCCCCCAAGTTAACAGGGTAAATCATCATTAGCAGCCGCAAACGTTTGGATTTGGATTTGGTTTCTACGGCTTTCCTACTTATATCAGGTGAATCAAAAGCTGATTCTGAATCTAGCCAGTCGCCTCCTCTGCTACTTTCTAGATTTAAGTGTTTCTAACTGCTGGATTCGGGTTACGAAGCGTCGTCAGCAATATGAGCTGCGAAGAGAAGAAACCATTTATCGCTCGCAAGCATTTCAGACTTTCTTCTGTTTTTCTTCTTGCCACGCGACAATACAACGCATGCGCACTTGCAACGCTCTCTACGGTTTCAGTTTCCCGCTCTCTTATATCTAAGCTTTCTAAGTACGCGCTGTGTCTACGTCGTCTGCTTCGGATACCTCGAGCCGTTTGGCGTTCTGGTGCTTGGCGTTTCATGTCGTCTGCCTGCGCTTTGCCGCAATAATTTGTTAAAAAGACTATATTTTTGCGAGTATGCACCGATGCGATTTGAATGAAAAAAGAAGCCTGCTGGGCAAGTCCCCGCTGACACTGATTTGAGAGAAAAGTGGCTTGCTGCGATCCGACGAGAAAACTGGACATCGAACGCGACGCCGTGCTACTTCGAGATATGCAGCGAGCACGAAAACGCATGCCGTCTACTTCTTCGAAAATAGCGAAACTTTTAAATATTAAAGAGGCCAATCAGAGCGTGAGAATGTCCTCATGGTCACATTCTTTTTTGAATGCGCTGGTTGTACGCCGCTAGCGTACCACCCGTGTAATCGGAAGAACTAAAACGAATATGTGGATCCATGGCATCTATTTATCTATCCATCAAACGACCCTGTTTTAGTGACGCGACCAGCGGCAAAACATTGCACTTGCGACGACGGTGGCGGCTCATTGTTTTTCGACTCTTTTGACGGGCACTGAAAGTATAGAAGCACTAACATTACTAATCACAAGAACCGGAAGCATTCCCGAATGCTTCCGGGATACAAAGTCAGGCTGGTTAACAAACGCAACCCCCCGCCTCCGCCTCTCCTCTCGGGTTGTTCGAACAAGACACACGTTCTGCTGTACACAGCAGAAAAGCAGGGACGCTTTTAAAAGAAAAGAAAGAATACTTGAACGTCTGAGAATCTATTCCTCGCCCAACCAAAATATCTCGGAGTTCAAGTGTTGGAGCAAGAAACCCCGCAGTGAAGAGAGCCGGGGTCGCAACGCGCGGGTCCGCCGTTGAATGGTCGTCTGCCGCAGAGCGATTCTGCTAACGAACCAGTTGGCCTAGAGTATCAATGACGGAACCGGTGAACTGCTTTTTTTTTTTGTTTGGCGGCCAACTCCTGATTACACATAATATATTATTAGATTCATCCAGCGAGATGTGAAGTCAGACGATCGCGCCAAACATATATTAGAGTGCTCTTCATTGTGAATGCGCTGGGTGTATTAGGAAAAGTCAGGTCACGCGCGGGCGAGGTATGTACACTTACAGAGAGCTAAAAAAACGTAGAGTTAATGGTAAAAGAAAATATATTTTTATCAAAAGCTTCACGTTTACCGTTCTTTCGTTATCGGATATCGGCCCACCTAGATGACGAGAATATTTTATGGCACTTCCCTGTACACACTAGGGTAATCACACAGAAGCGAGAAACGCCCGTGTATAATTGGTTGTCGTCGCTCTTGCAGGAGGAGGTAAAATCTCATTGAAGTTTTTGATAAGGTGGTTCCGAGCCGCATACATGAAGACGCTCTTTTCGAAACTACTCCAAACGAATGCATTTCTTGCTTGAGGCGAGATTAGCGAGTCCCTCCCACTTTCTTTGTTAATCAAATTATCTTAATTAGCCTAAGTACTCGCAAACAATGCTCGTATAAAATGTCGGATTCAAAGCATAATGACGTCTTAACTCAATTTTTTATTTTTTATTTTGAGCTGTTTCGGGTTAGTTTGTAATCTCCCCGTTCTCGAATAGCTACCAAGGCATCAACGGCCCATAAACAGAAACAAACAAATGAATGACTGAAAATAATTTAGGTTGATTTAATTGGGGTGCATAATGTTTTAAACAACTTGATGCGATAGTATATTGATACAATAAGTAGCGAGTCAAATGATCAACGCTTATTTTTGCGGAGTTTACTCAGTACTGTAAACAACAATAACACAACGGCATAAAAATGCAGTTATGTGCGTACATTTGTGTTTTGAACTTAAATCGCAATGTTTCCCCGAATAATTCTGGTCGAATTCTGGTTACCTAAAATTTGTGTTTTTTAACCAATTATAGGCATATCTACTACTGCTGAAAAAACAAAAACCGAGCTTATGAAAAAGGCCACTGTTGATATAGTGGCAAGGTCTTCAAAGGACTCGGCTGGATATAATCCATGCATACCTTGAGAAGTCACGGCACACTAACCAATATATGAAGTTGTCTCTTCTCTTCCGGGAACGAGGCAGTCGTACAGGAGCTCTTTCGGCCCGCTCGTTGAAAACGCATAAACAACGCACGCCACTATTTGGATTCAAACACATTGCGTGACCCAACAGCTGCTCAATCAATAAGACCTAAAAACGAATTCGAGCGCATGCTGTCATCGTTAGTGGATCTCAGTTCTGCCCCAAGAAGTAAACACGGTAACGCTCGTCGAGAGGAGCCGCCCAGCGGCAAACGCGTGCGTCTTGGCACGCGTCTGCGTCACTCCTCCCCTACCAGACGCTCTTCTGAACAAAACGCATTCATAACCTGGCAAAAAAAGTGGCATTGTTTGTATCCCTATTAAGTAACCGGGTTATAGTGAACGCGTCGATATTTGTGCCCAAGTATTGGAACATAACTATTAACCGATTCTGATACTTTCAAATCCTTCGTGTATTCATATTAAAGAAACTTAACCATGACTCTGAGTATTCATTCGATTTGATTCCAAATATTGAACATTTTCAAAACTTAAGAACTCTTGACAATCGCTTATTTTTGGGTTGTGTGTATGTTTATTCAGCCTAGAACTTGGTCTGCCTCAACGGGCGACGAGTCTCTCAGCTGTAGATGAGCAATTTAGCCAGTGCAGTACAACCGCTAGCCTGGGGTCTTTAACGTGCACCACGCAGTAGTGATACACGACCGCACGCCGGAAAGATGCTCATCCAGATCGAAACGGGCAGGGGTGGGGATTGAACCCAGGATCCTGGGTTCTGCAGCGCGAGCTTTCGCTCCACGTGCTCCGAGCTGGTGTGCGCTAGACCACTCGGCCACCGATCCCCCCAGTCGCTTACGCAGTGTTGCCCGAATGTGCAATTTAGCTTCTTCACTAAACGTTTCATATGTTACACCCACGTAAGTCTATACTGAATTTTCTGCGTTCTTTCTCTGAGGATCCGGAAAGGCTGTCGAGTTTGCTTCGCAAGGTTCTGGTTAAAAAATTGGGTAGTCCGGTGTCAATCCAGAGTACAGTCACAGCGGTAGCTACTACACGTCGTGGCGAATTCGTTCGGCCTCGGCTTGGCGTTCACTCACCGTGTCGTGCGTTAGCAATCGCTTTTCAAACAAAAATTGACGTTGACTATTTTGTTCCGAACGCTTTGTTTCTTCTTTGTTCCGGAGCCAGTGAATGCGCTCCATCCGGCACGAGCTCTTGCCATTGACAGTGTTAATACTAAATTTTATTATCCGCTTTTTGTTTTCACCCGTGGGTGTTTTTTTTTACGCTTCATAACTTTCTTTCTATGCATCCTACAATTATAAAGTTAATGTCAAATTAAAGAGCTGTTTTTCAAAGATACTTCAGTGAGAATTCGGTTGGATATAACGAATTAAAAAAGTAAGCATCGAACTGCACAGATAATGTATATTTTAAAATAAAAAATAAAGTTTAAAATGGTATGATTATATGGTGCTATAAAAACGGAATCATGTCAACTAATCAAAATCACGAGATATTAAATTATTAAACATCCTTCGATATTACATTTTACAGAACTTTCATATTGATATATTACACGTTAAGAATATTATTAGACCTCAAACTTTTCCCATTCAGTTAAGGCAAATTGCAGTTTCTTAATGTGAAATACAGACGGCGACACGTGTTCAAGAATAGCTCTATTTGCATTTTTCGTCGTGTGCCGCTTGGAACGCCATTTGAAAGTCAGAAAAAGCGCCAAATGTCAGGGTGTCAGATGCCTGGATCAATACCACCTAGAATACAAGGCCTGCGCATGACGTTTTGTTAGTAGATCCCCGACCCGCCCCAAGCGGCAAACAGGCTGAAGCTTGACGAGAGTATGGGCCGCGTCGCAACTACGTCGCATTCACCTGCGGCCAACGCCTGCGGCCACAGCTGTGTGCGTGACTGTTGAGCGCGAGCTGATTGCGAGCTTCCAGTTCATTTGCAACGCGCACGCGAACACTCCCTCGACCACAAGCGCGAGCTACCACGCGCTCCTTGCTTTGAGACGAGCATTTCTAGCGCGCGCGCTCGTTCTGCGGAAGAACGCTTCAAAGCAGCGACCCGGAGTATAAACAGCGCCCTCGAAAATGGCGTCCAGTGCCAGCGTCCAGCGAAGGGCTTTGCAGCCCTTCGCACAGCAGTAAGGCATTTTCACTCATGCATTTGACGCTCCATGTGAACGTCTAACTTCATCGTATGCTATAGACCTTTCCAATGTTTACAAAATCACAGTCCAGCGTGCGATCTTCACAGTCCAGCACGTGCATGTTCGTCGCTTCGGAAAGCGAGCAAAGCACGCGCCATACGCACGAACGCTCAAAATGGCACCGGCCACAAGCTCGTTCGTGGAAAGGTCTATAGCAACAGACACTCGGCGTGAGCATCTGTTTCATTATCTCCGACACAAACCACTGAAGCAGGCGATGGAGCAGACGATGTCGCAGATGATGTAGCAGACGACGGTGCTCATCCGGGCTACCTAGGGGGCGCTGAGGGGATCTACTAGTGATGACGTTTAGAGGAGGAAACGCGCAGGCCTTGTGTTCTAGGTGGTATTGCCTGGATGCCCGCAGTGAGCGAGCCAGAGGTGTCAGAACAGCAAGCGCGAGGCTGCGGGTGCAGCACAGCTGTACCACAGCTGCTTTTGCGCGCGTTATAATGTGCGTCGGTACACATGCCTGACGCAATCCAAACTAAATGGGAGCTATGAATAGGGATTCCGCCATTTGGGATTCCGCCACGTATGCGAAAACACTTGAATGTTTTTATCACTTGCGAAAATCATTTTCGCAATCGAACTATGCTTGTCGGTATGGTTCGACTATATTTTGTTTCAAAAACCACCTCAGTGGCTCTTAAGTGGCAATGATATTAAAACAAAACACAGGACATTAAAACGTCTCAGTGTCTCTGAGCCAACGCGCTGGCCCATAAACCCATATTTGTTGCGTTTAAATATTGGATGATGTACCCGCAATCTGACAGAGGCCAATCTGAGATTTCGGTTGCACGTCAAAAGATCTCTAGTTAGTCAAAATAAACCCGCAATATCTTTTTTTATTGGGGCGTGTTAAGTGATTTTTGTTGTTTTGGCTTGTAAAACCCTAAGATCTGAATATTTACTTTGATTTACCTTAGTTTGGAGCGCAGCCAACGCTACGGGCTGATGAAGCCACTGAAGCAGCGCCAAGAGCGCGAGGTCAAGCAGTTCTTTCTCTTTCTGTGCCTGTGCGGTCGGGCTAAACTAGAGCCACTAAATAAGCTACGCTTCATATACATCTTGGTGCTTAAAATGATGGTTGTCAGTTATTTTAAGTTTTATTTTAAATCACAGGAAACGCTTTTACGTCCTCCACAAATGCTTAAACAGTTGGCGACAAAGCAAAGCAATATTACGTGAACTTCCTAACACCGAAATTAATGCTGAGGAAGTCGCACTTTTGAATCATGACGATCGGCAGGTGCGTTTGATTTGTACTAACCACAAAGATGGCGGCGCCCACAACAATATCTAGGAAAAGAGTGCTGATAGTATAATCGTTGCTCATTTGGTTTAGCTCACAGGCTAAACCAAGTGCGGTGGAGGATCGTTGACCGAGTGTGTTGTGGCATCGCAGATCAGAGCACAGGGAGAAATGCGCGAGTGCGAGTTTCGTTCAAAGCACAGGGATCACTCTGCAGAACGTCGCCGTCGCCGTAACCGCGCGGTGCATTATGGGACATTTCCCATAATGCAACGAGCGGGGAGGAGGAGGAGGGAGAGGAGAAGGAACGAGGAGTAAGGAGGAGGAGGGAAGAGGAAGAGGGAGGAAGAGGGGAGCGAGGATGTTGGAGGAGGAGAATGGTGGAGGGGAGGATGAGGAGGAGGAAGAGGAGGAGTAGCAGGAAGGATGAGAAGGTTAGGAGGTGGGAGGAGGGTTATACCCTCCCCTTAGTAGCCTTCCCTGCTCCGAAAGTTAAACGAAAAAGACAAAAAAATAGACGCACCTAATAAAAAGAAATGAAATAATAGAATTGCATATAATTGTGTTTTAAAAGGCTGGAGCGCACCAAATGCTATAAAAGCGAGCTCCATGCTTCGAACGGTGCGCTTGTTCACTGGAAGAGTAGTTCAGGGCAGCATGCTCACTCTTGCATGTTCCGGCCGCTTCGCTTGTACGATAAAACGAAATACTTTACTGGTAATGTAATTAGTGAAACAAAGCTTACCTTCTGCATATTTGCATAGACCTCAGTCTTCAAGTGATTACACACTATAGTCGGTGACAGGTCAAGAACGAAGTGGAAGCTCCTCCCACCTCTTTCCACTTTGACAGGGCGAACGGTGGAGAGGAGGCGACCTCCACTCCACCGTTCACTCTGCTAAAGTGGAAAGAGGTGGGAGGAGCTTCCACTTCGTTCTTGGCCTGTCACCGACTATAGTGTATTATCATTGTTTTCGTTTCCCACTGCGATTCAGCTCGTGTTCTTTTGTGTGCGACATGCATTAGAAACCAAGGTAACCCGGAGCATTCTATTTCGCGGATTGTAAAAACAAACTATGCCACTTTTTAGGTGTGCCACAACCAAACAAAACATTCGACACTTCACATGTGGCCACTTGTGTGAGTAAACAATGTTGTTTGTCAAGAACAATTGCGATTGTACGAAATGACATTGGAAAAACTCGTTCTAAGCACGCAACCGTTGGCACGCAGTGAATACTCATAATCGACGCCAAGATGATTGGTAGCTGTCAGCAGGTCGAGTTTTTATATCACCCAGAGTTAGAATGTTTTCTTATTTCTGTTGTAAGCAATCAGGAGACAACACACCACATCTGAGGGTAATAAAGTACTATGAACATTCAAGCATAACGGCCTGAGCAGTATATGTGTACAAGCTTTAGCTTTCGATGAACCCTTAACTTTCGATACGCTCGACGCTAGTGTAAAATGTAGCTCTGTTTCAGCCTTAATCAGCGTACCAAGTGCGTGCTTAATCTATATATTTTATACAACGTCAAACTCTACCCGTTTGCATCTTTTTCATTTTTGCACACCACTTCATGCGCTCATAAATAAAAAAAAATTAAGACTGGTACATTGCTTATACTCTGTGCAAAAGATATCCACAGACCCAGATTCTTTGCCTGGCCAGTCACTAAATTTATCACTGAACTCGTACTAAAATTAATTCGTATCATTTATTGCTGCAGGTTAATTTTTAACCTTGGCATTTTTTTATTATGACTCCCGCACCAGTCCTACTTTGGGTGCACCAAACTCAATATCTAAACCTGAGTGTCATTTTTTGTGTTTTCCAGTTTCGCGGTTTTGGTGAAAATAAACACCCAGCTACCTAAATAAGACACCTGACCGCTCAAAACTAGTTTATTTGTTCCGATTTTTTAGATATTTAATTCCTCTAGCTAGAATTTTGGGAACTCAAGTTCATCACGTTTTCCTGGAAATCCACAAAGAACCAAACACATGCACGACAAAAGGGCCGGCCCGTCATATAAATCTGATAACATTGAAATATGTGTGATTGGCATCCGAAATCCCCGCGGGGTGCTAACGGCGCACAGGGAGTTTTATATTTTTCAACGCGTCGGTTGTTTTGTTGTGCATGTGTCTTGCCATTTGGCTGAGGACGATTTTCGCGTTTTGTTCCGCCCACATTTGCTGGAGACGTGAGCTCGGAGCGTAGGCAACTGCCCTCCTCGCACGAGAACTGGCGCAGCCATGCGCGTTCCAAAGAAAGCTCGTGCAGAGAAAAACAAACGAAGGACTAGGGAGATCAAATTCGGGATATAAAAAAATACTCCACTGTATCGAAGCGCCACCACACACGATTTCTCGCCTTGATGTACAAGCCTGGATGGATGGATGGATGAATACGGCTGAGCCCTTTGGATCGGGTGGTAGCTTACGCCACCTAGCCATTTTGTCTTACCCTTTAAGCTTAGAATATTTAAATGTGAAAACTATATTCACTCTGTACTGAAAAGAAAGTGAGGCTATAAATCCCCCTTGCCATCAGTTAATAAGAAAATGCCTAGTTTTCTCTCGCTTTCTGCCACCATTCACTTAATCTTTGCTTGGTAATCTCTACTGTCTTGAAATCCACTGTCTTGAAATCCAGATGGCGGTGGGATCGCCTGGAAGGCGATCCCACCGCCATCTGTTGGTTCAGAATCACACTAACCAAGGGTGGGGTTGCACCTTAAAGGGGTCGTGAAACGATTTTCCTACTTCTTCTTTCTTAGCTTTAATCCTCAACTCAAATGCGAATTGTGAAATCACGTCGTCGTGACATTCTTTGGCACCGGTGCAATGACTCCTAGCTTCCAGCGTGCTTTTTATGCACACCATAGAACTTGTCATTCTCCAGTGACGACAAGTTCCATCAGTGCACTTATTGGCCACGAACGCGAATCCAAATATTCGTCCACAGATTGATTGTTGACGAGCGCATACGTCCGAGTGACGCAGTTCTCGTGTCCAATGAGTGAGCTGGGCTCGGCTGACGTCAGTTTGGAACCGCTGGCGCGCTTTGGGAACCGCAGGTGTATCATAGTGAAAAGGCGGAGAGCTTTCGAAGGAAAGAAGGTACAAAATAGTCCGCTATATTTTCAAATGCTCTAACCGAAAAGCTGGCTTTGGACTTTCTACCCTCTTTCTCTTGGCCAACTGAACGATATGCGATTAGTAAAGTCCCCATTTAAAATCATTCATCCCAGCCCAAAATTTGTTTCATGGCCCCTTTAAAGAAAATAGACACCAGGGCCCGTTTGCTCGAAGCGCTAACCGCGGCTAAAGTTAGCCGCAGTACCTAGGAGAGGGATTTTGAAATCACGTGACTGGCTCGGTATGGATGCGGGGAAACATGGCGGTGCCCCGGTGAGTGAGTGCCGCTCGCTTTGGAACTAATATCTCGTTGTATCTGCAATATCGGGCGCGTTAGTCAGCAATGAATGGCGCAGGAGGCTTTCGCTTTGCCTTACCTCACTTAAACGCAAAGCATGAGCAATGACCTCGCCGCATTTTTTAGATATTCTTTCGATTCCGGCCATTCTTAAGCCTAAATGAACGCGATAATGGACCTCTTGGCGAATATGTGCTGCCTCCTAGACACGCGACTGGGTTCGAGGCTAAGTGGTGAGAAAACAACGCGCGCGCAAGGCCTCTCCCACCCGTTCCACACCCAAAACGTCAGCTACATCCTGTTCACCCATTGAGGCGCTGTGACCTAGATAAGGTTCCCCCAAACTAGCCTTTGTCTCCATCGTGCGTAATCTTCCGCCCCGAAGTCGACACAACGAAACCATCTTCCCTCTCTGCTCGGCCAGAAGGAAGAGAGAGAGGGTACTGAAACTATTTACTCTCGAACCGATGTTTCTACAAAAGGTCCATTCCACAACCCGGGCGATAATAGTTCCGACAGCCGAAGGCTACACAGTTCACCGGCATGATTGCGGTGCACGTCGTAATCTAGAATGGGCGTCGTCAGTACGTTGACTCGTGTTTACCTTGTTCGCAACATCAAAACTTGAGTCTCGAGGGTCTCCAAGGCGCTCAAAGGCGAGAAATGCAAGATGGCGGATTGTTTGGAACTAGATTCTCTCGAACCCAGGCGCATCAAATACTCCGCGCATGCGCACCGCGTATTTCTACAAAAGGTCCATTGACTGCATGGCAACGTCTTTGAAAAGTGGCTTCGAGCAAACGGGCCCTGGTCGTTTGGTTCAAAACGCTTTTACTACGTTTTTTGTTTTTTTCCGTGGCTCGCAGAAGCGCGTTTTTTGGCATGAGCTCCTGGCATTGACAGTGCTACAACTGCATTTTGTTATCGGCTATTTTTATTTTATAAACAGTGCGTGCATTGGGAATCAGGTACTGAAAGATATTGAACAGTCCTGTGTTAATGCAGAGTACTGTCACAACGATACGTGCAATAAATCGCGGCGAAGCCGTTGGAAAGCAGGTCTCGTTCATGCACCGTGTGGTGCGTGAAGAAAAGCGATTGGAATAAAATACACATCTGACCATTTTGTTGTGAACGCTATTGTTTCTTTTTTGTTGCAGAGCGCGTGAAAGTGCGCCTCCCTGCACGAGCTCTTGGCATTGGCAGTGCTACAATGGCATTTTGTTATCAGATATTTATTTCTAGAGAGCGCGTCCAGTGGGCGTCGGGTACTAACCCTAAGTGTAGAGCGGTTGTTAACGCTGTGGCGCAGTTCAGTGGTAACACCTCTGATTCGCACGTGGAGGACCCAGGTTCGATTACCGCGGGCGGAAGGTGATCTTTTTCAAGGATTTGGCAACATCGACGACGCACTCCCACAAAACCTAGGACAAAACTACTACTACAATAAATGCTACAACAACAACTACAACAACGGGACGACATTTAAAGTGGTGGTAAGTGCCCATCCCAGCTATCACTGAAAAACGAATACTGGCACAGGAACCGCCTGAGCCACACGCCACTTACCACGCGCGCAGAGCGTGGCAAGTGGCAAGGATGTCAGGGTCACCGGGTATACCAAAAAGGGAATTGTAATCCAAGTATATACCTAAAGGCAAATACAAGAAATATGAAGAAAACGAAAGATAATAAATGGTATTTTCCAAAGTGATCCAATACACGATTCCTTACTACAAACAAAAAAATACTTAGAGATGCAATGATATTCCTAACTACACATAAATAGCGCAAACGACAAAAGGACATTCGTATAATCCAAACATAAATACGCTTGGGCGTCAGCATTCGTGAGTTCAAAACTTTGCAAAATACTGCCTTGGGTGACTAATTTTATATTCTGTTTTTCGTGTACTTGCCTTGGGCCCTCACTTTACAATATTGTATTTGATCGGTCATGCGCTTTAACATTTTATTAGGAGGCCACATTACACCGCGAGACTGTTATATATACTGCACAACTTTACAATGTAAACACCGAATTTTGCTTTTGTTGCTAACATCGCATTTCACAAGAAAACTGAACTGTTTACCAAGGTTTGCATATGACGTTATCGCCCTTTATGCTGGTGGTCACTGCGATTTGTTCTTACTCAGATAATCAAATCCGGTTGTGAAAAATGTACGCTGCAGAAGGGTCGCACCCATTGGAAGCCATGTATTTAAGACTCTGAATATTCTTGCTTAGTTCAGCGTCGTGAGGAACGGCGTGAGCGTCGAGAGCCACGAAAACGCGCTTTCTTGCAAGAGCGTTTTTGCAAACAACGTAATTTCCAGGTCCACACTTTCTGGCCTGTGCCAAAGATGCGGGCCAGAGGAACGTTTCGAACACAACATGCCTTTAAGACTTCGCCCCCCCCCCCCCCCCCTTCCTTCTTTCGTTGCTCCTCTATACTTTTGATTCCGGGGAGACTCCATCCTCAATTTGGGGATATTAATTCTACAATTATATTTATGCCACTTCTTAACTGTAACTTTGTAGAGATTTTTTTTTCCTTTCCACCTAAAAAGTGTCAAGTTTCAACAAATCTGAGGAAGAACTTGAGAATGACACTTCTGTGAGACTTAGAGAGGGTGCCAACGCTAAGTTCTCGCTCTGAGGCAACTGAGATTTCCTTTTACGTGTACACACTTGTAGTCCTATGTAGAGTCGGGCTGATATAACTCTCATTTAGTCATTTTAAAGCTTCTGTTTTTGACAACACCTTTTTGAGGCACTGATGTGTACATACAAAATCTGTCGTGCAACATTATTTGTACTTTTACTAAATACAGCTAGGAACTGATCCCTCACGTTTCTAACTTGCCAAAACACCCATTAGTTTTTCTATTTGCGCAATGGCAGACACATAAAAAAAGAAAGATATTTTCCCTCCTCAATTCAAAATTAGTACAGCGGCCACGTGATCTGACGCTGATTATATACCGTCAGAGTGCATCATATTAATGCGCTGGGTTCGGTAAAAACATATGATCAGAAATCCTTCGAAGTGAGAATGCTGACCCTGCAGAGAAAATGAGAATAAATGTCCTTTGTAATACGGCACCTGTCGCGAAGGCTCCTCGGAGTAAATCGTTTAAGATCTGCCAGGTGGCAACTATATTGCCCCCAAGTGCGTTAGGCACAGAGGGTTAAACCTACGGCTTTCTTTGTTCTATCTTCGTATTTATTGAGAAGCTTAAATAACACTCTTAAATGCGATATCATTTCTTTGGGAAGCCTCCTCCGTCAAACTCATATCTGTAACACGAAACGCAAGCACGCGCGTTGAAGATTAATAAATGAATGCATGGAGAATAAATATCAAAATTATTAACGTGCCCCTAAAAGAATCAAACCAATAACAGGACAGGATCGTACCCAGCAACCCAGAAACCAGGACACAAACGCACGGGAGAATTGTTAAGCGATAGTTATTGGCGTTCTTCTCAATCGTTGTGGGACGAGGCGCTCACTCGGTACGTTGCAGTAATCAAAGTACTTCTTAAGAGGAATGACCGGACCCGAGAGAATATACACTCTAAGAAATGCCTGCGCGACTACGTACCGCAAAACACTCAAAGAGCCGATCTCTGCGATCTACGAAATCAGCTCAGCGAATGATGAGGCGGAACATCCGTTTAAGCCTCAAAATGAAGTCTGCGCTGTAGAATTACGCCATGCAAGCCTGACGCTTTGCATTGCGTAATGCCACAGCGCAGACTTAATTTCAAACAAACCAAACCAAACAGACTCAGACTGCGCGACCTTAGGGCAACAAAGACGGGCGCCCAACCAGGGCACACTGCAGAGTGCTCAGGCCCGCCTTTCTCAACCCAAAGGTGATGGTTAGTCTACCTTGTGGGTTAATAAAAAACTTGGCTTTTTTGTTACCTGAAAAAAATAAGAGCTTTTGTTCCGCGGCCGAAAAGGCGCGCGCTCGACATCCTGGCACACAGCGTGGCCACACGCACTGAAAAAGTGTGAAGTGCGGCAGCGATGCCAGGAGCGCCATCCCACGATGCTTGTCCGCAGCGAAAGTGCTCAGACGATCCGCGGGGCATGTGAGAAAGGTTATGCACCCAGGAGAGCGGTTGCCACAAACCACTGCTTAGTCCAGGCCTGCGGACTCCGCTCCGTGCCGCGGCAAGGCACCCGGCGTGAACACACGCACCGTAAAAGTGTGAAACTGGACGTAGCCACACCACTGCTTAAACGGAATCCCGGAGAAAAGCTCACCGGAGAAAAGCTCACCGGAGAAAAGCTCACCGGAGAAAAGCTCACCGGAGATAAGCTCACCGGAGAAAAGCTCACCGCAAAACCGGCGGATGCGGAGAAAAGCTCACCAATTTTTTTTTTCTTCTTTTTATATGGAGGCTGTTGGATCATGCGTAACCTATATCAATTTATTAATATTAAAATTCAACAGCTTAGTAAAAAGGAACATATCCTTTTTTTGTAATATTTGTTAAGCTTATTGGGTATAGTGCTCCCAAATTAATAATTGCGGGCGAGTGTTTTCTATGGCTTACTCTCTACGCAACGAAGCCTAACTGAAAACTTTATGCACTTGAAGAACAGGCAAGAGTTCGAAAACTTTAGCCAGCCAAAGTTAAGCGGGGCAGTCCCGGGTTTGCCGTACACACATACCAGAATCACTTCAGTTTGCTCGCGTCGGACAAGGACGTCCACCACCTCCTGTTGTTCTGTGTATCACTGCGATGTATTAATCTGCGTTTGTGGGATGTCAAAAGACACGTAAATCGTAACATTGCCCGGAGCAGTGTTGCCCGTTCCAAAACGCCTGTCAATGATACAAGGAGAGTGGTGCCCAGTGAATTGAGAGAGCTTGGGCAGCCCACGTGTTTCTTCGAGGACAGCCCAGTGTTTGATGATGCCGTACTGTAGATGGAAAAGGAGCTCTTTGCGTCGGGCAGTCAGGCTTGTGCGATTCCACTGAATTATACTGATTATAGCGATATTCCTACGTTACGTCGTTCGGCAAGAAGAAGCTGATAGGCTGGCATTTGGACGGCCGCCGTCTCCTCGTCGGCACTGGAGTCGTGCTTGTGACCCCCACAGACTGGCTGGAGCTGTCCGTAGTTGTTGCCGTTTGGCCTGCAGGTGTTGTAGCAGTTCCTGAATTTTGGGAATATGCCGAGTTAGGCACTCAATTTGTTTGTTAATCTCGGTAGCTGAGGGTTTCTGCATAGAGGATTTCCGGGTTCGACTTGTGACTGCCCTTTCAGTTTCCCTGCAACATTTGCGTAGGACAATCTTGGGAAGACTCCCCCTTCGTCAGTCTCCCCCGCGTCAGCAGCCAGGAAAGGGCAGGAACCTATTTGTCGGGAATGGCCGCTCCTGCAGCCGGCTCTTGTATGGAGCACAGTGTCACCTGACGTTTTCTTGCGCGTAATATGGTGATCTGCTTTACATAGGCCATATTGGTACCGGGGTTGAACGTCCTGCATGACGAGGTCTCATTGGACTCAGCCTAAGGGCAGTAGGTCTGCATATGCCCATATTGGAAGCAACTGTAACATATAAGCGCTTTCAGCGATACGGCCAGAGGTAAAAAATACAACCACAGTAGCATACAACGTCCGGAATAGTCTGGGGGCCCTGTAGCATCAGCAAGCACGTCTCTCGCTTGTTCAGTCGGCGCGCAGGTATGACTTTATGGTGCGAGAAATGAGAATCCGGGAAAATTTCCTTTTTGGGTCCTCCAGGTGTAGGTGATAGACCACACGAGTTGTAATAGCGGAGCCTAAAGCCAGATGTGCTTGTACAGGGAGCCGTTTCTTCTCGAGCAGTAACAGGTCAAGAGTGGCACATACGCACAGCGTCCTCCAGCGTCGCAACATGCAGCATGGTGAAATTCGACGGTCGATGTACCTTATAGCTCCGATATTCCGTCGTTTGTAGGTCTTGATTAGTGACCACTTGCAGCACCTTGCCACGGCACCTGTGTCATATGGAATGGCTGTTGTGGTCTCATGTGGACGCGATAAGATAGAGTCAGAGGCGGTGTATAGCAGACTTTCGGCGGCGGCGGGTGTCGCTGTGCCGAGATCCGGTTCATGGTGACACGGCTGTACCATTATTTGTCATGGTTGCTGAGCCAGCCACAGTTGACGCGTCCGTATTGGCTTGTGATGCGTTGATGGCAGGAAAACAGGTGGATGGATGGATGGATGGATGAATACGGCTGAGCCCTTTGGATCGGGCGGTAGCTTACGCCACCTAGCCATTTTGTCTTACCCTTTAAGCTTAGAATATTTAAATGTGAAAACTATATTCACTCCGTACTGAAAAGAAAGTGAGGCTATAAATCCCCCTTGCCATCAGTTAATAAGAAAATACCTAGTTTTCTCTCGCTTTCTGCCACCATTCACTTAATCTTTGCTTGGTAATCTCTACTGTCTTGAAATCCACTTTTCCTTCGTTGTCTCTAAAACCCAATGACCTTATTAAATCTATGTTGTCTTCGGTATGCATAGGGTGAAGCCCTTTACAGTAGACTATCAAGTGCTCAGCCGTCTCGTCCTCCTCTCCACAAGCAGCGCACACTGTGTCCATTTCCTGGTACTTCGCTCTGTATGTTCTGGTTCGCAAAACACCTGTCCTTGCCTCAAACAACAATGAGCTTCCCCTAGAATTGTCATAAATGCTTTCTTTGGCAATAACTGTTTTGTTTAATCTATAGCCTTCCAGAGCCTTCTTTGTCTGCATTCCCTCTAGCCACCGATCTCTTTCTGTGGCCTTAACTTTCTTCTTAACTGAGACCTGCTCTTCCGTAACCCCACTATAGCCTAAAAACTTTCCTCTTAATTTCCTAGTGCGCTGTCTCCATTTTGTGTCCATACTCCTCATGTATAAATAGCTGAAAACCTTTCGTGCCCATTGCTCCCCACCCATTTGCCTCAACCGATCCTCAAATTCTATCTTGCTCACAGCTTCCCTGCCCTCAAATGACGCCCATCTCATGTCTCCTTGTACTCCCTGGTTTGGTCTTTTGCAATGTGCCCCCAAAGCCAGCCTACCTACTCCACGCTGTTTTATTTCTAGTCTTGCATGCACTTCGGATTTCATGCATAGCACTGCGTTTCCAAAAGTCAAGCCAGGCACCATGACCCCTTTCCAAATCTCTCTCACCACCTCATACCTGTTGTAATTCCAAAGTGCTCTATTTTTCATTACAGCCGCATTTCTGTTGCCCTTACCTATTATATACTTTTCATGCTCACTGAGATATTCTGCACCACCACATATCCATACTCCTAGATACTTGTATTTACTAGCTCTCTCTACTGTAATATTCTGTATCTTCAGTCTCTCAACATCATCATTGTTAAAAATCATGACTGCTGATTTTTCACTACTGAATTCTAAACCTAATTTCTCTCCTTCCCTACCACAGATGCCCATAAATTCCTGCAAATCTATCCTGTTGTTAGCCATTAGTACGATATCATCCGTCGTCATCGCTGAAGTTGCCCCTGGCGCCGGGCCCTGACGCCACTATTTTTAAATCGACAAAGCTAAGCCTATTCTCCGGAACGGATTCAAAGCACCTCTCGGGAGCGCAGAAAGCCCATCCGCCGATACAGGGCTTGAGCTTACGTGCGTCCAGGGGATATTTACAGCTCCTCTTACACGTCCTCAATTTTGTAGAGGTGATTGCGTCGGAAGTTTATATCGTCGTAGATGTGACTTTCTTCATAGGCGAGGGCAGTGCACTATTGTGGCAAGTGCAGATGGCGCATTCGTGTAACCAAATAACGATTTTGTTTGCTATTGAACCCGAGATATAAGTGAGTGTAACTCGGTAGTCATTTTCAGCAACTTAATTTGGTGATACAATGCATTATGTACGCAAGTAAACTAGGGCGTTCACACAAATCACAGTTTGTTTGGGTGAAACGAATCGACACGCAAGAGCTCACCGTTTTACTGATTCGTAACCAGAGCTTACATTCCGATTTATTGATATATATAAGAAGTAAACACAAACAGAGAGATACGATATTGGAGCAGTTATTTAGACTATCCAGACATCAAAGTATTTTACAAACTTTGTATATATTATCTTTCGAAGTGAGAATGCTGACCCTGCAGAGAAAATGAGAATAAATGTCCTTTGTAATACGACACCTGTCGCGAAGGATCCTCGGAGTAAATCGTTTAAGATCTGCCAGGTGGCAACTATATTGCCCCCAAGTGCGTCAGGCACAGAGGGTTAAACCTGTGACTTTCTTTGTTCTATCTTCGTATTTTCCGAGAAGCTTAAATAGCACTTTTAAATGCGATATCATTTCTTTGGGAAGCCTCCTCCGTCAAACTCATATCTGTAACACGAAACGCAAGCACGCGCGCTGTAGATTAATAAATGAATGCTTTGAGAATAAATATCAAAGTCAAAGTCAAATTCGACGTTTTAGTGATTTATACAGCGTAAGGTTGGTCTGCCAGTAGGGGCGACACTGGTTTACACTGTAGATGAGCAATTTTGCCAGTGCAGTACGACTGCTAACCTGGGGTCTTTAACGTGCTCACGCAGTAGTGATACACGACCGCACGCCGGTACGATGCTCATCCAGATCGAAACGGGCAGGGGTGGGGCTCGAACCCAGGATCCCTGGGTTCTGCAGCGCGAGCTTTCGCTCCACGCGCGTCGAGCTGGGTGTGCGCTTCAGCCCACTCGGCCACCGATCCCCCCAGAGAGAATAAATATCAAAATTATTAACGTGCCCCTAAAAGAATCAAACCCATAACAGGACAGGATCGCACCCAGCAACCCAGAAACCAGGACACCAAGGCAGGGGAGACTTGTTAAGCGATAGTTATTGGCGTTCTTCTCTCCTAACTGTGTGCATTCAATCGTTGTGGGACGAGGCGCTCACTCGGTACGTTGCAGTAATCAAAGTACTTCTTAAGAGGAATGACCGGACCCGAGAGAATATAGACTCTAAGAAATGCCTGCGCGACTACTTTCCCGCGAAACACTCAAAGAGCCAATCTCTGCGATCTACGAAATCAGCTCAGCGAATGATGAGGCGGAACATCGTTTTAGACCTCAAAATGAAGTCTGCGCTGTAGCATTACGCAATGCAAGCATGACGCTTTGCATTGCGTAATGACACAGCGCAGACTTAATTTTGAAGTCTAAACGGATGTTCCGCCTCATCATTCACTGAGCTGATTTCGTAGATCCCAGAGATAGGCTCTTCGAGTGTTTTGCGGGTAAGTAGACGCGCAGCCATTTCTTAGAGTGTATCTGAAGAGAAGCGCCGACATGCTAAGTATGACAATCTATACTGAAGAATAATGTATACCAACATCTGATGGTTACTTTGCCTCTACTGGGCCCGTCGCACTTTAATAAGCGGAATATCGCTTTCATAGAAGACAGGCAATGCTATTAGAGAGGACAACAAGCTATAGGGGGCTCTCTATAGTTCGTTAGCCACGCTTATTGTGAGTGACGGGTCTCTACCAAAAGCAGTCGTCAGAGAATGCGAGTTTGACCCACTTCGGCTTTCGTGCTGAGATTGGCATATGCAGCGTGCATGCTGCATTTTTCAAGCTGTCTGGATTGGTAAAAAACGAGCCCCTCCGCCTCAGGCGACCGGAGAACGCGAACTCCAGCCGAACGCTGACGCGGCGTTCGATTAAGTCAGCCGAGTGCTGAGTCATTGTTATTTGTTGTCCACATCCGTGTAGTTCTAAAGTTACCCGCTTGGGGCCCTATGGTCGGATCTCCTCCCCGGTAGCATTCCGACGTAGTCTTCAGGGAAGCACAGCAGAGACAAAAGATATTTTCATTGGTCTGGTGGAGTGGCGAAAGTCATTCGATCAGACCAAAAAAGGAAACTTTAGAGAGCTTACACTCCAAAAAAGGCCCGTGCGTCTACTTTCCTGCACAACACTCGGAGAGCCAATTGCCGCAAGTTACGGAGGCAGCTCAGCGAATGACGATGACGAAACATATGTTATGACCAAAAAACGCAGTATGAGTTGTCACATTACGCAATGCAAAACGCCACGCTTGCATTGCTTAATGTTACAACTCAGACTGCATTTTTTGGTCTAAAGATATGTTTTGGCATCGTCATTCGCTCAGCTGCCTCCGTAAGTTGAAGTGATTGGCTCTCCGAGTTTTGTGCGAAACAATTGACGCACGGGTTTTTTCTGGAGTGTAGTTCTTTCACTTTTGAAGGATGTGTAAGGTTTCAGGGCATTCTAAGTTGTTTCCATGACTTTTTTTTAATGTTTTCCGAAAGAGTTACTTATAACATTTGTCATGGAACTTTCCATAACAAACAAGCTTGATAGCAATCGACCTGCTTTCTTGAACTCGTCATCGCCGGAATCCTTGGGTGATTGGTAGTGGATGTTGACAGATTGCAACAGCCGGCGTCAACCAAGATGTCTGCACGTGAAAAAAAAAATATTGAAGTGATTGAATTGTAATATTCATTTAACTATTATATATTTTGCGCGGATGGCCCTTCTATCACTTTTTAGGGTCTTAGTAGGTTGCAAAACGGCCTCTGTAGTAATCCGCTTTTTTCTTTCTATGCCTTTAGTGAGCCGTCTTACCAAGGTTTCATGCTGGCAGGGCTGAGTTTCAAAAGTGCCACTCTGATGTATCCAATGTCAATATTTGCTCGATATAGAAACTGTTTGTTTCCACGTCTGACTATACAATAACGGTTGGGGTGTTGGTTTCACTATATTTATGCAAAACGTTTATGTAAATGTCATGTTCTTGAGAGAAGCATTAATTGCGAACGTTGTAGCTAATTTCTTTCTGTATAAATAAAATTTCGAAGCTCGAGGCATGGAGATTGCGAAGGTCTCACTATGATATTTTGCACAGCCATCAATTTCACACCGAAGAATGCACGTAGTAATATTTTTTCGATTTATTATATGAAAAGTTTAGGAAATGTCAACAGAATACTGAAAATGACAAGAGATGTCTATACAAACAAATCTACGGAACATGTGAAGCAATCACGTTTTAAAGATATATTCACGCATTATATTTACCCACAAACTATTTTATATAAAATGGCATGAAATATATCAAAATAAGCATTATTAAATTAATTTTAAGAATACATATAAACGTATGCTTAGCCATTGTTGTAATTTGGTTAATATAGCAAAAACGCTGTTTATATTTCTAAACTTGGTAAAATTGCGTATCAATATATATATAAAAAACACTTCATATATTTTTTTTTTTTACCTCTTCATAACCGTTTGCAGCGACTTGAGCTACCATGTGATGAAAAGGCGTCTGGTAACATACGATCTCAAAAAGAGTAAAACCACAACAAACCTTAACTCAAATTGAGCTGGCTTCTAATGGTTATATTTGCTTTGCCTCACGACGTCGGGTCTAGAGAGACATTTTCTTGAACCGACAAAGGTTGTACAGCGGTGCGCCTCTATTCTAAAGTAGAAAGTCGTGCTGTCCATAATTTAGCTTTCTATATGGGTTTAGTTTCGTTGCCTCCTAGGTTGTCGAAACCGCGTCCAAATTTAAAGCTTTTTTCCGGAGGGCCGTAAAATGATGCGCGTACCTTATACCTAGGGTTCGGCGTTTTCGGTTTTTATTTTTTCAAAATTCGGCTTACTTTTTTCGGTGTTTGTTTCAAAATTCAATTTTCGTTTTTTTTTTTCGGTGTATATTTATTCCCAAAACAGGTTTACCGGTTTTTTTCGGTGAATATGAAAGAAACACCATCGGACACCAGATCAGATGATCCTCGTAGTTGTGATATTTGTGATTACTCAAAGAATAACAGCACATACACATACGTCGTCTTCGCTACAACTTCCGTCAGGACACAGCTCAAAATCGCGGAATTCGCGTGCATAATCTTCAGCACGCTTCTTTTTCCTTCCCATTCTAACGACACGACCGTCTGAGTTGATGACAGTACAACAGCCTGCGGAATTGCAAAAAAAAAAAAATCCATTGTAATTATGTTCTCAACCACATGGAAATTTGAGAGATGGTGTTAAGAAAGGTATTAACGGTTTTCCTCGATGTCGTCTGAAGTGCATGAAACGAAAACATACTAGCCCACATCCGAACTTTTTTTTAGGACCGGGAACTTGACACACTAAGCTCGACCACAGAAAGGACACAGATGTCCCGCGAAGGCCAATCCAAGACCTCTTTTTTTGCACGTTGAACCTTGGAAGAGGGCAATCACGAAGACGTCACACAATGTCGAACCTTGCAAAGCCATCTCTCTCCCCCCCCCCCCCCCCCCCCACCCATCTCGACGCGGCCCTAAAAAACTGACCTTTTTCGGTTAAAACCGAATTTTAGAAAATGAATTCGGCGTACTTTTATCGGTTTTTATCGGTTTAAACCGAAAACTTCGAACCCTACTTATACCTTTGCAATCCTGATCGATTTAGGGCCGGTTGCACCAACGCCGCTTAGCGCAAAGCGGAGCTTAGCAGGGAACCTAAGCTAAGTTTCGGTTTCGTTCGGTTGCACCAAAATCGCTTATCGCTAAACCTAGCACTAAACTACGCTTATTCCAAGCGCTCAACATTGGGCGCTTTGCTTTTGGTTGTTTCTTAATCCTGGATTTAAAACATGGCGGCTGGTTTGTGGCGGTCGACGCGGTGGACGAAATTGGTTGTACAAAGTGTTTTAGGCTACAGCAGCGTGATAGTCACGACAGAAGGACCTTCGATTGTGACAAGGATGCAAAATATTGTCGCGTGAAGTGTTTATCGACCCCTGTTTTCAAGTTGGCTCTCCACTCTCAGTGCGTGTTAGCCCTAACCAAGATACGTACGGAGCTGTGGGGCTCACGTCTGTCTTCCCGTTGGTTATTCTGTCAACGAGCTTATTCGAATGTATACCTTACTGATTTTCGTATAACTGTAACGTATTGTTATTTACCAGCTTTTTTTATTTCTACTTGGAACGCATGTCCTTCAATCGGATCAGCGCGTTGAATAGTGGCAGTGCATGCTCTCGGCGATCAGCTGATTGTCGACACTTCTGCCGTTTGCATCAGATTGTCGCGCTTTTCAAATTATAAAACAGCGAAAAGTCAATTTCTTTCGTTTTCTGAGTTTCGAGACAATCTTAAGTGAATTTTCCTTGTCTCGCGAGTAGAATCTTGGCTTCCGAAAACTGTATCGTTCGATAACCGTAACTTTTCTGGTGATCGCGCTTTTTAAGAATATTTTCCTTTATATCTTTCATTCGTGGCGACGACAACTTCTATTCGTGGCAACGACAACTCGACGACTTCTATTCAACGATTTCCGGGCATTTTCATCGGTCTCAGGCATGACTTGATTTTAGTAGTCATCTTACCTGCCTACTTATTCTCGATGAAGTTTAGTCTTCAGCGATGTAGCGAGTAGAGCATCCTTCTCGCGTTCGGTGAGATTTGGGGCCCTCGATGGCTCCTTTATCTCAAATTGTGAGCACAAAAACTCCTGTCACTGTCAACATATTCTGTTATCAACCGATATTAAACACACAATCACAGATGTAAAGTGCATTCGTGTTTATTTAAAGCGTTGACTCCTGTTTTTGAAAGTTAAGCGAAAAAATGATTGAATTTGGAGACCTTTAATTCGTTACTCACCGAAGAAATACAGCAAAAAGCAGACGCCGACGACGGCTACTACAGCAGGTTTTTTTTGTTTACATCACGAGATTCCTCTCCGCCAATCGTATTCGTCCCTCTGAACGTTCCCTAGTTCGCTCTGTTTGTCCCTACATTCCCTAGGCAAATCAGCGTTTAGCTAGGGGCGCGTCTGTAAAGCCGGGTTAACGTTGGTGCAACCGGAATTTTAAACCCGTGCTTATCCGAGCTCGGTTTAGGGCGCTAAGCCAACTTAGGAAAGAGCCGCTTTCGGTTAAGGTAAGCGACGTTGGTGCAACCGGCCCTTAATGGTTCGACACTCTGATGGTGGCGCAAAACTCAGGGGAAATCTCCCCACTTGGCCACAATTTTTTATCATTCCGGCCCATTTTTCTGATTCGGCTTCTGATTCGGCTTAATATTAGGTTTGTGCAGCAGGGCTCCTTGGTGGTGCTTGGGACTGGTGTATTTGCTGACGGCCTATTAAGAAGACAGACTCAAGATGATAGCTCGACTACCTGCGAAGAATTAGACTCTTCCCCCGACCACTTCACCGGCCGCTTCGCTCTGCTGGGGTTGGCGTCCTCGGGCGGCTTGGCGTGGCGCGGCGGCGCGAAGTTGCGGCGCGACTCTGGGGCCACCACTCCTTCTCCTTCTCTCTATAACTTTTACCCCCTCTCCCTTCCCCCATAACAAAGGTGACATACCGAGCCACTGGCTCAGAAACACTTCCTTTGATTTCCTTACTCTCAAAACTCTGACTGACTGATTTATAGGTTTTCTATGTCATGCCCATTATAATTTAAGTCAAAGTAATACATTCCAAATTATTCATTATAAAGTTGTGTACTAAAAGAAGTTATTCACCTAATTATATCAAAGACTTCTCTATTCCAAAATTTGCCCATTGGCAAGGACCTTTTACATTAACCCTTTTTCTGAGAGATGAGTGCTTGGCTTGAGGTGGAGCAGGTGCAAGGCTGGGGCTCTGATATGAGTCAAAAGAATTGCGCGGGAGCCATATAGCAACCTCTAGCCTTGTGCCTGCTCCACGAGGTGTAAGCCTTGCGCAATACTACGCATCTCACGCGCACAAAGGTTTTCTAAAAAATACTGATTTAGTGGTTTTTGGATGATGTTCAGGAAGTGTCTGAATGGAGCCATGTCTACTTTCACGAATTAAAAAGTTAATTAGACGTATTTAATTAATTAGCGGACCAATTAGTGTGTACCACGAAATATTTGACGTCCGGAACATCAAGTAATGCGGTCCCGAGAAAATTATTCTTTTACCTCAAATACACAAATCTTACGAATTTTGTCGGTCTTCGCTGAAACACGTTGATTCCGGGAACGCGGGCAGAATTGCTCCTGCGAAAATTACGCTTCGCACAGAAAACCAATTTAATGCCGTAAAGCACTGTGTCAAAAAGTTCATTAAGGAAAATTGTTAGAGTTCAATTAATTGGGCATTTAATTAATTTTGAGTAATTGATTTCTTAATAATTGATTTTAAAGTCATGGTTCCAATTAGAATCTTCCTGGCCATCAACCAAAACAACTAAATACACACACGTTACAACGGCATAGGACAGGCGCAGGCGCATATCTGCACGGGCAATCCCGCCGCCCGCTGCTAAAACGTGCGACGTGCGTACGCCGCGACGCATCGCAAGGTGAGTCTTCGCACTGGCACCGACGTCGACAAGGCAAACCTCGTGTGACAGTCCGGAGGCTTCCTTATCTAGACTCTTCTACGTGCGATGCGTGGTGGCGCACGCACGCTGCGCATTTTAAGCGCGAGACACATGCGCGTCAAAACTGTCCGGTCCGGCGTGCGAACTGTCGGGAAGATGGCTGCTCCGAATCGCCGCACACGACGGTTCGCGACACATGGTTTCCGACGCGTCTTTGCGTCGCTCCGTTCAGCTCCGCCCAGTTTCGGGTACCCCTCTACCGAAGGGATGGATGAATGCTAATGGCTATATTTATAACGGGCGGTAGCTCGCGCCACCTAGCCTAGAAAACTAAAATACTTCCCTCGCCCTTCTTGGTTTTTCTGACTTTAAAACAAACATAATATTTTTATTACATTCTATTAAAGTGTGCGTCTGTAGAGGTTTTCCGTGTGGTTACTTTTCTGCTGAACATCACTCAATCGCGATGGACCGCAGCGGACCTTAGGAGCCATCCCAGCGAAGCGAGCAGTGCGTACAAATCACGTGACTACGCACACCGCGCATTGCTGCGTCTCTCCCGAAGTTCACGTGACACTCACACGGCATTGGAATGGCACGTAGCTTCCGCTGCTCTCCATCGTAAGGTGAAACGGAGTACATTCGGGTTTCGACGGCCTCGATCGGTCCCAGAAGGACGGCTTGCTATGGCGCGCGAGATCAGCAGCTTGTTTTGTGTGCGCGAGAAAACTCGATGGCGTCCATCTCCTTCACCGCGCACCGCCAGATGTGTGTGTCGTGTAGGAGTTGTAAAAGAGGGGGAGATCCGCTTCCCCGAACTGCCCGAACCACGAAGCGCCTCCTCGCCCGATCGGGCCGAAAGTCACGGGACAACATGACCTTCGCGCCATCCGTGCTGCCATTGGCTGCGGCCATCCGAAATTCGGACAGCCGTGCGGCGATATCTAGCAAGTTGGACGCACGCCGGCGCCGGACGGAGGCCCCGTCCGACGCTTCGTTGCGACGAAAACCCTCGCCCTCGGACGTCGTTCAGGCGGTTCGCACGCCGAATCGGACAGTTTGGACGCGCATGTGTCTCGCGCTACGGGGGCCGGGATTGCCCGCGCGGAGATGCGTTCCGATGAGGAACCGAAACCCACTAATGCGTTTTCAAATTGAGCAGTTCTTCGAAACGCCGTAAAATCCATCGCGTGCGTTATAACATTGTAACACGTGTGCCTCTGGTAATTTTTGGAGATGCCCAGCAATATCCTAATTGAAACCATATGGATTTAAAATCAATACATGTCAATTTAATTACTAGAAATTAATTAATAACCCAAGTATGTTTTAACACTGACAATTTGCTATAATGAGCCATTTGACACATACGACTACGGCATCAACCTAAACTATACATCGCACAGAAAAAGGTTGATGCCCTAGTTGTCTCTGTCAAAGTGCCTACTAAGGCAAATTATTAGCTTTCAGTATAATTGGATAATATAATTATTGAAGCAAATTATTTAGGTATGTTAACAAAAAGTTAAGAGTTCAATTTGAATCACAAGATGAGCGCCGTGTATCAAATGAGCGAGAATGTCGGGCGCTCTGAAACGGTATAAATCAAAGCCGGCACTTAAAGTTTAAAGATGCTCGGAAAAAAAAAAAGAAGATAGTTGTGCTGCGAACTCTAGGTAATGTTGTGCACTAATTTGAAGTAAGGTGACATTAAATACAAGATATTTAGAGATCAATCTGGGGCATTAACCTGCAATTTTAGAAGCTAAAGTCTTGAGTGACACCTGAGCACTAAAACAATTTGAAAAGTGTGGTTTCAATTTGTGCCAGAAAAACAACATCTAAAAAGGTGAATATTGAGTCTTGTTAACCAGTTAATGTATTGCGGCAGTTACATTCTCTCAAATATTCACCAGAGCCTTAAGTTTCCCAGTAAAAGGATATCTATTTATATACCGCTCATTTTGTTTTCTTAATGAGTTAGAACATCCATTTCTTCCGTTCCCTTTCCCCCCCGCATTATGTCAGAAAGATTCACGTGTTTTGTTTTTATTCCTTACTTTTTCAAGTACTTCAGTAAAATAACTTAACCAAAGTTTCGCACGTGACCTGTAGAGTGTGTTAATTTTTCATAAGCAGGATATCCTCATATTGCACAACAATTTATTCCGCGTTCAAAAAAAAATTTACTCATGTCTTGATCACATGATAAAAATGCGCTACAAGTCTACGATACAAATTTGTAATTAATTCTCCCTACCAAACTGCTTATTTTCAGTTGCACTGGAAATAGAGAGCTGTCGAAATTACTCCGAATTCATACCAATTGTGCTATCGGTCCGCTATCCCAAGAAATCTCTTTCTAGGAATCTCAATGATACAGAAATATTTAATATTAAACAGCACTCGCAGCCCTCCGATGAATATACACAATGAATCTCTTCAGTAAATCACATTCTGACCAGGATTTTATGAAGTGAGCCGCGCATGAATTTTGAACAAATTTATGTCACGTTCGTGCCAGCGCGAGTAAACTGTGCTGCAAAAATAGTCCGCGGTGGAGCTTATGTGCTCTTTTTTTCTTGAAAACAGGGGCACCTATTTACAAAGAACTTTAAAAAAAATATTTTTACCCAAATAAGTGTAGTATCCAGAAAGGAATGAACTTAGGCGAGTTCTCAGTATATTGTAGAAAATAAAAGCGCCGAAATGCACGAAGCACAAGTTGAACGACAACGTATTCTACAATGCGCTCTGTGATGTAACTCGTACTTCTACTTGTCCGTCGTATTTTACGGACGACTTTCTTTTCTAGACGTTTTTTATCAAATACTTTTTTGAGGCCACCTCAATAGCTCCAAGCCCACTCGTAGGTAAAGATTCTGAGTAGGCGGATTTGAATGAAGGCTTGCGATGTAGTGAAGGCTTATTGCAGAAAAGGTTACACGTCAAAATATCCCCAAGCGTTCTAAATTATTCGGCAGTCCTCCACTGGGGCTTGCTAGATGCCCTTCGTTACTTTATCTCGTAACGCCTCATTTTTATTTTTTATTTGACGATCAACTAAAGCAAACAGGACCAGAATTCCCGAAGGAGTACATATAGCTTTAGGTTGGACAATGCTTTAGCATGTGTTTGAGGACCCGCAATGAGTAGTACCTACCTTAAAGGTCTCACCACCGAGGATCAGCTACAGATCGTCCTAAAATTAATAAATTCTGTATCGGCACACCTTCCTGATCATTTGGATGTAAACAGATTACAATTTGTTCCTCAACGACATGAAAAATCTGTCAAAGTGATCTTGGTTGCATCTTCACAATTTTCTAATTGAAGTGCCTTGCCCATACACACAATATTTACTTAAAAGTATAAACCTAAAAATCTTTCCGCTTTAAACTACTTCGCGAGCGGCAAGACAACGGCGATGGGCACATACGTACGTGTTCCTCTAGGCACCGAAGATACGGTCTGAGCGACCCCTCGGGGTGTGCCGAGACTGGTTTTGGTTCTAGTAGAGTTTCTTCCATATTTTTTTTTCATGATAATCTTTTGAATATCTGCAGTTAGCCTGAAAAGTCAGTAAAATGCGTTCATTAAAAAAATAATTCACTACAAATAATAAAATAAACTAAAATCGCATTTCAGACGAATACGCGCTCTTTAGAGATCGTAATTCAAGTCCTTCAATAAAAAGGGCGGTGACGTCGAGAAAACAGAAAAAGCACTGTCACTACAAAAGAACAAAAATAACAGGCCTAGCTCTGCAAATCGAGTGCGGTAGGAGATTACTTATGGCATGAACCGGACGCATGGCCAAATTCTAGTTGGTCAACAACCAAAACCACCGTTTTTCGCTTTCCTGCTGTGCACCGCGAAAAAAAAATGCATACACGTTTTTTACAAAACGTAAACGTTTCGCCTTACGGGTACGTTTTCAGTGAGGCCACCAACCACGCTGCAATACTAAAAAATGCACAGGTTTCCTTTTCGACTCGTCGCAGGGGTCTCTTCCACTTCCTCGTTTTCGGGAGGCTGGAGACTACAAGAATAGCCGAGACCGTGAGTGACAGCCAGCGGTGTGTGTGAATGGCTGCTTCCACACCCAGGTAATGGACACGCCCCAAGGCTTTCTCTATAGACGAAAACAGAGAGCAGCTCCCTGCTCCCCCCCCCCCCCCCCCCCTTGTAGGAAAGCGGACCGGTAGCGTACAGAAAGCCTCCTCTTCCAGTCCAGCAAATGCCGTGCAGAACAGAAAGTGTGTCCTGCTTGTACGGCCATTTACACCTGTGCGAAGGACACAAAGAACAAGAGGATGCAACTTCCGGCAAGGCGGAACTAGAAGACCACAGTGAGTAGAACTTTTCCTCGCCCAACCAAAATATCTCGGAGTTCAAGTGTCGGAGTAAGTAATCCCGCAGTCGAGCAAAGCGGGGTCACATCGCATGGAGTTATATCGCATGACCATCTATCGGATAGCGATGCCGCTGACAAACCAGTTGGCCTAGAATATCAATGGCGGAGCGCGGGTATTCAGAAGATCGCGCCAAACATAAATGCTAGGACTGCGCGGAATAGGAAAAATCGAGTCACGCTCGGCCGAGGTACGCAGGCATGCTGAAAGCTGAAGAACATTGCGGTAAAACAATAAAACAATTAACTTTTATTAATGATCTTCACGTTTACCACTATTCCGTTGTCGGGTGTCGTCCCGCCGAGATGACAATAATATTTTATATCTGTTTTTGGTTTACACTAAGGTAATCACTTCACATACAATCCAGAAAGGTCGTCCCGCTCTGTAACGACTTGGGCGGAATTGAATTATAAAAGAGTGTTTGTCATAAGCTTCACGTAACCTGTGCCCTTGTATTACGTGTCGTCGTCACTCTAGTCGAAAAAAAAAAAATCCAATTGAAGTTTTGGATAAGGTGGTTGCATGTCGCATACATGCAGACGCTTCTGCCATTATTTTTTTTATAAACGTCTCCCAATAAATATACTTATTGTTTGAACTGAGTTTTGAGAGTTTCTCGTACTTTTTTAGTTAATCAACTCTGAACTTTACACCTGCGTGAGTGTTTACTACTTTTCTTTTGCTCTTTTTTGACCATGCAGAAAACCTGTCGGTTTTTCTTCGTAAGGTTCTGGTTAAGAAAACATCCATGGCACAGCAGCCGCCTGAACCATGCACGCGCTGTCTGTCACTCGCCACACGCGCTGATCCACCGATATTTTAGTACAGCTTAAGTGAATTCAGTCAAAGGTACATGGATCAACTCCGGTTTGGTACAAAGGCGATTGATTTCAAAAAGAAAAAAAATGTCTGCAGTTTAAAATTATATGTAAACTTTAGCTGCCAGGTTCATGAAATTGTTTCTGACGTCCCCATTCGGTGATGTTGGAAGCCATTTGATCTCAATATTTACAAGTCGGCTATACTCTTCTCCACTGCCGCGCTTCCCTTTAGTGACTGAAGTGCTTAGTCCAGAGCAATTACAGTTTCCCGGTAATCTTCGTGTAGTTTCTCGAGATATCAGATATAGTTTTTTTTTTTTTACTGTAAAATCTAAATATATATTTTATGTCACTCGAACAACCTTGTTTTCTTCCCCTATCATATCAGCTCTTAATCTCTCCAATGTAAGTAGTAAAAAAGTTAAACTTTCACAAAAATCTTCATTTTGTCTCTCTACAATATAACAATAAGCATATTATTATATGGCTTATGAATGGCGCAGATCATATGCGACATCTGATGATAAAAAGAAAATATCGGTTTCTAATTGTGTTCTACGAATTCTGCTTCGACTTTGGCGCAGTTTAATTCTACGGGTCGCAAACAGTGTGTAAATTGCGACTCTTACTATTTCTAAAAGCTTTAATATGATAGAAATGTATTCAAGACATAGGTATGTAATTTTTAGTAATATAATATTTAATGATTCAGTTGTAATGTTTTGCTAGAGTGATATTTAAATCTCCGTCCTTTACACTTGAACTTGCAGGTTCAATAGCGCATTTTCGATAGCAGTATCAGACACAAATATAAATTGTTGTGACAAAGAACAAAATTGGTTTCTTCGTGATAAATATCGTTACATCACTTCATATAGCTGTTGCGAAACATGATTTATTAGTCAAATTAAACCAACTTTTTGAAATTGAGAAGAGTTAGGTCAGTTGTTATCGCTAGACGAAATAATTTATTAGATGATAATGCCTCTAAGGTTCGGGTCCTAACACAACCTTCAACTCAAGATATGTTCTCCAGAGCTGATCACGTGAGGCCTTGTTCGTTGCAAACAGATTTCTAAAAAAAGAAAAGAAAATTGCAGAAAATGCACGCTCTTGTGGAATTTGGAGCTCGAAAAACAAAACCAGACACATGCGCATTTTGTTTATCCTTAAAGCTCGTTCATTATAGCGCGATTAAAAGATTTTTGCATTTCAAGTGCCAGAGATCTAGTCGCCTGTAGAAACAAGTTTAGTTTAACAATAAAACATACAATACATTCTTATGCAGAGGGCTATGAAATTAGAATATAAAGTTTGGGAGGCTTATAATAAAAGAAAGTACTATAAGGATTACATTGTTAATTCTAGCGTTGCGTGGTGTAGTATGTCGCCAGGGAACCTGTTTTAGGTGACCAAGAATTGAAGGGGGGGGGGGGGCGGAATCATAGAACTTAACAGATTTGATTGCAATATCACTAGGTCATATTAGATATTATTTTGGCATTTCCTGCTTTTCTATCACCCTCGTACCTCGTGATGTCGCAAAATAAATCACTACAAGACAAAGCAAAAAATTATGTCCTATATTGACAAAAACTTAGCAAGAATACATTTTCGCTACTTTTTAGAGACGACATCAAAGCGGGAATGTGCAAAAAGAATGATGTTACGCCCCGTAAGCATTTCTGTTTATACTTTGTATCATCCTACGATGGACTAAACGCCAAAGCCACGGGCCGCTAGGTTCAATCACGTTCCACGCTAATTTATAACATGCCTAATATTGACTAGGGGTGGACGAATAATGCTCCGAATTAAAGAGAGCTGCATCATTTCTCTAGCTTCGACACTGTAAAGAGCCTGTATATCTGTATATCGTGGCTTTCTTCGCAATGTAAAACTGATGAGTCACTCAGGGCTATTTGATTCGAACCACTGTCCGCCCATATCCGTCAGCGATACGAGACGCGGGCACCGATACGGTCATCGAAGCGAAATACCGCGCGATTAATTGACTCATGATCAAATCTGACGTTCCGTAGCTTGTGCCTTTAGTCCATCGTAGGGTGAGACGAAGTATAGTAAACACCTGTTTAGTTATTCGTGAAAAACGTATTTATCTCTTTTGGTTTTCTTCAAAACAATAGTTTAATGTTTTGTATGAACTAATGCTTTAGATAAATTTTGTATTGTTCTTTTTTTTGTTTGCTTATATATAATGACGTCCTACATAATGCCCCTATGAGCCCGTAATGTTTAATAAATTATGCCAATAAACAAAGGGTAAAGAAGTGCGGACTTCTTGCAGGTAATAAAATGTTCACCGCTGACGAAAGCGACGCTTTATTCGAAACCAGACAGTCCCAATTTGATTACGGTGGTCACCGTATTTATTACAGGAAATAATGACCTTTTTATTAATTGATGTGTGTGTCTACCGCAGAACCCACGGAGACTAATTACTAAGAATTACGAAAGGAGCCTGCGAATGGCGAAACAAAGGTAACGTTTGAAATTTAAAATAAAATGCGACCCGCACAGATCCCATTTCTACGTTCCGACGTTATCAGTGCCTCGTGACCTGCAGAGCCTCTTTCACAAAGTGCAATGATTGGCTCTTCTTGAACGTTGCACAGACATACGCGGGCGGGCGTCGTTCATAAAAAAGGTCGACCTATTTCAAGCAAGTTCGGTTTGTGGGCGACAATTTTATGGGCACCTAGAAGTTACGACATATTGGACATTGCAAGAATTAGTTCGCATAACTCTGAGTGATGAGTGTAGATCTTGGAAATATGAAAATTAAACATTTTATTTTTACACATTATTTACAATTGTATTGCAATTTTACACAACTCTGCACTTTGCACATAGTGCAATTGCCGCATTCGTGTAACCGAAGACCAACTCTGCTGTCTATTGAACGCAGATATAAGTCAGTGTTACTGACTAGTCATTTCCAACACCTTAATATTGCGATGCATAGCATATAAAGGAACAATTACCGCAGGGGAATGTTTCATGGAGACCGCAGTTTGTTGGGGAAAATGAAGCGACGCACACGATGTCACCTCTTTGTAGAGGCTGTCTATCTTTCCATCAATAATGCCGCATACATATAATAAACACATACATACTGCGGTGATGTATGCGCAGTCATCCAAATTATCCATACATACTAAATATTTGACTACCATTGTATTGCTTTTTTGAAATAAGCACGCTGGCTCTGTAGATAAAGCTAGAATAAATTTTCTTCGTATTAAAGGGGTCATGAAACGATTTTCCTACTTCTTCCTTCTTAGCTTTAATCCTCAACTCAAATGCGAATTGTGAAATCACGTGGTCGTGACATTCCTTCGGCACCGGTGCGATGACTCCAAGACTGTGCTCACTGTGCTTTTTATGCACACCATAGAACTTGTCATTCCCCAGTGACAATAAGTTCCGTCAGGGCGCTCATTGGCCACGAACGCGAATCCAAATATTCGTCAACGGATTGATTGTTGACGAGCGCATACGTCCGAGTGACGTAGTTCTCGTGTCCAATGCGTGAGCTGGGCTCGGCTGACGTCAGTTCGGCGCCGATGACGCGCTTTTGGAACCGCGGATGTATCATAGTGAAAAGGCGGACAGCTTTCGAAGGCAAGAAGGTACAAAAGAGTCCGCTATATTTTCAAATGTTCGTATCGAAAAGCTGGCTTTTGACTTTCTAGCCTCTTTCTTTTGGCCAACTAAACGATATGCGATTAGTAAAGTCCCAATTTAAAATCATTCATCCCAACCCAAAATTCGTTTCATGGGCCCTTTAAGATACCTGTCGTGAAGGCCCCTCGGAGTAAAGCGTTAAAGATTAGAAAGATTTTTGACAATGTTTTTCGGTAAAACAAGAAACAAGTGGACAGACAGCGTCTCACAACACTTCTTCAGACGCTGTCTCAATAACACTACGGATACCGAGACGATGTCTGTCCACTTGCGTATGTCCCTTCTAATGTGACTTCAAGTTTCCTTCTCAGTATCAGAGTTCAAACATCATGATTCATATGCAGCATCTCGACCACATTGACCACATTTTCGCCGGGAGTTGTCGCTATTATACAGCGCGTTATGCCAACCTCCGGACAAAAAGCAAGTTGCGCGATCGGAACATGGCGCCACCATCGAGGTGTACAGCAGCACTGGTGTGGCCGGGGGCGCTCATTACTAAAAACTAAACAAAACAATAATGAATCAAACTTCATTTAGCTCCAGTTGTAACGGCATATTATTTCACTAAATAAAAAGTATGCATTCTTAAAAATAGTACTTTTTTTTTTTTAAGTTCGTGTCAACATCACATTCTAAATTTTGTCTTTTTCTGTTTTTTGCGCTTCTAAAACGAAACTGCTGCCTGCGGGCATGCGCGCTTTCACTCAGCGCGCTCCGAAACTGGTGGACCGTTGTGGTGGCGTCCGTGAGTCTGCTCGGTGCTTTCGCTTTCGCTTGCCTTCGGTGCGTCAAGCGTCGGCGCCTCGATCATCGCACTGCGTGAGCCTCGCACTTTCGGGCGAGTGGAAAGCTCTTCGTGTCTTTGAACTACCTCATTCGTGCGGTTACGCAAAGTGGTGCCCGAGCAGCGTCGGAGACAAGAAGCACCCGTTCGTGCGGATCCCAACTGACGACGGTGAGTTTGGAAGTTTTCACCATAAATTGAAACTTTTCCTAAGCCAATCTTCCAGCCACAAATAGCACCATTTGAGGGTTTTGCACACTTTAAGGTAATTGAATATATCGTTTCATTTTTGAAATTCACAAAATGCCATTGTGATTCCATTGTGATGCACACATTTCGGCGAAGGTTTTGAGCACGTGGTTTGGTGGATGAAGACCGTCCTGAAAATATTTTATGATCTGTAGACTTTTGTCGAAATTTCACTTCCTCTACCTCTCGTCGGTTTCGTGCACAACAGTGTAGATCCCCGTTGAGTAAATTGAAGTCTATGTATAAATATTCTTCTGCCAGTGTTATAAAATTTCACGGAGTTCATATCTTATATAATATCTGCCTGATTTTATTAATCTATCTTGTGTAGTTGCTTTGACAGCCCTGCGACTAATTTGCTATGTTTTATTTCTTTCAGAAATAAATAGAACCATGAAGAGTAGAATAATTTAATTTCGGAACACACTTTTAAAATCTCGAAAGATTTACGCATAGAGAGGCCGAATGCAAACAGCAGAGCTTGATCGCGACATGTGCTATCCATTCTTTTATGTATAATTCTTTCGCAATTGACTTTTCACACCTAACAACGCACTCCCCTCAAAACAATAGACCGATCTCACCAGGAGTTGCGCGACGCCACCGCTGCCGCCGTGCATTCTGGTACCTGTAGCTCTCCCCAGTTTCCTGACCGCGTCAAAGCGGGTTGTATGCCCAGCGTTTGGAAATTTTCGGGTGAGCACGAATCTTTTAATTGGGCGTTTAGTCGTGGTTCTTAATGGGTGGCTTCACCCGTTTTGTGCCAAGGTGCTACATTAACAGCGCAAGACAAAAGGCATCGGGTTTGTCTTCCCGAAAGGAAGCAGCTCCGAAAAGAGTGTCTAAAAAAGGTAAAGAGAGTTGGAGAAGAGCGGAAGGAAAAGGCATTTTTTTATTTGTTTCGTAATTTGCTTCATAATTCATATTCACCCCATTGCACGTTTGCTATAGTGTGTAAGATTCAGGGTTGTAAAGTACCTAGGTACAAGTAACTAGAAATCGGTATCTGGGTACTTTTGCTATACCTGAGGTACAAAGCTAGGTACTTCCATTTCTCGGTATCTGTATCTGTATCTTAGATACATTTTCCAGTAACTTGTAACTAAGTGAGTTACTTTTTACAGGTACTTTTCTATTCACTTCGTCAAAATGTAGAAACTATAAATCTTGAAGTATTAACACACTACCATATGCCGTGATTAACATTGATTTGGGTACGACCCTGGAGGCGCTGACTTGATCGAACGACGTTTTAGCGAACGAAGCCCCACCCATGATGTTTCATCGAACGACACTTTAGCGAATGGCGGTGTTCAATTGAGCGAACGGTGGATTACCGATGCCGTTCTAGCGACGCCAATTTATCGAATCGCTTCAGAACTCCGTTTAGGGAAAATAGTGACCTGCTTCCTTTATCTCAAACCGAAATCGACTTCATTGCATGTTTGAAGCTCTTCTGACAGCTATACAAGGGAGGAGATAACTTGCAAGATGTGCGCAGTTTCTGTTGCCGTATCTTGGCCTGGTGGTGGCTCTCTTGTGCCATAAATACAATATAAAATATAATTGGAAATAAAGTATAATGACAATCGTAAAGAAATGTAACATCGCCGTACATAATACAGTTTCCACTCAATAAATCGGACTCAAATTTTGCAGTTATCAAAACTAAAAAAGTTCCGAAAGAAAACAAAAATGCTTATTTTCTTCCGACTAACGAAATGAAAATAAAAACGAGGAAGCGTGAAACCTTTCGCCCGTCCTCGAGAAGGTTAGGTGCATATGCACTCGACTCATGCGTTTCTTCATGCGGCCTTCGTCTTCTGGGCCCGTCGACGTCAGCGCCGGCTCTGAGGGCACGAACGTTAACAGTGAAAGCTGTGGCCTCGCTGAACCAATTGGACCGTAGGGATAAGGCACGTGAGGACTCAGCTCCGATGTGGACATCGCATTGACACCAATAAAGCACGTTCATAGAACTCGTTTTTGTGTGTATCCTTAGTATAAAAAGCTTTACTTCCAATATATTCTTACAAATTTGGGGAAAATAAATAAAGAAAGTATCTTTGAAGTAACTGTGCCTGTACCTAAGTACATTTTTTAAGCGAGTACTTATAGTGTGTACCTAGGTACCTTTTCGTATGAGTAATTGTAACTGTATCTTAGGTACATTTTTAAAGTAACTTTTACAACCCTGGTAAGATTACAGGGCACGAGAGTTAGTAGGGCGAGCCGATGTGTTCCTTTCGTTGGAATCTCCCTGAGCACTCGCTCCGTAGTGGTATATGCTTTGGTCTTTCTCAATCGGGACCTCCGCACTGCTTTGCGGCTGCCGTTCTTAATGCAATTTTCACTCGATATACTTTGGTCATTGCAACTGTTATTGCGACAACATGTTTCGAGCACAACTGTGCTTAAAATAATAGGGACAATCACTAAATAAAGAGCAGCGATTCTCGGTATGTATAACTTGAAATAAAACGAAAATTTTCGAAATCAATCTTAATTCTTTTTTCTAACAAAACGTGAAAACATTGCACGATGCAAATTAGAAGTACAACACTAACCGCCAAAAACGTAGCAAACGAACCTAACCCACCTTGTGGTGGGCTATTATGCCACAACCTGATTTTGGCTGGCATTACTGTTCCATTCTGTATTAACACCAATCGAGACAGCAGAAAAAAGCATTGATCGTCGGGCACCTCTTACCGTTTGGGACTTGCGCAGACAAGATAAAACTGAATAGCAGCTGTACACAAAAGCTCATCTCTACCTGAAGTTTTCTGGTATCTCGCATGGTTGGTTTATTGGGACAAATCCGTGTTGTTACGGCGCGTCAATCATGATCTTTTTGTAGATCGTTTCTTCTTTGTGTGTAGGCAATGGCATCTCCCCGCAGTTCATCTCTACCCTGTCGCAAAGGGTGTCAACCAGAATAAAACTATTTTTAGGAAACTATCGCTCCCCGAGAATGTCTATTTAGCTCGTCTTACTTTATTGTCGAATAAAACGTATGCCCAAGCCTGAGCACTACAAATGTCAGAATTCCACCGACACATATTTGACGCTGTTCCGCAGTGTTACACCGAGCCGATGGTCCCTCGAATTTTGTGCTCTTTGACATTGAAGTAGATGCTCACTTGTTTCCAAGTTCATTGAAACGTCGGAGCAGCCGGAGTGCTCCAGAGAGTAGTGGCGCCGTTCTTTTCCCCGCGGTCGCAGTGGGACCACTGCGTGAACGCAGTGGGTTCACGCGCGTGCACTCTAAAAAACGCCCTTGAGTCGCCTTTCCCGAACAACACTCGAAGAGCGAATCAGCGGAACTTACGGAGGCAGCTCAGCGAATGACAATGCCAAAATATATGTTTAGACCAAAAAACGCAGTCTGTGTTGTGACATTAAGCAATGCAAGCGTGCCGTTTTGCATTGCTTAATGTCACAACTCAAACTGCGTTTTTCGGTCTAAACATATGTTTCGGCATTGTCATTCGCTGAGCTGCCTCCGTAAGTTCCGCTGATTGGCTCTCCGAGTGTTGTGCGGGAAAGGAGACGCACGGGTTTTTCTTAGAGTGCACGAAGACGAGGAAGCCGACGACAACGAAGCAGACGACAAAGCGATTCTAAAGCAATAAGAAGACTGGAGCTGTTTTTCTGTGCTTGATGAGAAACTAAGGCATCACAAACAACAAAATCTTATGAAGTACAGACATGCAGGAGAATCCAAGCTTATACCAGGGAGGGCTTCCCAAACTATAATTTACGCCCACATCAGCCCTTTTCAGCCGGAAAGCCGGAAAGCGATGACTACAAGTCGCATGGCGGCGGCAATACTTTCAGAATGCGCGCGCCTGCGGAGATCGCTTGGTGGCATCGGTCTATTAAAACTCATGTGAGGCATTTTTTTCTCGTTTGTTGCACATAAAATAGCAACACTTGCATTATGTGTTCTTTTTTGTGTATCCATACAGATTGTCAAGGCATGAAAATCACCCCAACAAGCCTCAGGGACAGGGAACCCCATTAAACAAAAGGTAGTGTTTATGGTCATTTTTGGTGAAGTGCACTTGATTGTTGGCCAACCTATCAAGCTGAATATGTTACCATCAGCATGCTAGGTTCCGCCATAGTGATCTATGCAGTCAAATCTACGGTCACCTTAAAGGGATACTTCAACGAAATTTGAAATATTCCCGTCGTGTTTAAAAATAGGTTGAATATGACCACAATATCCGTAAATGACAATCGCACGTTTGTATTTTGATCCTGGTGGCTGTATTTTTCGTTATAAACGGCCCCCTCTGGCAAGCGCTCGGAGAAGGCCCAGCTTAGAGCACGTGACATCCAACGCAATCGTGACGTAGGTCGTCTCGGGACGAGCAAAGCTACGGCGAGGCTGACGCCGAAAGGATGGCCTAGTCGTTCCAGTCACCGAAGCGGCTGCTTTTGTACGAAGTTTGAGTGACAGGTTAATCTTCTATAATCTTGTAGGGGGACAATAGCGACTTCTGCGACACTGAAAAGGTATTCTCGGGAAGAGGGGAGTTCCTCCTTCCCCTCTTCTCTCGTCGTGGCCGGAGGCGAGACACTCACCGTCACTAGCTGTCAAGGTTCCTAGACGGGCATTACAAACGAGGCGTTAGCGACATCCACCAGGTGCTCTTTGCTAATCGTTTAATTCGTTTTAAAATTCCTTTTCGAGACTTTTTTAACAAGATATTGGTATGTTCCATGTGATACTGCTCCTTTGAACACATATAGACCAAAAAATGTGCGCCGAAATTTCGTTGCAGTATCCCTTTAATGTAAAACGAGAATGGATCGGGCAAAGAGGATGATAACAAAAACAAAAGGATAGTAGGAGCAGCCCTATGGAATGTTTCGTAGCCCTGTTTCTCTTCTGGAAGTGTATGTGTTGCGACGAGACAAACTAATGCGTTCTTACATTGTTCTGTACAGATCCTGAGAGGATAGAGAACACACATACAGCAAAAATGAGAAAGAACAATGAAGTCTCTCTCCATCCCATGGGCATCATTGAATCTTATTGGCCACACCAAGAGAACCTGGTTCAACTCATGGTTCAACTTGACGGCGCAAGTTACAGGTATCGGAAGTTCATCACGAGGCCAAGAGAAATGAGAAATACCAAACGGGTCTACAGACAGCACGGTCTACACAGTATTAAGGAATATGTCTCTGAAAAATTTGGTTCAGGTCTGTAAGTAAGCAACGAATAGTTTTGCCCGAATTACAATGCATTGTGTTAACTTTTTATTTGCATGGACCAGTCAGAATGACACGAGCTTTCAACTGGGCATGAAATCTTTCGGCTGCACTTCTTGAGCCCTCGAGGGACAATGTTGTCCACCGCGTCAGCAGGTTGCTCCTTGCATGATATTTATGGAGCAAAATAATAGACTTCTGAGCATCCACTTTGCTAAGATAAGTTGTTAGCCTGCTGGCGGCCAAACACCTTTAAGCAGCTTTTTTTTCTTTTTTTGGGGAGGAGGGCGGGTGCAGATCTGTTGCTTCCAACCAGTGATATTAGGAACTTTGGCAGCTAGAATTCAAACAACTTAGAGAGTTTCACTCCTTGAGCTCTCAAGTTTTGCTGGACAGTATCTGACCCACTAAGATTTGTGTTACACAGGGGAACAATTGATGTTTTATCATGATATACATTCAGATTTGTATTTGAGATTTCACAACCAATAACCATTTAAATATCTTTTTGGACATACCTCACCGATAGGGCTGTTTGCATACAATTCTCTGGCAGCGCTGCATATTTACTTCACAGTGGGTTTGCTTCTATGTGACACATATCAGAATTTATAATTATTGTGTTTTCATGCCACTGAAACAAACATTTCTGTTTGCTATTACAATTATTTATCCTTAATATGGACATATCCAGTCCCCAAAACAATTCTTCATAATATTAGTCATCCCTAATCATGAATCAATGCCAATATCACAAATAAGAAACAGTGAAGGTGATATGTTGTTAATTTTTGTCATCTGCAACTGAGATAGGGAAAGAACTGCAAATGATTCAGGATGGAAAGTCCTGAAAATTTTAAGCATTGTCAGTCACCATTGTCTTATCTGAGTGGTGAAGCCCTGGGTAAATTCTGTAACCGAAGAGCTTTACTAATCCTTTTTGTCTCACTGATATTTGTTTTAGCATTATTTTGCGTTTATCTTTACAGAGACCCCAATAAAAAGAGAAAAGCATGTGTTTACCCACGTCGTTCCTAACTCCGGTTTTCTTCATTTAACGTGACAAGTTAGAATCGTATGAGGACACATATCAGTCTCCGAAAATATGACCTATATACGGCGTGACCAAAACGATCGACCGTGTTAGCGAAACATGAATTTATTGTGTTTTTCAATCGCGAAGACAGATATTCTCGCGCCATAGTTGCATTTGAGTTTGCGAAACTTAGTGAAAAAGCGCTATGTCGTGTTCGCGCTAACAGTGTCGCCGCACATTTTATTTTCACTGTAGCACCTCTTTGTAACGTAGATACTGCGCTGATTATTTATTTTTTTTGCATAGCAACGCTTGTTTAAAATGACAGTGTAAATCGTTTTTTTTTTTTTTGTCATGCAAATGATTGAATAAATGCGTCCACGAGTGCGAAAAATGCTGCATCTGTTTCGATTCCCTGGAAGACGCCGACGACAAGTAACAGACTGTCAACTGCTGGACACAAGGTAGGCAAGCAGAACTTACAATTCTTTGCCAGAACAAGTGGCATGGTACGCGCTAACCGTAAATTTCCAAACAAAACCTACCGCGGTACCGGCGGCACCGCGGTAGGGAGCAGCGGCAGGGCATGGCGGAGGGCCTGCGCCATGTTGGATTTTGAGCGGCTTCGTCTTCGCAAACGGCTAGGAAGCCGCTCAAGCTAGCTCGACGGCGTCAAAAGTCATAATTAAAACGTCAGCGCTTCATTTTATGAACATGATTAATGTTTCTTATTTTAGTTTCGCAATCTATCGATAGAGTAATGAGTCGCCGATTCGTTGCAGTAATGAGCGCCACCGACCACGGAAGCGCTGCTGAGCGCCCAGTTTACCCAGAAATCGACTCCATTGGGTCTATGGTAGTAACCTGGGCAGTGGTTATGCCTCCCCACTGAGAGCCTCAGTGAAGTTCGAGTGTTCGCAAACCTATTCTTACGTCAGAGCACTCCATAGACAGTTTAAGTCCCCACGGCAGTCGACGCTACAACCCAATATAGCGAAGAGGCAGCGCTAAAAGGGCATCGTCACGGTGCTCGTTTTTTTGTGTTTTTTTTTTGCACCACCCTATACATTTAACAAATGTATGCTAGTACACCACGAAGATGAACACATCATGCGCCGAGAAACCGAGGGAGGGGAGACGAGACCGCGCGGGAACGTCAGAACGCCGAGCTCTGATTCGAATGATTAGTGAATAGACCCAAAGCTCTGCGGGGAGCAAGTTCGTCTGCACCTTGCACACCAGTTGCGATGATGTCAGACCGCCGAGCTCTTACTGGTTGATTGAAAAAAAAAAAAATGTTGGGTAGACATCAAGCCCTGGCCGAGAGAAACAGGCATATCGAATCGAAGCCATTGACAACACGGGGTCATTCCGACGTCACCGCAATCCCCGCACAAGGAGCAGACGACTTGCTCACCGAAAAACTGCCGTTGTCTCCAGTGCACTCGTCGAACGCGTTAGAACACGGAACGTCGGCGTCCGGCGATTGGCTCTCGAATTCGTACGCGTTCGGTGAGTACAGTGGAGACAAAGGTAGCTAGCAAGCTTTGGGTTTACCCACTAATCATTCGAACCAGAGCTCGGCCTCCTGCCGTCGCCGTGCGCTCTCGTCTCCTTCGCCCCCTCGGTTTCTCGGCGCGCAGTCAGTGACGGAGTGAGGAGGACGGGGAGTGTCTTGCGAACACCCAGCATCCAGGACGCGCTCCATGCCTTGCGCCGCGCTTTGGCTGCACGCGCTCGTGCTTTCGAGTATTAACATAATTGTAAGTTAAAGAAAGAATCAAGTGCAACTCTGTATTTTTTTGAAGCTATACACAATAGCTTCTTACATAATTACTAAAAGTGACGTGAACAAGCTTGTCTCACAATTTCCCTGGACCGATGTTTGATCATCTCTGATGATTGAAACTGTGGACAGAAGAGAAATAAAAGCTTTTGAAATGATTCTCATTCTAAAATTCACCAATGCATTAGAGTCAATCTGTTCTTGTTACAGAAGAGAAGGAATAATGAAGGCAAAGAACACAATGGTTGCAACTTGCCCAGGTAGACGGGTCGGATAGTGCGGCTGCGATGGTTTCAGTTCGGCCGACAAAACCTTTACCGCTTGAAGGTCTCGCGTTTTAGTGCATTTGTGCAACTTAGGTGTAACACCATTGTTTTTCCTAAGCGGAATTCGTTGACGTTAAACTCATTAAAGGACAGTTATATTTTCACTTGTTTGGCCCTACTCTCCACGTGCAAGTGACCATGATCACAAGTAAAAAAAATCACAAGTGGTCGAAAGTGTCTTTCACACAAGTGAGGATGATGTAGATACGAAACGTGAAGACCATGAATACGCTAGAATAATTATTTAAGAAGCGCTCAGAACGTGTCTTCTAATGCAAACAATACTGGGAGTTGCTTTGTTGGTAACAAGGCAGAAAATCAAAACACAGATTTTTACGCGAAATACTGAGCTCGACAAAACTTCTAAAATCTTGACATTAAAATACAACTGCATTTTCAGAGCGCAGCTCTTAGGCGCCCGTTTCCGGCTTGAGCGGCGTCGCCGTCGCCGTCGCCGTCGCCGTCGCCGTAACCGCGCGGTGCACTATGGGACGCCTGACGTCACTGATGACGTCATCAGTGACGATGACGATGACGATGCCAATGACGTCATCAGTTACAATGTCGAGTATCAGTGATGATGTCGATGAAGATGGCATTATCACGATGACGTTGACGTTATCGTCATCGTCACGTGACCTCACACGGGTCACGTGACCCCCGTGTGGTCACGTTACCCCCGTGAGGTCACGTGACCCTCGTGAGGCGACGGAAACGCCGCTCGGGGGGAGGAGCAGCAGACAGGATGAGGAGGTGAGGAGAAGGGAGGAGGGGTATACCCTCCCCTCAGTGACCTTTCGTCCTCCTCAAGAGCTGCGCTCTAATTCGGGGTTACACGGAGTTGTAAACGGTTTTCATTTTTTTATGTTAGTGCCTTGACCTATATATAAGCCTAGAATTCAAAACGACCAGTCTCCGTCTCGATTTCATTAATAGTGTGTGACAACTTCTACGCCCCCGACTTTAAGTCACATAAAGTTCTTTTTTTTTAGAAGGCTCCGTTGCTTAGGTTGTTCGACTTCTTTTATTAAACCCATAGTGTTCAAAAACAACTATATTAAATGTCGGAAACGCGTCGGTTTCACTTACGTTGTACGAAACGTACTATCACTCTTAAAAAAACTAGTAAAAAGCTAGTAACTGCAGCAGTTACTACCGCTTTCTGACCGTTACTACCTTTCACTAACTATTTACTACCTCAAACGCACGATAAGTAGTAAAAAGTTAGAAAATACAGCCATTACTATTTTTTTTCTGACCGTTACCACCTTTTTACTAGCTATTTACTACCGCAAAGGCGCGGAGAAGATGGCGGCGCTTGCTTCATACCCGATTGCCAGCGTTAGCGACGTACTTGCTGTTTCGGATCGCAGGGGGAGGTATCACACGCAATCGTAGCGTCAAATATTGTATGAGGGGGCATGTTTAAGGGTTGGAGCTGACTTTATAACGATCGCAGCCTCCGTAGCAGCACGACTGGAAGCCAGCGCTGCAGCGAGCGCAGCAGCCATTGTTGATGCAATGGCCATGCGGCTTACACACTTTCCTTCTCGTTTGCATTCGTTTGTGGGCGTTTATATTTTTATTTGGGTTTTAACTGGTATGAAAATAGCCACGTAGCACATACTAAAAACGTTTCCGGAAACAAGAAAAGTTCATTCTGTATTTTTATATTTTTTATTTTTGTATTTTTTAAAACATATGTTTCTTTTCACAAGAGACGCTTGGCAACATTGTACGACAAGCAAGTTGGGCCAGTCGGAGTTCGCAAGACGCTAATTTCTCCGATGTGAACCTGCCGTTTTTGCCTTGTGTCGTGTGCAGTTCTCGTGTTCCCGTGTTGGAGTTTATAGTTAACTTTCGTGCGCTCGACGGGGCGACTGTGTGCGTGGACCTGGACTGCTCCGAGGATAGTTCTAACGAGCCGGTGCCGCTGTCACTGGATTGGGTTTCGTCGTCCAAGAAGCTTCTCTCCGCCTCCTCCTACTTGACACTGAAAACTTCTTCACGGTTTGTGTGTACTCGGTGGTTGAATGATTTTGGTTGAGCGGCCTTCGGTCGTGGCAGTGCACTGTCACAACCGTTGATGTGCGTCGTAAATAGTGTATGTAGCTTTGGGACTAATGAACAAAAAATTGTTTTGCCATTCTACGAGTCTTTTCTAAATTCGCTTATATCTTCCCCAAAACCGTGAGCATTCGTCAGTGTACTAAAAAAATTAAGATGCGAGCTGCACGCGGTATTAATTTTGCATGCATTTTTGTAGCGCAGCACGCGAAAGGAGTGCAGCTGCCGTCGTACTCCCCGTCAATTACAGCCTTCGTTCGCCGCGGGAGACGTCAAGAAGGCACTCTCTCACCGACGGCGACCGCATTCGTTTTAAAGGCTGAACCGCATGTAATCGATTAAGCAAGTGATGAGACGAGCGACGGAGACAGCGACGAGCGACGGCGATTTCTCACGGTAACCCGTCGCGTCGCTCGGTTTTTTAATTTCTAGGAAACGTCACTCATGCCTGGGCCCCTGTTCCCGTCGCTTTCATGCGGTTTGCCTCGCCGAGCAACTGACCTAGCGACTGCGAAGAACTGACGTGCTGATACACGACGACAAGTTTGCGCATTCAAATGGTCAGAATAAAAGACTTAAGGGCACAAGAAGGAAGTTAGCTGGGAGGAAGTGGCCAAGTGGGCAATAAAGAAAAAAAAAAAAAAAAAGGAAGTGGCCGAGTGGGCTAACGCGTCTCCACTCGAAAGCTTGCGCAGGGAACCTCCTGGGTTCGATCCCCAATGCCCCCGCCCGTAAGTTAGCGATTAGAGTGATTAAGTAAGCGTATGTTTGTTTTGAATGCATTGCGTCGATTGAGTGCTAAAAATGTGGGTGGATATGTATCTACTTGCGAATGTGGAAGAATTCAAACAAACTATAAATAATCAGCTTCCTTTTTGTGTACGTTTAATTGGACGGTGACTAGCGCCACCTGGATTACTCATTTTTAGTTTAAATATTTGTTGCGCCTGCCACCTGGGTGTAAGTGGCATAACCCTACACCTTTTTTGTCCGCCGGAAATCACGATACTAGTTACCTGTCCGGTCTTCCGTCGGGTGGTAGCGCTAGTTACTAGCTAGAGGTAGTAAAATACATGAATTCTACTTTGAGGCCAGTAACAGTTACTAGCTTCTTCACCTAGAAACCGTTACTAGCTTGACCGTTACTACCTAAGGTTACTAGGTACCTAGTAACATATGTGACAAGCGGTTACTAGCTCTTACCTAGTAAATACTACTAGCTTTTTTTAAAGAGTATATTACGTAGGGAAAACCCACGCATTTTCGGCATATATGTTTAGTTCCTTTTGTTTTTTCACTAAGGGTTTATTAAAACAAATCCTATCTTAGGTCACACACATTTTTTGCTGCCTTTTAGAGCACCTGATTTAGAAAAAAGGAGACTTCACTTTTTACCTGGGAATGATTGTTTGTACTCGGGGTTTAATTTAAATTTAATTTTAGGATGGTAAATTTCAGAAACTATATATTTTGGACGAGTATTTGAGATTGTTTAAACATCGCTAATTGTATTTGTATATTGAAATTTCATAGATTTTGCACAAGTGTAATTTAATTTGCAATTAAATAAATTTTCTCGATTTGTTCTGTATTTGTATTTTGATACATTTCTACATGTACTTTGCCCATTTATGATATGTATGTCTAATTATGCACGGCTGTAACGTCCTGCATCTCTTCCGGGAACAAGATACATCAACAAACTCTTGGGGATGTGTTCAAAATTGATCAAATTGGAGAAAAATATTGATTTAATTTTTAGTGAAATATCCATTGATTTACGTATTTGTAGGTGAAAGTTCACCGTTTCCTTCTACTAGCCTATCCATATTGAAACGAATGATTCCTCTCATTTGATACCTATCCAGTTGATTTTTATTACGTTCGTTAACGTTGCACAGCACACGGCGGTAAAACAAAGAAATGAAATCCAATCAGGATGAAAAAAATCAACAAGTGCACAAAATTTGCCTAATTAAAGGCAATAAAATGTAGGTCAATATTTTTTTTTTTTGCAATATTCTGGTAAAACAAACCAAGCGAGATTCAGGATATTTCCCTCTCTCATTCAAAACCAGTTTTTCTTTCTGGTCAATCTTTTATGCAATTTTATGGGATTCTGAGAAAGAATGAAATCAAGTGCGCCACTGTGTGTCAAGGTTAGGGCGCGATCTAATTATTCCACCAAAGTGCGTGCCGCCATATCTGTTCTCTTTTTTTTTTTTTTTTCAAATCTGACCGGTTGAATTTTATTTATTGGATAACGTCACTACCTTTGATAAAGGATGTTTTATATGTATAAAAGCTCAAAAACCGAGCTCACGCAGCACTTAAAGCAGATCCCTCAGCTCTCGCCTCTCATCATCATGTTTGGAGTAAGTGTTCCGATTTTACATAAGCTTCGCACCAAATTCTTATATCACATACCACCTTCGCACAATCTAGCACTGGAAAAAATCATCACACACCTTAATTTTTGTTCATCGTATACAATGTCTTAAAAACACTGTCACCTTAATAAGCGCAAGCCGCGGGTACTCGTCACGTGCCTCGCTTCGTGATTGGTTCTTTTGGCATTTCTAACGGGTAATGCCTCAACCTCACTGGGTGTGAAGCGATAGTAGGATGCGCAACACTCGCAATGCCCGACCTTGTTGTTTTTATGTACACTGTCAGTGGACATAAAGAAATCATATCCATCAGTAGAAATTTTATGATCAGGAGCATATACACCCCATTATTTTTAAAAATATAGAAATTAACATCACTTTCGATTAAGGTAACCTCAAGTGTCGACCAATGCAATTCATAAAGATGTTCGTTTAGTGGAAAATGATTTACAACCTGAAAATATTTTGTTTTGAAAGCATAAAGTGTCAAGTTCATTCGTACGAACGTAATTTCGCGAATTTCGTCGCTTTGTGTCATAGACAAGACCATTTTGTTGAAACTTCAATGTGCTGATAAAATATATTGTTTCGAGGCGGTACATCTCGTCTATACAATTCCGCCGAAGCTTTTACAGCGTAGTCGTTACGAACTCCGCTAGAATACTTACCCCGACGATAAAAATACGATCACGAACAGGCCTTTGTTCCATGGCCAACTAAATTCTTAAAAGGGGTGGTTGCCTCGATATTTTAAAAACTACCTAAGACTAAGATACTTCTGAAAAAAAAACAAAAAAAACATCAAATGAAAGCCGCATTCTAAGTATTATGTGTAGATTAACATACATACATGATACTACCGCCAAGCACTGGGTGTTCGTAAGTGACGCTGCCTGGAACATTTAATCGACGTAAAGCTAGCAGTTCTTTTTGGAGACAAAATTATATGAAGATCGCCTAACCCCCCTCCCCCACAGTGCGTTCTTCAGGCTTCTTTCTATACGTTTGATGTTGTTTTGCCAGACGACAACGTAAAATAATCTTAAACAAAAAGTGTTGCTTCTTACATCGAGTTAGCGTAACTGAGCCGGCTGCGAGCCGGTGTGTCACATTTCTTGCTGTAATTTGCGATCGAAAGCTGAAAACGCATCGCATCTCTAGAAATTTCTTGAGTAACCTATCAGCAGCAAGAGAGGTCACTCTCTAGAAACTATTGGACTACCGAGAAGCTCGAAAGTGCAGTGGTCTGGCAGTGGTATGTTATGCTAGCGATGTCGTCCACCATTCATCGATGTAGTAAGATGTACGTTATTTTATATTGAGGTTGCAGGCCAAATGTCTCCAATTAAATTGTTATCTTCGGTTTATGCGTATTATTATTCCTGACAATTTGCGTCCATACGTTTTCTTTTTCTTTTAATATCCTCAAAGCGTTTTTTTTTTGCCATCTCCAAGCTGTTCCGTGTCCCACACATAAGCGATTCAATTTTATTGTTCCACAGGCCAAGCGTCCACAATTAAACCTTCATTTAACTCCGCCTGTCGTAAACAGTCTTTTTCATTTTTGGACACAGTAATTTGTCGTTTATTGGAAAGCGATTTTCCGCTCCTGTGCAGCAAGCCAGTTAACCGTTCAACGTAATATGAAGGAACTTCCTCGACTGTCAAGCCAGGTAAGCCAGTTAGCCGGGAAGATCCAAAAGCCAATATGTTATAAGCTTATGGCTATCTGCTTGCGAGTTGATAGACCGAAGCGCACAAACATACCACTTGGAACGCTCTTTCACAATGCTGACATTTACCACAGCCCAAGTTCCAAAATCCTCTCGAAAAAAAAGTCCGTCCAGTAGCGCCCAGGAAGCGCTCTTGACTTACTGTAGCTGCGGGAGTAGCGTCTACTGAACCGTCCACTAAAACTACGAGAAGGCGCTTCATGTGCGCCGGGCTTAACAAAATGTCGGCCTTCAGGCAGCACGTCAGAGAAACGTCTATCTTGACCCAAGTTTGGCCATTCTATGAAACTAACTTGGGTCTGAAAACGTTTTTCTTCGAGGTGTTGGTTAGTACCAAAGTACTTTTATTGCACTTTACATTGCATATTCTTTTGCTTCCCCACATAAATGTCGAAATGTCAGACTTGAGCCAAAGATACCACCTGACAACCGAACATCCAGCAGTGAAGTCTAATTCTGGCACCAGTGTGTGTGTGGCAGCTTAGGCTCAAAGTTGCAAAGTGCAAACCGAACTGCCACACGTAAAAGTGAAGTCTAGCTGCCATTTCTTCGGTAATTGAGGCCCAAAAAACCCCGCCAAGACCGGATTACTAGGAAGTGAAGTCTAACTTCGGCAGTTGTTTTGGCAATTTAGGGCGAAAGGCCTAATAATATATAAGTTTAGTTATTTCTTGGCTTTTGGGGGATTTTAGGGCCCAAACTACCCAGACAACTATCAAATCGTTGCCCAAAAAACTGTTACCTGGAAAAATAAAATAATCATCGGGCGTGTGTTTTAAGTTGGAGTTATGAAACACCACCTATCTTAGAAAGTTTTTGACGTGTTTATTTGGTTATACAGAGTAACATGTTCATGCTGCACGGTGTAGAGAATACATCACATCACAAAAGCGTTGTTAAATGTGTACACTAGATAGTACGGAATGAGAGAATTCTCTGCATCCAACAATTTCTTTACCGGACTGCTTGCTGCACAAATAAGAATATTTTCCAAAATTTGTCACCCACATAAAATGTTTAGTCTAAATTAAGTGGACATATAGCGGGATTTTCATAAACCAATTTCAGATAAATAAAATTAAAGGTGACATAAAATGCGAAAACTGAACAGTGTTTTTTCCTGCCTTCGTCCTATATGTAGCAATCATTTTACCCCAATTTGTCGATTGAATATCGCATACTTCAGTATGTATGGTAACTAAAGTACAGATCCGAAATGAGCAAACTGAGCAAAAATAGAGCCGCAAACTCCAGATTATCACCCATGCTCAACCTGCACTAAAGATAAAAAAAACCTCAATTTATTGCTTTAAAAAAGATGAGAACTAACAATCCCACACATAAAGTTAAGAAACTGTAAAACACTACATGGCCTAAAATAGGAAGAAATGTGTCTTTTCTTATTTTACAAAAACACATTTATTCTAATAAAGCTACCTAATCTGCGTTCATCGGGTAGCTTTATGTTTATCCTTTTGTACATATTATATATTAAAGAATCTAAACAACGTACTATGTAGTCATCGAAATTGCTAGACCATATAATTAAAGAAATATGGTACATGGCAAGGGGTACAATGTTGAAACAACAATTCATCAAAAATATTTTACATATTTTCCAGCTCCGCGCTTGCATCCTTCTGACTCTGGCCACCGGTGACTTCGCTGGATACGTCCAGAGTGGCCTTGGCTATGGCTACCGCGACCACGGTTACGGCTACAATGGCCTTGGCTAGGTCTGGGCTATGGCTACGGTAGCGGTCGTGGATTCGGATACGGCCTTGGCCATGGCTTTGGCTACTCAGGACTGACCGGCTACAGTATTGCTGCACTAGTTGCCAGCTACGCGGTTGCTGCTCCAGCAGTTGCCCGCACTGTGCCACCTGCCACGCTGCTCCAGCTGTGGCCACCTACGCCGTTCCTGTTGTTGCCACCAACGCTGCTGCTCCAGCCGTTACAAAGGTCTCCACCATCCACCATGCTCCAGCGGTCTCCTTCTACGCATTGCTTCAGTTGCCAGCTATGCGGCTGCCCCAGCCGTCACCAAGGTGTCCACTGTTCACCATGCTCCAGCTGTCTCCTCCAACGCTGTCGCTCCAGTTGCCACCGACGCCGCCGCCCCAGCTATCGCCAAGGTTGTCACCACCTACCACGCTGCCCCTGTCATTAGTACTTATCACGCTGCCCCGGCTGTGGCCAACTACTCCCACGCTGGTACAGTCAACGGATACTGCATTGGCTCCCTTGGCTATGGCGTGGGCAGCTACGGTTTCGGTCATGGTCTTGGCAGCTACGGCCTGAACTACGGTTATGGTCTTGGTGGTTCCACCGTCTTTGGATTTTTGTATTCATCATCTTCTTCTAGAAGTGAATATTGGTTATTATTAGAGCTGGGCAATTGATCGATTAACCTACCGATTAGTCAATTAATGCCTTAAACGTGATTAAGTGTTTTAACCGGTTAAACGGTAAACATTTGACAAACCGAAATAAAGTAAAAATTGCAGGCTTTCACCACGCAGACGTGTAGAAGTACTCCTATATGAAGGGCAAACTTCAGGTGAAATTTTGACCCAAAGTAAACTGTAGGGGCGTGATTTGTAACTTGCAACACCGTGCGAGTGTTCGTTTAGCGCAGCAGAGACTATTATGAAGATTAAAAGGAGGTCGCTTTCACCACAATATATCAAAGAACTTGTTTCCTTCGTGAAGCTGAAGTAATAATATATGAGTGTGTGTGTCTTTAAACTGTTCCCAGTTACATATCCCGGAAGATTTATAGTAGAAATTCTACATTGCGCCGCTTATAACATATTTTGCAATAAAAAAAAACAAAGATGTAATTTTTGTTTTGAATTATATGCTTACAAACGAACCAAATAGAAATCTCGATTAATTAATCGATTAAGCGGTGCCGATTAATTCAGTTGAAATTTTAATCGACGCCTAGCCAGACGTATTATATAGAGATACAAGTCTTTTCAATTGACATTAAGGACCTCTATTATGCATTGCCCCAAGACCGTCTCTTAACAAGTATTGAAGATAGCATCGACACCTTTGGTGCTATTGCATTTCAAAATGCCTCAGGCATGCCTCAAAATAAGTTTTTGGAATTGCTTACCATCTATCTTAAATCTACCTTTGCTGCCTGGGATGGACACACTTACTTGCAGAAGAGAGGAGTGTGCATAGGTTCGTGCATTGCACCTGTACTCAGCGACCTATATCTTGCACATATCGATAGGATTCTACAACAGAGGTTAGATGACACAAAAGTAGTGCGAGTGTTTAGATACGTGGACGATTTTTTAATTTTTCTAGCCACCGATGAACACAATTGTTCACGCTTGACGGACAACGTCCTCTCGGCATTTAAAGACTGCATGAGACCCCTAGAAATCACCCACGAGTTGCCGGTTGAAGGTACCCTAAGGTTCTTGGATCTCCGACTGGTGGTGCTACCCCACCACGTCTGCTGGTTCTATGAACCCAGGGGTAAAAAACCACTCCTCCCTTTCAACTCCGCGCACTCAAAACTCGTGAAAAGAGGCATCGTGCGGTCATGCTTAAAGAGCTCAATCACAAAGTCGTGCTCACATTCCATACAAAAGAGTTTCGACGGGCAAATTGCGAGACTGAAGTCCGCAGGGTACCCTATTTTCTTATTGGTGTCAGTGGTAGAAACTATTCTTAAAGAAATGAAGCAAGGGAACGGCGTCAAACAAACACACAGCGACAGGACAAGAAGACCAGTCATCGTCCCTTACATCCACAATTTTTCCCACGGCCTTAAGAAAACAGCGAACAGAGTCAATGTTGATGTCGTGTTTTCAGCACCCAGAAAACTGTCCAGCCTTTGCAAACACGTCACCACACCCTCAAATCCTGCTATCGGCTGCTCCAAGAAGCATAGGACCAACTTTGTGCCTTGCGTTGAGGGGGTTGTGTATTCATTCCCCCTTTCCTGCGGAAGACAATACGTTGGACAAACTGGGCGTTGTCTAAATGACCGCCTTCGAGAACACAAAAACAACATCGTAAACGCCAACTCTGGCCACTTGGGATACACTGTCGGGATTGTGGGTGTGTCGCAGATTTCAACAACAGCATCGTGTTGGGCAAAAGTGTAAACCAATTAACAAGGGAAATCATCGAAGCCGAGAACATCATACGACTAGAGGACAAATGTGTTAGTACGCCGTCGATAACATTATCACGAAAAGAGATTAATTATTTAGCCGTGAATTAGCCCAAGCGTTAGACGGGAATTTTTGACTCATATTTCGTCTTTTTCAAATCGTCTCAAACTGAAGTAGAAGTAGAAGCCGAAGTTACACACGAAATACAAAGTTGTTAGTGAGCGCTGTGTGAAAGGTGTGTTCTTTGGGTGTGTGGATGCTTGAGTGACAGTTTTTCGAATGCGCTACGTCGACAAACAAGATAATACTAACCTTTTTGTCGGCTATGACTTTAAATTTAATGTTTGTTTTTTTAGTTACAGAAACTGAAACACCACATCAAACTGTACTAGTGACTATACCAGAAGACGACACCACGTGTTTACTTTCGCCATCATGACGCTGTATTAACAAGCTCAAAATAAATTATTTTTTGCATACTAGTGGCGTGTCGTGCAATTTAATTGCTGAGTAACTGTAAAAGAAGGAACTTATTTAAAAAAAAAAGCTCCACACGTGAAAATGATCATGAGGGAACGCTATTTACTTGGTGAACAGCTCATCAGTAGGACGGAAAACTTCGCCAAGTGGAAATGGACCAAAATTAGGACGATATCTGTGAGATTGTCAAATCATTAAATCATCACTAAAAAATGCTGACTGGTCTCTCATAAGCAGGATAAAGTATGAACAATAACTGCAAAAAGTGTCGGGTGTTCTGTTTTTTTTTTTCTCGAAAATAGCAGAAAAAAGTACCGGGACAATAAATGGGCGAGATTCGCAAAAAGAAGTAAAAAATAAGAAACCAAGTGCAGGATATATCCTTGTTTCCACTTTTCGCGGCTACTGGGCAAGTTGACTTAGCTCAGCTGCTCACACCGATATCACAACACTGCATCTGCAGCGGTTCTTGTAGATACGAGGAAGGGAATATGATGCTGAGGATCAGTGCTCCTCCTGTCCAGCTGCGTCTGCGTGTGCGTGTGCGTGTGCGTGTGCGTGTGCGTGCGCGTGCGCGTGTGCGTGCGCGTGCGCGTGCGCGTGCGCGTGCGTGTGCGCGTGCGCGTGCGTGTGCGTGCGCGTGCGCGTGCGTGTGCGTGTGCGTGCGCGTGTGCGTGTGCGTGTGCGTGTGCGTGCGTGTGTGCGTGTGTGCGTGTGTGCGTGTGTGTGTGTGTGAGAGAGAGAGAGAGGAAGGAAGGAAGGAAGGAAGGAAGGAAAAGGGGGAGATGCAGGGGGTTTCCTATTCTAAATCTAAAGGAGAGTATAGCTTGCACTTTTTATTAAAATAACACACACTTGAAACAATTACAACAATCCTTAGATTTCTGAAAACCCGCTTCTGCTTCGTGCTATTTTGTGTCGAATTCAGTGAGTAAGAAGCTCATCACAAAGAAAATGTGGCACAAGTGAGCTCGAAATGACCAGCTTTAAAGAAAAGTTGAAGTTCCTTGGCCTTGACGTCAGTTTGGAGGTATGGATGAAAGTTTTTGTCGTAATAACAACATAGTTTAGATGCAGGCTTACTACAGTTCCCGTTTTCATATATGAGATTGCTTGTAGCAGAATCAGTTCATCAGGCATTCGGACGAAACTCTAACTTGACAAAATAAGAAAAAATATGTTAGTCATTGACCCACTCAGGGCTGCAATGAATTCATAATATATATTATTTAAGAAGAGTTCCATACAAATGCAATAAAAATGGCAATATCAAAACAGCTCGCTTCACCTGATACTCCGCTGGCCAAGAGATAATACATAAACAGCCATAAACAAGACGCTCAGTCAAAGAAAGGTACTCGATCTAAATTTTGAATGAAAGAAGTAACTCGGAAACAATTTCTCACTACCTGTGAACTTTTTGCGTAAAGAACTCGCCTGCTGCTGCGTATTAGTGACTAAGTAGATTGAGTTGATGTTGAGTTAAGTTGTTAGATTAAAGTTATAAGTTGATGTTGAGTTCACAACTAAACGGTGATAGATCTCTAAAAAACGATTTATTTGGATTAACAATGGCAGATTTACGTTTCTTGTATGAGTATTCTCTTTCCCTACCTAGATATTATGTCAAGAGCCATATGCAGACATTCGAGATAAAGTAAAGCTGCATATGTTAAAACCTCATTAGAACGTCGTAAAAAATGCACAACTAAAGGGAAACGATCGAATATTACGCAGGTACTTTATGTTAGCAGGACTGGTGTCACTGAGAGATTGAAAAATACAAAAGTTTACCGATTACTGAAATGCATTCGTACCGACGTGAGATGTGTTGTTATCTCCTTACGCCGGCGCACTTTTGCCTCGTTTGGAATATCTAAAAGCTTTGTGAAGCCGTCGATTATCTTGATGCTGATAAACTGAGCCAGGTATGGCGTCATGTATGGCGTTACACACTAGCTCAACGCTGATTAATTGATTCTGTTTTGTTTTTTAAACCACTATTATCGTCGATATCCTCATTCCAGGAACTGCTATCAAGTGCACATGCCACGCGTTAAGACCAACGCAAAACAACCAGTACCGAACGCGCCAAAGGCGCCAAGCTAGCATCACCGAAGTAGCGAAATACCGGAACGTTTCAGGTGCAACACAATTGTCCAGCTGTTTGATAAGCATTTCAGTGTTTCAGTTCCTAGTATGCAATTTCGGTCATCAACCTAATGAAACCCTATAATATATAAAAGGCACATCGGAAAAAAGAGATAATTTACTCAACCTGTGACGGGATCAAGCCCGCTTAGGTAGGCTGACTATTCATCTAACCCTTGTCATATTAGTTAAAATAGTTGCATTTGCAAAGAAGGTGGACGTTTTTACTTATTTAAATTATTCTTTTTTTTCGATTCTTATAAATAACCATATTAGAAATGTAAGCATATGGATGCGTTTTTATTTGCTTACATGCCTATTTATAGTTACTGTTATTACGGCAGTTATTCTGTGGTCTTTCGTATCCCACGAGCTTGTTCTTCATTTGAATCGTACGGAGAACTTAGGCTGTTCACTATCTGACAACAATTTACTAGTTGCTCTGCAAAGCGCAGCGCAGCGCGTTCGTGATTTTTGAGTGAGCTTACCACGATTTATTTATTGTTTGTGACTAATGTTCCGCGTCGACTTTGACTGCTAAATTGAGAAAAAAATATATTCAATCCGCCTTTAAATCAACTTACAAACGACATTAAATAATTTGATATAAAGCAGAGCGCACAGAAACAACGCCAGACGAAGACACGTACAGCAGACAAGCCCATCATTCGTCGTACGTCTTCACTTATCTTCATTTTATGTTCCCTCTGTAATGAAATTAATCTGTAGCAAATGGCCAAGTTTTCAACACTTTTGTGATGTTGACTGTAATGGTGTAAGACAAATTTTATTGCTCTGTCAACATGAAGAAGATATAAAAACAATCCATAAAGATATTACGACAGTTGTCATAGACATGCGATTCGATGTCGGTATGTCAACTCCAGGATCTCAGAGTTGTCTGCGAGGTCTCACTGTGGTCTCTACTGTTGGTTGGTGACGTCCCGTTCGACGCACACTTGATTCCATGGAAGACACCATTTCTTCGCTAGCTTGCTGACTCCTCTCAGTCCTCTTTCTTCTGGCTCTACCCCCACGCCGTCACAAGCGTCCTTCTTCCCTGGCGTTATTTTTCTTTTTTTTTACTCGCGCCCCTCGCTCGTCTTTTTAACATAGAATGTGTTATCTGACACTTAACCGTTTCCAGTTTCACACTCCTGAAACGGAAGGCCGTCCCACGAGTATCGTGCGTAGTGGTGTCCTAGCTAACTAATGCGGACTCCCTGCCGATCCCTGTCGCAAGACCGGTTTCCTTTGTGGGCCCTGTGCTGGTCTCTGGTAGGTGTCGTATAAACAAAATACGGCACTCCAGATTTGACAAGGCCCTTTTAGACATCACCGTTTGCCTATGTGACGTTGGCTGTGTTCCAAATATTCTTCGAGTGGGTCCGAGCGCCTCTCCAGGGGCACACCGCGAAATCAAACATTGAGCGACGCTCTACTCAAAGCCGGCGCTAAACGAGCGAGGTCCCGGCTTTCCGAGAGAAAGGACGAGAGAAATTGACCGAAGTGCTGGAAGAGAAGGGAGACAATAGGTTATGCGTATTCACTTTGCCGTGACGAGTCGACTTACCAGTTCGTGCGCTTCTCAACTCTTTTTACTTTTTACAACCTGCGAAGTCGTGGTTTTTAAGCGAAAGAAAAAGTCGAGATTAACTCGCGGCAGGCCTTGCACGTGACGTTTTGCTGCTTCTCCTATATTCAAGCTACTAAGAATCGGATAAAACGCGGAGCATCTAGTTCGGCGGTGCATCACATTGTTTCTTATCGCTGTCTTTGCCACGATATTTAAGAAAAAAAACAATATTCTTTACAAAGAAAAGAAAAGATCTACGGTGATGGTCTTTTCTTGTTGCTTTTATTTTCTTCTGTCCATCTCGCATTCACTGCACATTTCTCTCACCACACCCATCACAGTGACGGACCTTGTTGAAGACCTAGACGCTGGGTATATCGGACGTCCCAGCCCCTCTTTCCCCTTTAAATTTACATTTTCTCTCCTGGCATCGAAGTTATAAATAGACCGATATCACCTGCCAGTTTCGCTGCGCCGCCACTGCGGCAATGCATCGAGGGATCTAGAGCCTTTTTGCACGTGGGACAACATCGCCGAAGCACTGCGCGTTCTGAGCAATGGATCACGGCACAAGGCGTCTCGGGAACTGCTTCCTACATCCTCTGAACTAAAGTTATGGTGGCGTCACGCATGCGCCGAACACCTGGTGAGATCGGTCTATTGCGCGATGCCATCTGCTGCCATTGTGCTGCCATCTCTAGAGTAACGCCCACACTATTTTCTTCCCGCTCAAGCTCTCGAAGCAATACGCAAACGGAAGTAAAGAAATAATCCGGTTCGGAAAAAAAGAACGTAAAAAAAAAGTAGAATAGTGATTACCACTTTCAAAGCGCTTTTCTTTGCGACAGGAGATAGTCGCGGTATAATTATAAAACTATTGCGAGTTGTTTTTTAGTGACGACAAGTAGTAGTCTTTATGCGCAAGCTCGAGAAAGATAGGTATGGTAGACAACTTTGTTACGGTCTCGGTATCATAGAAAATAGTTTTATGAAGTAAAGCGTGTCAAGGTTAGGACGCGATCTCATTACTACATCTAAGTGCGTTCCGCTGTAGCTGGCGCTCTTTTTTTTTTTACTTTGCCTGGTTGGGTGATTTCTCATTGGATAACGTCACTGCTTATTATGGAGCGTCTCTGATATAAAAGCGCTAGAAACGGAGCTCACTCAGCAGTTATGTTTCCTCAGTTCTTCTCATTGTCATGTCTGGAGTAAGTGATTCAATTTTATATAGTATCACAACTGGTCTCTAATACCGTATGCCACCTTCGCGCAATCTAGTAGTGGAGGAATGACCATGTGCTTTAATTTGTATTCCTCTGCCAACATTTCCTAGGCGCTGGCAGCTTAAAAAATGCGGGGCTGGCTTGTTATCTTAACGCTTCATCCTTTGTGATTAGTTATCCGACGATCTTACCGGCTAATACTGAAATGTCATTGACTGTGAAGCGTCAATAAGATGCTAAATTCTCGTAATAACCAGTTTTTTTTTTGCCTTAGTGGTTGTAAAGACATCAGGTACGCAAGTGGTCAAAACAAATGTTACACGAAATGAACAGAAACGCCTGAGGGGTTTGCTAAATTACATGGTTTAGCATACTTTTTCACTGAGCAATATTTAACGTTGTACTAAGATTAAACAAAAAAGGGGGTGTACTTTTAATGAAAGAATAATTAGCAACCTTTACAAGTTCAGAGCCGGAGCACTCTTCCCAACGAATTTTCTCATACTTTGAATGGCTGCTATCCTTACTTTAGTAAAAGCACGTCCTTATATTTAGTTTACTTTTTTATTTTAGATTGAAGCACAAGCACCTCGCAAAATGCTCACCTCTTACGAGCGCGTTATTAAAGCAGTTTGAACGCAAATTCGTTGTCGTCTGACGGCCCCCACGAAAGCGACCCGGAATTCGAACTGCGTCGCCTCTTCACTGCATACGCCGGTTCCATCGCAACCACGAACCAAGACAATGGCGTTTCAAATGGTGGAACGACGGCAAATCTGAGTTTGTTCACACTGCGATCGAGCTGCGACTTCACTGTTCTGACACAACAACCAGCAGATCTGGTTCCCTAAGGTCGAGGCCCGCTTCTACCCGAGGCGGATCACTTCACAGATCGCGCGCTACTACCACGTCGTGGCCTCTCTACCTACGGAGGTCTCAGACCAATGAAGTCTTCTCTTTCTAACCTTCCGAAGGACCCCTACAAGCAGTGCTGCAAGCTCGGATGACCGTATCAGAAAGATCCCCAATTAATAAAATTATCTCCGGTGAAGACCTTGCGGACTGTCGTCGGACGCAGCTTCTGTACCGCTTGATGCAACCAATAGAAACTCAAGATTAAAAGCGCAGGAGTTCGTTTTGCGCGAGCTTTTACTTCGGACACTCCAGCAAGGCATGCACATGATTCTGGTTGCGGCGGTCGCTATACACTTCAGCGAAATAATATTTATTCTATTATGAAGGCTTTGAAGAGCGGAAAGTTAAAGTTAACTTTTATATACTCGATAGAAATTAGTATGGAATGCGCAGATTTAGCGATGTTAACTAGGCATGTGGCAACGCATTCCTTCATTAAACATTAATTTAACGACCTCGATCAACCAAATCTGATAAATTAGGTTTGCTTATCGGTTAGTCTAGTCTATTGGAAGGAGATCCAACCGCCGCGGCCCTAGTGGCTAAATTGATAACCACAGCGATGAGAAGAAAAACAACATAGTTTTTTTATGCGTGTTTTGACGTAGCGCTCGACCCATGAGGCCGAACTTTGCGTCGTCGTTAAGCTGGCCCTCGTATTCAATCAGTGAAGCCGAACGCGGACGCAGCAACAAATTGGGCACGAGTCGTGCCCAAACTCTGCCCCGCGCTCAATCGAGAATTTTACTTAATAATCCAGTGCACGTGCCTTGTGTTGCTAAACATAGGAACACTGGCGAAAACAAGCTGGACGTAGTGCAAACTATAGTTTGGTCTGCTCTCAAATACGTATGATAGTAAAAAACAAAAAAACAAAAAAAAAACATGAAAGTTCGAATAAAGAAAATGCAAAATCAGTGGTGGTACGTTTCGAATGGATCACGTGCCATTTCCATGCTGTAATGTTCGGGGTGGTCCAAAGTACCCAGAGTTTAGATTGCAATTCACAGGCCGAACGAGGAGCATAAATAAAAGAACGCTTGCGTCAGAGACCCGGATTCAGTTGCGCAACGAAGAGGTACTTGTATGCCGTAATAAAGTAGCTTTCAAGAAGCGAAAGAAAAAAAAAAAAAAAGACAAAATAGGAGAGAACCGGCTCTCTGAATCTGGGACAGACGGCGGCGATTTTCGAGATCGGAGGTTAACGTCCAATGTATTTCGATATCTGCGCGATTCTTCGGTGAACGCTTGCAAGAGCCTACAGAAACGGCATATGTCTATCGTTTGTGTGATTCTACAGGAAACTTTCACGCTACAGCAAGCATGCAACCAGAAATAACTTTATTGCATGACCACATTATTTGGCACTAGAGACACTAAACTCAGCTCCACTTCGGAGCAACCACAGTTGAGTCATCTTGGTGCTCAAAATCGTCGTTGCTAGTTATCTGAAGCGTTATCTGAAATAACAGGAAACAATTTTACGTTCTCTACAAAATTTAACGCAGCCCGCGACAAAGAAGAATGATATGGTTAGAGCTTCCTGAGACTATACATAACGAACAGGAAGTCGCATTTTTAAATCGTAACCATCGCCAATTGCGCTCACTCTGCAATAAGCATCAAGATGTCGGCGACCGCAGTATAATTGGGGCACTTAGTGCAAGCGAATCTTACTTAGTGGCCCTAAGCCATGAAAGCGGAAATGCCTCGTTTCTGTAGAGATTATTTTTTTCATGTCAGTGGGGATGAATTTGTTTCCCCTACCGGGCAAGGCTTTGACGTGGCGAGACTAATACCGAATTTATGTAGCCTAGTTGCAAGTGCGCTTAAGAACGCACGTCTTGAATGTAGTTTTGTTTGGAGCAACCGTCAGTTATAAAGCAGTCACGCAAGAAAAATTATGCCTTAAATTCTAGAGTCGAATATGAAGTTTACAATTTAAAGCAGCTATGTACGCGTGTGTGTGAATATCTCTCACTGAGAAACTGTTTCATTACCTGGTACCACCTAGGGCTAGGCTACCTACCGGGTAAGACAAACGGGTATTATAAAGTTGTCGTGCGCACAGTAAGCCCCCCCCCCCCCCCCCCAACACGCGCGCGCGCTCGCACACACACAGACACACAGACACACACACAAAAACAGACACACACAAACGTACGCGCGCACACACGCCCACGCACGCACACACGCGCACGCACATATACACAAGCGCGCGCGTACACACACACACACACGCACACGCACTCGTTCTAGCAGTTTCAATCAATTTTTCTTTTTCAGGCTATTTTGCAGCAGCGAGAAAAAGGGAGAGTGTGGTTCCGCTTAATATAAATACAGTTGTTAGACTATAAAACTAAACTTGAGACTTCTCATGCTGTGCCGATTTTGCTATATTATCAGCGATCTTGTATCAGCATGCCCAATGCACTTTATATCCGCACACTCTGACGCTGTGTGAAATTCATAGCAAGACGCAGCGCTCACTCTCGGCGAAAGGACTCCGTAAAAAGGGCGAAAGCACGCCGACGATGATAGCGCTTTTCGTTATACAGGGTGAAACATGGAGACGGCAGGCTCTTTAAATCGACTGGAAAATTCGGTTTCTTAACCTATCGCGCTACGACTTTGTGCAGCGTTGCCCACAGATGGTGCATTGTTTTTTTGTAAAATTTGCAAAGAACGAGCTTACCTGAAGAAAAAGTAAAGAAAGAAAAAGGCTTAGCTCCTATAGAAACGCAGTGACGCCACCGGTCTTCAAACAACACGGCGCCGTTTCGCACGGGACACAAGAGATGTATGGGCCATATACTTTTTTGCTTAATTAGCTAGTTTATGGGCTTATAAGGACCCTTCTTTTAATTGGTTTCGGTTTCAGCGCACGAAAGGATGGATTAGTGTTTTAAGGTGCATTCACTTAAACGTCTAATAAAAATGTGAAAAACAACCATTAAAACCGAGCAAGATTGACGCACAGCCTGAATTGTGGGCGTTTTCGCTTTCATCATGCTTTGAATTCATCGGTGAAGGCTCGAACATAAGTCGCACGGAGATCTCCAGTGCCTTTTGCCGCGCTCTCTGCCAAATGGTGTTTTCGTTTTTCACTATTGTACATTGTACAATAGTACATTGTGTATTGTACATGATGGAATCCGACATATATAAAAATCTGCGAAAGTTCAACTTGTCGGGCCCTCGGCCCCTTCTCCCAAATTGGCGAAAGCTGCACTTAAAAAAAAAACACAGCAAATGCAAAAAAAAAAAGAGATACAAAATTAGGAAAAAAAACAACAACAATAGGCTCGAGGTACACCTAAGCACTTCTTATAAGTTGTGAATGCGAAAGCATGCTTGTCGTTCTTGAGCTCCCTTCTTTCGTCTTCAGCGTTTTTGCGCCTGCCGCGCGCGCGCTCTCCCAGCTCTCCTTACCGCTCAGACCTTGGACGCTTCGTGTTACAGGCGCGCTAGCGGCGCGGACACGTAGCGCCATGGGGTGGCGGTCAGGTCACTGAAACTGACGCGCAGCGGCCGATGGGAGCCTCGTTCCTTGCAACTATGACGCGCGCCCGCCAATGGGACCGAAGCCAAAATCCATCCGCTTCACACCGCTCGTTTGGGATCGGGGGAACTAGGTGCCGTTTGGTTAGGCTTTTCGCGTGGTTTCAAAGCTGGGAGATCGCGGCTTCGCTTCGAGAAAAGAGCTTAGGTGCCGTTTAGCGCGGCTTCAAAGCTGATGACGTCGGCTCGCACTATGGAACAGTTAATGCTTTCGCATTAAAGAACCGAAATTCTACAGTGTAAAATATTGTTTAACAATTGAAAACTGACTTTCGTACACAACAAGATAAATAGCTCGGAGAGAAATTTATAGGCACAAAGCATGAAGGTTTATTTCTGGATAATATGCAAATAGTTAGAAAGACACATGACTCAAGTCCATGCCAAAAATACAAAATAAATTAAAAACAACAACAACGACCACAACAGAGCATTGAGTGGAACAATGCTTACAATTTTCTTAATCATTTACACTTTTAGAAAAATGCCTCAAACATCTCTCGTTCTTGACGTTAAACGTTGAGTTATTGAAGATAACGTAATAAGGCAGGCGAGCTGGTTAAAATTAAACATTTCTAAATTCCAAGACGGAGGCTACAAAGAGGGGACAAACACAAGACTTGTGACGTCTTGTGTTGGTTGCCTCTTTGTAGCCTCCATCTTGGGTTTTAGAAATGTTGAATGTTTGAAGTTTTTATTTAAAAAGAATGGTGCATGCAGCAAAAATATTGCCAGCGACCACACAGATTATGAAGCGGCTGACAGCAGCGGCTGTTACGTTATCGGAAGATGTGTTTTAAGATGTTTAAGTTTTTGTATACGCACTGGAAAAATTAAAATATATATTAAAAAAGAACCGAAGTGGCGGTGTTGTTAGCGGCGGTGGTGGTGGCGTTTATGGTTTCGGGGGAACTGTGCGAGGGGCGACGGCGATGGGACTGTGTGCGCTTCGCAATCACGCAGGTTTTTGCGTACGGACGCCACCCGATTTCTCCAGAAAGGACGACTTACAACTGCCGCTATGAAACAAGGACAGGTTGAAGCTCTAACTAAAAATATATACTGAACTACCATGGTACCGATGGACACACGGGCGTCATGCCCGCTGTTTTTTTTACGTGAACGGCAGAAATGCCTTAATCCGCGGACTCGGAAAGTCCCCTAATTTGACGTAAAGAACTTAATAAAATATGTAATAGCAAAACCAGAAAAACAACTAACGCCGTGACAATGCATTTTTTTGGCGCTAGTTCATCGACTCCATCGGATTATTGAGTCGGCTGCGGTCGGGGATACGAAGCGTAGAGTGTTTTACGGGCCACCCCGATACAATCGGGCCAAGATAGGACAATATTACTGCCAGACGACGTGCCCATTCTCGTCGCCATCGCTTTAATTGTAAAATTGCCATTCTGCTCGAAGAGGAAGCGTACAGGTTATACATTATTGTAAAATTATTCGCGGGAATGAGTTCGCTACATTTTTGTACTAAATAAAAATTAGGTTAAAACGGTTACAGATTTCGGGCCCATGGCTTCACCCCCGCGGAGGTAATCGGTGCCGCGAACCACCGCCAGATTAGAACGAATAATTCGTATACATTATACAATTTGTAACACCGATAAGAGTGTAAAAAGGGTTTGCAGAGGGTGTAAGTTTGCTGTGAGAAGGGTGTGCCGATGATTTACACCACTTACACATCATTTTTACGCCCCACTTGTATCGATGATGTCTTAAAAAGTGTAAAGAGTCTATATGGGCAAATGTTACGCCCTTCATTCACACGATGTGAAAGGCACGTAATGTTGATGCAATTGAATACACCCATGATTTCATAGCCGTTCATGTTTATTGCTTTTGACGAAACTTTTGTTGACATGCGGAAGTAAGAACATTATTAATCGCCGCACGAAGTCGCGTATGATTAGGAAGTGCTTAAGAAAAGATTTTCCGACTGCTATCGAACTTTCAGTTCGACACAAGCCGAAAATTACGTGTCGCGCGTGCATCAGTTTTTTTTAGGTCCAGCTTTGACTTAAAAAAAAAAAAAAGTGCCTCCGCTGGCAAAAGATGAACGAAGACGTGCAAATGTACAGCTCAGGGAGCGCGCAGTATTGCGCCGATATTGACTTTGAATCGGAAAGTTTGTGCCGGTACAATTATTATCCAGCCGATATCAGTGAAGTATGGCATGAGTCGAGCCGACGCCATCCTCCTGACACACCTACCCGCCGCCGTGCTTGGTTGAGTGTCGAGAGTTTTTTTGTGAGTCGGCTATGCCGGTAAGGCCTATCTATTTCTTAACCGCCTCAAAACCGACGTTGAAAAAAAAATGAAGCAAAACGTAATTTGCTTACTTTTAGCCCGAGAAAGACATAAAAAGATGCAGGGGAGATTAGCGGCATTGTCCTTCTCCCTTCGACCACGCCTTCTGTGTTAAACTAGATTAACTGTAAAGTGTGCTCAACTGTTATATATAACGCGGGAGCGGTGGCCGAAACTGATATCAGAGCTGTCTAGCGATTAAATCCATGATGCGGCAGAGAATAAGGCGGCTCTTCTTGCAATTGTCGCCACTCTTCAATACAATTACCTCATGACAGGCACGTAGCCAGGATTTTGGTTCGGTGGGGGGGGGCGCCCATGACAAAATGCTGCATGAGTCTTTATCACCCATGCTTTAAATGTTTGCTTTGTTTGTTTTCTTGTTTTTGCCACTCTGTTTCGTCACACCTACGAATTTACCATACAGGGCTACTACATCTCGATCGTCTTGCAGATTCTCTGACGCCACATTCTTTAAGGCCACGTTCTTTAATCCACAAAAAAATAAAAACAAAGAGCACGAGTTTTTTTTTTTTTTTTTTTTTTTTTTTTTTTGTCGCCGTGTCACGCATTGGTTGTTGTTTCGGAGCTGGGAGTGTAACTCCAGAAAACAACAGCGGCGTAAGCTGCCAGAGTGAGCCGGTAGATGACGCATGCAGTCTCTCCGACCACCGCTCCCGCGTTATATTTAACAGTTGAGTACACTGCACATGCTCTGCTTGCGGGCAAAGTATCGCAATGGTGCTCTCAAGGCAGCCATGTTAGAGCCAAGGCGGCAACACGGGAAGCTACCGTTGCCTCTGCTGGAGCCAGGAGGTGTGGATGGCATGGCTGAGGCTGTGAGGCGGCATGCTGTGGCGTGCAGAGCAGAGAAGATGTAGTGCGGAAACATGCCGCGCATGCGCCGTCGCACCGTCATTTGTATACTTTTTAATGTGAAAACATTAACTGTCCCATGGAGCGAACCGACGTCGTCAGCTTTGAAGACGCGCCGAACGGCACCTTAAATCCTTCTCCAAGTGAAGCCAGCTCCCAACTATGAAACCCCGCGAAAAGCCTAGCCAAACGGCTCCTAGTTTCCCCGATCCTAAAGGCGGAGTAAAGCTGATGGATTTTGGCTTCAGTACCATTGGCTGGCGCGCGTCGACGAGGCTCCCATTAACCGCTGCGCGTCAGTTTCAACGACCGCCACCCCATGGCGCTGCGTGTCCGTCAGCTTCCCGGTGACACGAAACCTCCAAGGTCTAAACGGCGAGGAGAGGGCGCGCTCTGCCGTCGACGCAAATACGCTGCAGACGAAATAGTGGAGCGGAAGAATGACGTGCATGCTTCCGCATTCACAACTCATATGAAGTGCTTAGGTGTACCTCGAGCCTTTTTTTCTATAACTTCGGTAGAACGGAGTATCCGACAAAAAGTTGCTCGATCTCAAGCTGTAGCTGCGCGTTTTTGTCTGGTTCGAGGTGGCCGGGTGTGCCGATCGCGTATCACTCCACTCACGCCGCAGACGCGAGCCACGCGATAGTCCTTCCTGTCGTATGCTTCACAGGGGTCGCACATAATGTTCGATGGTCAAGGAACCTTCCAGTTTGTTCGACATTATTGCGGGATGTATATGTCGCAAACGCAACGCGAGAAATATGCTCCGCCCGAAACTCTGCGCTTGCAAAGTCGCTTACATATGAACGAAAATTGGATCCACGCGCTCGTGACCACTTCTCCGCTAATACGGAGTTGGCGGCGGAAAGAAAAGGAACACGATACTCTGGCTCTGCAAGCAAAGCCTATGCAGTTACTCTATGTTAAGCCTCCCCACCTTTTTTTGAGTCTTCGTTTGTCTGTGAACGAGTGCGACGGCTGCTTCAAGCATATCAGAGTGGTTGGGCGAAACACGTGACCGCTCTACGTACTACAAAAACGCTTGAACAAAAATTTCTCGCGTAACTTTCTCTGACGCTCTGACGGCTCACTGGGGCTGTAGTCTTCGCAATTTGTCAAGTAATGTGATGGGTAGGGGGCCACGTAGGTCCGGTTCCCGAAATGTGTTCTTCAGTTGCTGCTTTTCGAGCGCTGCAGTCGCACCGTGGTTTTTTATAGTGAACGGTCGGAATACGTCCATGCCAACTTTTCGGTAATGGCCGATTTCTTCGTCGGTGTCCATGGAATTATTAAGGCGAAAGTGTTATAGGTCTCATCGTTCAGTCGACCTTCAAAGTCCTTGAGCGAAAACACGTTGGCGACATGAAAGGTACCAATCTGTTTACGTGACCACTCAGGCAAATTAGATGCAATGAAATTAAGAAGGATCATAAAACGAATTAAGAGGAATCAAAGTGAATTAAAAGGTATTAAAGAGAAGTAAGAGTAATTAGTGGAAATTAAGACGGACTACTAATTGAATTTACAGGAGTCAAAATGAATTAAGAGGAATTAAAGTAAATTAAAAAGAGTTAAAGAGAAGTAAGAGTAATCAAAGCTAATTAAGAAGGACGACAAAGCTACTTAAGATGAATTAAAGTGAATTAACCGGAATTAAAAAGAAATAAGTTGATGACTAAGCGAATTAAGATGACGACTCAGCGCATTGATAAAGATGACTCAGCACATATAGAAGCATGACTCAGCACATTAAGAAGGATGAGCCAGCACATTAATAGGGATGACTCAGCGAATTAAGCTAGTTAATTATAGTGGCTAATTAGTGCGTCTAATTAGTACGGATGACAAAGCGATTGAAGAGGGTCGACCACGGGCTGTAAGGCATTGTGTGCGTGAAATCTGGAAATAACATGAAACAAATAAAGAGAATGTGAAAAAAGTGGATGTGAAAAAAGAGAAAGTGAAACAAAGTAAACCAAGTGTCTATCCTTAATGCATTCCGTTTTGGTTTTCGCCTTTAAGTCATCTTAGGGATAACATAATAGACCTTGTTGCGCTGTGTTTGCTGAACTTGTTTCTACAAAGAACTGCTCATCGGCGACACCGAGACTTCCGTTGAATTTGGACGACGGGCTTCATTCTTAGCATTGTGTTTTTCGTTGCGCTATGCTGCCCGAGCCGGATTATGCACCTATCATGAATTAAGTGAAATTGCTGTTTTATTCGTAAGCACACTGCAAGCTTTATTCTGAGAGTAGTCCTGCTTGCATCTCAATAGTCCCTTTTACTGTTTACAAACATGAACTGCCGTTTGCGTGACAAGAAACTTCCCGTCGCTCCGTCTTTACAAGTCTGTTGAGCTTGCTTATGCCACCAGCTAGAAAGCATAAATGCTCCACGAACAGCAAAGTTGGAGATTTTACGAAGGCCTTCGGCTGTACAACTTATTGTCTAGGAGGAGGCAACTTGGTTTGCAAGAATATTCGAATAAATTGAACAGATCTCGCACTTCTGCGTTCCTTTGTCGTTTATTTAGAAAATTGATGGTTAAAAGGTTCATTGAAATTTCAAGCAGAGTTATTGAGGAGGGCTTTGTTCATTTTTGGACCGCTTGGTGGCGTATGTAATAAAAATGGTCTATATAGAGTTTTAGTAGAACCTTTATTAAACAAGCAAAAAAAAAAAACTGGACCAAGCCTGTTTTGACTTATTTGTCGTTATCTTTTGTTGCACTCTTTTGGCCTATTACACACTAGTATATGGAAATTGTTCATCGCGCCTTTTTCACTAACCTTACTGGCAGTGGTACACCCAATTTAGAAGGCGTATTGTAGTCATAATACCCTAATCAAATGTTTACTTTGGATTCACACTTTAATATAGGGGTGTTCGAATTAACGCTTTCCTCAGAGGTGTTAGAAATCACACCCCCTGCAGGGAGTTTTGCAAGGCCTAATGTGTGTCAGTTATTTAACAATCCATATACAGGGTGTTTAGTGTGTAAAGCCATATGGAGCTACTTAGTAAGTTATGCTTAGAGCGTCGGCACTCAACGTACGCAACACACTAAAAACCCTTTCTTCTTTGCAGCTTCGTAGAAATGTCTCTCAGCTCTGCCTTCTTCATAAGCTTTATTATGATTGTCTCGACCTTAAAACAGTATTATTATCAACTCCCGATCGAACATCATCCCACTTACACAATGCCTGTACCATGAAAATGATATCTGGCTCAACTAACGCTTTCAACCGATAATTCCTCTCACAAGCCATCAATGACTGAAACAGCCCCCCATCCTCCATCGTCCCCATCGTAGACCATGCAAGACGCCTTTAAATTAAGTCTTCAATCGCACTTTCCTGTTAAACATTTACCGATCTTTTCCAGAATGTATTTGTTTTTGTGTCTGTTTTCTCAATGTAATGCCCAAAGGGCCCTTAAGATTTAATAAATAAAATGAAGTGAAATGATCCTCTTGACACGCTTCCGTTTAGAGGCTTCGTACAGAGCGAGAGCAATTTAGGAACTCCATAAAGGATATAGAGACGCAAAAAAACTTGTTTTTGAAGTCTGCCGTCCCGTATTGAAAATTATGATTTTGGGGGTCTTTAGGTGTTCGGCTTTAAATGCCCGTAGGAGCAGTTTTGAAATATGTCTCAGAATTAGCAACCTACGTTATTTTCTAATATTTTTAAAACAAAATAGAAATTTCAAAGTGCGCCACAATTTTGTTTTATTTTAGGTAGACACTATTACTCTTACAATTATATCCCTCGACTAAATATTTCGGTCCAAATAACCTGCATGCTTCGTTTACATTCAAAGCCTGTAGAAATCAATAAAAGTAAAGGTTCCGGGTTTTAGTGTGCTGCCAGCTGCTAGCTTGGAGTAACGTGATTTATTAACTTTGTTTGCAATAAGAGCAAGGAGGAGCCAAAAAAGAGGCTAAGCGAATATTTCACTAGGAGAACATATTATACTCTGCTCATTCGCATCGGACAGCTCGCCTGAAGTACCATGTCCTCCCCTAGCAGAGGGTAGAGTCCGCTTCGGAATGAACCCATACGCATGGCACTCTCCACGCTGTCGCGCTTTCGCGTTGCGCTGAGGTATAGAACAGCCGCCGACGCACGGAGCTACCGGACTTGCCAAAACAGCAAAGACGGCTGCTCCGGGGTCTCTATGGCTGTCCGCGACGATAGATGGCGGCCTCCGTCTCTCCCAATTTAAAACCGAAGATGTCGAGGCTCCGCGCGTCCAGCCGTTCCTAGTAAGCCAAACCTGTCGGCGCTAAGGGCATTCGATTCTCGATGAGTATAATGTATTCCCCAGTGAGGTATTTGCGTTCAACGCCTGCGTGCGTCTCCAACCTCTCCCACCATGTCCGCCCTCTGTCCTTCTTACCACGCGACGACGCACACATGCGATCGGCCCATCCATCTGCACATCCGTTTGCCACCCATTACGAAACGTCCTCCTTGATTTGCAATCTGGCTCCCCACCGGTTCTTACAGACCGTAGTGACATCTGGTGAGTATGAAGAAGACTTGGCTATAGTTCCTAACTTTAGCGAGAGGAGGCGCTACCCTTATCGTCAGGCCTTTGCTTCCATTACCACAACTTGTGACGAAATGAGACATATTAGCGACGACAAACACGCAGTGCGCTATATTCCTATAAACGGGAACAGGTTAAGAGACCAGAGCGAGAGAAAGGTATGCTGGGGAGGAGGCACCAGAGCGAGAGAAAGGTATGCTGCCCAGGAGGCATCAGCCCTCTGCTTCCTCCTGGGCAGCATTCCTTTCCCTCGCGCTGAACTCTTGACCTTTCACCAACTATAGTTTTCTCCGCACTTTACGCCTCATGACGCGCTTTCCCCAGAAGTTCATTTTAAAAGCTCAAAAAAATGTTTAGCATTTATACCTACATATTTTGAACAACGTGATGTTTTACAAACCATATCCTCGATAAGTATGTTTTTAAAACTCCAGTCTGCGTGAAATTTTCGTATAAAATACACTGTAATCTCTACAAATGCCTTCGCTCGTCACCTTGAACTTCGACGGTGCACGCCTGCGTGCAAAACAACCGCCTCCAAAGTCGAACCAGTGTTTCAATATGATCCGACTTTGGGGACGGTGATTTTCGGACATTTTACCCCTTGTGCCGTCTTACTCTCTAACTTTCGCTTTCAGACTGCCTCAGCTAGAAAGATCGACGGTGACATAAGTCGAATAAGTCGAATAAGAACATTTTATAAAACTTAGCATCTAATCTATGCCGTATGAAAAATGGCCTTAAGGCCATTTTTCATACGGCTAAAAATTATTAACAAAATTATTTAGCGAATTTTAGTTACCGAAACCACTCATTGTATCTTTAAACCTGACGTCTGTCGCGATCGATAACAGGAATAATTTCATACTTTCCAGTGTCCATCGGAAGCAACCAAAAACAGAATAACATTGAAATACACTCACCTCTTCAATCATCGGCGTCGCCCAGTTAACGGAGCAACCGTGGTAGCTTTAACTGCTTGTAATTTGTAATAACTTGTCGGAAGCTTGACACATTATACTCGTTTTGGAAGTTGGAACTAACTGAACATAAGATTTGAAAAATATTGTCTTAGAAACCTGCTTTAAATATAATGACCTTCTTTTTCTATTGTTTTGACTTTTTTTTTAGATTATCTGACGTTATTACCAAAGCTAAGTATTTTGTGCTCAAATATGTTCTGTCAACGGTTCGTAATTACAATACGGATTTCGTTTATGAACACGGTATATTGATATCACGACCTATTTAGAATACGCACTTTAGAAGTGTAAAACTTCAAAATAATCAAACATAAAGCTCGCGAGAAGATAATTGATAGAGCTAGGGTATCCCAGATAGCGTTATGCGAATAATTAAAGTTGTAGATAATTTCTTAAAAAAAAGAAGCCGTGGTGGTATAACTTTAAATATATACCGTGGAATTACTGCTGATGAGGCGTTGTTGTAGGAACAAATTCGAAAAATGTATGGATTTCTACATCTACCAAAGTTATATGATAATGTTGGTAGGAATATCAGGACGGATTCATGGTTATAAAAAACTTACCTTTCAAGCCTTAAAGAACTATTTAAAGAAACAGCACCCGACAGCTTTTTGTTTGTTTGTTTGTTTTGCACTGAAAGCACCAAATATTTTTAAAACAACTCAAGGAACAGCGCACAATTATTTTGTAAGGGTATTTAAAACGTAAGTTTCTATATTTATAAACTCAACTCACTTTCACCCCGTACTGCCTTGGCTGAGACAGTGCATACGCGACCGCAAGCAAGGTGTTGTACCTAGTGATGTAATAGCTTTATACGTATATGTTACTTCTGGGGCCAACTTATGTCGTAGATATTTTATTTTCTGGTCAATGTGAATGATATTTGTAATGGCATATAATCAAATATTCAACCATTTTCAGATGACTGCACCATTTACATATTTTATAACGATTCCAACCGTGCAAATATTTTACAAATATCTGATTGCTGTAATAATTGGACGAAGAAATCTAAACGTAAAAAGTGATTTTGCACGAGGTTTACTAAAAAAAATCCCCATGCTATTTAGTAACTTAACATCATGTTAAAATAATAGCCTTGAAAGCCATGAACACGCTTAATTGGTTGTAAAACAACACTTTCCACATGGTTTGAGAAAAATTCAGGAGACTATAGATTACACTTTTTTCATCGCAGCAATGAACATGATTTCGTAGTCTGAGACTCCCACCGATATTGTTTATTACGCAAGCTTAAAGAATACAATATCAATGTGCTCGATGTATAATGAATAATTATGAAGCAAACTTCTACCAACTTCTGCATCACCGATGTGTTTCCTTTTTCTTTTTTTTCCCGGTAACTATTGAAGTATATAATAGGCTGCCGAAAATAAGTTGACAAATTTTCAAATTAGTGTTTTCAATTGGTTTTCAGCTTGTTTTTGATAGATGGGGCTTTAACCACCCCGTAGTTTGTGCTAATGACTAATATATTCCAGTTAAATGATAGATAATGCCATTCTAACGATAGTTGTACTCCTTTAATATTTTACTATATTCCGGTATTGTTTTAGAAATACCGTTTTTGTAAGGAGATTTACACGAGTTGTGTTTGATGGATATTTTTATATTTCTGTGATGTTTTATGACAGATTCATTTCCCCTTTCCCCAAGGTACTAAATGCTTTACGGCGATATAGCTAGCATTGTAAAAACATATCTTTATTGAAAAATTAGAAACTAAAATAAATTCGTGTAATTTCAAGCATCTAGAATTATATATTTTGCTAATGTACACTGGGTATTCCTCCCGGCCTCAATATAGGAACTACCCTCCCGGATCTACGGTCACGTGCAACGCAGAGATGCATCAATTTAGTAGACGAAGTTTCATTCAAACTTCTTTGAAGTTGCAAACACTATCAATGCCAGCAAATATTTAAAAAAAAATGAGAAGAGGAGACAAAGTTATCGATAAAACTTATTGTTCTCAGTACCATTTACAGGTAATGTATGATAAGGAAGTTGTAGTATAATGTGCCCATCACCAATAAAACGAATATTTCACTAGGAGAACATATTATACTCTGCTCATTCGCATCGGACAGCTCGCCTGAAGTACCATGTCCTCCCCTAGCAGAGGGTAGAGTCCGCTTCGGAATGAACCCATACGCATGGCACTCTCCACGCTGTCGCGCTTTCGCGTTGCGCTGAGGTATAGAACAGCCGCCGACGCACGGAGCTACCGGACTTGCCAAAACAGCAAAGACGGCTGCTCCGGGGTCTCTATGGCTGTCCGCGACGATAGATGGCGGCCTCCGTCTCTCCCAATTTAAAACCGAAGATGTCGAGGCTCCGCGCGTCCAGCCGTTCCTAGTAATCCAAACCTGTCGGCGCTAAGGGCATTCGATTCTCGATGAGTATAATGTATTCCCCAGTGAGGTATTTGCGTTCAACGCCTGCGTGCGTCTCCAACCTCTCCCACCATGTCCGCCCTCTGTCCTTCTTACCACGCGACGACGCACACATGCGATCGGCCCATCCATCTGCACATCCGTTTGCCACCCATTACGAAACGTCCTCCTTGATTTGCAATCTGGCTCCCCACCGGTTCTTACAGACCGTAGTGACATCTGGTGAGTATGAAGAAGACTTGGCTATAGTTCCTAACTTTAGCGAGAGGAGGCGCTACCCTTATCGTCAGGCCTTTGCTTCCATTACCACAACTTGTGACGAAATGAGACATATTAGCGACGACAAACACGCAGTGCGCTATATTCCTATAAACGGGAACAGGTTAAGAGACCAGAGCGAGAGAAAGGTATGCTGGGGAGGAGGCACCAGAGCGAGAGAAAGGTATGCTGCCCAGGAGGCATCAGCCCTCTGCTTCCTCCTGGGCAGCATTCCTTTCCCTCGCGCTGAACTCTTGACCTTTCACCAACTATAGTTTTCTCCGCACTTTACGCCTCATGACGCGCTTTCCCCAGAAGTTCATTTTAAAAGCTCAAAAAATGTTTAGCATTTATACCTACATATTTTGAACAACGTGATGTTTTACAAACCATATCCTCGATAAGTATGTTTTTAAAACTCCAGTCTGCGTGAAATTTTCGTATAAAATACACTGTAATCTCTACAAATGCCTTCGCTCGTCACCTTGAACTTCGACGGTGCACGCCTGCGTGCAAAACAACCGCCTCCAAAGTCGAACCAGTGTTTCAATATGATCCGACTTTGGGGACGGTGATTTTCGGACATTTTACCCCCTTGTGCCGTCTTACTCTCTAACTTTCGCTTTCAGACTGCCTCAGCTAGAAAGATCGACGGTGACATAAGTCGAATAAGTCGAATAAGAACATTTTATAAAACTTAGCATCTAATCTATGCCATATGAAAAATGGCCTTAAGGCCATTTTTCATACGGCTAAAAATTATTAACAAAATTATTTAGCGAATTTTAGTTACCGAAACCACTCATTGTATCTTTAAACCTGACGTCTGTCGCGATCGATAACAGGAATAATTTCATACTTTCCAGTGTCCATCGGAAGCAACCAAAAACAGAATAACATTGAAATACACTCACCTCTTCAATCATCGGCGTCGCCCAGTTAACGGAGCAACCGTGGTAGCTTTAACTGCTTGTAATTTGTAATAACTTGTCGGAAGCTTGACACATTATACTCGTTTTGGAAGTTGGAACTAACTGAACATAAGATTTGAAAAATATTGTCTTAGAAACCTGCTTTAAATATAATGACCTTCTTTTTCTATTGTTTTGACTTTTTTTTAGATTATCTGACGTTATTACCAAAGCTAAGTATTTTGTGCTCAAATATGTTCTGTCAATGGTTCGTAATTACAATACGGATTTCGTTTATGAACACGGTATATTGATATCACGACCTATTTAGAATACGCACTTTAGAAGTGTAAAACTTCAAAATAATCAAACATAAAGCTCGCGAGAAGATAATTTATAGAGCTTGGGTATCCCAGATAGCGTTATACGAATAATTAAAGTTGTAGATAATTTCTTAAAAAAAAGAAGCCGTGGTGGCATAACTTTAAATATATACCGTGGAATTACTGCTGATGAGGCGTTGTTGTAGGAACAAATTCGAAAAATGTATGGATTTCTACATCTACCAAAGTTATATGATAATGTTGGTAGGAATATCAGGACAGATTCATGGTTATAAAAAACTTACCTTTCAAGCCTTAAAGAACTATTTTAAGAAACAGCACCCGACAGCTTTTTGTTTGTTTGTGTGTTTTGCACTGAAAGCACCAAATATTTTTAAAACAACTCAAGGAACAGCGCACAATTATTTTGTAAGGGTATTTAAAACGTAAGTTTCTATATTTATAAACTCAACTCACTTTCACCCCGTACTGCCTTGGCTGAGACAGTGCATACGCGACCGCAAGCAAGGTGTTGTACCTAGTGATGTAATAGCTTAATACGTATATGTTACTTCTGGGGCCAACTTATGTCGTAGATATTTTATTTTCTGGTCAATGTGAATGATATTTGTAATGGCATATAATCAAATATTCAACCATTTTCAGATGACTGCACCATTTACATATTTTATAACGATTCCAACCGTGCAAATATTTTACAAATATCTGATTGCTGTAATAATTGGACGAAGAAATCTAAACGTAAAAAGTGATTTTGCACGAGGTTTACTAAAAAAAATCCCCAGGCTATTTAGTAACTTAACATCATGTTAAAATAATAGCCTTGAAAGCCATGAACACGCTTAATTGGTTGTAAAACAACACTTTCCACATGGTTTGAGAAAAATTCAGGAGTCTATAGATTACATATTTTTCATCGCAGCATTGAACATGATTTCGTAGTCTGAGACTCCCACCGATATTGTTTATTACGCAAGCTTAAAGAATACAATATCAATGTGCTCGATGTATAATGAATAATTATGAAGCAAACTTCTACCAACTTCTGCATCACCGATGTGTTTCCTTTTTCTTTTTTTTTCCCGGTAACTATTGAAGTATATAATAGGCTGCCGAAAATATAGTTTACAAATTTTCAAATTAGTGTTTTCAATTGGTTTTCAGCTTGTTTTTTTGATAGATGGGGCTTTAACTACCCCGTAGTTTGTGCTAATGCCTAATATATTCCAGTTAAATGATAGATAATGCCATTCTAACGATAGTTGTACTCCTTTAATATTTTACTATATTCCGGTATTGTTTTAGAAATACCGTTTTTGTAAGGAGGTTTACACGAGTTGTGTTTGATAGATATTTTTATATTTCTGTGATGTTTTATGACAGATTCATTTCCCCTTTCCCCCAGGTGCTAAATGCTTTACGGCGATATAGCTTGCATTGTAAAAACATATCTTTATTGAAAAATTAGAAACTAAAATAAATTCGTGTAATTTCAAGCATCTAGAATTATATATTTTGCTAATGTACACTGGGTATTCCTCCCGGCATCAATATAGGAACTACCCTCCCAGATCTCCGGTCACGTGCAACGCAGAGATGCATCAATTTAGTAGACGAAGTTTCATTCAAACTTCTTTGAAGTTGCAAACACTATCAATGCCAGCAAATATTTTAAAAAAAATGAGAAGAGGAGACAAAGTTATCGATAAAACTTATTGTTCTCAGTACCATTTACAGGTAATGTATGATAAGGAAGTTATAGTATAATGTGCCCATCACCAATAAAACCTATATCGAAATGTTTTGATTTTGGTCAAGTAACTGGCCGCATAATCATCTGCAACTACTGTAGCGGAGATGTTGTTCCTGGGTTGAGCTAAACTCATGGATCTTATAAGAAATAAATTTTAATTTTCTAACAAAATAACTTTTACGCGTTCTTTATTTTTTTTTCTGGAAAACGCTGTGAAAGGTGCTCGTGACGTAAAATAAATTATTATATAATATATTCGGTGTCCTGCATTGTCCAAAGCGCCTTTTCTGAAAGCGAGCAATCAAAGTACCCATAGTTTGGTAGCAGGTGCATTCGGTCAAAACACACTAACATTCATAACCTTTACACAAAGCCCTTCCTTCTTCTGCGCGTCCGTCGATGCTGCCATTTGTAGAAATATTGGCGTATAACAATCTAACGTTTAAAAGGAAAAATTATGGAAATACTTTCTTTAGTATTACCGGAAATCTCCTGTAAAAAATAAAGTAGTGATAACTTTAACGGAAGTTGAGACTAATACAAAACTCAAATATTACAAAAAGAACGCTCATAAACGCAAATGATAATTCATGAGATATTTCTTACGTCTTACGCATGAAGTGCATTTGGTATGAAGTGACCACCCTTCCTTGTGATGAGTAATTACTGCTTTGTATGCGTATACTTAACTCCGTTGCTTTCGCTGCTCTGGGGCATCTCATCTACGTTTCAAAATGAAAATTCTCTAGACACCGCTCGTATCCTGGTCAACAATCTACCTCAAAATATTCCACGAATACTGTAACCTTCAAATGAAGACATTCCATTTTGTTACGCGAGGCACGGTGCTGCGCATGGCTGGAATTCCGGTAAGCCCCAAGACTCCGCATTGCGTCCTGTTGTGCCGCGTACCATTCGCAGACGGGAGCAAATCTGATCGTTGCTACTTTTTACAACTGTTGAAAATATAGCCACACAGAGACACAAACCAGTTTGAAACTCACGTTTTAGTTATCTATACAGCAGTAAAATTGTTGTTATATAAATGCGCATTCTTAAGGCCGCATATTAACGGCTGTTTATACGCTTTCGGCCTTGAATATTTGCGCTAAAGCCAGCGCTATCCCACTGGGAATATATTAATGAGAAAAGAAGAACAGAACTAAGAATACGTGCACAAATAGCAAAAACATTTTCAGAATGACGAGTTGCCTTCTCCCACAGTATTTGAGTATAAATACGATTGCAAATTCCAACAATTCACAGATTACAGCTGAACGCACAGCTGCAATCATGGTACGAGCTCTTATGTTTCTTCACTACGGGTATTGTAATGGGTGGTTTTGCACCTATATAAATCGATAAAAAGCAATATTTGAAACTTGTTACTAAATTCATTAGTAAAGAAAACTTTAAAAAATTGCACAGCATGCTTTTTGGATGCGAGAGTATGTCCGCTGAGATAATAATATTATGAAATTGAGGTTCCTTTTTAATTAAGCTCAACTTTTTTTTGCAGATTCGTTCATGCCTCCTTCTTGCTCTGGCTACCAGCGCCTTTGCCGACTACCTCAACAACGCCTATGGATACCAGCATGGAGTTCCCTACTCTGACCTAGTGGGCCATCCCTATGCAGCGGCTCGATATGCTGTCGCTGCCCCAGCTTTGACACGTTCTTTTGCAACAAACTACCATGGTGCTCCAACGTTTACCGCCTTCGCAGCTCCAGTCGCTAAGGTAGCCACCTACGCCACTGCCCCAGTCGCTAAGGTTGCGACATATGCTACAGCTCCCGTCGTCGGTGTTCCCACATATGGCGGCTTCCTGAATAACGCTTATGGCTACCGCCATGGACTTTCCTACTCGGGTCTGATGGGCTATCGCTATGCCCCCGCTGGATACGCTGTTGCTGCTCCAGCTGTCTCTCGTTCCTACGCCACGACCTTCCACGCAGCTCCAGTTGCCAAGGTCGCCACTTTCGCAGCCCCCGCGGTCGCCAGGTTTGGCACCTACGCCGCAGCTCCAGTCGCTAAGGTGGCCACCTTCGCCACCGCCCCAGTTGCTAAGGTTGCCACTTATGCCACCTCCCCAGTCGTCGGAGTTCCCGCATATGGAGGCTTCCTAAACAACGCTTATGGCTACCGCCATGGACTTTCCTACTCGGGTCTGATGGGCTATCGCTATGCCCCCGCTGGATACGCTGTTGCTGCTCCAGCTGTTTCTCGTTCCTACGCCACGACCTTCCACGCAGCTCCAGTTGCCAAGGTCGCCACTTTCGCAGCCCCCGCGGTCGCCAGGTTTGGCACCTACGCCGCAGCTCCAGTCGCTAAGGTGGCCACCTTCGCCACCGCCCCAGTTGCTAAGGTTGCCACCTATGCCACCTCTCCAGTCGTCGGAGTTCCCGCATATGGAGGCTTCCTAAACAACGCTTATGGCTACCGCCATGGACTTTCCTACTCGGGTCTGATGGGCTATCGCTATGCCCCCGCTGGATACGCTGTTGCTGCTCCAGCTGTCTCTCGTTCCTACGCCACGACGTTCCACGCAGCTCCAGTTGCCAAGGTCGCCCCTTTCGCAGCCCCCGCGGTCGCCAGGTTCGGCACCTACGCCGCAGCTCCAGTCGCTAAGGTGGCCACCTTTGCCACCGCCCCAGTTGCTAACGTTGCCACCTATGCCACCTCCCCAGTCGTCGGAGTTCCCGCATATGGAGGCTTCCTAAACAACGCTTATGGCTACCGCCATGGACTTTCCTACTCGGGTCTGATGGGCTATCGCTATGCCCCCGCTGGATACGCTGTTGCTGCTCCAGCTGTCTCTCGTTCCTACGCCACGACCTTTCACGCAGCTCCAGTTGCCAAGGTCGCCACTTTCGCAGCCCCCGCGGTCGCCAGGTTTGGCACCTATGCCGCAGCTCCAGTCGCTAAGGTGGCCACCTTTGCCACCGCCCCAGTTGCTAAGGTTGCCACTTATGCCACCTCCCCAGTCGTCGGAGTTCCCGCATATGGAGGCTTCCTAAACAACGCTTATGGCTACCGCCATGGACTTTCCTACTCGGGTCTGATGGGCTATCGCTATGCCCCCGCTGGATACGCTGTTGCTGCTCCAGCTGTTTCTCGTTCCTACGCCACGACCTTCCACGCCGCTCCAGTTGCCAAGGTCGCCACTTTCGCAGCCCCCGCGGTCGCCAGGTTTGGCACCTACGCCGCAGCTCCAGTCGCTAAGGTGGCCACCTTCGCCACCGCCCCAGTTGCTAAGGTTGCCACCTATGCCACCTCCCCAGTCGTCGGAGTTCCCGCATATGGAGGCTTCCTAAGCAATGCTTATGGCTACCGCCACGGACTTTCCTACTCGGGTCTGATGGGCTATCGCTATGCCCCGCTGGATACGCTGTTGCTGCTCCAGCTGTCTCTCGTTCCTACGCCACGACCTTCCACGCCGCTCCAGTCGCCAAGGTCGCTACTTTCGCAGCACCTGCGGTCGCCAGATTTGGTACCTTCACCACGGCCCCAGTTGCAAAGGTTGCGACATATGCTGCTGCCCCAGTCGTTGGAGTTCCCACCTATGGCGGCTACCTGAGTAACGCATATGGCTACCGCCACGGACTCTCCTACTCGGGCCTGATGGGCTATCGCTATGCACCCGCTGGATACGCTGTTGCTGCTCCAGCTGTTTCTCGTGCCTTCTCCACGACCTACCACGCTGCTCCAGCTGTCACCGCCTACGCCGCTCCAGTTGCTAAGGTCGCCACCTATGCAGCTGCTCCTGTTGCCCGAGTTGCCTCCTACCACACGGTTCCTGCTGTGGCCGCGTATGCTGCTCCTGCTGTGACCAATTTTGCATCGTATCAGGCAGCTCCTGCTGTCACCTCCTATGCCACTGCTCCTGCTGTGGCGAGGGTGGCCGCTTACCACGCGGCTCCAGTAGTCAGCAAGGTCGGCGCCTACCAAGTCTCCCCAGCCGTTGCCGCAGTCGCCCATGGGCCTGCCTACGGCTACGGCTACGGCATCGGTCAACATGGCTATGGCCACGGTCTCGCCAGTTACGGATTGAACTATGGATATGGCCTTGGCAGTTCCGGTGACTACACTGCTCTCCTCCACAAGAAGAAATGTAAGCTGATCTTTGGTTTAATAATTTATTCGTTAAAAATAATGTAATATGTATGAAATGCGCTATATAAAAGCCCAATATGGTTGCGTCTTAGTGCATGTTTTAAATATCTATTTCTGAATCATTTCAGTCCTTGCGCTAACTTTGACCTTTTTTATTTCAGAAAGAAACGGATGAGGCACGTTCATCTGGAGAGAATCTAACTTATCCATCTTTCTGTAAATTCAACATGTGAAGAATAAAGCCAATTAATAAAAATATACTTCTTAAACTCTACAATTATTCAACCCATATGCATGTCTTTGTTTTGTTTTTAGGAAGGATAACTATTTTAGTTCCATCATCTTCATACTTACAAGGAGGCGGACCGCTAGAGTCTGAGCTCTCCCCTCGTAGGATATATCTCACGGCCTAGAAATTTGTGACATGAGCTTTTAGCTTACCTATCTGCCACCACGAGGTGCATTTACATTCAACTTTTACACCGCGAGCAAATTCCCGCAAAAGCAGGGTGTGTGCCGAGTGAAGAGAAACAACAGAAAAACAGTAACTTTAAAGGTAAAAAAGATGAGAAAATGAATGTCTTGTGGTTGTAACATATTGATAACTTTATTACACCTCCTTACCATTTCATGGCGATATTGCGATGGAATGACGAACATCGGAACTTCTAAACAATATCGTAGAAGTCATCGCTCGGATTTCTTTAGTTCTTCCATTTGCGTTGGTGTGCGATATAGTTAGGTACCTTAAGATATACCTGTGTTGTTAGTGAGTATAACGCATAAAACGTAGGATATTATTAGTTGTTGACTTCGCACAGCACGTATCTAAGGATGTATTGTAAGCTTATTTATTTCAAGTACTTTCCCAAGCAGCACACTTACTCGGCCCGGGCTTGGGCGAGATTGGCGCAAGCCATAGCCAACTTAGCTCAAGCCTTGCCCAAGCTTGAGGAAACTAGCCCATGTATTAGCCGGGGAAATGTGGTTCTAGCTTTACTTTTACGCGTTCATTGATATCCACTTTCCAACTTGCGCAATGCTGTCACTAATAAAATGAGCAGATGAATTTAGAGCGAAAAATAAACGTTTAATAAGGTGAACTTGTGCCTACAAACTTAAAAAGACAGATGCGACGCATCTTGCGTTGGCGATAGAAGGGTGATTGACACAAAGGAGCGTCCGCTCTACATTCCTGCACGTGGCACGTTCAGGTATATTCTTAACAAGAACACTCAATGACAGCCATGAATGGGGAGGGATTTTTTAGGAGACTACAAAATTAATAATCGTCCTTTGTCCCTAACCCACGTCTCGGGTTTACAACTATGCTCAAATTACACCAGCTAGTCTGCACCCTCACCATTGCTTTATTATCACCCATCTTTTCTTATGTCGAACGTGTTACAAGCATTTGAGGGTAGACAACTCCTCAACACGTGACAGCCACTCAGGTGTAAGTTGCTGGTTCTTATACATTTGCCCTAGAAAGCACATGTGATCAACAAAATAGTTATGCACAGGGCGAACATCGATATCCGCGTGGCGTACTGCCATGTGGCACCGCTGTATGCTGTGCAGGCCCTGCAATAAGATCCTGTCGTAGGGAACGTCATTTTCCCCTTCTACCGCTCAAAAACGTATGGCATGGGGCGTTAATTGGAAATCTTTTTTGAGGGTCCTTTGCAGGATGTCACAAAAGAAGACCGCGTTCCAACAGTCTAGGAAAACGTGGTCAAGCGTTTCCTGGTTTTCGCACGGTATGCAGTTGTTAGACCACACTAATAGAAACCTTTTTGAACTAACCAGGATTTAACTGTGGGTGTTTGACTATGCAACTTAATAAAAAGTCTTGGAGTTGCGAGGTACCACCATTCGCTTGACTCTCTTTAAGATATCCTGCTCCGGACCCGCACTGTACAAAAAGAAAAACGATGGAGAGGAGTTGGGAAACGCAGATCAATTAAATCCGTCGTTAGTCGCTCCGCTACATACCAAAACGTATTCGAGGGAGAAACACGTTAATAAAAACACATTAGCACAGACAACAACTCTCATATGCCAGCGTATGCAGTCACCTATGACCTTGCTTGACGAAGCAATAAATTCAGGAAGCGCACCACACAATCTCCCTTGAATAACGGTTTCTCAAAATGAAGCTATATGGTCTCTGAAAAAAATAAATATCTTGCCAAGTGGCATCACGACCCGAGAAGAAAAACCTAACCCCCCCCCCCCCCCACCCTTGTCCCCAAGGCCAAACCTGGCACCAAATAAAAGCCACTAAATCACGGTGCATTCGTTGTCAGTCAATTCGTGAGCAATGAAGCACTTGCAAAACGTACCAACCTTTTGCGGTAAGAACCGCATTGCAAGTCGATGCACGTGTAAAAATAAAGGCCCCATAACCTCACAACTGAGTTGCTTTTGCGTGCAAAACCTGATGCTGATCGCGCCAATAGTCGTCATTGTTGCTTTAGTGTTCCAGGGGAACTCCATGATAACGAGGCGGCGATTCAGTTCATACAGCACGTTTAAAAACAGTTTTCGTTTAAGGCCAAATGCCACGCCAAATCCCAAGGACTTATCCTAGCTGACGGAGCTCTCGTATTCTCGGAAAACATCTCTATAAGCTCGACGGCCTTTTCGACACTGTCGGAGTCTACTTAAAAAATCGTCACATCATACGCGTACGCTAAATATATGCATCTCAGTATGTTCTAATATAAACCCACAAATAAAGATACTCCTGAATAATATTACACAAAACGGCTAAATAAAAATAAAAAAGGCGAAAGTGGACAGCCTTGTCGCACCGAAGAGGAAGGGTGAATACGCTCGTTAGACACTTGTTTACAACCAGACTAGTTTTGCAGTCTTGGTACGCAATACGGACGCCGTCGTACTATTACAAAACAAACAAAAAATTCAAATAACGCGCGGTCGAAAGTTGTTTTTTTTTTCCCCAGATCGACCTGTACCATGGCCACTGTTCATACAAAAGTCACAACAGTCCAGAATACTCCGGGCGACATCCACATTTGTTAGAATGCTCCTTCCTTTTATTCCACACGTCTGGTGTGGGCCAACAATAATGTTTATAACACTCTGCTAACATTCCGCTAAAACCTTCATCAGTATTTTATTGTCTAAGCTTGTTAGTGTGCTCGTTCGTTACGATTAAACAAAACTTAGTTTTCAGAGGTCCTCAGGTTTGGGTATACAAATCGGGTCAGTATAAAAAAAAAAACGACGGTAGTAAAAAATTAAGTCTGTATTCTTCACTAAATACGCAGTGCGAAAAAGGAGCACGATGGTCCTTAAAGGCTTTGCGAAACTCAGAAACTCAGCGCCCAGAACGTCTGGTCCTGTAGCTTTTTCCCGCTTCAAATTATCAATCGACTTTTCAACTTCCGATAACCTGACGTGCTGTTCTAACTTTACTTTTAAATCAGTTCCTCGTCTCGGGAATAAATGTAAATAAAACCTCAAGCAAACCATATTTTTTGTGCGCACGGTAACTGCAAATATCTTTATTATATTCTACGAACGCGCATTCGATGACTCCTTTATCGCGCGACAGTAACGCATGATACAAAACCTCACTCACTTCATTCTTACTCACGTATTTTTTTTCCCTGTCCTTATCGCCCTTTTCGTGGGTGTCTCTCCGAGCGATAACCTCTTCCACCCTGCTTGTACGGGGGCGTTCTACTGCTTGGTATCAGGAATCTGAAGGTGTTTTTATACTGATGATTTTGTCAGAAAACAAACCGGCAGAAATGCATTCCTCCGTCATCAGCTTCTGGAAGAGTACATTTAAACCGCTCGCTTCTTTCTTTTCTACGTCCTTTTAAAGCTGGAGCGTTAGTTGTCATCTTCGTTTTCTGTTTAAACAATTTCCATTTAATGCCAAACTCTGGCGTATCATTTTTTTTTTTCAAATCTTCCAGATGCCGGGGAGCCAAGTTAACAAACCATTCATCATTTCGAAGCTTTGTATTAAACTTCCATTAATCCCAATCTAACTTCTTCGGTGATTATTTAAAAGACAATAAAGGACACGTGATATACCTCATACTGCCTGCACCCTCCCACAAGGTCGAGAGAACCGTAATCTCTATCTAAGCGCGCCTGGCTTGCATGAACCTTAACAAACACCTTGAGGTTCTGTGTCATGAACCGTAACAAACACAGAATAGCACAAAAAATAAAAACTCAATCAGTTTGAACATGCTTTTTAATGAGGTCAAAAACTGTCCGGCTTAGTAAGGGCGCATATGTCCAGCACCCCGCACAGCCCGCAGTAATATTGCCTATCCTTTGTTTCCTTTTTAAGTCCATGACGCAGCAGACGCTACGAGCTGATGGGACTAATCAGACGTCAAAGCGCACCATCATATTGTCAGCCATATTTATGTACGTGTTCTGCCACTGCTGAACCAATCGGAAACAAAAAATGGCCCAGTGACTTGCGCTTTTGACGGTGCGTTATCGGTCTAATTAGCTTGTAGCGAAGGCTGCGCTTGAACTTAAGCTGAAACGAAGTGTAGAAACTATATCTTGCACGACATTTAAACGATGTATCAATGTACCGCATTATTAAAGGATTTCAACGTATATCATGTATACAGGTGCTTATTTTAGGCTTATCACATAAAAAAAAAATCTTTTAAGACTACATTGTTGCGGTATAATCACGTAAGTTACACGACTAGGGAAACATTATTAAGGGGCTAATCGTTACGGTAAGTTGATTAACGAACTGAAACGTGTTGAATAATTTTAATCGGTGATCGGAACATTTCTTAAATTAAAATCTTGCTGAGCGTCATCACAAAACCAGTATATCAGTTAAGTTTAGAAGGAATCGCTGCCCGTGGCAAGAGTGATGGTGCCCTCAAGTTATCACTCGCGCAAAGGGGCAAGGTGCGAAAACACGGGTGATAAGTTTATCATCCGCGTGCACATTACCATATTACCAAAATTAGCGCATACCGAGTAGCATCGCCTCAAAGTGCGGTTGATTCGACCGTTTTTTACGCAATCGTTTATCTTTTGAAATATGGGCACTACCAGGAAACTTTGCGGACAACTCAGTCCCCAACTAAAGGATGAATATAGAATGTAGACCCTTCGAGCCCATCCTCGTGCTATGGCAAATACTCCAAAATGAATCCTTTTTGAGAAAACCGTTTTCAATGTGGAGAGTGTTCGGTTGGTTTTACGCATATGTTCATCCTTCGAAATTAGGGCATACGCGCCTTGCCGGGGAAGGTTTTGAGTACAACCCAGTTTCCAACTAGAAACTTTGGCAAATATCCCCAAAATGAATCTTTTTTGTCAAAAGCGGTCTCAAATTGAGAGTGGTTCGGCAGTTTTTACGCATTCGTTCATCTTTTGAAGCATGGGCATTCGCGCCTCGCCAGGGAACTTTTTGAGGACTCCCCAGTTTAAACTAAAGGCGGCGTATAAAATGAAAAGCCCTCGAGCTCATCCTGTACGAAGGCAAATGCTCGAAAATTATTTATTTTTACAAAACCGGTCTCAAGTCAGGGATTGTTCGGCTGCTTTTACGCATTCGTTCATCTTTAGAAATCTTGTGCCCACGCGCCATGCCAGGGAACGTTTTTGAGGGCAACTCGGTCCCCAACTGAAGGCGGAATATAAAATTCAGAGCACTCGAGCCCATTCTGGTACTATGGCGAATACTTCAAAGTGAACTAACTCTCTTTGAGGAAACCTGTATCAAATTGGGAAGGGTTGGGCTGATTTGAAACCCTTGTTCATATTTTAAAACATTGTCACACACGCCTCGATAGAGAACGTTTTGAGGACAACGCAGTCACCAACTGGAGGCGGAATTTAAAATGTAGAGCCTCTGAGTCTACCTTGGTACTATGGCAAATACTCCAAAGTTAACCCTTTCTGAGAAAAACCGTATCAAAGTAGGGATGGTTCGGCTGTTTTCACGCATTCGTTCATCTTTTAAATTTTGGGCACGCGCGCCTCGCCACTCCACTTTTCGAGGAGAGTGGAGCTTGAAACTAAAGGTGGATTATAAAATGTACAGCCCTTGAGCCCATCCAATACCATGAAAAATAGGTAAGCAAAATTTCTTTTTTTCAGCAAACCGGTTTTATAGTGTGGATGTCTGGGCCGTTTTGACGCATTCGTTCATCTTTCGAAATTCGGGCACACGCGTCATCCAGAAACTTTCTCAGGTCGGTCGAAAACAACTCAAGATGAATTACAAAGATTAGGATCCTCGAGGCTGCTACGGCAAATCCTCTAAAATAAGCCATCTTTGTTTAAACTTGTCTCGAAGTGGACATGGTTCGACTACTTTCAGGCATTCGTTAATCATTCCAAATTCAGGCCCTTGCGCCTCATCCAGGAACCCTTTGAGATTGACCGATTTTTTAACTTGTGACGAAATACAAACTTTAAGTCAGCCGACTACGAGCCGGTGCTATTGCAAAATCTTGGACTTCATCTCTCTTCGAAGAACGCAATATTAAGTCGGATATTTCAATACGCTCTTTTCCTGATCTTTTTTTTCAAACTTTTTTTTTTGTGGGCAGGGCGTTTGGTGTAATTAATTTAATGTAAACATTTAGTGCGTGCCTAAATATTACTTTTGACATGTGAATGTTAAATTCACAGCAAAAATCACCCTCTCATAAATCGTTTATTCACCGCAGTGCTCCCATTTTTACAATAAAACTTACTGTTATAATAACATAACAGTATTAATTAGCGAGAATATATTATTATATATGAGAACATATGTGCTATCCAAGCCGAAGCTAGAAGCACGAGTATTTTGTTACAAATAAAGGTTGCACTGAACGATCACGCATGTTCAACACGAATGTTCAAAATGAGACATTCATACGTGTAGCTTCTAAAACGTCGGTTGAAGTGAAAAGATAAAATGCCCTCCTCGAAGTAGACTTCAGGAGCAATTCATTAGGCGAGTTTGTAATTCCGACGCTGCGTTTTCACGAGATAAATTTGTGACGTAACTTAATTAGAAAGTTTTTGCAAACGAGTTTAGTTTTTATTGCTGGTTAGATTAAAAATAAATATTAACATAATGCGGAGAACAAAGCCTTTGTTCAATCAATTAAGCTTCGCTTCGTAAAAATATCTAAATGACAAAAAAAAATTATAGACGATACTTTAACCGAAATGGGAACATTAAATGAAAAAGTGATCACATGGAAGAGACTGCGTTCTTTTTGCTCTTCCTTTTTTTTTTTTTTGCATATGCTCCAATTTCACTTTTATTTGCGCATTTTGTAGAAAGCAGCCAAGAACACTTACGCACCAACCATACTTCAGAGTTATAATAGTTGAATACATGCTCCAATGGAGAGCGCACTAGATTTCGAATATTTATTGGTCTGTGTTACTCTTCAGCTACACAGGATAAAGTACCAAATTAAAAAGAAACTTAATATTTTATTTGTACCCACCCAAGGTATACAACCTAATAAAAAAAAGTTACTCAAGCCACTTTGTCGCGCTCCGGTTTCAACCTTTCTGGAGCGTGCGTCCGCTGCTGCGCTTCAGGGATAAACACGGATGTCTTTCGCTCGTCGTTTTGGGGCAGCACCGACTCCAGGTCTTGATACAGATTGCCCAACATCTCACTCCACTGACATCCGCGGATCCTCCCGGAAGCCGATCACTGAGGGCACGTTACTTCCCAGCGCGCATTGCATGCCCGTCGCGATTCCGAAACCCGCTCCTGAATAGCAGACAAGAATTAAAGCAGAGACTGTCGCCGGCACGGTCGATGTAAGTAGTAAAAGTTCATCTCGCACAGGGCGTGTAATGGTTTACTGCAACCATGTTGTCTTATCTTGCGGTGACAAGCCTGGACCGCGGCTACAAGGCAGCGAAAACGCTTCTGAATTCTCGTTTGTTTACCTGCACTCTAAAAACAGCCCGTGCGTCTAGTTTCCCGCACAACACTCGGAGAGCCAATCACCACAACTTAAGGAGGCGGGTCAGCGAATGACGATGCCGAAAGATATGTTTAGACAGAAAAACGCAATCTGAGTTGTTATATTAAGCATTGCAAGCGTGACGTTTTGCATTGATTAATGTCACAACTCAGACTGCGAATTTTGGTCCAAACTTATGTTTTGGCATTGTCAATCGCTCAGCTGCCTCCGTAAGTTGCGCTGATTGACTCTCCGAGTGTTGTGCTGGAAAGTAGACGCATGGGCTTTTTTTAGAGTGTATTACTGCTATGACTCGTATTTACAGTTTTCTACGAATTTTCACGTTGCGAACGAGTGAACTGGGTTGGTTTGTGCTAGAATTTCTTATCGCTTACTTTGTTTCTGTCATCATGAAATCAGATATCGATATTGTATTATGAATATTTTTTCACTCGTGTTGTGCTCGTGTAGTGTTTAAGTGTTCGTTTACGCTCTCCTGGCGTAGCGTAACCCTTTTCTCCTTGACCCGGCAAGACTCATCTAGAAAAAAAAAATTACAATTAAAGCTTTCTTGTACAAGACAGAAAAGCCACTATCTGTGCATTTGCTACAAAATTCGACTTGCCCATGCCGCAGAATTAGCCAACAGTAACGTCCAAGCGGCTGTCCGGATATCGTTCAGTCATCATCGAGAGCCGCTATCACCGGCCGCTTCCAAAAAACAGGTAGTCTTTTACTGCTGGAGTCGAAGACGCACCGACTACGCACGGATCGCGTGCTCCGTCGCGGGTTTAGGCCATTGAACCAAAACGAGCAGTGGAATTCACAATTAGATTATAGGTTTTCAAGATGCACGACAAAAAAGCTTCGCTGTATTTGGCCTTTGAGGAGCGGCTAAACGCTTACCATGACATTCTGGAGGCTGGACTCCATGAGCGAATATGCTGCGAAACATTAACGAATTTAGCCTTGCGGGTATAGCTCTGCGCGTGGAATCCGCACAGTGGCTGCCACATCGAGCGCAAACCAGCTTGCCGTCAGGCGAAGTTCGTAATTCAAGCGCGAAACTCATGTAAGCACAAATCGCGTCGATTCGCGACGATGAGCGGCGTAACCATGACAGCCGTAGCCGTCATTAGTAGTTTCCGTAGCTTCGCTACGGAAACTACTTATGACGCTGCGGCGCCATTTCTACTGACATGTGTTTCGCGCTTTAAGCGTGAAACAGGCGTAAAACACATGCCAGCAAGAATCCCGCCGCGTCACGCCGACGCTATGACGTGGCCCAATGCTGTCCCTTCCCGTCTGACGGTTGCTTGGTTACGCTGCTTGGCGACGCGACGCGACGCGATTTTTGCTGATATGTGTTTCAGGCTTTATTCGTCTCATAATTCGCTGCATCGAGTTCAGCCTTTAGCAGGATATATTATCGTTTTATTGAAGGACTCAAAATAAAACAAGCGACTTGAGCCAGTCAACTTTGACGGTGTTGGCAAAAAAATGCAATGACTAAACTTGCTTCCACCATGTTTTTTACACTATCTATAGCTTGTCGTTAGATAATCCTGGCCATTACATTCAGTGGGAGAGGGCGTCACTAAAGCATTTCGGCGTCAATAGTCGTGTAGGTAATAACTTAGGATCTCTTTTATTAGACAGCACTTGTACCATGCGTTTTTGAAGCATTGCACTGCACCAAGGTACTTATATGGGCCAATTGTATTTTTAGGCGCTTTTCCATTGTAGATTGCAACGCACTTTTTTTCATTTCTTGACAATGTTTTGCATTAGTTTGTTTAGTTTAGAGTAGGGCATGTGCCTATGATATTCAAAAAAACACTGTGATGTGCACGAGCACCAGTGCTACCAAAACAGACCCCAAACATGCGGGTCATACTCAACGCAGTTTTCGATTCTCCGGTACAAGCTTTGACTGAAGAGTGAGCTTTGTACTTTCGACAGCACTTCGGCGTCCCGTGATCACGTGCAGCCGAAGCACGACGGAAGTTGACGAGCACGCGCTGCAGGCCAAGCTTCTAATATAATATAGTGCCCACGATCTTTACTTTTTTTTTTGCGAACGAACACGATAATAAGAAGATGTGCGGGAAATTTGAAGTAGTATTGGTGTGCAAAGTGCTAAAACATCAAAATGTTTTTTTATTTAGTTCTCAAGAAGCATTTTCTCAAAGTAACGTGATTATAATTTCTAAACGAACAAATAAATAATAAATTACTTTTTGCAAAAAAACTAATTAGTCAATTTTTTTTTAAACCTTCATGGCTGAGTTACTTCTAATTGTGATACGTTCCACGTTTAAGGTAACGGGGTCGCGTCTTTACCAAAAGGGCAGTGACGACGACACGACCTATACTATAGTCACTGCCTAGGTGAGAACGGAAGGCAGGGGCTCAGTTGCCTTGCCTCCAACGCCAGCTTCCTAGTAGGCTTCAGCATATCGTGCACCTCAAGGGCCATCGCGCGGCCGAAACAGGGCGCGAATCATATAACGCGTACCTGAGGCCGGGCGTTCAAAAGACACGCCCTACAGTTCTCATACCGTGACTGACTAAATGCGGGGGTGGTTTTGCCTCTGTATACGCAACATGTAAGGTTTATCTGTTTTGTGGGAATGAGAGCTAGAAATGTGTCTTGCTGGAGCACCGTGACCCTCCTCAGCCCGGCACGAAGCACAAGCCTCTGGCGCTGTTCTTTTGATTTACGAGGTGGTGCGCGCGCCATGGCGATACATGCAAGGAAATCACAATTGTCTCGTTCATGCTGAGTTAATCGCGGCAGAAACGACGAGCCCGCCAACGCAGACATTTTCGTATAAGAGATGGCGCTTTAACAGAAACAAATAGCATACTATTTTTTACAGAAATGTAGCGGTCCAGCGTGTGACAATTGTATGATAGGACCTCCAACTTAGGCAAGTCAAGAAAGGGCACGGCGAGCTCACAAAAAATTAAAATATTAGTCCCCAAAAGCCTTTTTCATATGACGGTGTTGAAAAGGGGGCAACTTAAAGAGTCCTTAGAGATTTTTAATTGTTGGGATTTGTGAAGTCACTTGGCCTATGTGGAACTGGCGGACACAAATGGCTGACGAAAACACTGAAGGCGCAGTTAAGAAAAAAGATATTGCTGAACTGAAAGGGCAACTAAAATGGTAATTCAATAAATTGCGTATTTTTTTATATAAATTAAATGTAATGTGCGTAGGACTTATGCAAACTATAAACATTATTCGCCGCACTACATTGATTCTTGATTAAATAATACAGCGTATCATCGAGGATATGTGTGCAGCGGTCGTGGTTCTCAAGGGGGTCCACTGACACAAATGTTTATTTTTTTTTTTCTAGAGGTGATGCTGCTCATTTGATCAAAATCTTCGTGGGTATAGTATTCATGGTATTTGAACAGAGACCAATTGGTAAATCGACCGTCACAGTTGAACGTTCTTCATTTTGACTTGGCCGCAGATGTCCTGACCGAAACTTGTATGCCTCTTCGAAATAATGTTAATAACTGAAACTGTGAAAAATACTGCGCCCTCGGGCAACTGATGACTGTTCGAAGTTACGTTTGAAAGTTGATTGGAAGACGGTGGTTCATAAAAAGTGCTTTAGTTTAGCCCAAAACCCTATCTGTTATAGAGCTGTATAAAATTATCTGCCAGATTGTCAGTAGTTGACGGGTAGAGAAGTTAATTTTACTCCCGCCGTAGCTATCCTAACATAGCTGCGTGGAGTATAGCAAAAGTATACGTACTGGGGCTGCAACGGCAATAAAAAAATATCTCATGAAAAATTTAAGAGCTCCTAAAATACTTGACAAATAATGTTAGTTATGTCTTACATATTTGTTTATAACATTTTAGTTGTCGAGTTCATATGATTTCGACTTTTTGTGTTATCGATATCAATTTTATTTTGTTTCTAAAACACAGCTACGCACGTTTTAGATGTACATCTAAACTATCTTATATAACGCGTGTAAAACAAGCATGATAAAATACTAGATAGTCTTTATCACACTAGTTTTACACGCGTTATTTGAACAAATTGTATAAATCTTAAATAAATCTGAGCATTATTTGTGGAGGAACTCAAATACAAATGATAAAAACGAAAACAAATCAGCAGATGTCTGAAAACCGACGTTTCTGACTCTCGACGAACTATTTTTATTAAAGACGGGGACGGGCAGGAGATTAAGGCATTTGTAGTTCTTTTTACTCAGTTGCCAAGGTGAGTTCCTAAGGATACGAGTGTTTTTTTGTGTATGTGCGTTTGTTTTCTATGCAGCGGGACCCGCTATATGCAGGCGTTTCAAATAAAAAGATTCAGCGCGTGTAAAGGAATCTCGGGACATGATACCGAGTTGAAATGTCATCAGCATTTCGATGCTAACCAGTGATTAGTTGAGTTCAGTGATCACCGAAGAAAAACAAAACGATAAAAACATATATCTGCCAAATCAAAATTAAATTCCAAACAGTATTACTAAGTTTCTTATATCTCTCTCGCTTAGCTTCCACAGTTTTTGAAACTCTGCGTATATATTTTATTAATTTGGGACGATTTAAACTCAAGTCCTCGACCGCAGGGCGAGCTGGTTTGCTCTCCGTTAGATAAAATGAAAACACTGTGAACGCCGAGCTAAGAGTAACCGATAAGACTTCTATTTCTGGAGCAACCCCTAGAGCTCGTTCCCATGCAGTCTGGTATAAAAGCGGTGCAAACATATCTTATGGCAGCAGTCGGCTCTTCGTCCCCTGAACAACTTGCAAACATGGTATGGGAAAACGTACTACCTTTATTTCTTGATATCTGCGCAAGTAACGGCGAGTTTGTTAACTGGGTCTATAATACAACCTGTATCCGTTCTTATCCAAGCCATATGTTTACTTTTTGTAAACCAAGGCAGAAATTATCTTATACTTAACTAGGCATATATGATTACTCTTATTCATGAACTACTAAAAATCAAGGCGAGTTTAAGAAAAAACATTTTGGACAAGCATGGCGTTTTGTGAGACACATGAACTAGGGAGCCAGGATGGGTCAGCGTTGATTCCCACTGAAGTGGCTTGTTCCGATATGTCTATTGAACATATATCGCCCGTTCAACTTTTATGTTGGTTACGATAAGGTGCCTTATGTCGGTCAGTCAATAATTTACAATTTGGTGGATATTATGAGCATGGCAATCCGCCTTAGAGTAGATCATAAAAGAATGCGAGCGGCGTTTTAGGCTCTCTGTAGTATTTTGTGTGCTTGCACGATGTGTTCTTGGATTGTAAAGGCACCGTAGATCACTATGTATTGCGGAGTTTCAGTAGGCCTTAGATAGTTCCTCCTAGAAGTTTGAACTGTGTATAGATAATAATAAGTCATGAGCTAGAGGCACAGATAGTTTTCCTCAATTATTTAAGTACGCGAAACCACGTTGCACACATTGTCCACAAACACTAACATGCCGATGATATGTGGCTGATGCCCCCAATGCAAAATAACAATATTTTTACTTTGGCACAGTTCGCTGCCTTTGTAGATGATTCAGGGTAGGCACAAGTTTCTTGTGTAAAATGTGGCGATGCATGTGGTTATAACTTGCAAAGTTTACACCAGCATCATATGCGTCGGTTTAAAATCGGATAATTAAACTTTTACTTTCCGTTACTTTCTGGCTATGCATATTTTTTGCAATTCTCTAGCATTCACCCTGCATTTTTGCAACCTCTGTTTTTGCAGTTTCATGTCTGCCTTGTCCTGGCCCTGGCCACCAGCGCATTGTCTGCATACGTGCACAACTACGGCCTTGGTCACGACCTCGGTTATGGATACAGTCTTGGTTACGCCGGCTTCGGCCATGGAATTGGTTACACCGGATTGACCGGCTACGGATATGCCCCAGTTAGATACGTAGTTGCTGCTCCGGCAGTAGCGCGTACGGCTGCCACCGCCTACCACGCTGCTCCTGCCATTGCTACCTACGCAGCCGCGCCACTTGCTACGTTCGCCTCAGCTCCAGTTGTGACAAGGGTGTCCACCGATCACACCGCGCCAACCATTGGAACTTACGCCACTGCCCCGGTTGCCACCGTCGATACTGCCCCTGTTGTCACAAGGGTGTCTCCTTATCACACTGTCCCGGGTTTGACCACGTATGCCACCGCTCCGGCTGTTTCCCGGGTTTCCACCTACTCTGAAGCGCCCGTTGCCACCGTCGACACCACTTCAACTGTCACCCATGCAGTCGACACCTACGCCCATCACGCTCCAGTAACTACCGTAGACGCCACCCCAGCCGTCAGTACTGTAGACACCTATACCCACCCTGCTCCAGTCAGCGCAGTTCATGCCACACCTACTGTGACCAGCACCGTCGACACCTATGCCCATTCCCCAGTCACCACAGTGGAAGCGGCCCCAGTTGTGAGCCCCGCAGTAACCACCTATGCTGACGCTCCTGTCACAAATGTTGACACCACTCCTGCTGTCACCGGCCCCGTCGCCACTTACGCCCATAATCCGGTCACTCACGTTGCTACTGCACCAGCTGTCGCCCGCACAGTTTCCACCTATGCCCACCACGCTCCAGTCACTTCCGTGGCCGCTGTTCCGGCCGTTGCAACCTACCACGCTGCTCCAGTGGTGACGCATCACCATGCTGTTCCAGCTTTAACAACCCTGGCTGACGCACCAGCTTTTGGCTATGGTTATGGCGTCGGACACCTTGGCTACGGGCTTGGTCACTTTGGCTATGGACACGGTCTTGCGACTTACGGCCTGAACTATGGTTATGGACTTGGAAACTTACGCCGACTACACCACTCTGCTGCGAAAGAAGAAATGTAAGTATCCATATCGACAATTTTGATTAGACTGTTTTAGCGAGAGGAGATGAGCCTCAAGGATGACGACGTGCTATGCGAGGTAGAAATTTTTTCTTTTATGTGAGTAGTGTTAAATTATGTATACAATTTATTTTTCAGAAACTGGAAGATCAATGGATCTTCAAAAGATGCCGGGTGATCTTCCACCTTCGCTCACTTTTGGTGATTAATAAACATATGAAATAGAAGTAAAAAGTAACTAATTTTCAATTTATTTAGTACAATCCTATGTTGTCCTGCTGACAGAATTTTTGCATACATTTTCAAAAAGATTCTCCAATGATGCAGGCGAAGACTGCGTTTTTGTTTTAAAATCATAATACAGCTGGGGGCTACATGGAGTGTGTTTTTCTGTCCGTATGCACACCGTTTTGTTTAACACATTTATACCGTCGTGATAATCAAGAAAACAAAATGCTGAGTGTTTCTCACTATTTAGAATAGATTCCAGATTAAAAAGCAGTGTAATTGAAAGAAGAATTTATCGTCAACATTTTGAAGAAATATGCGATCGGTTCGAAATCTCCAATCCACCACACACACGCACAGCAATACATGTTCATTCGCCTATGCCACTGATATCAACTCTGCTTTAAACGCCGGCACGATGCCTTTGACGGGATGCTGAACGGAGATTTCGAGCTCACAAAACAAGGCTGGACGGATAGGCGGGACGCTGGAAAACCCCAAAATATCACTCATACTGTGATATCTCTGACGGGTCGCGTATTTTTGGAAAAGTGCGCGATTGAACACTGCCAACGTGACTGACGAAACAAGTCACGTCACATTTCTCATTCTCTCTCCTCCTCGCTACGTCCCGTCGAGCTGATGAACCGAAGCGAGGAGGAGAGAGCGAGGCCGCTTCCCCTGATTCTCAAATTTTCCAAAAGGACAATGACGTCATAACCCTGGCTTGATTGCGCCCTTCTTTTCAAAAGCACGGCCATCCGTTTGAGATATCGATATACGAGTGATGTTTCGGTGTTCATAGCGTCCCGTTCAATGCTTCTGCAGCCTCATTTTGCGAAATCGAAATTTTGGTTCAATATCCCTTTAAGTCCCTTTCCTTGTATTGTTCTTTTAGGTAGTAACATGCAAATATATTAACTCACAAAAACAAGAATTCGTGTTTGAGTTACTTTGATGAAATACATATATTTCACTGATTTAATTGAAGCAAACCTCGATCCTTCGCTCGGCCCCCGGTTAAAGTAGGTGGAGCCCACCTTCCTCCTTTGTCTCTTGCAAAACGCTGATTCGTTTCTGCCTTCTCCGGCATTTCACTGACACGATGAACACGTCGAGCCTCAGTGAACCACCGCTCCTGTTCCGCAATATTCCTTTAATTCTACTCCTCTCTCTTTCGAGGCATTATGAAGACGACCGGAGGAGAGCACTTCCAGCAAACGTTTAGCTTTATCATAGAACCGTTCCGAAAGTGGACCTTGTGTTGGAATCTGTGAAATCCCTGCAGAATGGCGTAGCCAAGCGCAAGCTGCTTGAGTTCGATTTTACCTGGGCTCTACGCCCAGAAGCGCAATTTCTGGAAAAACAGTGAGTGTACAGGCGCGCTGGTGATAGTTAATCGTGATGTTCAAAACTCAAAACTGCGGTGAGGCTAAAACTAGGAAACTTTGAAGTCGAAGCAAACGACACAGGACAAGACGCCTCAAACGTAGCTGAATCGATTATTTTTGCTCACTCTCTTATACCCCCGATAGACACCGACAGCTCTAATCCCGGATATACACTTCGTTCACAATGCACTGTACTGTGCATTGTGAACGAAGTGTATCCTCCGAACCTGAGTCTCGATCTTGTTCGGAGGATGCGCGGAATTTCATTCTTCCTTATTCAACTTTGTAGCACGCAATCGTTTCGTGCCACAATGTTTTCTTTTTTTTTCTTTTTTTTTCTGCGGGCGTCGGAAATAAATGTGAAATTTAAAGGTTTCACGAACAGATAATCCACTTTTTAGAACACTGTAAATTATAACATTACGGAAGTCTGCATGAACCTCTTGGACGAAATCTACAGGGCTCACCCTCATTATTGTTACTTTTGGGTACGGCTTGGTCTTAACAAGCTAATTATAGTGTGCAGCAAGGATTGCACCGATTAACTTTGCAGGCTCCTAGGGTTTCTGCGAATCCACCCATCATTCTCGCTGTAAAAAAAAAATTCAAAACCTTTTCAGATGCAGCTTGAGTAGCTGAAGAGAAGTTAAAAATGTTAAGCTAGCTGCTAGAAACGCGGAGAAGTAGAGGAACATGTGGAAGGTATTGGCAAGGGAGTAATTGCAAGAAAATTAAGTTCTTGCCTATCATTTTGCTTTGTGTATATTTTGCTAAGCGCTTTCCATTGACCTTATTGCTTAGTTGAATAAAATTTCCGAAACAAGCCAATAACTTAATCTATTCAAAATGCAATCGATGTTTGATAAATACCACCTAAAAAAAACGAAAGCCGTTTACAACTCCCTGTAACGCCGAATAAGAGCGCAGCTCTTGAGGAGGAGGGGGAGGCACGGGGGGGGGGGGGGGGGGGGGGGGGTCACGTGACCTCGACCTTTAGCGGGAAACTTTTTCCGCTAAATTTAGCGGGGAAACTTTTCCGCTAAATCTAGCGGGGAAAATTTTCCGCTAGATTTAGCGGGGAAAACTTCTCGCTAGATTTATCGGGGAAACTTTCTCGCTAGATTTAGCGGGGGAAATTTTCCGCTAGATATAGCGGGGAAAATTTCCCGCTAGATTTAGCGGGGAAACTTTTCCGCTAAATTTAGCGGGGAAAATTTTCCGCTAGATTTAGCGGGGAAAATTTCCGCTAGATTTAGCGGGGAAAATTACCCGCTAGATTTAGCGGGAAACATTTCCCGCTAGATTTAGCGGGAAAACTTTTCCGCCAGATTTAGCGGGAAAATATTTCCGCTAAATTTAGCGGGGAAATTTTACCGCTAAATTTAGCGGGGAAATTTACCCATCATGCACCGCGCGGTTACGCCGACGGCGACGCCCACGGCGACGCCGACGCCGCTCAAGCCGGGAACGGGCACCTAAGAGCTGCGCTCTAAAACAAGCTAGGCGGCACTGCTTGGATCCACTAATACTGACGTCATGAGGGCAAAGGCGCGGGCCTAGGTTTACACGTGCCATTGATTTGTCTAAATCATTTAAAAAAGAACTAAAACAAAGCACGAGATTGACGAGGACATACATATGATGGCAGATACATACAGAACGAAGCCATAAGTTTGAGAACTTCGTTTTTCTATGCTCTATGTGTGTTTTTGTCCGTGAATGTGTGCTGTTCACTGTATGTTGGTTTCGTCTTAAAACTTCTATAGTTCCTCTTGGAGGTGTCTTCCTATATTAACATAATTCCTTGTCATGTCCAATGGCACTGAAAGTCATTAATTTTCTTTTCTTCTTAACAAACGTTATAAAAATATACGACCCGTTATTTCGCAGGTCTTTTTTTAGATCTCTGGGTTAATTGAACAGGTTGATGCACGTATTGTTTGAACAAAGATCGATTAAGCTTAGATTAAAAAAATGCTTGTTTCATTTTTAAATGTTCATAAGTTGCAGATTAAAATGGGTGTCGTGCCATTTTTACAAGTACTTTCCACGTCTCATAGCAGAGATTCACAGAACACCTTGTGGGTCTTAAAGGAGTCATGAAACGCTTTTCCAACTTTTTCCTGTTGAGCTTTCCTCCTCAACTCATAAATCTCGCATTCTACCAAACAGTTCAAGAAGACGAAAAGGGGGAGTCTCGTCTTGCTCGGACTCTCGTTCGTCTAATCCGGACACATCCAATCTCCCCCTAGAAGATTAGCCGTCGCTCAAAATTCAGACAAAAGTTGCTTTCCCCACCCCGTTCACCCCGAAGCTGACAGTGCTGTGGAAGCTACGTGCTCCTTAGGCCAGCCACACCTTTGCCACGTGATCACGCTCTCTCGCGCATACCCACGGGCAGAGAATGAGGTGAGGTGATGAAAGGGGGGCGGCTGATTGGTCCGGCAAGCGCGTAGCTTCCACCACAATGTCAGCTTAGGGGTGAAGGGATTAAGTGAGCTCCGGTGTCGTGTGACGTTCGTTTGGGCCCGGTGACGCGCTGTGGGGTCCCGATGACGCGCTGCGGGGTCCGCGGATGTATCACAGAGAAAAGGCAGAGAGCTTACGAAGGGAAGGAGGTACGAAATAGTCCGCCGTGTTTTTCAAATTTTCGTACCGAAAGTCAGGCTTTTGACTTTGAATTTTTTTTCTTTTGGCCCACTGAACGATGTGCTATTAGTAAGATACCAATATAAATTGATTTATTGCAACCCAAATTCGTTTCATGGGTCCTTTAAGCTCGAGGGCACTTTTTAAAGCTATGGTAGAATCATTCTTCAGATGTTACTGAAAACGAGCCGAAAAAATCCTTCGTCACCATAATAAATCCAGGATATAGATACGTTACTGCTCCATTCCATTCATTTCTTTTTTAGAAAATTATTAAAAATCTAGTTTCGCGAGCGTCCTCATCTCACAACCAAAACAAGTGGTCACGTGTGTCCCCAGATAATGTGGGAGCGCTTCAACGACCTCTCCTCCTGATCATGATGAGAAGAAGCTGTCAAGTGTTCTTCCGTCGGCTCATGCTACCAATCTCCATCACATTCACATGCCTGGGTTTCTAATGTAAAGTAATATCATGAGCTCCTAAAACTCCATATTTTTTATATTTCTCTATTTTTTATCAACGAAATTGCTAGGCTAAAAATTCCCGTACATCAAAAAGAGAAATACGTCAAAGCTGGCTTGAACCTTAATCAGAAATTAATTGTTGACAAACTGAAACCTGTTTAAAATAAGGCATCAATTTTTTACCATGCAACTATTCCTTTTTCATCTGCAATAGGTCGCTAAATGACAAAACCACTCTTTATTATCTTCAAAACCGTTGACAGCGAAGCCGGGCTCCTCTATATAGTGGTACCTTGAAGGAACAAAGTGAGTTGAAAAAAAAAAAAAATTACTGTAAAACTTCATTTTGTGTCGCAGTACGTTGGACGTCGGGGTTTGAAAATTATATAATAATTAGCAAAAAATGCGTAGAGTTTACTAAATTATGTTTAATTAGTCCAAAATAGGAATGGCTTAGATTAAAAACTTACTGAGCCTCATCAAAAGCATCTAAATAATCATTAAACGTTAGGAGAACTTAAAGCACGTGTAAAGCGCGGGAGTGGCCTGAAGTTAGCACTCGTGCAGCAGGCGCAAAGCTGACAATGTGAAAACGGGATAATAAAAATACTTCCCGCGCTTTCATATAGTCAGCCTGTACCGTTACGGGTGAACCACTTTCAAGGTATCAATGCAGAGAACACCCATTCTTAGTTAAGTTTATTCGACAGTGACGACCCTCTGCTTTGTTTGTACCCATATATATGAAGGGAAAAAAACGACATACTTTATATTAGCTTTGCTTGCCATACCTAATATCTAGAAAACACGATCAAACAACAACCTAAACAAACAAATTTTATGGTCCTTTGGCATTTAGGCAGAACTGTTTGATTACTGTAACAACTGTTCAAGACGTATGTCTATAAATAACACGGGTTAAGAATAAAAATAAACACAGAATAGTTGCCAAGAATGTTGAATGGAATTTCAATCCGCCAAGTGAAAGCTTCTCGAGTTGACCGTACTGAAAGAGGAAAACAAAGCGTCATCTGGAATGGAACCCCTCTGCGAACCACCTTCGAGGCAACACATATGTTGTTGTACATTCCGGCTTCTAATTTATTGATTTTATTTTTATTTGCAGAAAAATGATGACCGGATTCGTGACGAGAATTTCGCAGTTCTTCCAAGCAATGAAACGTTACTGCACACGCACAACCTTGGTGACGGCTCCAGCCGTCACCAAGGTTGCCGCCTACCACGCTACTCCAGCCGTCGCCACTTATGCTGCTGCTCCTGCCGTGACTAGTGTCGCCACCTACGCTGCTGCCCCAGTCGCCACCTATGCTGCCGCTCCAGTCGACACCGTTGCCGCCGCTCCAGTCGTCACCCGCACTCTCGGCACCTACCACGCTGCTCCAGCTGTCGCTACCTACCACACTGCTCCACCTGTGACCACTGCTGCTCACGCTCCAGCTGTTGCTACCATTGCTCACGCTCCAGCTTTCAGCTACAGCTACGGAGTTGGACATCTCGAATACGGTCTCGGCCACTACGGCTACGGACATGGTCTTGCCAGCTACGAACTCAACTACGGTTACGTGCTTGGCACTTTCGGCGACTACACCATCCTTCTCCGTAAGAAGAAGTGTAAGTATACAGTTTATTTTATAGCAGATTGATTTTTACAGTAGAATTTTTTCTACTTAATGGAGATGCAAGAATGTGCATGATGCTAACATCAACTGCGTAGATCGAGACTACGCTGTCCCCATTCGATGACACTTCTCGCATGTGTTTTCTTGATATCTTTGCAGAAACTGCGACGAGAAAAACGCCTCCAAGTGGCCGAGGACTCTGCTGTGTTTAGCACCGCGGCTATTTTAAGGAGCGGAAGGAAATAAAGTTATTTTATTTCGTCACAATTCTTTCGTTTCTGGGACTGATACGACTTTGGAGGAGTTATTGTTTTACAAATGCGGTACTGTAATTATTTATACCACCTATAAATGGTCTTAGTTTGTGTGCTAAAGTCGTAGTTGTTTTTGCAAAAATAAGTTTATAATAGGCCCCAATCAATCAATCAGCGTTGATGACTGTCTTCATGAACGACTTATTGGCACTCGTGTTGAAAATTTAATTAAAAATAAGCAGAATACGATTCATAAAAAATACATTACACAAACGCATTAGAACGAACTGAAGATCAGAACACTATACATCTCTGAAACAACCGCAATAGCGAAATGAGAGGGACAAATTGAACCTAAAAGACAAATAAATAACACAATACGAACACAAACAAGGCATTTTTATTTTATTTCATTTCATTTACTGTAAAACCCTTAATGGTCGGGAGCCCTTAATTTTTGCGAATTTCGCGAAATGAAAAGTTCGCGTATTTGAAGGGCACACGAAAATGTCGGTCCTTAAGAGGTTCAATGCAGGCGTCCGGAATTCGCGAAATTAAATGGCTGCGATTATGTCCTCTGTGACCGATTTGCGAAAAATAGGGGCCGCGAAAATAAAGGGCTTTACAGTATTATGCCTCTCCGGGCCCAAAGGCATCACAGAGTGGAGTGGGGCGCAGTATAGAGAAATAAAGCAAATAACCATGAAAAGGCAAAACATATACAAACTTACTACCAAACATTTAACAGGTTAGTAATGGCAAGTTTAGAATTATCCGAGGCAGTGATTCTGGCAATGGCTGCGGGAAGGCGGTTCCAGTCGATCGACGTTTAAGGCAAGAAATATGCATTAAAGGTGGATGTGCTGCAATAGGGGACCCCAACTTTTAGTTGATGATCGGTGCGTGATATGTAGAATGGTTCAGAAAATAGCGCTTGGCAGAGAGTAGAGTTACGGTGATAAATCTTATAAAACAAACACTGACGGAATATTTCTCGACGAAGAGAAAAAATAGGCAAGGATAGGTATGCTTTCATTAAAGTTGTGTTAGCTGTGCGGTAGTAGTTACAAAGTATAAAACCGGCGGAGTGATTTTGGATTGATTCTACGGCATATGCAAGGGTGATACCGTTCTTCCAGATTGAGGCAGCATATTCAAGTTTAGGACGAATTAAGGTTTTAAAATAAGACTTTTTATTGATATAGGTGCAAGAAAAACTTTTCATTTGATGTAACCCAATATTTGATTAGTGTTTTTCGTGACATATAGTGGACATAAATATTTCAGGACAGGTCATTTGAAATGTGAGCACCGAGCCACATATAGAGGGACACACGAAGGAGGGTAGAGTTATTGATAAAGTAGGAAGGGCAGTTGTTATTTTGACGAGAGACACACATGGATTTAAATTTAGAGATATTAAGTTCCATAAACTAGTCGCTGCACCATCGTGTAACAATGCTAATATTGGTCCGAAGAGCTGAAATATCAGAGTCGTTAAGGATTTATTTTTAAATGACACAGTAGTTGTCAAAAGGCCAATAGAAGACGAGACACGGGTAGGCTGATCATTATTTTAAATAAGAAATAGTAGTGGACCGAGTGCTGAACATTGAGGGACACCGGAGTTGACAGGCGAGTATGAAGAATTAGTTCCGTTGGCGTCGACAAACTGTAGACGGTTAGTCAGAAAGGCTTCTATTCAAGCAAGAACGTATGTACAGGGTGTAACAAAAGAAAATTTACGCGGTCTTTTTTACCGCAAAAATAAACTAGGCATCGCCGAACGCTCATTCTCCACCCAAAGGTAGCACTAGAGGTCACAACCAGATGCCAAAGTTTCAGCCCAATCCGATAACTTAATCAAAAGTTATAAGTGATTTTCTGAAAATTTCAATGGGAAAATGGCGGCCGACGGAGTTTTCGAACACATGGGGCTCTATGGCACCAGAAACCGAAAACTGGCAAAAATGGGCTCCATTTTCCCATTGAAATTTTCAGAAAATCACTTATAACTTTTGATTAAGTTATCGGATCGGGCTGAAACTTCGGCATCTGGTTGTGACCTCTAGCTCTACCTCTGGGCGGAGAATGAGCGTTCGGCGATGCCTAGTTTATTTTTGCGGTAAAAAAGACCCTGTAAATTTTCTTTTGTGACACCCTGTACATATTTTAAAGTCACTAAGTTCATGAAGAAGAAGGGCGTGACGAACTTTGTAAAAGCTTCGTAGAAATTAAGAAATATACAGTCAGTTCTGGATCCCTGGTCAAGTGTGATATGGAGATTATGAGTAAAGGTTTAGAAATTGGGTTCGCATGACTAGAACTTCCAAAACCGTGTTGTGATGTCTTAAGAAAAGAGTTTGAATCCAGAAAGTTAGCAAGTGGAGAGTAATATACATGTTTAAGAATTGGAGATGGAAGGTAAATGAATTTTGTTTATCGACACCTTTGTGTACTGGAACCACCTTTCCCACCTTCTAATTCAATGGCGAGACTCCATGTTCAAGTGATTGAGAAAATAATTTTGATAGGAAAACGCTGGAAGACATTGTAGTGTTTTTTTTTTCAAAAATATAGTGCTGGTGTTATCAGTACCTACTGCAGACTAAATTTTAGGGTTACCAATAATTTAAGCAATTCCTTCACTATACAATCACAGGATACACAAGCAAAAAAATCACAGACGGGAAAAACAGGGCAATGAGAACTAACCTGAATCAAGAAAGATTTAGTAAACACTTTATTTGAAACAAAATAACACTGTTCAATGTATATTGCATCAGGGTTGGATGTTGGGCTAGTTGGTAGCAGTTCATGATAAAATAGAAAGCGCGCAAAAAGCAAGGACGAAAAGTAAAGGACACGTACGACGGACAAGCGCTTACTCGCAACTGAAGTTTTATTCAAACTTGGGAAAAAAATGAAGATATTTCCTTTCGCCGGCTGCACAGGCATCATTCAATTAATCCCTCCCCCCCCCCCCCCCCCCCGCATTTACTGGTTCTAATCTACAAAACGAAGGATCCTCTTTTGTTACCACCCCCCTTTAACGTGCGCGTGGCACTCTCGCAGGTAAGAATGCTTCCTCAACATATGTCGAAGCAAGTGACGGGTGACTTATGCAGCCATCACCCAAAGTTTTGATAATAAAAGCCTATAAAATCTCTATCGCTTTCTGCTCATTAAATCGCCCCAAAATGTTAGTGTTTTTAAAACCAGCAGCACATTTACCCTTCTGCAGTGGACTTCTAAGTGTCCAGACGGAGTGTTACGGAAAGAGTTGCAGTGCTCCCTCAGTCTATCATTAATACAACGTCCAGTCTGGCCCACAGTGGAATGCAGTACACGACGCTGACTCGGCAGTTGACAAACTGATTTGCATGTTTCTTTCCACAAGAAAAAAACATCATTTTTGTTCTCTAACACGCGAACCTTCCTACCCAACCGCATCAATTTTTCTGGTGCGCTGAAAACAACTGGCAAGTCATACCGCAGAGCGACGTTCTTAACATTATGGGAGACACCGGGGATGTGCGAAAGCACCACAGGCCTGACACATTTTCTTCGTGGTGCACGATTCGTTGGCCCCTTCAGACGTTTTAGTAAAAACCCCCGACACTTCCTCCAGCACCCGTGAAGGAAAACGTGCCTATTTTAACCTTTTTAACTGGTCATGAAAACTTTCTTAACCCCGTGATGGCAGGACTTGCTCAATGCCGATCCTAGGCAGGACACCGCGATACCCCTCCTTACGAGTTTCGAGTGTGCAGACTCAAAGGGTAGAAGCCCTTTCTTCGAGCGGGGACTGTATGTCCAACACACATGGTTTTGCATCAAATGTAATGACATACATAAACGTTATATATTGAAGAGAAAGAACGTTTAAAAACCTTCCGAAATTGACGCGGGTTATTAACAACAGAGACGTTAACGTATTTTTAAAGTAATGGACTTTTGCGTCTAGAACTGATTTTTATATACACCAGCCGCAGTATGGTACGCTGACCATCGCTGTTCGTTGTCTGGTAGGTTTCCAGCGCGAAATATTAGTTTTTTCTTGTTTGCTAGCCTTTTCAAGAACACGTTACACCAAGGCGATTCGTTAGAAGACGAAAAAGTGCAAAGTGGCGCGCGCGCTTTCATGAGGGACGCAACTTGTTTAAAAATAAACACCAGTTATTCCCAAACATAAAGAAAATAATTTGATATATCGTACATACATAGAGTTACAGTTCTCAACGAAACGAACAGTGGAGCGCGTGGCCTCGGGCATATGCAGTTTAGCAATGCGTAAGGTAATTAAAAGGCGGAGCCATATGGTTACTGTATGCTAAAGCAACTTAATATGCTCCTCAAGCGGAGCATATGCGGTCACGCTAGCCAGGCGAAGTGCTCCGATGGTCCCTTTCGTTCCGTTGAGCACTGTACTTTAATGCCCCGTTCCAGTTCGAGCACGTCTCTCCCAAAGTGGTAAAAACTGGTAGCCTCCGCTAAAAAATGTTAAGTGTGTCCAAGTGACAATTATATCACTCAGTCAATCTAATTATTAAGGTGAATTGAGAAAAAATATCGATATATAAAACATATCCAGAGCCAAGTAGGCCCACGCGGAACTCTAAGATTCGCTTAGGATGACAAGCTGTGCGAGGTAATCCAGCCGTGCAGGGTCTTAAACAGAAACAATAAACCCGCTTTGATACACAATTAAGATTAAATTAATTGGTTATTTGAGCGCTTAGGTACCTAGCGATAACAATTTTGGCAATCTAGTTAAGAAATTCTCTCTTGAATAATCAATTTCGTAGCAAAAACGTTCCATCAGATAACATTGCCAACTAGCCTGTATATTCTCAAGTATATAAATCTATAATTTCATTATTCAAAAGCAATAACTAGACGGCTTCCATAATATTCGGGGTCTGCATGGGCGAGAAATGGTGTACAATAAAAACTTCACTCAAGAAGAGGAAGCAAGACATGGTTAAAATGACGGGTGTGCCGGTATCGGCGCAGCACATCGAAGCGTTCTGTCTCGTGCTGCAAGACGGCACAGAACTTCTGACAAGTTTGACAGCTTTCTGCGTCAACAAGCGGGTTCAAAAATGCTGTCTTTTACCAAATCTGAACAGCGTTCATGGCCAATACATAGATCGGTCAAAATAACTTTCCCCATATGTTCTCGAAGGGTGTCTTCAAATCGTTCAGGAATATTGAAACAATTCGAAGAATCTTCGTAACGCAATCGTTTCTTTTTTTCTTTACTTTACATTCTTCCACTCTGCAGATACCTTATTAATTTATCTTCGTAATAATTTCAGCTTCTGCCACCCGTATCCACGAGATGACGGGTTCGTCATGAACGGTCATAACCGTGCTGTTGGAAATGGCTCATGCGGCTCGTCGATAGTTTCGGCGTGTCGCGCTCCTGTTCGCTATGCTCCGTTTAGTTGCTGTGCTCGGAGTATGAAACTCGAAGCGTCGGAGTAGGAGTAAAGGAGCGCGGACTTAACGCACCCAGTAGCGACAACCAACAACGTTCTCATCGGAAGTTGTGGTAAGACACAAGGAAAATTTATGATTTCATCGACATTTGCCCACCGAATGTATGTATTTTACACATTGATTTTTTTAGCGATGGTCAGTATTTCCCCGATTGTTTTTGTGTAAATGCTTTATGAGACAATAATAAACATTTACTATTTCTATAATATATTCATCGTTTGGCTGCTTTAATCTACCAATTTTGCTACTCTATATTGATCGCCTAAGAAATCGTATGGGCAACATACCACGATCGGAGATGAGAATGCGTTTTCTCCCGTCGTCACGTGATCGTGAATGTCAATGACTTAAAAAAATGCGAAGAATTCTCTCACTGTATGATACAAGTAAATTGCAATCTCGACTGCTGAGTAAAAGCGAAAAAAGCGCAGTGATAATTTTGTTAGTTGTATCAATAGATCATGTGATAATGGCGACGTTCGTACGGTATATTTATTATGCAAATTTAACCAGATTAGGTGTAATTCAGGTATCAGGACAGCGTGCTGTAGAGAGCATACATTTTTTTAAACAAACAAATGCATACCTGTGCAATGCTTGGTATCTCTAAGTAATAAAGTGATTATTATCAGGCCTACACAAACAACCGTCAACGGCGGATGAAATTAAAAGCTGAGTGACAGAAAAAAAAAAAAAAAACATTCGAGGAATACCTGACAGAGTTGCTTCTTGCAAACTTAATACTGCTTGGGTTGACTGTACGAAAGGAGGAAGTGAAGGCCTCTTCTGGAACAGAAGCGCATCTCCAACCGGTTTCAGGACTGCACTGAGATTGTCGTATTTCCGTATGCCATCTTTTTTAGCTTTTTTACAGGAAATGAATAGCGACTACATTCACGATAGACACTTCTTTGTTCTTTTAGGTCACTCCAGTTTCTTTTACACGAACGCAAAAATGGTGGATGACGCCTCAGTTCGCGGAGCACCGCGACTTCAAAACGGGACGACACGCCACGTGGTTACTTCATGTGACCTCACGCCACGTGGGCCATTTTTAAATACGGGGTGTTTCAGAGAACGCAGGCCAATTCGTTCCTGCGAAAACTATTCATCGCAATTCAAAAAGACTTGTGGCGTTTTCGGTCCTGGGCCAGGGGCCGATTTAGGAAAATTATTAAAGCCCGGGATAATTAAGCTGTTAATTATGTTTACGTAATTAACTTTTTTAATATTGTGTTTAAGGGCATGGTTTAAATTAGACAATTGCTCAGCATCATCGAAAAACACTAAATCAACAAATTGCAGAATGGTATAAATCACGCGAAGCATTTTACGGCTTTCTGAATAACCGCACAAATACGACGGGTTTTTAAGTTACGGTTTGCTATCGGAGCGCATCTCGGCCCCGGCGGCACCGCGCCCCGTGGAGAGATAGTGCAACCAACTTCTGCTGCGCTGTCATTGCGCGACGCAGCAGAGGCTGGTTGCTCTATCTCTCCACGGGGCGCGGTGCTGCCGGGGCCGAGAGGCGCTCCGATAGCAAACCGAAACTTAAAAACCCGTCGTATTTGTGCGGTTTTTCAGAAAGTCGTAAAATGCTTCACGTGCCTTCTATCGTTCTGAAATTTGTTGATTTAGTGTTTTCTCATGATGCTGAGCAATTTTCTAATCTAAACCATGCCCTTAAACACAATATTAAAAAAGCTAATTACGCAAAAATAATTAACAACTTAATTATCCCGGACTTAATAATTTTTCTAAATGGGCCCCTGGCCCATGACCAAAACGCCACAAGCCTTTTTTCGTTGCGATGAGTAGTTTTCGCAGGAGCGATTTGGCCTGCGTTCTCTGGAACACCCTGTATATATATATATATATATATATATATATATATATATATATATATACTGTAAACGACAAAATTTTCGCGAGGACCTAATTTTCGCGAATTTCGCGAATCACCTACAATTCGCGAAAAATACGTCCCGCGAACAATTCGGGCAATATGTGAACGCTACGGAAGCTACACTCGATTCGCGAAAATTAGAACCCGCGAATAATTTCAAATGTTCCGCTTTCGCCCGATTCGCGAAAATTTGAGCCCGCGAAAATTAAGTCGTTTACAGTATATGAAATGACTGAGGAGATTACATGCGTTATACATTTTATGGTGATTGTGTCATTTATAGAGCAGTGAAACATTTAAGACGATTATTTCTGACTTCAATCAGACCTTAAATGTGGAGGCATGGTGTGTTCAATACAAAATGAGTGTTAATATCAATAAACACAATTATGTTCGATTAAAAAAGAAAACATATGGGGCTTTATTTTATCAGCGATCGGTTTTGAACCAAGTATGTGTGGGAACCAAAACAAATAAAGCAAACCGGGTTCTAAACTTCATCAAGTATAATTTTAATATGACTAAAACAAATATCAAGAGACTCTTAAACATAGCGAAATGTCCGACATACCTTGGGGTATCCATGTCCAGGGTGGAACCCGTATTTCAAAACTTATCAGAAAAATAAGAATATGTCCAAAACAGAGGGGCTCGTTTTGTTGCGAATTGTTTTGAAGTTCAACCCAAGCATGACGGACTTAAAGGAACACCGGAATTGTACATTTCTAAAGTTGCGGAGAAAGTGCCTATGGAATAAAGAAATTGATAAATACATATTTTTAAGAAAATAGAACGTATTACAAAATCTTATTATTTACGTATTTTGGACTAGACTTTTCAGGGTTGGATTATCTGCTAAAATATTATATGCAAACAGAGTCGTTTCAAAAATTCCTTCTTTCACAAAGTGTGAAATTATCTTCAAGAACACGTGCTAACTAAGACTTGCGATGGAATGTTTTCCATTTCGTTGTTATGTGCTGTGTTTGGTCCAATACATATTTTGTGTGATATTTCATTCATTAATTCATTTGCTTTATTTCAGTGCCACACAAACAGCTATACGCCTTCTTAGTGGTGCACTACGTCTAAATAAAAAGAATTCGCATCTCAAGAACAGATGTTGACATGTCAGAACTAAAGGAAGACATCGATGCACTTTCTAAATGTTCCTTCATATACAAAAATATCAATACCATGTTCACCTAGGTTGGATTCAAATTTGTTAAAACCAGTTGCAGACGGGTAATAGGGTCAGCGTTGTGTAAAATGGAAGGATAAATCAATGAGCGTATGCGAATAGACTGTTGAGGAACACGCAAATATAGACTGTTGAGGAACACGCAAATATACACTGTTCCGTAACGCTGTGCAGTCAACAACACCATTAACAACTTAATGCAAGAACATGAAATCACGCGTCATTCGCCTATTATACAAGGAGCGTAAGCCAATTTGTTTACATATTCTCTCATAGTCATAAAATACCTTGGACTGCAAGTAACGATCATAAAAGACACGTATAAATTTTCTTTGCACTCGCTCAATACTAGATGAGTTAGATTCTCCAATGCTGTTCCATACAACTGAAGAAAACTCGAGGCGGCTTAGCACAAGAGAGCGAAATAACATTAAAAAACACTGTGGATTTCTAAAATTTCTCGATATACGCGTTATGATACCAAAAACATTTAGAGACGAGTTTACAATATTCATAACCTGATGATTAAACGAAATTTCAGTGTCTAAATATACACCCAAATCCTTAATCAGAGACACACGGCTGATAACAGTTGAGTCTGAAGCATAGCAAAATTGCAAAACTTCACGTTTCCTGCTGAGAGAAATAATTTTTGTTTTCGATTCGTTTAATACAAGGCCATTGGTCAAGCACCACAAAGAAATAGAGCATACGTCACGCTGAAGTAAAACACAGTCCTCCACAGTATTTGTCCGTCGATACAATTTTATGTCGTCTGCAAATAACAACATTTTTGAGTATTTCACACAAGAAGTGAGGTCATTTACGAACATTAAAAAGAGAAGAGGCCCAAGATTGCTTCCCTGTGGGACGCCCGACGTAGCCAAGAAAGGATTCGATAAGCAACTGGACACACGTAGCAAGTTCTCGCGTTTAGACAAGTAACTCTCAAAAAGCTTGCAATACTTGGGGCATAAACCATACATATCTAACTTGGCCAATAAATGCCGGTGATGGACTTTGTCAAATGCCTTCGTCATGTCAAAGTAGATCACATCAGCTTGCTCCCGGTTATGAACAATGGGCACAACATCATGCAAAAAAGAACACAAATTCGTCTCCACCGAACGACCTTTCAAAAATCCGTGCTGTTCGGGTACAATTTTCTGACGAAAATACGCATATAGACAATTGCGTAGTATTATTTCGAAAACTTTTGACAATGTGCAGAACAGTGACACAGGACGATAATTGTTCACTTTACTTCGGTCACCCGACTTAAACACTGGAATAACAAGAGAACTCTTCCACATTGTCGGGAATACACCCGATTCCAGAGATAAGTTAAAAATGTGATGTAAAACGGGACAAATCGTTTCCGCACAGCCTTTAACTATAAAACTCGGTATCCCATCTATACCCACAGATAACTTCGGCTTTAGCCTTCGAACAGCATCCATGACTTCGTACTCAGTTATTGGGTTGCAAGACGAAAAGTCGCCGCCTCTGATGTCCGGACTTGTCAAAGGTATGTCAGCGGCATAAAAATAAGCACTAAAATGCTTCCCAAACACGTTTGCTACCAAAGTTGGTTCCGAACAATAACCATTGTCATCTCGCAGTGCAATTGAGGAAAGAGTACTGCTTTTATTTATCTTTTTTACGAACTTCCAAAGGTCGTTCGGTTGCTTAAGAAGTGCTTGCTCATCAGCATTTTCCTGCTTTTGTTTATCGTTCTTATAGAGCTGCTTCGCCAACGCTCGAGATTGGCTAAACATTTCATACCATTTTTGCAGTCTGTTTTTTTTTTTTTTTGAAAAGACGATGATAATGCAGCTTTCTCCTTAGGCATTGCCTGAGTGACTTCGAAAACCACGGAGGATACTTAGTTTTTCTAGAAATTTTATTGGGTATATACGTGTCTAAAGCTTGCTTTAGTGTTTCCGTTAGTTTGTTGGTACATGACTCAACACACGTATCTCCTAGAACAAAGCTCCAATCAAACTCTTTAAGATAACGGTACAGACTGTAATAATCGCCTTGTGGGTAACAAAACCACGACTGCTCATAAAAATCTGCCCTTTTAACTTGGAGAAGAAACGATACTACAAACGGCTTGTGGTAGTCGTCCACGCGCGAGAGTGGTTCATCTGCGGTGCAAATGTCGATTGCTGACGTAGCCAGGGCTAAGTCTAGTACATTTCCAGAGCAGTTTGGCAGACTATTGTATTGCTGAAAGCCATTAAAATGTACAAAGTCTAGCAGACAGTTTATTTTTACTTTTGTGTTCGTGTTGTTCGCTGACGCAATACCAGTCTCCCAGTCGAACCCCGGTAGGTTAAAATCACCATAGATATGTACATTGTAGTTAGAAAAATCTACCTTACTTCCAAGAGAATTAATATGTTCGCAAAAAACACTTTGATCAGATAGGGGTGGAAAGTAGTAATTACCAATCAAGTAATTCAATCCATCACTTGTCATAATTTCAAGCCAAACACACTCTGAATACGCTTCCAAATCGCCCCTTCTGCGAACATTTAAACTTCTATATACTGCAGTTAAGACACCGCCACCATATCTTTGGCCAGTAAAATTATAGTCACGGTCGCGCCTAAACACATTGTACAGTCGCCGCGGGAGTTAAAAGCTCCACGCGAGCGCGCGTTTTTTTCCGAGGGGCGCTTGACTGGTGGCTTGCGATAGAACCAGAGATGGCGTCAGGGCGAGTTCATGCGGAGTGGACGGGGAAGCCGTCTAAATTCAAGGGAACCGTAGTTATCATCCGCACGCCCGCACGCCTGAGTGTATACTTCGTTTCAGCTTCGGTCCGAGCGCGGCCGATGTTATGAGCCGAAGGGCCAATCAAACAGCGAAGAGGCACAACGTCATGGCGTGCTCTCTGCGGTTCATAGGACCAGCGGGTATTGGCCGTCTCTCTGTGCGTGCTCCTCCGCCGGCTAGTCCTATCAAGCGCAGAGAGCACGCCATGACGTTGCTTTTTTTGCGCTGTTTGATTGGCCCTTTGGCTCATAACATCGGCCGCGCTCGGACCGAAGGTGAAACGAAGTATAGTTCGAATGAAAAGGGGAGATGATTCTGCAGAAGTCAAGATCGCCGAGCACGAATGAGATGGCTGTTGGGAAAGAGAGAAGGAAACACGTCGTATTTTCTAACTTCTGCAGAATCATCTCCCATTTTCATTCGAACTACGCTCTCCCGCAGGCAGATGATAGCAACGGTTCCCTTGAATTGAGCGGCTTCCGCCGTCCACTCCACATGGACTCGCCCTAACGTCATCTCTAGTTTTATCGCAAGTCACCAGTCGAGCGCCCCTCGGAAATAAACGCGCGCTCGCGTGGAGCTATTAACTCCCGCGGCGACTGTACTTGGGAGGAAAATACTGACTACTCGATATGCCATCAGCAAGCCACGTTTCCGTTAGACAGATTATTCTGTACGGGCACATAATTACTTCGGACATAAATTGCAACTGCTTTCGTTCTTAGCCCCCGAACATTTTGGTAATACAGTGTACACTCTTCACTCATGGCTTTCCGTCTTTTTCCCCAGTGTACCGAAAAATTGCCTAAAAAGGCATCCAACAGGCCAGATTGCTGCCACGTTGATTTTATCAAAATCGTCCCAATCAACAGAGATGTGGAACGAAGCGTAGCCATCGAACTTTGATGGTAGCTTCGTGCATACAAAAGGTTTTTTGTCAATTACAGTTGTTAGTAATTCCGTTAGGTCATCTGACGTCGTTGCGGGGTGTAGTCTAGTTACAAAAAGTGCCTTAGTCCTCGGTGGTCGAGGCACAGACGAGATCTTACTTTCAGTGTTGGCTCCCGTGGCGGGCTTGGCCCTCCTTTTCTTGACGAGAGTGTAGCCATCCTTGTCGGTAGACTGACGATTTCCTCTGCTTCCCGCATCTGCAGCACCTCGACGGACGTTGTGGAAAGGAACAGGTTGACATGCTCGATTTCCGACGTCACCAGTCACACCAGTCGCAGTCGCAGGATCGTCTCGACGTTGTCCCGATGACATGACGACGGAAGTAACTGCCTCCGCGTATGACGATACCGCCGATGGCGAGCCGAGGGATTGCGCATCTTTGGTGGCATCAGCGACAGTCTGGTTTACAACTGCTTCACGAAGTTGGGCGACTTCCGTCGTAAGCGCGCTATTATTCGCTCGAAGAAGCCCTTACTTCAGCGGTCAGAACATTCAATCTGGATGTCAGCTCCGTTAGCAGGGCCAGGATTTCTGTAGAAACTCCCACTTGTGCGGTGCCATCGCAGTCACCGGTGTCGATGTTCAACTTGGTTCCGGCAGATATGGGCGTCGCACCGGCGCCATCATCGTTGTCGATAAGAACTGTTGAAGAAGGATTTCGGCGCTTCGTACAATCCCTGCATTTGAAGCAGCTTTTCCCAGACTTCATGAGGACGTCATATTCTTCAGCCTGAATATCAGGGCACTTGCAATGAAAACGACGGTCGCAGGGGCCACTACAGACGATGAATTGTTGCCGCCCAAAAAACTGGGCGGAGCACTTTCCACACACGTCTTTACTGCCCGTCATTCCGACGAGGAATTCCTCGTCGGAAAGGACTTCAGTTCTGGTTTTTTTTCAGTGATATTAGAGACCACCTTTCTATATTCGTTTTAACTTCCTTGTCAAAAAAAAAAGAGAACAAACAAAATACCTTTTCTTACCGCAAAATAAATGAACAAACTCTCTCCCACTTTTCTGCCTTACATAACATATTTTTTGTGCGTTGTTTCTTTACATTTTATACAAGCTTTCTTTTGTTTACACATGGTGTGACAAAACAACCAATCCATTGATACCGTGAAACCCCTTAATATTGCATTCGGGTGAGGTAGGTACTTTGTAAAGGAATAGATATATAAATAAATTATCCGCTAAAATTAGTCGAGAAGTTGTCCGTCACGTGCTCTGACGTCATGGAACATCAGTCCAGGTGATCATCACGTCACGGTGTCCACTCCAGGCAAAACGTGATGGGACGTAACTTGACATCAGTTGACATAACACAATTCACTAAACAAGACGTGCGTCAATTCTTAGAGCGACCATTTAATGATCTTCTAAACAAATTTAAATTATCGTTCCTTAAATACTGTTCCATGTAGCACGCCAGAGAAAGGCCTAACTTTCCACAAGCTTGGTAATCCGAATGGCTTTACTTGGGCCTAAAAAGGGTTTTTTCATCATTAGTGCCAAAGTACTTTTTTAAGTTATAATATGTGCCAATTTACAATGTGTGTTAAATTTCGCGTTCTGTTTCAACACGTTTTTAAACTGTATCGATGTAATTTAATGTGATGATTTCGGTCACGCACATGTCACCTAGCTGTGTCTGGAGATCTGTGTTGGTCCTTCGTGTCCCTGGTTCTCCTTCTCCAGGGATATTGAGCGTCATTTATATTGTAGACTGTTTTTGTGCTTCACTGCATACGGTGAGAGGTAAGCTTTCTTCGAATGTGGTGAGCTTTTATTTTTGTATCCTGGAGCAGTGCAGCAACGCTTAAGTAGTGTGAAACTAGATACAGTGCTATGAAAGTGCACTCCGCGCTAGCAGTTACCCCTTTACATACGACTACAACAAAACTTCATGATGAAAGCCGGTAAGTGACAAAATGCCGTTTTTTTTTTTCAAAATTCTCCCCCGATTTGTCTTTGATATCTCCGGTTACCATGGTTGTAATCATTGTGGGCGCGGTCTTACATGGCCATATGGTTGGTTCATGTCTTGGCTTGCATTTAGAAAGTTATTTCCAAAATATCGCTTTTTAATGTTCCGCCAGTAATAGAGTCAACGTAAATGTTTACAAACAACGCTGTCCACAGGAAGGTAGATGAAGGAGTATATAGTATATACACGGGTACAGAGAAAAAAAACAACAGAACATGCTATAGCGAATCTAATGTGTGCTATCTGGTAAACTACAGATTGTCTGGACGGTTCTTATTATCCACGTAGAGAGGTACACTATCCTGTCTATTATTCTTCTTCAAACTTTTATGTGCCGTGGCGTATACTACAGGGAACACACCGGTTCTTATTTGAAAGTACATGCTAGGGTTGATTTGCATGCGCGTTAGCATTTGCAGGCAAGCATACCTTCCTTTCTTGTTTCGCGCTTTGTTTTGCTTGCAAAAGGACGCAGCGCGTGAATAACGAATAAACAAAAGGAAGCAAGCAGGGTCAGCGCTTTCATCTGATCAGTAGAAAATCTGTTTTCTCGTTCCAGCCTCTTCTAAATCTTTCTTGCTTGAGGATTTACCCCTATGTCGTCCGTGTCCACTGCAGAAAACAAAACGCTTAACGAATATTTGAACTCAACGTACAGTGCTCGAGGAAACAAAATGTACCAGCGGAGCGTGTGACATTGCGTAGCTGTGGCGCCATCTGCCAGCAGACGCAGTTTACCTGGTGTCGCGAGTTGCACATGCGTGCAGCTGGACCAAGCTCTCAGCGGCTGTTCGGGATCGGTGCACAACCCTTGATAGCTGAACAACGCTGTCCATGACCTGCAATATGACAGCGTTTTCTTTTCCAGTAGCGTAAACAGATTTATCTGTTTTAAATGTTGAAGTTGTGAAGAAGTGACCACCACTCGCAGTTATCTCACTGGTCATACTAAATAATATTGTATTCACTTTGCACGTGTGTCCTTATCGTACACTGAATAAACACACTTTCTTCCTTTTTTATATATATTTAGTGCAATATAACTTCACATCTATAAGAACACATAAAAACTGTGAGTGTCGTGTGATGATTAAAAAAGCGGTTAAGCTTGAAATTCATGCTTTGTAGTAATCACCTATCGGCGGTTGCTTCCCGAGCTCGAACAGTCGCTGGCTGATTGGCTCAATACGCCCATGCGCGACTCGCGACACCAGATTACGCGACTTCTCCCGGAAGATGTCGCAGCAGTAACGCCAGGCCACGCGCTCCGCTGGTCCATTTGGTTTCGTTGAGCACTGTACTTGGAAATGATCAAGTTATAGATAAAGGAAACATAAAAAAACATTTTCTCAAGTTTTTTTTTAGCAAGGTTTTATTTGAATTATCAAGAGAAAACTTGAATAATCTGAAACACGATTCATATTGTCTTGATGTTTTTTTCTTCACCATGCTTCATCCATCTTTTTGTCCGTGATCTCGAGTTTCCAAGATGTTGATTCTAACTACCTTGGTGCAGACTTGGGGTGTAGTTTTTTACAAGTAAGGGATTACTTACAAGTGATAACTTTTTCTAAAACACTGCATTTTCCACTTCATTTTTACAGCAGTAATTTTTAAAGTAACTTAGATATTTATTGAAAAAAGGTATTTTATTCTTACTTTTTATTTTTAAAACAAATATAAATATATTACGCTATTACGTTCAGTTACTTGAACAGCATAAAAAGTAAGTAAACATTCAAATATATTCGTTATATAAAGATATTGCAGACTGCAATAGAACAGTTGTTACATACATACATACATACAGTTGTAACATCTCAAAAAGAGTAATGGCGCCCTTTCTGATATTGATTTTGTTCCCGTGACTCTAATCCTAGTTGTGCATTATGAAGAACGAGGCTGAAGCAACGAGAGAAGTGGTCGTATTTGATAATTTGCGTCATGGTAGTTTGTGTCGATTCCTGTAATAATATATTGGCTTAATTTATACTTTGCGTGTCTGTTCGGGATTTCGCATACATACAAAGTGCAAAGAGTAGAACAATACATTATATACACGAATCTCGAACGCGCTCCGCTTTAGACAACCTATATATAGTTGTGTGGGTCGTAAGGGTGAAATAAAACTTTCGCTACGAATTTTTGAGCTCTCGCTTGTTTGTGAAACCTTCCACTGCACTTTATTCCGTGGGTCATTGTTAATACTCGGATAAATTCATTGATATCATTGAAACTGTAGGATCGTCCTTCAGGTATCCCGTCTCCAGGTTGGGTGGTCTTTCATCTATCAGTCGTCTGTCTTATGAGTCTCAAACGTTTATTTGGGCAGCCGAAGTAAGACGAAAGACAGCGAGCGTGTGCTGAAGGCCGTCCACCGGACAAAGACCTGCTCTTGTTCTGATCCCGCTAGTGACCATAGAGAAGGTCTGTGCAGTTGGGGGATGTCATGGGCACCAGCGTATAGGCACTGAAAACGCTCTGATGTGACCATGCGCCAGTGCAACGGAAGCCACGCATAAAACTGTGCATCTCTTGTGCACTAATTCTGAAATACTGCAGTAGCAGCTAGCTTCGCCTTCACTGCGAGCTTTCTACTATTGATTTCCGAGACTCGTGATTACACAATCCAAGCACAACAGAAGGCAACAAGCGCGGGTTAGAGGAAGAGCTTCTACTGCTTTTTTGTCCTGCCTCCGACTAAGAAGACGAGCAGTACTGCCTATGTACCATCCTTAGTTTGCATGACTACGATAATAAAGTTGTGATTTGGGATATTTTAAGAAGTATTGCATTACAATTTGTAGAAACATCTAAGTTTCGTCATTTAACGCTTTCAAATGTATTTCAACAAGTTAACGTGCAAGTCACTTGTAACTTGTCGGGTGTATACATTCCAGTTTTAAAAGAAAAACACCGATAAACGTTCGTCGGAGTGAAAATACAAAAGTGAATGGAATTTTAGAACAACGATAAATATATGTTGGTATCCAAAATACAAAATAAATTGAAAAAAAAATTACAAATTTTTTGAAAAGCCTACTCTTGTAGGATGCTTGGCTCATTACTACTTTTTCGGCGGTAATCAATATTTTTAGAGTTAGTCCAAAACATAGAGTCGAAATACATTGATGTCATAAATATGAAAATAAGAACCGAAAAACGTGTGTTAACGTTCAGTACAAATAAACCCCAAAAAATCAATGGACTACTTGTAACAAAACGATTAAAGCAATTGAGTTTATTTACAGAAGCAATGACCAACAGTAATATCAAAATATTTGCGGCTGAGTGACTTGTAATTCTAGTTCAATGCCGTTTTCAGACTAATTGGCGCAAGTCAGCCTAGTTGATATAAACAACCGAGGGTTAAGTAAAGAACTATGCATTTCGTAACATGATTGATATTGATTGAAATGACGGCGCTGAAAAAGGAAAACAGAACTCATCTGGACAAGAGCCACAAGGCAAAAAGTGTTTGAAACTGCACAAAGATTTCTGTTATTTCCCGCGGTTATTTAATATTTTTACCGTACACGAATCACGGCTTGATTTCCGATAAGTGTTTCGCTGTCTATTCAGGTATGTCCAAGCTCCCTCGAGTGCACAGAAAACGAAGGGTTGACATTACTAGATAATTCGTCACTCCCTTCCACCTACCAATTAATATTCTTCGCACGTACTACAGGTAATCCTTCCCTACACCGTTTTAGTATAAATACGAGAAAAAGGAGACACAGATACACAGTTGGAGCTTCTTCAGCACAACCTAGAACTTCAAACATGGTGCGTATAAAACTGCTGCCTTTTAGATAAAAATAATGAGACACGTCGTTTGATGTAAAGCAACTTAGGTTTAAAAATTAATATTGTAAGTATTTATTGCACTTAAACTAAACAAAAAAACTTGTCACTTGATCGACGAAAATAGCAGAGCTGTACCAGCTATATTTCAATATTTTAATTTTTTTATTCCCTGTGTATAACCTGTAAACTAACCAAACCTAACACTTAATGTAAGGACAGTGCTTTATTATGCTATCTTTAAAAAGCATGGCCTTAAACAGCGACCTATCCGTTGCATTTTGTCTGTATATCGTAGCATCCTGTACGCCAAAAACATAAATGAATATAGTTTCTTCGGCAAGGGCTGCTATAAATAAACACTCATATGGCAAAGGAACTAGTCCGAAGAGCGAGCGCTCTCGAATGCACATATTGCTGCGGTCTACACAGGTGCTTCATGATTTGTAATCTGGCGCAGATCCGTGCTTGTCTTGTTCTGGCCCTGGCCACCAGCGCCTTCGCTGGCTACGTCCATGGAGGCTATGGTCTCGGCCTTGGTTATGGCCTTGGCTACGGACACACCCTCGGCTACGGACACACCCTTGGCTACGGCCACGGCATTGGCTACGGTCTTGGACTCGGCTATGGCCATGGCCTTGGCCTTACTCATGGCCTTGGCCTTACCCACGGCGTCGGCTACGGCCATGGCCTGGCCTACGGCCATGGTCTCGGCTACGGTGGTCTGGCTGTTGCTGCTCCTGCTGTCGCTCGCACTGTGTCCTATGCCGTTCCAGCCGTCAGCAAGGTTGCCGCCATCCACGCTGCTCCAGCGCTTGCGACTTACGCAGCTGCCCCAGCCGTGACCAGGGTTGCCACCTACGCTGCTGCTCCAGTCGTCTCTCGCACTTTTGCCACCTCCCACGTCGCTGCTCCAGTTGTCGCCGCCTACCACGCTGCTCCAGCTGTGACGACCGTTGCTCACGCTCCAGCTGTTGCTACCGTTGCTCACGCTCCAGCTTTCGGCTACGGCTATGGAGTTGGACACCTTGGCTACGGTCTCGGCCACTATGGTTATGGACACGGCCTTGCCAGCTACGGCCTCAACTACGGTTATGGCCTTGGCACTTTCGGCGACTACACCACCCTTCTCCGCAAGAAGAAGTGTAAGTATACGATTTATTTTTTATTAGAACAATTACTAACGTAGGATTTGTTTTCTTAGAAACGAAATATATATTTGAAAATGTGTGTAATGTTAATATCAACTACGTAAATGAGAGCCTTCATTCGAGAGCTCTTCTAACATGTGCGTCTTCTTGCATCTTTGCAGAAACTGTGGCCATAGCAGCACCTTCAACTCATCAAGAAGCCCGATGGGGATAACCCGTAGCTAGGTTAAGTTAAAAAGAACAAATAAATTTAAATTAATCTTTGTCACGCTTCTTCTTTTTCCTTTGAAATAGATAGAAACAGGTCTTCCCCTAATACATGAATAAACGTTCGAATGGCTCAGAAAAATTCGGATGTACGTGGAATTTAGGTATGCATAAATCAGACACTCCCTACGTGGTCCACCAGACAAGACATTTGCTTCTGTCGAAGCTAGCAACACAAGCAAATCTGCATCACATCATATAGGCCTAACCTGGGTTGCGACCTATGTGCGTGTGTTTGCACTTGTAATTGCTGCTACGGGTAGTCGATGCAGTGTACCCTCTAGAGGTGGCTACATGGCAATTGCTACTACAAGACACTACTTCAGTTCATCCCAACCATAGGCCTCATGGCTTACACCTAACTTTTTTGATGCAGTAAACACGATTAAATAAATATTCGAATTTTATATGCAGTTATATTAATGTGGCGTTTTAGAAAACAACTCAGTGCTCTTTTGGTACAGCTATATGCTGCATTACACACTAAAGTTTGAACTTTGTTGATAAAACGAGTAGGTGAGCATCGTACTCGCAATATCTGTAGCTCTTGAAGTATGAGTCACTGAACCGTTCCATCCAATAAGGGCGGAACCTTTGTTGACTAATTTGTCCTGAGGCTATGCAGAAATACTTCCTGTCTATGTAGTTTGCAAGAGCCAAATAAAACGGTAGTCCGTCAGCTAGTCTTGAATGTAGCTGTGTTGGCATATGTAGTGAAACGCCGTTCCTTATTGTGCAACAGAAGTGATGATTTGGGTGTTTTTAGACTGTGGGCCTTGATAATTAGGAAATTCGTGGCTTCATTTCCAGATATGTCGTCCGTCGGAAAGCGTCGAGAGAATATACTCATACTAAAATGAACATCTCTTCGGTTCCGGTTATAGTTGCCGTTACTTTTATAAATAAGGTTTAGCTAAGCATTTTTTTTTATTTCGCTTTCCGGTTAAGCGTTGCATAAAATTCGTTTTTGGTTTAAAACATTTTTTTAAACTGAATGCCTTTTTATGAAAACTAAAATGGAACTCTTCATCAGTTTCATCTTCTTGCAAATATCGTCATGACGTCCTTATTAAGGCGTGCCTTTCGGCATTTGTTTCACGAGGTATTTTACGCTGCGACATATAGAGATGAATGAGACCATTATTTGGAGGTAATTTTCTAAATTGAGGGCGAATCCTTTGTACCTTTGGGGACCAATTTTGATACTTTGAAGGATAACATAATAAGTTAAGAGGAAGTCACCTTTGTCCTTTTGGGGACCAACATTGGCACTTTCAAGGATGAAGTAAAACGTTATAAAGAGCAACTTGCATTAATTGGAGAATATATTTTGACACTCTGAAGCCTGAATTAAAAAATTATCAGGTAGTAACTTTCGCCCTTTTCAGGATAATTTTTGACACTTTAAAGGGTGAATTAGAAAAGGGAGTAATTTTCGTCCCTTTGGGTAAATATGTCTTGTCCTTTCGGCATGCAGTTTGCTCTTTTCAGCTGAAAAAGTATAAGCTGTCGCATGCATACCTGCCTCAAGCCGACACATGGTGCGATTTTTAGAAGAGCATAGTCTCTGCCGAGGAGTCGCTATGGTGTGTCTTTTTGGAGGGAGGCCTATTCCAAATGACGCTTGGGGGGAAAATAAACCTGAAAAAATTAGATCCTTTGCATGAAACAATTGCTTGTTTTCGTTTACAAGAAATTTCCAACATCAATCTGTAGCCAAAATGCCGGAACTTACAGCCTGCAAATAAATATTATTTTGAAATTTCGTATCACATGATTTGCTAATATCAAAGATAGAAATAGTGTCGCCACTATCGGTATAGCCTTTTAGGGCTAAAACAGCGCAAACGACGAGGGACGAGAGGTAGAAGGACACATACACACAGCTGACTCTCGACTGAATTTATATTCATATGCGACCGCACAATGTATATTTGTTTGGTCAACACCATAAGAAGATAAAACAGTCATGCATCACGCCGCAAAACCACCGTATCGCATGCGCGCATTTTACACTAGTGACGAGCAAGATATTCTATTTCACTGCCAGATACGGCAACAGACGGGCAGCTGACGCACTCGACGCCTAATCTAGATATCTCCAACTCCTCTGTTATTTCACGGATTAGTTGGTCGTAATGGCGTTTCACGATTTTACATGGCAGGAAATCTGGATGACAGTCACAACCACGGCAATGAATGCCAAGATGGCCAGATACCGCAGAGGCCATATTATAGGCGTGTTCCCTTCATCTTTCACTGATGCAGCGGCCAGTCTGGACTATACAACGCCGCCCGCAGGAAAAAGGGATAGAAAACACAGCCCCTACGGCGCATGTAACAAAACAACTTTGATGCTACAGTTACACAGCCCTTTGGCCTCCCTAGAAGAAAGGTTTATGACTCTGCATAGCCTTGACAATTTTTCTGAAGCCAAAAAGAGCACATCCACTTCACTTTTGCCTGCTATTCTTTTTAGGTTGTGTGACAAACCGGGTAAATACGGAATAACGACGAACTTTCGTTTTTCCCGTTCATCTTTTTTGCGGGCATTGTTCCCCACTCTTAATATTTTGAGGATTGTCTCAGCAACCGCTACCAACAAGTGGAAGGAAACCCAGCTGCTTGAGGCGTTCGGTTTGTTTTTCGAAGTTTGACCGAATGTAATGAAGGCAGGACTTTCGCTAGCCATCGTTATAGCAAGCCTTCGCTATTGCTCTTGACGTTTTGGGTAGGCAAGTCTCAGAATCGGTAGAGCACTAGTGAAAAAAGTTGTGTCTTTTTTAGGGGAAATACCTCGTCCTTGCTGGCTCTGGACAAGGAAGGAGGACTCTGCGTTCTTCTAATAGAACTCTATTAAAATAAGGCTGTTAAAGCCATAATGTTTTTTTTGTTTCTAGGCAGTAAGTTATACCGTCCCATCAAAGAAAAAGTCCGAGCCAAAAAAGCTCTGTAAAAAGCAAACCTTCCAACAGCTAGGTAAAAAGATTGAGCCGGGGCGAGGACTTAAATGAGTAATTACAAATTAGAAAAACCGTGAGCGGGAAAGACATACACACCGCTGACTATCAACTTGCTTCCTTTAATACTTCGTCTTCCTTTTTCATTTTCACTAGAGCTAGTGGTAAAAGCCATTCCCCATGTCCGCGCGCTGCACCCATTAGGGTGTTATGCGGCTCGTGCCGCGTCCCCAGTATTGCCATTCTTTCGCGTCAGAGCTTCGATTACTTCCCGTGCATATGCGTTCCGGTGCCGCCCCATAATGGTGATGTTGTTAAAATTAGGAGTGCACTTGCAGGACCTGCAATGTGCAGAAAGATGTCCGGCCGATGTTCCTTTAACAGAAGCCGCGTGCTCCCTAGCTTGATCGTTCACACACCGCCCCGTTTGTCCTATGTAGCACCTGCTACAGGAAAGTGGTATGTTGTACACTACGCCCCTTTGGCACGGAGTGTACTGCCTCCTGTGAGCAGTTGTGCATTGCTTCTTTTCGTCATTTGTTTTTAGATTAGTTCTGCGGCACATGGAGTATGCCTTGTTCGGTGCCGAGCACACAACCCTAATATCATGCCTCCCGGCAATCTTTTTTTAGGTTGTGTGTGAGTCCATGTATGTAGGGTATGACCGCAACGTTTCTTGCATTTGTGGCTTGCGATGAAGCCTCATTCCCTGCATGTTGGCGTTTCAACTTCTGGCAAATGGTTTCAGAGATGGCCACCAGGAGAGACTCTGGATAGCCAGACTCACGTAGACGCTTAATCTGATTTTCAAAACTTGGTTCAATTTGATGGTGACATGATTTCGTTAAGGTGGAAATAAGAGCCGTAGTGGCAACACTCCTTTTTATGATTTTCGAATGCCCCGAGTTGTATGGGAGAAACCCGTGGCACGAGCGCGGCTCAAATCTCCAGCACGCATGGCCTTCTTTGAATTGAAGCACCAGGTCAAGAAACCTGATGCATTTTCAACGGGTAATTCATACGTGAAATCCAATTCGGGGCAACATTCTTGGAAGCACTGTATGACCTTTGTTTTGCACCCATCCTCTTCTTCATTCACTTCAGTGTTGCACAGACTAAAAAAATCATCCTCATATCGGAAGATGGCCTTGATCCTGCTATCCTTTAGTTTGCTTTCGATGTTCCTTCCACACGCTGCCAAATATACATCGCAGAGGTGAGGAGCTACCCGGGATCCAATACATACTCCACTTCTCTGTAAATATGCCTGGCCTTCACTTGACACTACTGTAGCGGTCAGGTAACACCCTAACAGTTCCAGAAAGGAATCAACGTTCACTCCGGCCGCATTTTGAAATTGTGACACTCCTTGCTTCTCAATGCTGTCCCGTAGAATTGACATGATGCTCGCGTGTGGAATTGAATAATACATGTCTTTTACGTCAAAAGAAAAGCCAGAGGCAACATCTTTGCCATTTTCCTGTAGAAAGAAAATGAGTTGTTGTGAGTTCTGAATTTTGTAGGGGTCCTTGAACTGGAGTTGGGATAAATGCTTGGCTAAATAGGTCGAAATGTGCGCCTGCCAGGTTCCCCTTTCTGAAATTATGCCACGAAAAGGAATATCATTCTTATGTGTCTTGGCCGAGAAAAAAAAAAAAACCCTCAAGATGACCTTCTTTCGTTGTTTTAACTTTGTTGGCCAGGCTGCTAAGCTCATTCCCCACGAGAGTCCGCATGACGGTGATATGGTGAGAAAGCTTTAGCTGCTATGGAGAAAAACTTCATCCAAGTTGAGGACTGGAGCAGCAAAGAATCAAAACGGACCGTCATGCGGACTCTCGTGAGGAATGAGCTTAGCAGCCTGGCCAACATAGTTAAAACAACGAAAGAAGGTCATCTTGAGGCCTTTTTGTCGGCCAAGACACATAAGAATGATAATCATTTTCGTGCCATAATTTCAGACAAGGGAGCCTGGCAGGCGCACATTTCAACCTATTCAGCCAAGCATTTATCTCAACTCCAGTTCAAGGACCCCTACAAAATTCAGAGCTCACAACAACTCATTTCCTTTCAACAGGAAAATGGCAAAGATGTTGCCTCCGGCTTTTCTATTGTCGTAAAAGACATGTATTAGTCAATTCCACACGCGAGCATCATGCCAATTCTACGGGACAACATTGAGAAGCAAGGAGTGTCACCTTTTCAAAATGCGGCCGGAGTGAACGTTGATTCCTTTCTGGAACTGTTAGGGTGTTACCTGACCGCTACAGTAGTGTCACATGAAGGACAGGCATATGTACAGAGAAGTGGAGTATGTATTGGATCCCGGGTAGCTCCTCACCTCTGCGATGTATATTTGGCAGCGTGTGGAAGGAACATCGAAAGCAAACTAAAGGATAGCAGGATCAAGGCCATCTTCCGATATGTGGATGATTTTTTTTTTATTCTGTGCAACACTGAAGTGAATGAGGAAGAGGATGGGTGCAAAGCAACGGTCATAGAGTGCTTCCAAGAATGTTGCCCCGAATTGGATTTCACGTATGAATTACCCATTGAAAAATGCATCAGGTTCTTTGACCTGGTGCTTTAAGTCAAAGAAGGCCATGCGAGCTGGAGATATGAGCCGCGCTCGTGCCACGGGTCTCTCCCATACAACTCGGGGCATTCGAAAATCATAAAAAGGAGTGTTGCCACAACGGCTCTTATTTCCACCTTAAAGGGGCGATGCAACAATTTTTGTACTTTGCGCAAATACCGCTCAGAACGGATCCCTGACGTTAATGACCTATGAAACACGCGTTCGTTTTTCACCCCACGCAATAGAAGTACCAGAGAAAAAATAAAGAAAAACGAGCAGCGTTCACCCCCTCAACCCGCAGCCAGAACAAGCGGCCACGTGATCTGGAGCCGATTATATGCCGCCAATGTTGACCATGGCCACGCGCTGGGGTTGGCAAAGCACAGGACACGCGCCGAGTTCCAGACATTGTTATGGCTCGCCTATTGTCGCCGTTGCAGCGATTGGACACGGGCCACTACCCGAATGCTTCTGGAGCTAGTAAATATTACGAGCCAAAATTGAGTGCCCACGCAATGCTTGGGTCCAATCTATGAACCGCATTCAAATATCGTCATTGGGGGTACGATCCCCATGTTACGTCATCAAATTTTGCAAAGGAGAGATTGAATGAAAATGATCGCTTTTTTCCCTGAAATTACTCCGCAACAAAGGAGTTCCTTCGCCAGTGGCGTTGCGTGCGAGTATCCTTGAGTCCCACTACTGCCAGTAAGCTCGTGTAAAGTGAAACACATTCCAATTGAATATCGTTGCACCGCTCCTTTAACGAAATCATGTCACCATCAACTTGAACCAAGTTTTGAAAAGCAGATTAAGCGTCTACGTGAGTCTGGCTATCCAGAGTCTCTCCTGGTGGCCGTCTCTGAAACCATTTGCCAGAAGTTGAAACGCCAACATGCAGGGAATGAGGCTTCATCGCAAGCTACAAATCGAAGAAACGTTGCGGTCATATCCTACATACATAGACTCACACACAACCAAAAACAAGATTGCCGGGAGGCATGATATTAGGGTTGTGTGCTCGGCACCGAACCAGGCCTACTCCATGTGCCGCAGAACTAATCTAAAAACAAATGACGAAAAGAAGCAATGCACAACTGCTCACAGGACGCAGTACACTCCATGCCAAAGTGGCGTTGTGTACAACATACCACTTTCCTGTGGCAGGTGCTACATAGGACAAACAGTGCGGTGTGTGAACGATCGAGCTAGGGAGCACGCGGCTTCTGTTAAAGGAACATCGGCCGGACATCTTTCTGCACATTGCAGGTCCTGCAAGTGCACTCCTAATTTTAACAACATCACCATAATGGGGCGGCACCGGAACGCATAGGCACGGGAAGTAATCGAAGCCCTGGCCATCGAAGACAGTGGTCAAATGTGCGTGAGCACCCCGTCTATCACAATCCACGCGAAAGAATGGCAATACGTGGGACGCGGCACGAGCCGCATAACACCCTAATGGGTGCAGCGCGCGGACATGGGGGATGGCTTTTACCACTAGCTCTAGTGAAAAGGAAAAAGTAAGACGAAGTATTAAAGGAAGCAAGTTGATAGTCAGCGGTCTGTATGTTTTTCCCTCTCACGGTTTTTCTAATTTGTAATTGTTCAGCTGACCCTATTCAAGTATGTACCTGCTAGCTCAAGTAAGACCTGAAGTGCGAGGACTTAGCTTAAATCTATTTTTTACGGCTAAGATGCAGAAGATAGAATGCCCGCCTCGTGTTACTGTATCGGAGGCTGGCACGTAGCAGAAACCTGTTGCTCTGTTTTTGTAAAAATATTTGAACCTGTTAGAGACTGAAGATCCTTTTCTCGTGGGGATGTCGGATGAAGTTATTTCTTTTCTCAAGGACAACCAGGACACGGAGCACATCGTCTGCTCTGTATACATTGAGGTCATGAAAAGGGAACAGCGCGAAAATAAACGAGGGACAAGAAGAAGAGGTAACGACAGACACGGCGCTGACTAGCAACTGAAAGTTTATTTGTGCACAAGACACGAAATAAACAGGAAGAAAACACATAAACAACCCGTCACAATAGATCCATTCACACGCTTATCTGCTATCAAACAAACTTGCCACAGTTCAAGATAAATTTAACTTCGTCACCCCTCAGTGCTAAGGACGGGGCACTGACACACTCTTCCTCTCCTTTCACAGATATAAAAAATGACTCATCAATTTCCCTCACGGTTTTGTTTCTATGGAGGGCTAGAATTGTGATGTCATGGAAGCGTGGCTCACAGCCGCACCGGCTACAATGAATTGCGAGGTGGCCAGAGGGGGAGGAACGAAGGGAAAGGGAATGTTCCCTCGCCCTTACATTTATGCACCTCCCCGTCTGTCCTATGTAGACTCTGCCGCACGAGAGCGGGATCTGGTAGACCACCCCCGTGGCACACGTGACAAAATGGGTGCGGTGGTTGACATCACAGGCCACTCGCACCCATTTTGTCACGTGTGCCACGGGGGTGGTCTACCAGATCCCGCTCTCGTGCGGCAGAGTCTACATAGGACAGACGGGGAGGTGCATAAATGTAAGGGCGAGGGAACATTCCCTTTCCCTTCGTTCCTCCCCCTCTGGCCACCTCGCAATTCATTGTAGCCGGTGCGGCTGTGAGCCACGCTTCCATGACATCACAATTCTAGCCCGCCACAGAAACAAAACCGTGAGGGAAATTGATGAGGCATTTTTTATATCTGTGAAAGGAGAGGAAGAGTGTGTCAGTGCCCCGTCCTTAGCACTGAGGGGTGACGAAGTTAAATTTATCTTGAACTGTGGCAAGTTCGTTTGATAGCAGATAAGCGTGTGAGTGGATCTATTGTGACGGGTTGTTTATGTGTTTTCTTCCTGTTTATTTCGTGTATTGTGCACAAATAAACTTTCAGTTGCTAGTCAGCGCCATGTCTGTCGTTACCTCTTCTTCTTGTCCCTCGTTTATTTTCGCGCTGTTCCCTTTCCATGATGTCTAACCAACTCGCCCAACTTTATGCGTTGTTACATTGAGGTCTTGTACTACTCGTTTCCCCACAAAGAGTTTTTTACCTGCATTAATGTTTGCATTGACAAATTTGGTCCTGTAGCATATCAGAATGCAGCGGGAACAACCTTTGAAGACTATTTGGAGTTCCTTGACTTTTACCTAAGCTCAACATTCGTGGTTTGGGAAGGCAATATTCACTTGTAGCGGCAGGTGGTCTGCATAGGATCGTGCATCGCACATGTGCTCAGTGATTTATTTTTAGCAAGCCGAGATCGCATTATCCTGACGCACTCGGAAAGAACCAAGGTTGCAAATGTATTTCGTTATTTTGACTTTTTGATATTGTTAGAGACCGATGCCACGTCCTTCCAGTCATATTTGACTGAAGTGATGGGCATTTTTGGCAATTTCCTTGCGCCGCTTCTTATAACTAAAGAAGTGCCTGCTGCGCGATGTATTCGGTTTTTGGATTTAATGTTAACTATGTGTCCAAGTCACGTTTGTTAGGCGTAAAAGCCACGCGCCGGCAAGCTAATAATACACTTCGACTCGGCTCACTCAAAGATAGTCAAAAGAGCAATAGCAAAGGCATGCTGTATCAATGGCTTGCGAAAGTCCTGCCTTCATCAAATTCGGTCGTGCTTCGAAAAATAAAACCGAACGCCTCACGGCAGCTGGGGTTCCTTCCCACTTGTCGGTAGTGGTTGCTGAGACAATCCTCAAAAAAATTAAGTGTGGGAACAATGTCCGCAAAAACGATTCACGAGAAAAACAAAAATGTGTCGTTATTCCATATTTGAACGAGTTCTCACGCAACATATATAGAATTGCAAGCAAAAGTGAAGTGGATATGCTCTTTTCGGCTCTATATAGAAAGCTGCAAAGGTTATGCAGAGCCATAAACCATTTCTTTAGGGAGGCCGAGGGGTGTGTGACTAAGCATCAAAATTGTTTTGTTACTTGCGCCGTAGGGGGTGTGCATCCTATCCCTTTGTCCTGTGGACGGCGTTATGAAGCCAGACTGGCCGCTCCATCAATGAAAGATTAAGGGAACACGCCAATAATGGGACCTCTGCGCTATTTGGCCATCTTGGCATTCATTGCCGCAATTGTGACTGTCATCCAGATTTCTTGCAATCTTAAATCGTGAAACGACATCACGACCAACTAACCCGTAAAATAATAGAGGCGTTGGAGATATCTAGATTAGGCGTCGAGTGCGTCAGCAGCCCGTCTGTTGCCGTATCTGGCAGAGAAATAGATTATCTTGCTCGTCACTACTGTAAAATGCGCGCGTGCGATAGGACGTGGTTTTCTGGCGTGATGCATGACTGTTTTATCTTCTTTTTATGGTCTTGGCCAAACGACTAAATATTGTGCGGTCACGGTGAATAAAAACTCAGTTGACAGTCAGCGCTGTGTATGTGTCCTTCTCCTCTCGACGCTCGTCGTCTGCGCTGTTTAACCTTTTAAAGATATCACACCAACTAGCCCAAGCTTTAACCTTATCCATAAAATGTTTGCTAAACTTAACGATTTGTCGTACTTTTGGTCATTTTGGATACAAGACGATAGGCTAATACTTTACACACCAACTGAGGATTAAAAACGCAAGATAAACAATTGCAAAGCATTGAAGCTTGTAGGGAAGTATGTTTGATACTTCCTGCTCTTTGTCAATATGTCGAGGAACATTTAAATCAGGTACGGATCCTAAAATATCTGGAAAAAAAGTATAAACACAGTTATGAAAGTTGTGCCTTTTTCCTGCAGTACTGCGCTTTCGTAACAATGTCCACGTGTTCTCAAATTTAACTACGACCGTTTACACGATGTTTTAAACAAAATTCTTCGGTGAATGACGGCGAACGAGCAGAAAACGAGTTTTTAGCAGACTGGCGCCCTGCCTCCGCAACATTTCCGACGGTTGACTTCTTATACACCTTTTTCATGAGGGCGCAGCCATCTTGAACATCGTCACTTCTGATATGCGTAAAAACATCGTTTTCATCACTCCTCACCACTGGAAGGTGTTCACTAAAAATGCGTGATTGCCACACGTTACTGTTTTGCCTCGCGTTATCTCCTCGCATATTCCAGGTTGAAACGCTTTATTATTTGTTTTGTCTCGCATTCTAGATACAAAATCCACGTGACTGAGTTTGAAAGGAAGCGAAACTCGTCTATAGGGGGGTATTCACTGGACGCCATACTTGAGGGCAATGTTTAGATCATATGCTCTGAACGAACCCACCTTAATAGACCGGTAAGATCGGCAGTCTTGATGGTGCGGAATGCACGTTCTAAAAGAACTGTGGAAGCTCGCCGTCAGCCCGCGCTCAAAAGTCACGCACACAACAGCGGCCGCCAGTAAATACTTCCTATTGGCAAAATGGCCGCATTCGTGGAGCGGGGAAGCGCGATCGCGCTATTGTCATAGAGAGCAGTAGTTCAATCCGCCCAACTCCGACTTCGCTTCGACGAACACTGGTCCTGACTGGCCGTTTAGGAGGCGAGAAAGTTGTCGGGTGAGAGTGGATAGCCTAGTTACCGATGCCTCCGCGTCGCTTCGAATTCCTTTTCAAGCCTTTCGCGGACGGAGATATTCAATAAATATGCACGGGTGGTCGGAATTTCTAAATCACAGAGTCAGAATTTTGTCCTGTCGAGGTATCTTTTAGAAAGAGCCAATAAAGTGATGCTTAATCAAAAGCTTGCGTCAGCCGTAGTTCGAGAGGCGGCCAAGTATTTAGTAGGGGGGGGGGGGGGGGGTATGGACACCAGTGAGAGGTGCGAAATGTCGGAGGAACGAACAGCCTAAATTTTCATGTCTAAATAGAGGTCGTTACGAGGAACAGGGGAGGTTAGTCCCATCACGCACCCTTTGTTGAAGTGTGGCGTTGCTGCTGGAGCGATATCTGACTCCCTGGCTTCACCCGAGTCAATGTCACCAACGTTTCACACAACAAAAACTCCCTTTTGGTTACCTACAGTGACGTACACTGGGAAGCTCTTCGGGAAACCGAAATTATTTTTTCGATACATGAATCTTTGCGATCGAAGTATGAACGTCGGCTCCATATAAAAAGGCAATGATTCCAAATAAACACATAACTTAAAAAAAAAGAATTTGAGTTATTTTTATTAAATTGAGGAAGGTTCAACACTACAGTTCGGCTGCTTGATATTTATGCGCAGTTCTGACAGTCGATGTAAATGAATAAAACCAAACACACACAAAATTATTCTTAGAACAAATAATGTGCGGCCTTATTCCTTAAAAAAAAAAAAAAAAAAAAAAACTAAACCGGTCTGGAATATGTCATGATGGGAGCGTTGTATTTTAGGGTTCACCGCCAACGTTGCCAACTAAATGCTATACGCACGCACTTTTATATTTTACTATCGACCGCTACAAGTGTAATTTGTTTTAAAATAAATGAATACAATTCGTTATTAAATTTTATTAAAATGAAGTTTAAAAATATTTTGGGGCATTTTTTTATTAAAAAACGCTTTACTTAATTAACGTTGAAGTTTAGCCTATTTGGAATGCAGACATAATTGAAAACAAAACAGCACAAAGACGACGACAATGTAGAAGGTAACCGACAGGACACAGCGCGGACTCTCAACTGAAGATTTATTTATGTTGGCATACAGTATAAATAGCAAGCATGAAACACCATTTAAATCAAGGAAAAACACACAAAAATGCCCATCACCTGTTCAATACAACACCATCACAAATTTTCCCTCCCCGATCCAAGTACTGCCGCTCTTTATCTGAAAGCACGAGCGACGTGGCGCTAACATAATCTGGTCCCGGTCTTGCGATGTCACGAGCTTCTATAACTTCACGCGTGACTCTGTCTTTATTTTTAAAAACCCCTTGGCATTTGTCGAAGACGGAGATACAACCACCATCTCTGCAATGCACTAAAAACACAAAAATGAATTCGTGGCTTGTGTGCGGGGAGCGGTCTATTCCATTCCATTATCTTGCGGCCGTCGTTATCTTGGTCTAACAGGAAGGCGCGTCAACGATCCGCTGAGAGAACAGCGATATAACGTTTCTAAAGTTATGTCGGGTCACCTCGGGGTGCATTGCAGAGATTGTGGTTGTATCCCAGTCTTCGACAAATGCCAAGTGGTTTTTAAAACTAAACAGTATCACGCGTGAAATTACAGAAGCTCGTGACATCGCAAGACTGGGACCAGATTATATTAGCGCCCCGCCGCTCGTGCTTTCAGATAAAGAGCGGCAGTACTTGGAGCGAGGAGGGGAAATCAGTGACGGTGTTGTATTGAACACGTGATGTGAATTTTTTGTGTTTTTCCTTGATTTTTTTGGTGTGGCATGTTTGATAATTATACTGGATGCCAAAATAAAAAAAAATATATATTTATTTGAGAGTCAACGCTGTGTCCTGTCGGTTACCTTCTACTTGATCTTCGTCTGCACGCTGTTTTGTTTTAATTCTGTCGTTATTTATTTATATTTTGCTTTACTCACTGATATTAACTTCAAAAATACATAATCAAAGTTTTTCCCAGTTTTTGTTTCGTAAAATGTTGAGTTGAAATAATAGAACAGAATTTACTCACCCGAATTGCCAAGATAGTAATTTTTAGCATTGAAATGCTGAAAGTAGTTGCATCGCAAGTGTTTGGGAGGTGAAGGTGCGTTGGAAGCTGGCGGTGGAGAAGGGGCGGAAAGGGGTGAGGGGGGATGAATCTGTCGCTATTAGGAATACATGTATTCCTCCACCCCTCCAATACAGTGCCTGCGCTGAAACAACGCCACTTTCGACGCGTGTTTTTTTTTTTTTAATTATTTGCGAGTCGGGGTGCTTGTTGTTGCTTGTTGTTGCTTATTTCACTTTTATATGCAGGGCCTTTTGTATACATTTTACAGATCTGTTTTAAAAAAATCCTTGAAAGCTACTTTAATGTGGTCTTTGTAGGTGAGCTATACGGCCAAAGGAACGTACTATAGGGAATTAAACGTCATGATAATTCGAATATATTAACTATGCCTTTTCAAATATTTTTAAATAATGAAAATAAAGACATGGTTCTGATTAGAAACTTGCTTAGCGCCATTAGAAAACCACAAACTCAGCATTTTTATAAATATTTGGTGCGCGTGGGAAACATTGTGTTGCGATAATGCTATCACCCGCGCAACAGTTCGAAGGCTGGCGGGGCGAAAACGCGGATAAAAGAATTATCACCCCCATTTTCGCACCGCAGAATAAGGCAGTTTACCTCGTAATTGTCTGCCGTATGAGGCTTTAACTCCTGCTTGCAGTAAGCGCAGCTAAATTTATACAATAATTATGGTTTAAAATCTGCGAAGGAAAGAACAGGCACAGCGAACCCAGGTAGTACAGTTCTTTTGGGACAAATGATGGCCTTAGTGTGACAAGTTAGGGAAATGAAAGCCCAAGGAAGTGAAAGTATAACCAAGCTGCAGATTCTTCGGCCAGTGTCAGGGCATTTTCGCTTTCAATTGCCAAAGCAGCGCCAAAAGTAGGTTTCACCGCTCAGTCGTTCGGCTCTCTGTCGGCAAAATTGGGCCTCAGTTACGGGGCAAATAACCAAATTAGTATTCACTACCGGTTGCTCGGTTCTGAATTGGCATCCTTTGGCTCACGTATTGCACCATCTGTAGAGCCAAAAAAAAAAGCCAGATTTGGATTTTTTTTTTTGCTGGTTATATCTAAAGGAAAGTACTTTCGCCCTAACTAACGCCTTGGAGCAAAAGTTTATTAGGCCCAAGTTAGGCCACTGGGAGTCCCGAACGAGCAAAGTTTTGCATCTCTCTGTGGTGCTGCCTGGGAATGTAATGTAATCGGCTGATCTGATTGCGAGCATTTGTTAGAACAAAAAATAAAAAAAATCCCAATATAAGTAGGTAATGATATGCTTTTTTTAAAAGAAACAGGCTCATTTCAACTTAAATTATCAAATTCTCTATCTAGTTCATAATGCTGCAATATAACTGCAGGAAGCATTTGCGATAGGAATGGAAGGCGCAGCATATGTGAGTTATACTTTGGTTTGTTCATATAAGAATGAGGGAGCCTTTTTGAAGCACGTGTTGACGCGGTAGTGATGTGTTTGGATGGATGGTTAGTTCGGTGTTTTTTTTATGAAATAATCAGTTGAAGTCCAATGCTTCTTCCGTCTACACCTTCCTCGTCTTTGCTAGTAATGCGCTGTTTTCAGTTGTACCACGGAAACTACTTATGTGCGAGGATGAAAAGCATACAAACAAAAATTGAAAAGGCAAATGAACGCAAAGTATCGATATAAACAATTGTTTATTCAGTTCTTTGTAACACAGCAAAAGGGGCTTAGCATACGCAATCTCTTTTGCTCTAAAGCGAGGTAAAACGTTACAGTGATGCGCGTTTTACAACTATTTATATCAATCATATTTGATCGGTGGAGAATGGGATTATATACAAGACGGTTGCTCACTATAAGCCTCACATTGGGTTACTTCCTTTAACTCACTCTCTCTCTCCTCTCTCTCTCTCTCTCTCTATATATATATATATATTAAGACACCTTATCTTTCCCGAATACACCATTTTGTCCGCCTAAATAAAAGAATGAAATACTGTAATAAATTTTGAAATCGGGTATAACATGGTTCATGAATGCCAAACTGGAGTGCTATATTTCTGGGATCACGTTGTTGTAAAGAGTGCTGATTGTGAAATATGTTAAATAGCACGTCTCCCCAAAGTGCAAGTTGCGTAAAGTTAATAATAATAATAATATAGCTTTTAAAACAATGTCACAAAATTAACTTATTTTAATAACAGTATACTCGATAACACCGACATCCTAATTTGCAATTAAATTACATCCACGTTTGTTTCGAGGTGTGGATGCTGTATAGTTAGTAGATATGCTTTTGTGACCTGAGAATAAAATGATTTCGGTCAGAAAAGGTACTTCCATCGCACTTAGACATATCAAAATTATTAAATTAAGACCGAAAAAAGACAAACGTGAACATTGCATACACGTTTTGAATGCGCATAAACAAAATAAGCAAAAACATACCATTGGATCACTGGCAAACACATTTTACATTGTTACACCACGGAACCTGAAAATGCCTTGGGTTGACTGTACTTAAAGAGGAAAACAAAGCTTCATCTAGAGTGGAACCACATCGCAAACCAGTTTCAGGACTACAGAACAAGTTTCATACTCTCCGACCTCGGATATCTTCCCATAAGGAATTTAGCTGTTAATAGAGGTGATTCCATGTTCCCTCATGCGCAGAGTGGCTCGCATTCCTGTGATATTTAGAATTTTATCCCATCAGTTGCCCTGAACTTCCCCGCATTTTAACATTCCTTGCCAGTATTTCCCAGGATCCTTCTCTCCAAAGTTTTACTATAAATAAGAGCGAAGGGAAGCTCAACTCCACAGTTGAAGCTTCTTGCGAACAACCAACAGTTTCAAACATGGTGCGTATAAGTGTGCAATATGTATCCAAATATTAGGATTCAAACTCCCTTTCCATACTCAGATTGACATAAAACGACATTCTTTTTGAGTTTAAATTATTATAAACGGGTTGTCCGTAAGCTAAATTAATTAACCAAGGGACAACAGAGTCGACATAGCTCTGTAATCTAATTTGCCCTTGTGCGTATTTCATATCCAACCAAAATAGGAAAACATCCCAAATATTAACAGTTTTTCGTTATGTTGTTTTATAAACAGCCAAGCATTCACAGTGCCATAAAATATATTTTTAATTATGTAATATATTGTAGCGGCTACTAAACAAACCAATGGAGCTCCTAGGCAGCAGAAAGCTTAAAATTATTAGCAATGTGGCTGAGTGACTGACCCGAATAGCGACCCATCTGGAATGCGCGGATTGTTGTGTTTTATACGCCGTCCTTTATGATTTTGTTTCTCATCTGGCGCAGATCCGTGCTTGTCTTATCCTGGCTCTGGCCACCAGCGCCTTCGCTGGCTACGTCCATGGAGGCTATGGTCTCGGACTCGGTTATGGCCTTGGCTACGGACACACCCTCGGCTACGGACACACTCTTGGCTATGGCCACGGCATCGGCTACGGTCTTGGCCTCGGCTATGGCCATGGCCTTGGCCTTACCCACGGCCTTGGCCTTACCCACGGAGTCGGCTATGGCCACGGCCTGGCCTACGGTCATGGTCTCGGCTACGGTGGTCTGGCTGTTGCTGCTCCTGCTGTCGCTCGCACTGTGTCCTACGCCGTTCCAGCCGTCAGCAAGGTTGCCGCCATCCACGCTGCTCCAGCGGTTGCCACTTACGCAGCTGCCCCAGCTGTGACCAGGGTTGCCACCTACGCCGCTGCCCCAGTCGCCACCTATGCTGCCGCTCCAGTCGCCACCTACGCCGCTGCTCCAGTCGTCACCCGCACTTTCGCCACATCCCATATCGCTGCTCCAGCTGTCGCCACCTACCACGCTGCTCCAGCTGTGACCACTGTTGCTCACGCTCCAGCTGTTGCTACCGTTGCTCACGCTCCAGCTTTCGGCTATGGCCACGGAGTTGGACACCTTGGCTACGGTCTGGGCCACTACGGCTACGGACACGGTCTTGCCAGCTACGGTCTCAACTACGGTTACGGCCTTGGCACTTTCGGCGACTACACCACCCTTCTCCGCAAGAAGAAGTGTGAGTATACACTTTACTATTATTTCTCTAAACCTACTAGTAATGTAGCATTTCATTTTCACCAGTGTACTGTTCTTCAAGAATATCCATAATGCGAACGCGAACTGTGTAACCAACACCTCCTTTACTCGACGCCTCTTCTCACATGTGCTTCCCCCTATATCTTTACAGAAATGGTGACTCTGACAACACCTCCAAGTCGTCAAGTCTACTGGGCTTAGGTCCGTGGCTACGTTCAGAAAGGAATAAAACTAACTTAATCTTATTGCTTCTCGTTATTTTGCGCATTAAAATTGTTAGGAACACAAAACACTCCATGCTGATATACGGATACGTTTGATGTACTCACCCTACTTCTGCTGAAGGTCATAACTGCATTTCAACTGAGAAAGTTATCACCAATTTTGTAACTACATATACCCATTTGTGAAACTGGGGAGGAATAGGGCGTGATGAAATGAAACCAAATTATGTCCCTTCAATAAGGCGAATGGAAAAGTAGATCAGCAGGTGGGACATAATTAAACAAATGAAACAGAGCAATTTATAAGGAAGCAAGAGTTCCCGAGAGTTTCGTATGAGAAGTTGCCTTACCCATCTAAACAAGTCCTTCCCTCTGCTAGGGTAAACAGCGGATACCGTCCGCCTCTCTCTGTTGGCCGCCGGCCAGGACAGGGAAGATCTTTCGGCAGTTTGATACTTTAGACCCATGTTACGGATAAAAAAAACAGGACGCGGGATGGCCAAAAAAACATGCTTTTTGTGTAAGGCTCGTCAAATTATGAGGCGCTGGAGAAATGCAGCCTTCTGCGTTAAGTCCTTATTTCGAACTCTTTTTCTTCGCCTTCCGCCCATTGAAAAGCATGCGGGAAGGGCCTTAGAACGCACCTGGTATCGCTGCGCCTTAGCGTTTTTCCGCAACATAAAGTTCGTCTGCGTTCCTCGCCGTCACCATGGCAACGAGCACCGAATGAATGGAAGCACGCACGGTACCGCCGCGTGCTTCCATTCATTCGGTGTTCGTTAATTGTGTTCGTTTTCGGTGGGGGGGGGGGGGGCCCATGGGCCCCCCCCCCCAAAAAAAAACCTCCTCTCCCCCCTCCCCCTCATACAGCATTGTATAACGGGCGCCCGCCCCCCCCCCCCTTCCCCGAAACAAAATCCTGGCTACGTGCCTGGTATATAGTAAAGTTTATGCGAGCGATGCCGTAGAAACAAGCGCGAGTATGTTGCCCTGAGCGACGGTTCAAGTGCATGACTCAATGAGGCTTGACAGGGAAGCTGGAAGTCCGCAGCTCGCTCTTCTAAAGTCAGAGCTATGGTGCGTGGCTGGGGTTAGATTATGCGCAAGGTAAAGACGAGAGCGTTCTCGGCTGCTGACCGGACGGGGCGCCACAGCTTTCTGCTTGGTAATCGACCAATGAGTATATCTTTACCAGTTCGTGAAATTTATGGTTAGGCAGTATTTTGCGAGTGCTTCCCATCAACCCACACATTGTGAAAGTGGTCTCGCAACCATTATTCTGCTTATTTTTGTGCTCTGTAATCCGCCGGTTGAACACCTCTATTGTACGACAACTATGCAACTTGAGATTTGCAAAAAAAAAAAGCGCACGTTATCAATTGCTTCCATGTTGAAATAGCAGATGGTCAGAATTTCTGCCTCCGTCGACTGTCACTTTGACGGGGAGTCGTAGCAGACGACCCACAGTTTATGTTCGTTAAAAAACTACTTAGTGCATTTTCTTGTTGGATTTTCGTCTTGGAATAGCACTTCCTAGCAAAAGAAAACCTCGTTCTTATTTCGCATTAGTATAATGGTGATTACCATTCATCATTTCGCGACAGTGGACGAGCCTTTTGATCTCTAAATCCCCCATGGGAAAATGACCTCTCCGGGTGCCTCCGTGAGCCTCCGGAAGAGAGGCCAGAAACGTTCACCTTTAAACAACATGCTCTCACGTTCTGACAGAACGTGTTTGACGTAGACCACATAGAAGTCAGGTTTATTAAAAAAAATAGCAACGAAAGACTACTTTCAATGTGTGGAGTCACAACGCAATTTTAAGGTCTTAAAACCTTAAAATTGTACGGAAAATGAAGCGACCAGAAATCAGGCAAAATATGTAAATTGATAGTGCTGAGTAATATATATTGTATCTGTCAAAGAAAAAGCCAGATCCTTCGGAAGAAGTTTTTAGACATTCGCAACTCGGCCTTGTACCACGCTGCTCAAAGCGTGTAGCGCTCGAAAACCTTTCTTTATCACTGTCCAAGCTTTTGTTTTGATTATGTGTAGGGCTCCGTGATTTTGGGGGTTTATTTTTTTGTAAGTTCGGGGCACTTTTACTGGTTTTATTTTTTCACATGTTCCGGCGTTTTCGGGGCATATTTTTGTGTTTAAAAAATTCGGCATCTATCAAAGTTTATTTTTGAAAAAAACAAACAAACAAACGTAGGACACGGGGACAGGATTCTCCAATCTCCAGGAAACATACGCACGCCGTCAATATTTGGCAAACGTCTTGGTACTGAGGAAAACGAGGTAAGGGCAGTGCTCCTGAGAAAATAAGCAGCAGAGCCGGACAGTTCAGTTTTGTCTGTGCTTATTTTACACAAGAAATAAAGCTGTAGAAAAATAGCTTTTGACCATAAATTAGCTTATAATATGTCTGCAGAGCACAATGGAAGGGCTGACTTTCTAATTAATTACCGTACGATGCTTAAATGTGTGGTAAAAAAAGACGCAGAAACACTAGTAAAAAAACAGCTGTTTAAGGACTGCAAGAGAAGAACCTACAAGAACAAAGGCAGAGTGACAGGCTGCATTGATATCTTGTTAGAACAAATATCTTGTACTACCTAACACTACCATAAGATAGGTTGTACACCTATGTGATATTAAGAGAGCCGTATTTCACTACAAAATACGAATTGAGTATGCCTATACATTTCATGTATTTTTACTTCAGGAAAGCGTGCAAGGCAGACTCGCAAAAGCAAACACGCAGCTGATAAACGCGAAGTACAGATATAAACGCGACCATTTGATCGGTTCGCCACGACACAGCAAAAAGTTTTCAGCAGATATAGTTTTTCTGTGCTCCGAGGACAGCTAAAACCATGACTGTGACTAATTTTAAGGAATGCGAAAATACAAGGCAGATTCAAAACGTAACCGAAATTTATTTCTCATACACATGATAACAGACATGATTAGAAACATTTTGTCATATTTAAACATAGTCCTCCCCATGTTTAACACGGCAGCGCCCGCGCTTCCCAGGCACGTGAATCCCGCGGGAGAAAAGAATCTAGCGGCTGACTACGAAGCAACGAATGAACCTGCGCTTTCAGCTCGTCATCTTTACGGAACTTCATTCCGACGAGTGCTGCTTTTGGGAAGTTCATATAGACCTTTTCATTTTAGTAGTTGCCTCACCGGCGGATAGAGGGCGCTGACGCACCCGGCGCCTTTGCGGATGACATCGTACTTACAGCGGAAAGTGTAGAGTCACTACAGCAGCTTTTAGTCATCTGTGTAGAAGAGGCGGATGCGCGCTGCCTTCGCTTCAACAGCAAAAAGTCGGCAGTCGTGCAACTAGCCGGGCCTGAAGAGCCGCGTCTTGGTCACTGCGTGCTGAAGGGCGAACGAATCCCCCTGCAAGGCACCTATAAGTACCTGGGTATTCTACTCACAAATAAGCCAGAATACCTAGCGGAACACCATCTCCACCTCAGAAAGACGGCCGTGCGAAACACCAGTGTCCTTCGCAAGCGTAACCTATGGAGCTGCAATCGATTTCTGGTTACAAGGGAACTCTGGAAAGCAGCCATGGTACCTGGCCTAACGTTTGCTAATGCTGTTGTGTGCATTCCTGGAGACGTGAGGGACATTCTGGAGCGCCGGCAGCGCGAAGTTGGGAGGCAGGCCCTAGGCTGCCATGGCATGGTGGCGAACGAAGCTGTCCAAGGAGATCTTGGATGGTCATCGTTTGAAGCCAGAGAAGCAGCTAGCAAGATCGGCTACGACGGGCGTCTGCGACTCATGGACCGAGGACGGTGGGCCAAACGACTATTTGTGTACATACACCTGACAGGGATACAGACAAAGTGGAGAAAGCGACTGTACCAGCTGGAAAAGAAATATGGCTTCTTTACTGTGCCCGTGGCTGCCACTACAGAGCAAAAGTGGGAACTGGAGGTGCGGAAGAGAGTGCGCGAGGAAGAGGCTGTGCAGTGGTCGGAGGCGGCCCGCTCAAAGTCAACCCTGCAAGTGTACAACCGCTGGACAAATGAAATATCGACAGAGACAACCCTGTATGATAATAGCCTGGGCAGCCGCCTGCTTTTTGAAGCACGTGCGAGAGGGCTAAGAACGCTAGTGTACAGGCAGCGGTTTGACCAACAGGTACAATCAACTTCATGCCGGGCATGTGGCGAAACCGAGGAAACTATCAAGCATATTGTGCTCTCCTGCCCAAGTCTCGTACCAAGACACCCGGTGGATTGGGGCCAGGCGCCAGACAACGGGCTGCATCTAGACGAGGCACATTCACACGAACAAGTTCTGGCAGAAGCCCTCGGCTTCGGAGTTGGAGACACAGGCAGGGATGCTGTGTGCTGGCCCAGTGCGGACTTAAATCGCGCTGCAGTGGCACGTCAGCCCAGCTGGAAGTGCAGCAACGCAGTCGTGAGGACTAAAAGGAGGCTGGAGGACTGGTGGCGAAGAATGCAACAGTAGTGCAGTTTTTTTTTTCTCCGTTTTTATTCGGCTAGGTATGATTTCTATTCAAACCGCCCGCTTCAAAGGGAACAGCCACAAAATCATCATCATCATCATCATCACCATCTCTTTCTGTGGCCAGTTAAGGCCACAGAAAGAGATCGGTGGCTAGAGGGAATGCTGACAAAGAAGGCTCTGGAAGGCTATAGATTAAACAAAACAGTTATTGCCAAAGAAAGCATTTATGACAATTCTAGGGGAAGCTCATTGTTGTTTGAGGCAAGGACAGGTGTTTTGCGAACCAGAACATACAGAGCGAAGTACCAGGAAATGGACACAGTGTGCGCTGCTTGTGGAGAGGAGGACGAGACGGCTGAGCACTTGATACTCTACTGTAAAGGGCTTCACCCTATGCATACCGAAGACAACATAGATTTAATAATGTCATTGGGTTTTAGAGACAGCGAAGGAAAAGTGGATTTCAAGACAGTAGAGATTACCAAGCAAAGATTATGTGAATGATGGCAGAAAGCGAGAGAAAACTAGGCATTTTCTTATTAACTGATGGCAAGGGGGATTTATAGCCTCACTTTCTTTTCAGTACGGAGTGAATATAGTTTTCACATTTAAATATTCTAAGCTTAAAGGGTAAGACAAAATGGCTAGGTGGCGTGAGCTACCGCCCGATCCAAAGGGCTCAGCCGTATTCATCCATCCATCCATCCATCCATTGGGTTGCTTCAATTTGGTTTGTTTCGGTTTCAACCTGAACTGCTGTTTTACGTTGCTGTTTTACGTTGCTTTTACTTGATGTTGTATTGCGATCATTTCCCTTGTAGCACACAACCAATGAAACACTGGTATTGAGCCACTTTAAGGACTACGAGGTGTATTTTAGCCTAAATTGATTTTTTTTTTTACCAACTCCTTTGATGTATCAAATTATGGTCGGTTGCGAAACGCCTGACTGACTGATGTACAGGAAAGATTATCATCGTCTACGGCCGTACCCGATGACACCAGTTTCCAGAAAAACAAACTAATGAAGAGAATAACACGTGAATATAAAGAAGCATATCGAGAGCTGATTAGCAATGTGCTGAATCGGCCAGAACAGATGAACTCGCGAGTTTACTACTCACTCTTTCGTTTTCGTGGTCACCCAACCTTAGTGAACTTCGAAGACTAAAAACGTATCGTGTAATGACGCAGATAATTGACATAAACAAGTAGTATCGTCTTGGCCTCTTTTTTTTTAATTCAGTACTTAAGCATGTTTTGCCAGGCCAAGTATGATACTTCTTAGATTATCAACCCTGCAAAAGTACCCATAAAACATATGCAGCATTTCGCGATATTGGCTCTAGAAAATAAATTACTTTTATATGAACATTCGCTTACTCAATATATGATATGGTATAAGTGACAGGCCCGTCAAATTAAATCTGGCATTTGTCTTCCCTAAAATTGGCCAACTATAATTAATGGGCGCAGAAGGAGAGATAGCTCGGAAAGTTTGGGGGAATTCTAGCGCTAGGCGCCACTTCACGGACCTGTGTGAACAAATATTTATTTGTTGAATAGATTTGCTTTGTAAATTTCGGCGTCGCCAGCCACCAAAGGTAGACCTCTATTTGGCATCGACAAACCTGGACCCAAATAATTGTTATGCAGACGGCTTTTTTTTTGGCGTCAAGTATTGCGGATTTTAGATACTGACCAAATTTAAAACAGCGTAGTACGCAAAATAAAACAAAAAAAGCGTCGTCATTATTTTGCATGCGCCGAACCCAAACCGCGTTATGAATTAGCAAATAGAAACGACGTTATTTCTTTGTGCACGCTATTCTAAAACTCGTTTCTGTTAAATTGTCTGTGGCAGTTTCTTACGCGGGAAGTCCCAACCTTTGTGTTAAAATAAATTAAATGGATGGCACTGGTTATCAAAATATAATCCATAAATCATTTAAATGACTGTCGAAATCGGAGCGAGCACTGTATACAATTTCTTAAACTTCATACGTAAACCGACCAACCGAATGTTTACGTCGCAAAAAAAAATTGAGAACCCCATACACATGTGGGTGTAGTATTATGAACAAACAAATCGCCTGATGTTGAAGAACCATTACTTCTAGCCTCAGATAAAATACAAGTTCAACGTTCGTTGTCTATCTCCTCCGCAAGTTTCCTCACATAATCAAAAGAAACTGTTTTCGATATAATTACGAATACAAAGGACGATACTTTCAGGAAATGAAGATAGTCTCCTTGCGCTGACTATTCTTGACGCCTTCCGATCCTAAATGCGCGATGCTTCTTACTGTTAATGTCCCGCCACTATTGGTAAACAAACCTCAATTGTCATAAGGACCTTTCAAGCCTCGTGACGTCTAACAGGGGTGTTACACGGGCACAATTAACTGCAGTTACGCTAAGCCACAGTTAGCGCACAATATTTGCCGACAACATTCTGCAGTCAAAGCTATGGGCGAACGTGTGCTTGAGCATCTTGAGCACCCATCAAAGCAGTGCACGCGCACTCTTCACTTCTTCTGAAATAGCTGTCCCAAAGTGTAGTGCTCTAACTGTGGTACCGCGTAACAGCAGTTAAAGCTGAGTTAACCGCGGTTAAGGGTGCCCGTGTAACAGGGGTAGTATACCCCTGTTACACGGGCACCCTTAACCTTGGTTAACTCAGCTTTAACTGCTGTTACGTAGCACCACAGTTACCGCACTATACTCTCGGACAGCTATTTGAAAAGAAGTGAAGAGCGCGGGTGCACTGCTTCGATGGGTGCTCAAGATGCTCAAGCGCACGTTCGCCCATAGCTTTGACTGCATAGTCGCAGAATGTTGTCCGCAAGTATTGTGCGCTAACTGTGGCTTAGCGTAACTGCAGTTAAGTGCACCCGTGTAACAAGGGTATTAGTCGTCGGGTAGACGAATCGGACTACTGTTACCGAAGTAAGGCAAGAAAGCGCGGTGAAACGCGACGAAAAACACGAATACCACGCATCCGCAAAGGCGCGGAGGGGAGAGCGGGAGAGGCAAATTGAAGCAACCCAATGGCTGCCGCGTCACGTGATTCCAAGATGGCAGCGCCCATGCTTGGGAGGATGAAATGGTCTATAAATGAAAATCGCTCGGTGGTAGGTACAGTGATAGCGGCAAATGCGGAATGCAATAAAAAAAAGCAAAAAAAAAAAACAAAAACAAAAACGTGTTTTTTTTTTTCGTTGTTGGTTCTGCACGGTCCGTGAGGGGGCGCCAATTGCGAAGCTGCAACAAAACATTCCTGTGCAAACAATTAAGGCGTTTTTACTTGATCACAGCTGGGCTTTAAATTTGTTTCGATCTGTTCAAAATACAAAGCGCTGTTCACACCGAGTCCTCTGGGAATGTAATGCTCTACTATTGGTCTCTTATATCGTCCAGAAGTCCGTGAGCATAAGCTTGCCCTGAGTCGGAACAGCTAGGAGCATGTTTGGGCTTGATGATGAAGTGTGATTCCACACTTCGCTTGCCCTCTTGGTTTTTGACTGGACATAGATAACCCAAAATGCGTCATAAAAATGTCTCAAAGAAAATCATCTCTCTCAAAGTCATAGCAGCGTCTTGCCCAAATACACAAAGTTGTCCTTAAAGGGGAACTGAAGCGGTCGTGTACTTGACAAAAAAAAAAGACATTTAAATCGTCATTATTCGGCCTCCAGGATCACGAATATCAATTTTACATTTCAGATTGATGTGCTAAGTCGCCACAACCGCTCTTTGAAAATAAAGCTGCCCGCCTCCTTCCCGGCGCATTCGGTGGGAGCAGAGAATCGTGACGTCATGCAGAGATCTCAACATTCTCGCGCGTTACGCAAGCCTTACCCTAGCAATCAAAATCGCTCCCCACGTTCCCTCACAAGCTGTACGTGCAAAGCAGTTGAAACCTCTGGGTATAATGTCACAACCAGCCTTTAGATTTTAGGTTTGCCACACCTCTAGTGATATGTTCGAGTCAAATGCTTGTGATATTCTAATTCACAAAACCAAAATACACAAGAGTTCACCTCTAACTCGCGTGTTGTAGTTGTTGTTGTTGTTATGTTTTAAAAACAAAACTTCTTCAGCTTTTTTTAAATGTTTGGTGTAGGTTGTTTTGGTAGCTACCTGGCGGTCGCTGTATGCTACTGCAGAATATCACGAATGATGGGGTGCAGCGAGCAATAACCAATCTTCAATTCCTCAGTTATCTAATTGATTCTGATATGCGGTTTCCGAGTACGAGCATTTCAACTCCTGATATTTAGCCCGGCATCGTCAAAGCGTCAGTTCGGCTGCAGCGAGGTGCGTCAGTCAAATTTGACTCACCGCTTTGGGACTTCTTGTATCACTCTTGCGCCTGTATAAGTTACATTCTGGTGCCTCCATTCTGTTTCAGCATCCTGCGAGGAATATGCACGGGCTTATCGCCCTCTAGATCCCCAAACGGAATTACTGAGTGCTGTTCTTCCCTATAGTGCACGCTGCCAAAGGGACAGTAATTTCGAATGTTGTGGTCACGTGAAACTTTTCATCTGGCCACTGGTCTCCGTGAAATGCTCCCTCTAGTGAAGGGCCAAATGATAGTTATAACAGACGTTTAATCTGGGATTTCGACTTCTTACAAATAAATTTGCGTTCTTTTTTGCTAGCACCTTATAACTGGGGTACCGCTTTTTTGGGGTTTAATTTACTTCAGATTTTGAGGTGTATTTTCGTGGTTTATTTTTCCCCCCAAACTCGGGAACTTTCGGTATCAATTAGTGGCGTAGGCCGAAAAACCGTGGTTCATCGGGGCTCACGTTCAAGAAAATCAAACACGTGCATGGGATTCCCAAATGTCCAGGGAACACACGCGTGACCTGAATAATGTGAGGACGTCCCCGCACAGTCTAGTAAAAGACACGAAGAAAGCTGTTGATATAAATTTTCTCCCCGCGGGTTTCGAGTTTCCCTCATCGAGGGACACCTCCAAGTAGGGGTTTCTCCGTTTTCCCCTATTTTCATAAAACCGCGTCGGGGGGGTAATTTTCAGAATTTATCGGTATTTACCGAAAACACCGAACTATACTTATGAAACGCTTATTCTGCCCAAGCACCGTTTTGCATATTTCCTTTTGCCTAATATATTTTATATTGTATTACCCTACTCCTGACGCGGAATTGAACTTATCTGGTCCGGCACGGCTTCCCCGCAGCAGAGGTCTCAAACCCTAAGGACCCTCAGTTTACCTGCGACAAACAATGGAGCCAAGATTTATGAAAGGGAGCAATTCAAACCATGAAGAGCGTATGTAATATAATGGCGCAGGTCTCCTGGACAGTTTGATGGCAAGTGCGCATGCGTAGCGTTTTTGGATGGTGAGGAGCAAAATCGTACACAAATGGGCAAACGCTTGCAGATCATAAACGCTGTTGTCACCTCCTCGCATCTTGCGTTGCCATTGCGGCCCTTTGACCACGTGACCTTGATCGAGCACTTCGAAACACTCTGAAATCTGGGCACACTACGACAAACCTGCGAGTGTGGACCCACCCCGCGGGATCGACGGTGGTCCGGAGGCAGACGCTGGCAATGCTTCTCGGATTGCTTCAAGCCGCGGGGCTAGAGTCCTGCTTCTACGGGCGCTCATAAAGTTCGTATCATTGTCACGAAGGAATAGAGATTCAGCAATCAAAATCGAGTAGGAGTTGAGACTTTCTCTCAATGTTCGCCACCAAACGTTACCCACGTTTTTCGGCGATGGACCACATGCTGGAGACCATTGTTATAAACTCCTCGTTTTGAGTGTTCAGGAATCACTCCACTTCAGCAATCACTTGGTCGTCGTCCTTGAAATACTTTCCTCTTGTTTGGCCACACTGGAAGCGTCTGCTCCATTTAACCACAGTGTCATAAACTGGGGCGATGTCCCCGAACAACGCTCCCAGATTGGAATGAATATTTTTGGCATTGCTTCCCTTCAAACGGAAAAAAAAAAAACTGATCACTGCATGTGCTTGGCACTGACGGGCGGTGCCTCTTTTGTTTCGACTCCCTAGCGGCGTTCCGCGCTACTATAGAACGCGATGTTTATAGTGTGCGGAAACTAGAGGGACGCGCTTTCATGTTGATGCCTGTTTTGTTCCGTTTTTTTTTTCAATTTTTTGAGTCAATAATACGAACTTTGTGAACGCCCCTTAGTGGCCCCTGCGCCTTGCCTACGATGCAGTTTTTGATCGGGAAAAGAAAACGAAAGAAAGTAATATTCATTTATTCGTCCTGCATCAGATTTCAATAGCATTTGTATTTTTTAAATAATTTTACCTATAAAACTTAAGCACCCTTTCCTTTTTCTGACTGCAGAGTCTTAATCGTTTAACTATAAAAAATAAATTGTGTTGCCTAAGACTTCGCGATGGGCCTTAATTTGGTTCATGAACGCCAACTCGTTAGTGTTATACCGATATTGCTTTGATTTCGTAATGATAAATATTGTTGATTCGTGAAAATTTCTAATAATACGTCTCTCTAAAAATTAAGTCGCGTACTATTGTATTACTAACATGCAAAACAAAGACCGTGATGCAAAATTATTTTTTTTTTATTTATAATATCTTCGGTGTGTCGAATTTTCTGTTTAAATAAGTGAACATCTGATTTTGTAAAAACAGATTCGATTCGCCTTGAATTTAAGAAACGATGCTGTGCAGTAAAAACGGACTCCGATCATGTCAATACCCCATTGCTACATATTTTAGGGACAAATTGAATGAGGGTATGAATATTTGTCTAGGTATAGACAGTATAGTATTTATAGAAACAAATCACCTGTTAACCAGCCGTCAACATGGCTTTCGATCTGGACTCTCAACTGTAACGCAGCTAACAGAATGTGTGCATGATTTATCCTCAGCAATTAATAATCGTAGCCAGACTGACGTTATTCTTTTAGATTTTTCCAAGGCCTTTGACAGAGTCTCACACACGAAATTATTGCTAAAACTTAAAACCTTACTTGGCCCAGGACAAATTGTTAGTTGGATTGAAGCACACCTTACTGATAGAAAACAGTTCGTCAAAATTAACGGGCACAGTTCACCATTAACCACAGTTACTTCTGGAGTCCCACAGGGCTCTGTGCTAGCACCTCTTCTTTTCTCACGCTATATTAACGACATAGTAGACAACATTGATGTAAACATTAGACTGTTCGCAGACGACTGCATATTGTACACCGAAGTCAAAACTCAAAACGACCAGCTCTTACTAGATAGTGCACTGCAAGGGATCAGTGACTGGTGTTTTGATTGGAAAATGGTATTAAACGCAAAAAAAAATCTGTTTACATGACAATCAGTAATACAAAAAGTACACTGCAATTTTCCTACAGCATTAACAACACTCCCCTTCAAAAAGTCGAACAGTAGAAATACCTCGGACTCCAATTTCAGCAGAACCTTAGGTGGGAAACCCACATCGACTTCATTACTACCAAAGCACTTAACAAACTACGGTATCTAAGAAGAGTTTTAAAATCAAGATCCCACGAAACAAAGTTAGTAGCCTATAAGGCACTGGTACGTCCCATAGTGGAATATACTAATGTCGTATGGTTCCCCCACTATAAAACACACGTCGCTCAACTAGAAAGGTGCAGCGCTTGGCTGCGAGATTTATTTTTAATAAGTTTCGCTACTCTGACTCACCGTCCCACTTATGCAATTTAGCTCAACTAGCACCACTCGAGAAAAGGGCCAAAATCTCAAGACTAAGGTTCCTGTTCCAAATATTAAATGACCAAACCCTTATAGACAAAATGAAATATGTTACTTCGCACATTTCCAGAGCTACGAGAAGGAATCATGGAAGGCTACTCACAGAATATCAGAGTAACAACAACTTCTTCAAATACTCATTCTTTCCGCGAGTAGTGTCTGAGTGGAATAGCTTACCTGACGCCATTATTCATTCCACATCTATAGAATCATTCTCAACTGCTCTGGGCAACCACCTCATATGATGTGTACTCTACTTGTTCCCATCGATTCATCCTATTATAGTGGTCTAATGTTATTATTTCATTTACAAGTGTAATACATAGTATTAAGATCCTCCTGTGTCTCCACTGAGTAGCCCCATTCTCCTCGCTGTCCTTTTTTTTCTTTCAACATTGCACTATAAACTATATAAATTGTATTTCACCTTGTAACCACCCTACTAAAGTTTCCGATGGAAACAGGTAGTATTTCTAAATAAATAAAAATAAAATAAACAAAAGCGTCCATATGAACGAGACATCAAAGTATCTACTTTTCTGACTTAAAGAGACACCATTCTCAGTAAAAAAAAAAATCTCTTCCCCAAAACGTAACAGAAATATTTGTTTACCACCTACTGATACCCTAAGTCAGCAGTGCGTACATAGGATGAATGTATATACCCATAAAAGCAAAACATTAAACAAATACCAATCATGTTGCATAAAGTTGCATCTCAAAAACCTGAAAATAACTTGGGTTTGAACTGGTAAAATCTAGCGAGTTGAACGAAATCTTAAACGAAAACTTAAAATCGACAGAATAAGACACGGAGGACAAGCACAGTTCCTCCGTGTTGTCCTCCATGTTTTATTCTTTTGATTTTAAGTAACTTGGGTTTACTGTACTGAAAAAGGAAAACAAGGCTTCATCTAGAATAGAATCACATCGTAAACCGGTTTTGGGACTACAGAGCTACTTTCAAAGCCTGTGACCGCTAATCATTTTCTTTATTTTCCGTATACGGATAACTTCTCATTAGAAATTCTGCTGTTGCTTGAGGAGATTCCAAGTTCCTTCGTGCACACAGTGGTTCACATTCTTGTGAGATTTCAAATTTTATTCCATCAGCTCATCTGCCCCTTTCTCTTCCATTTAACATTCCTTGCCAGTATTACCCAGGATCCTCCCCTGCAAAGTTTTACTATAAATACGGGCGAAAGGAGGCACAACTCCACAGTTGGAGCTTCCTACGAACAACCAACAGATTCAATCATGGTGCGTATAAGTCTTACACGTTGTACCTGGAAATATAAATAGATATCTTTTTGCACACTCGGATTAATGTGAAAAGACTCCTTTCAAATATAACAAATTAAAAAAAATATACTTTTCATAAACTAAACAAATGGACAGAGCGATGACACAGTCGACAGATTTCTGCACTCCGGTTTGTCTCTGTGCGAGCCTTCTTTATGTATGCATAACCACATCACCAACCAATGCCAACATTACAAACTTTGGACGTACCTCGTTGTGTTAAAAATATAAAGTAGAGCCTTGACAGCGTCATATATTGGTCAGTTGTGTCTATTTATGGTAGTAGGCTGCAGAAATAAACTAACGGAACTTAGGTTCTTAGACAACAGTAAACAAAAGGAAATAATTATTCATATGGCCGAGGCACTAACTCGAATAGCGACCGATCTGCATTTCACGCATTGTTGTGTTCTACACACAGTCCTTAAATATATATATTTTTAATCTGGCGCAGATCCGGGCTTGTGTTATTCTGGCTCTGGCCACCAGCGCCTTCGCTGGCTACGTCAACGGAGGCTACGGTCTCGGACTAGGTTATGGCCTCGGATACGGACACACCCTCGGCTACGGACACGCTCTTGGCTACGGTCATGGCCTCGGCTACGGCCTAGGTCTCGGCTATGGCCATGGCCTCGGCTTCACCCACGGCCTCGGCTACGGCCATGGCCTCGCTTACGGTCATGGTCTCAGCTACGGCGGTCTGAGTGTTGCTGCTCCGGCTGTCGCTCGCACTGTCTCCTACGCCGCTCCAGCTGTCACCAAGGTTGCCGCCATCCACGCTGCTCCAGCAGTCGCCACTTACGCCGCTGCCCCAGCCGTCACCAGGGTTGCCACCTACGCTGCTGCTCCAATCGCCACTTACGCTGCTGCTCCCGCCGTGACCAGGGTTGCCACATACGCCGCTGCCCCAGTCGCCACCTATGCTGCTGCTCCAGTCGCCACCGTTGCCGCTGCTCCAGTCGTCACCCGCACTGTCGCCACCTCCCACGTCGCTGCTCCAGTTGTCTCCGCCTACCACGCTGCTCCAGCTGTGACGACCGTTGCTCACGCTCCAGCTGTTGCCACCGTTGCTCACGCCCCAGCTCTCGGCTACGGCTACGGAGTTGGACACCTCGGCTACGGTCTTGGTCACTACGGCTATGGACACGGCCTCGCCAGCTACGGCCTGAACTATGGTTATGGCCTAGGCACCTTCGGCGACTACACCACCCTTCTCCGCAAGAAGAAGTGTAAGTATAAGATTTATGATTTAAACATTAAAAAAAAAAAAATGTGTAGCTAGCATTTCGTCGCCTTCAAGGCGTTTCTATTCAAGAAAATCTATCATGCGAATTCGGACTATGTATATCAACACTTCCTTTATTCAAGTCATTTTCTCAAATGTGAATATGTTTTTATCGTTACAGAAACGGTGACTCTGACAACGCCTGCAAGTCGTCTAGGAGTCCGCTGGGCTTAGCTCTTCAGCTAAGTAGAGAAAACAATAAAACTAATTTAATTTTATTGCGTTTTTTGTAATTTTACGCATGAAATGATTAGCAACACAAACTTCTTTCACACGCTCTTAGAACATATTAAAATGCTCGCGAATCGTCTGGTGAAGGTAATATTGACACGATGATTGGGAGTCAGAGACGAGGCGTCTGCTCAATGGCGGAGTATAATTTAAACTGGCCGACACATGCTCGTGACCGCTGACGCTGCCTTGGCACCAGCAACAGCCGGTCTTGTTTTTTCTCTTTTTTTTTTCTCGTGGAATTAGTTCGGGGAATAATGTAGGTCGTTTTGACAGAACTGTTTAGGTGGTGGAAAAGAATGAACGATGGTGCTATGCTGTGAAGGATCGGTGATATGGCTTCATGCTAGTAACGTGAACAATGCCTGTTGACGTTCGACTGCGATCAATCCCGGGCTACAGAATTTCAACTTTCAACGTGGCGCCGGAGATTCGGCATACGATTTTGTAGGGGCCCAGCTAGCGATGAAGCAGCTTGTTTGCGTTGGGTTCCTGTATAGCTGGGACCCAAATTCAAACCTATTCGCCAAAAGAACCCATTGTAGTGAGATGAGTGACGCTGTAGTTTGGAGATTGTTGTTACGACGCGCGACTTCTCTGCCGAGTAAGCTGGAGCACTTCCTGTGCTCGACAAACTATTTCGACGACACTGGGCGAAAGGTGGACGTCGTTGTGTGGGCAAGGAAAAAGTGTTCTTAGGGCCCGGGTGATGTGGGTGAACGGTTATATATAAGAAAATATGATGAGTACCCATGTGTGTAGTATGCTGCAGTATTGTATGCGTGAGTGACAAATGGGAATATCGCGTCCCAGTGGCATTGACCTGCGTCTACGTACATGGAGAGCATATAAACAATGGTGCAATTAAATATTTTTACGATTCCGTTTTTTTTTTTGGAAAGTAGTAGGCGGTCGAGGTTTTGTGCACAGTGCCAGAAATATTCGAAAAGTCTTGGAGAACTCGCAAAAAAAAAAGCACGTCCAGGATCACCGATTAGTTGTCAAGGTGCGCCACGACGTCAAATGACATGCGAAAGAAGAATTGTGGCAATCTCTGTTGTTGTTCCTTGGGGCTAGGCACACGTTTCAACGTACCACGAGACATGGTCTATCGCAAATAGCACCCAACGGTTGCCCGAAAACGTTGCAGGAAACGGTTCAAGGAGGTCTATTTGTACCCGTTCAAAGAAGTTGTGGGCGGAGGCAGAAGTTAAAGGGCGACCAGCAGGCGGTTAAATAAACGTTTTGCGTGCTGGCATTTTTCTCATGATGTGACCTGCTTGACGACAACATTAAACATGCCTTGACATTAAAACAGGTGGCGTACACGTACGTATGTTTTGAAAATGCCCACGTGGCCAGCTTTGGGGTCGTCATGCGAGACCAAGATAATATGCTTCCGAAGTTCGTTTGGGACAACAAACAAGTGGTCAGCTTTTTGTTGCTGGTATTTGCGACGATATAAGATGTGATTTTCGAATATATAGAGTTGAATTGTTCGTGTTTTTTTTTCTTCTGAAATAGGAATATTATTTCTGAAAAGCAGTAATGATGTGCTGTAGTTCGAGGCATTTGAATTGTTCGAAGCTGAAATCAAGGCTGGACGTGAGCGACCCGGCGGTACAAGAGCCCTGTCGTATTCAGGGGAAGGATCAAATAGATTTCAAGACACAGAGTCGGAGGCTTCATGCTCCTTGCCAGGTTTGTAGCAGATAGACACGTCATAGTCTTGCATCTTAAGCACCCATAACTTAGTCATCCGCTGCGATCCTTGAGATTAGCCAGCCAAAACAAAGCGTTATAATCGGTAAATTACTCTAAATGGGCGGACGAATATGTAAGGCCGAAATTTTGTGATTGCCCAAATTACTGCTAAACTGCTTTTTCAAGATGGCATGGTTTCGTTCGGCTCTTGAAAATGAGCGGCTATATATGCTATTACGTGCTCTGAACCATGAAGTTTTCGTTTTTTTTAATCAAAATAGCATTTTGGCCGAAACCTCTCGCGTCAAAATGTATCTCGGCATCAGTTGCTGGATCAAAATGCGCCAGTACAAGTTTCGATATTAAAGATGATTGTAAGAAGAAAAATACCTTCTCTTACCATTTACTCTGTAAAACCGGTATGTACTTTCTAAGAAGGTAGTTGAGCAGATGCTGGCAAAACAATAAATAAATCGACGGAAATATCCGACCATAGGCAAAGAAAGCAACGCAATATTTTCGTGTTGGTCGGACGCGGAAAGTTGGAGAAAACATCTAGTTTATTGGGGTATGGCGTTATTACCTGCGTATCGACAGCAACACCGAGAAATTTGAGCCTTGGCGATGCAAACTTGCCTTTCTTGGATTTAACTGCGGGGAAGCCCTTCGGAAACACGAAAGAACTGTACGAAATCACGAGAAATGTTCATTGAAGGAGGCTGAGAACAATACCCCGTCGTCACAACAACATAAAGATGTTGTCCCGTCCACCTGTAGCAGCGAAGTAAAATGTCCAGCATTCTGTCGAATGCAATGAGTGTGCAACATCGAGACCGTCGCGTGCGGCTGCTCTATCGCGTACGGGTTCACCACGGACTTCACCGGGGGGGCCTCAGATGGCTTGGCCTCCTGTGGGTCCTGGGGCAGGCTGTCGGTGATGGAGCCCTGCCGGAAGGACCCCGTCCGGGTGAAGCTCGAGGTGAACCCGTACGCGATAGAGCGGCCGCACGCGACGGTCTCGATGCTGCAGAGGCAGGGTTCCTTTCGGGGCTTTGGTCGTGCTCCTTGGCGTCCGGACTGCCCTTAAAGAAGACCTCGGATGTTCCACCGCCGAGCTCGTCTATGGCACTCCCCTGAGGTTGCCATCAGATTTCTTCGAGGCCGACACGCCATCGTCGGCAAAGCCCGAAGCTTACGCCGAGACCCTCAGAGAAGTGTTCGAAAAACTCGATGCGCGGTTTGACAAGGTACATTTGGACCTGGTCGGGCCACTGCCATCATCACAGGGGTACCGCTACCTTCTCACCTGCATTGACAGATTTACGAGATGGCCAGAGGCAACGCCACTGCAGGACATTACCGCAACCACCGTCGCCACCGCCTTCATCTCCACGTGGGTCTCCAGGTTCGGATGCCCGTCCGAGATAGTCACAGACCGGGGACGACAATTTGAGTCGTCGCTCTTCACAGAGTTAACCCGCATTCTTGGGACGACACGGTTGCGGACGACCGCTTACCACCCGCAATCCAACGGACTTGTGGAGCGCTTTCATCGCCATCTGAAATCGGCATTGATGGCCCATGGAAGGCCTAACGAGTGGGTTTCCCAAGTGCCGATCGTGCTCCTAGGCGTCCGGACTGCCCTTAAAGAAGACCTCGGATGTTCCACCGCCGAGCTCGTCTATGGCACTCCCCTGAGGTTGCCATCAGATTTCTTCGAGGCCGACACGCCATCGTCGGCAAAGCCCGAAGCTTACGCCGAGACCCTCAGAGAAGTGTTCGAAAAACTCCGCCCAATTCCAACTCGGGTCGGGAATACCAAGTCACCATACGTTACGGAGGACCTAAAGACTGCCACCCACGTGTTCGTCCGAAAGGAACATCACAGAAAGCCACTACGTCCTCACTATCAGGGACCGTTTCCCGTGGTACAGAAAAGGACGGACACGTTCGTCCTACGCATGAACGGGAACGACGATGCCGTTGCCCTCCACCGACTCAAGCCTGCTCATCTAGAGGCTACTACGCCGACATACAATCTCCGGCCACAAAAAAGTGTCAGTTGGAAGGATTTATAAAACATATAAATCCTCCCAGAGGGGGGGGCCTATCTGTGGTGACACAGATCTAAACAGGAAAACAATCAAAAGAAATAAAAGACGACGTTCTCGGGGCGCGCGCTATACGCACGCCGCGAGGCAGAGAACGCTTGAGAATTCGAACAGGTCGGATGCCTTGGATCTTTCTTCCCCACAAGTGCATTGGAAAGCCCGAAGGTCACTACGCGTAATTGGTACATGCCACCACGTGTTACAAACGCTGTTTTTTTCTCGATCTTTCTCGCCCACACTTATATGCAATATCCTGACGGCACGTCAAACGATGGAAAGTATCCGGCGCCATCGATGTATCAGGATCATAATCTGTCCATGACAAAGAAAAAACATATTTTTGTGATGCTGTTGAAACGACTGTACCAAATACAGAATCTCCAGCTACAATCTTTCTTTTTTAACTGATTCACCCGGTGATTACAAGAAATCAGATGACTAGTCAGTTATGTTTTGGTGTATAACGTCGCTAACCTGCTTTTGAATGACGTGTCGTTTTGTTTGGGAAACGCAATAGGGAACACTACTTAATGAGTAGTGGTTTCCTATATCGATAGCATATTGTACAATGTGGCGCCACCTAAAGATTTCGAATCAATGTCAGATATATCCTCGAAGTCATCTATGAGGTTTAACAAGAGATCACGCGGGGAAAATGGTAAACAAGAATCAATCATCGCAAGAAAAGAATAAGTTCTGAGATTGCGGGGTTCGGCATAAGATGAACACGATTGGGATTGTGTGTGGCTAACTGTATTGATATGTTAACTTATTTAAATATCGACTGTGGCAACACAGGTACCAGCGGGTTATCGATCCAAGAGTTCGTAGCCACGTGAGGCGGTAGGTGCTACAGGCAAGGCAATGACTTTTTGAATAATAAAGGTCCCTGTTCGGCTCAACTGAGTAGTCAGATTCAATTGCGTCTGTATCTATTTGGATGATCGTACTCTGGACAAAGGTGGTATCGGATAGTCAATAGGCGTATTGAAAAGCGACGGTTTCGCCGAGAATAGAGTAAGAAGAATTTTAACGCCACCTATGGTACGTTTACACTTGCGGATCCGCTAGCGAATCCGCCCAGCTTTTGCCGCTGGGGCGAAACGCTGGGCGGAAAACGCGGCGGCGAGCCGTTTAGGTCCAGGACCTATTTCTGAGGCCGAACGAGGCGTTTCGCTGACCGGAAGTGACATTCTTGCGCAGCGCGACGCTGCCTACGTCATGAGCACGCGTAGTTCCGGGAGCAGCAACGCCCGGGAGAGAGAGCCGAGGCGGGAACTCTCGCGCCTTCTCGTCATATTTGACAAGATGTTACGGGAACCGCTGCCGCAGCTGGCGCCGCCGCCACTGCTCGAAGGAAATAGATGTAAACGCAACCCGCTCGTCGCCGCCGCCGCCGGGAGCGGATCCGCTCCCGCGGCAGCGGATTTCTTCTCATGTGTAAACGTACCATGAATATACTTCGTTTCTCCCACAATCAATAAGTGTGTGACGCATAGCAAGTCCCATGCGAGAATAATATCGTGCGTGCAGTTAATACTATAAATCCTTGCGAATGATAGTCATTTCCAGTTGTGATGGATACGGAAACTTTGCCGACTGGGTGAATCAAAGATGTGTTAGCACAGCCTAGAGAACCTTCATCTGAAGTTGTGCCGAAAAGACTAATTTATATCTAATACTTTTCTTGATAATAGATATAGATGCGCCAGTATCGATTAATTTCGTGAATCTCACCTTCTTTACGTTGATGTCTAACAAGGTCGATGATGAAATGGCGAGTTGGGAATGTTCGTTAAGTACAGAAGTAGATGTTCCCCCTGAGCTGCTGCATATAGCATTCCCCGTAAACGCAAAAACTTGGGAATGGTGTAGTAGGACCGAGAGTAAAAGATGAGCGATAGATAGGCGACAAGGTCATGAAGCGGCGACCACGGTAGGCGGGGATGCACATCACGGCATGTTGAATCTGGTGGAGTAGTATGCATCTTCATTGCCGAGATTACGATTGTGGTAGCGGTCCTATTTGAGGTCGTACAAAGCTGCTGGTCGCGAGGCGTAGACGGTTCGTGAAGTATCCCACGACGATGACAATACCGTGCAACATATCCTTGTATGCCGTAATAAAAACTAGTAGGGCGTGGAGTTCCCTGTAGATACTGGTTGTGCCAGCGGCGTGCTCCGTTGTTATTCCGCGGATGAAAAGGTAGTACTGGCTCGGCTGATGCGAAGAACGTTAGTAATTGCGTACAAGTGAGGCGGCGCACACAGCTTTTGTTAGTATCAGAGAGGAGGTTGATAATTCTTGACCAATGAGCAGCAGCAGGTTGTCCTTAGTGACGGCTCGCTCGTCAGCAGCGATGGGGGGAGGGTGAGACGCTAAGAGTTGTGCAAGCTACTTTTTAATTAGGCCTCTGATGAGGGTATTCAGCTCGCTCGTAAAAGCAGTACCCGTGGAAACGCAGTGTTGTTGCCTGGAGACGGTGGCTTGTTCTGCGATGTGACAGTTTCTATGCACTTCCTATCATCGACACTCCTCCTTAAATTGAGCCACCGTAGTAGTCGGGTTCCGTGATACGTGCGGTGCAAACGCAGTCTTGGCGGTGCCTTTTAATATATGCCCTGCTTTTTATGACTCGGACATGGAAACATCGGCATGCTTGCAGATAATCCAAGACTGGCATTTAAATAAGTGATGACATCATCGCTACTGCTTGTGCCCGGAAAGCGAGCATGTGCTTGGCGTTTTTCTTGCGATTGATTGGGCAGCCGAACACGTTTGACAATTTGGTCTTGCGAGTGTCCCAAGTGTTCATTTAATATTTGTGCTTATCGAACCAGACCTTCGTGGTGTTTTTATGTTGAAATAAGACGTTGGCTAGCTTAAAAGTGCTGTCTCAGGCATTATGGAGGTTCGCCCATTCGTATGTGCGAAGCCAATCACCGATGTCGTCTGTATCGAAGCGGTAAAGGTGGGAGGGGGGGGGGGATTCTTGCTGTGGTATAGGATTGATTCGGTACGAATTCAAGGGGCGTCTTGTTCCCCCTCCTGCATCTCGGCCTGTGGTCTTGGAAGTTGGGTGTTGCTGCGGAGCAACGTCTTGGCTGCAGAGGCTCGGAGAAGGACCGCACCTACACCAGAGGATGCTGTGATGATTCGGAGTCAAAGACGAGACGTCTGCTCAATGGCGGGGTTTAACCCTACAAAGCATTGTTTATTTCATATTATACACTCCTATAAAAAGTGCCTTACGAACGCGAATGCATGCTGTATCATATCCGGTACATGTTTTGTGCCATTTGTCTCAAAACAAATCCTTCAGATGGAGCCATTTGGCTTCCCGGCGCTCAGATGCACGGCTGGCTGTCATCGGCAAAGATTTGAGGGGAAACTCAACTGCCTGGCAGTACTCTTAACTTCCAGGCTGTGCATCCTTAATGTTTGAAAATTGCCAGAATGTTCTGTTGCGCTCTGCAAGATCAAAGACACAAACTGCTTTCTCCGCATCCACAACCCTTGAGGCACCAATGCATCTTGAATCAAATATAATACGTGAAGTACTTTTTCGTTCCTGAGTTAAAAAAATATCATAAATTTTTTTTTGATAATTCTTACAATCATGTTTTATAGTAGCAAGCACTCCTAAATAATTTTGAAAAAGATATAAAGTCTTGCATTTTAGGGTAATTCAAACTGGCCGCCGCAGGCTCTATACCGCTGACGCTGCTACAACGCCTGCCACAGCCTGTCTTCCTCTTTCGTGTGGCAATATTTATGTTTTAACTGAAGAAGTTTTGTGCGATTCTGTAACTGCATTGCCCATGTGTGTTACTTTTGGGATATATACATCGGTTTTCTAATATGGCTTCAAGCTGCAATATATCACCGCCCAAATGTTTGATTTAAGCGTGCAGCAATAGAGTCTAGCGCGAAACTTCTACGTGTGCCTACGCATAAAGCTCGCACTACTACTTTTATTTATCTTAAGTTAGATCCCTTCTCCTGCCTGTTTCAATTGAAGTGAGCATCGAACCGTCGACTGGTCGTCTAATGACTTTGGCGTTATAGACGATAAACCTTGTCTCGCAGTCCTACTGCCCCGACTGAATGTTTAATATATTGCGTGAAATAGTGTAACTAGCAAGGGTCGAAGGCCCGAAGAAAAAAAAAGTGGTAATATTTATCGCGCCAGTTAATCCCAAGCGACTAGAGGCATAAAACCGAGAAGTGCCGCGAACGAGGCGACAGCTTCGAAGTTCTGACGGAATTTGTCAAAACACTTTTCAACTCATGAACATGACGTCTGCTAGAGCTGGACATTCCGAGTATAAGGGTCGTATTCTCCTGGATAAAATGAAAAGACCGAGAATGTCACAAATTTCAGTGCCGTGCATTTTCTCTGTCTATCTGGACTACTTGTCAGTGCAGATGAAGAAGCCTGCTCGAAAACCGCCGGCATGGCGGCTTGTACCGTCTTTAACTATACTCGTCAGGGATTTCCCGATCAAAAGTTGTAATGCCGCTAAGTCTCAGACCTGAGGTGCTGAAATGCTTGCACAGCGGTCACCTAGGCATTAACAAGTGTAAAGTGCGTATGAGACAGATATTAATTTGGCCGGAAATCAATCCAGATATCCAGGAGATGGTCAGCCGATGCAAAATCTGCATGCAGTTCGCCTACCTCCAGTAGGAGGAGCCGCTTCAGCTACGAAGTACACCCCTACAACACTGAGCATGAAATGGAGCAGAGTTATTTATATATGGTGGAAAATCATATCTGGTCCTTCACTATGCTTACTCTAAATTTTTCGAGGTCGCCGAGCTACGAGACGACCCACGAAATATTGTGATCGACGTTATGACAAGTATGTTTACTCGCCATAACATTCCGCTCGAAGTTTGTACAGGCGGCGGCCCACAGTTCTCGACAAGAATATCCGCCGTGTTGGTATTGCACTATGACTTCAAGTATCTGATGTCTTGTCCGTACATCCCAAGATTGAATGAACTTGAGGAAAGAAATACTTAAAAGACTACCCAAAAAGGGTAAACATTCCAGGCAAGAATTTTGGCTAGGTTTACTAACCTACAAGGCTACACCACTTGAATGCCAGTTGAGTTATAGGTGTGTCGAAAGGCACTCACGCTACTGCCCTACTTCGAGTCTCAGAGGGCTACACCTGTGCTAAAACACAATCAAGACAGGAACCACGGTCGAACCATTTCTAATTTGGACGAAGAAGGCGCCGTACAAGTTTGAAATGGTAGAGCACGGTCGACGAAAGTGCGAGTGATATGTGCCAACGGTCCAAGATCGTTCAAGATTTAAACAAAGAAAGGAAAACATCTGAGCCGAAACCGCCCATACTTACTGAAGACTCGGAAATGGATCAATCCTTACGAGGAGGTAGGGTGTGAAGAATATGACGTGGAAGATGAGGATCTACTAAGCCCTCTGGCAAAAGTGCCAACGGCTCTTTCTCTTGTCAAGACACATCACATCCTGGTACAACCCGGTTGTGATGTGAAAAGAAAGCGTGTCAACAGCTGAGTTCATCTATGACTGCACCAGATTGACCTACTCGTGAAGTTCTTTCAGTTAGATATCTAACGTATGACAAGGATTTTAACTTAGCGATTTGGGATCTATGAATATACTTAGAGCCATTTTTTGTGCTTTTACTCTTAAACAAAATAATATGTATCGGTCATGAAGCTAGCCAATCATGCACGGCCTCTAAGAAGACGAAATAAATGTGGCGACAGAGCTACCGCCAGACTAGAGGCACTCGGATGCAAACTTTGAAAGTAATCCGTTACAAGTAACGGATTGCTTGTAATCCGTTACTTTTTAGAGCGCAGCTCTTAGGCGCCCGTTTCCGGCTTAAGCGGCGTCGCCGTCGCAGTCGCCGTCGCCGTCGCCGTCGGCGTAACCGCGGCGACGTTTCGGCATGGTGACGTTTCGGCACCATGCCGAAACGTCCTCGTGACGCCCCTGAGGGGGGTCACGTGACCTTAGGGGGTCCTCAGAACCCCCTCAGGGGGGTCCTGAGCTGGGTCAGGTGACCTCAAGCGGGTCACATGATCCCCGTGAGGTCACATGACCACCGTGAAGTTACGTGACCCCCGTGAGGTCACGTGACCCCCGTGAAGTCACGTGACCCCTGTGAGGTCACGTGACCCCCGTGAGTCCATGAGGGTCACGCGACGTCACGAGGGTCACCTGACCTCACGGTTACGCCGAAGGCAACGGCGACGCCGACGCCGCTCGGAGGGAGGAGGAGAAGGCAGGATGATGAGGTGAGGAGGTATGAGGAGGGGTATACCCTCCCCTCAGTATCCTTCCCTCCTCCTCCTTAAGAGCTGCGCTCTAATTGAGTTGTAAGCAGCTTTCATTTTTCAGGGAGTTGTAAACGGCTTTCATTTTTCAAGTAATTTTGTAATTACCATGATACTTTTTTCGGAAGTAATTTGTAACGTAATTTCGTTACAAAATATTGGTGACGGATTACTTTAATTACTCGTTCCATTTTAAAAATATGAGCATAATACAGTAATTGGAGCAATACGAGCAGAACATTCAACATCATAAACAGAGCAAGTTCAGCAAAACAGAAAACATCAGGAAAAAGAAAATAGCCTAGAGAAAATACGATTTTTTGTGTGACAGGTCATTAGAATCACTAGAAAAACGGGCGAGACATGTACAAATATACGAAAGACAAATATTGAGTAAGACAACGCCGAGTAGGCTCTCCGTCGCCTTCCACCGTGTTTTCTCTTCTCCCGGGCAGGAGAAAGCTCTTCGTGTTTATTTGATTTTGTCTTTTACACTGTTTCACCCTTTCCAACTTCTTCATCATCTCCCACCAGCTGCGCAGACATCAAAACGCGGGTCCGAATCCGTGAAGGAAGCCCATCTCATCGACAATATCTAGCATCCCCTCTTTCACCCCGACCACAAGAAGGCCGCGAAGGTCTAACCCTGGCCATCTTGTAACCATTTTTGATTTTATAAAGACGTATCAAAAACAACAACCCTCGATTCGGGGGTTCACAAATCGCGTAACAGACGATGTAGCCTGGTGCGAGGGGGTCGAATTATTTTTGTCTTTGATGTGCTCTATTTTATTCTAGCACGCTCTTGAGACACGGCTGAAAAGCGCCCGGCGCGGGGCTAAGAACATCGTCTTCAAGGGTACGGACGATACTTCTTTTCGTTTACTTGTCTGGGAATGGCGGTCGAGTCCACTCCTCACCTTGCAGCCAACTGTCAACATAAAGTGTGGGAGGGTGTTAGGCCATCTAAGGAGTGCTGACAGAGAGAGAAAGAGAACGCGTAAAAGTGGTGTGATCCTCTATTGTTTTGTGAGACCGATGGCCACCGCTTCTCTCGCTCTCTTTGCCCTTCCCTCGCCTGGCCTCGAAGAATATTGTTACGAAAGCGAGAACCGATGAACGATCGATAACCCGTAGCCGCCACTTTTTCTCTGACTGGTCGAGTTTTCGGTCATGGAGTGTCCGTCGTCTCCATGGCCATCTCTTAATGAGATAATCAAAATTCAGGGCATTAAGGAGAACGGAAATCTAGAGTTTTAGTGCACACTTTGTGTCTCAAAAAAGCACATTGTCATCAGCAAGAACAGCAAAGTCTAATCTACAGAAACACTCCATGGTGAGCTGGGACACCTACATTCTGCACAGGCTATAGATTGCAACGTTAGAACCATTTTTTTTTTCTTGTGAATAGCAGGCGAAAGACCGCGGTCAAAAGAGACCTTTCGTAGGTCGCTTCTTATGCTCCGAATTTCGTAGCGGAGGTAGACGCTGCTTCTGAGCATGCGCACCGCTAGCTTTGTCTGCACAATTCAAGGGATAATTTCCGGAGGCCGTAAGCTAGCGGGATGGCGGGTGTGGTGCAGCAGTTCGGTGCCTAGTCTGCTTACAGGTAAACGGAGTGCACCTAACCTCTTTCTCTTAAATAAAACAATAACACATTTTATTTTTACATGGACTACAATAATACGGGCGCATGAGAAATGAAAAGTAGTGTTGCAGGACATTTTTGAAAAATATCAAAATTGCTTCTACTGTTTTATGGGTAAGTGTACGAAAAAAGTAACGTGAAAGTAATTAGTAACGTAACGAGTAAAATAATCCGTTACTTTTCACCGAAAGTAATTTGTAACAGATGTAATGTAATCCATTACATGTGAGGTCCGGTAATTTGCAATTGTAATCCATTACATTTTTCAAGTAACGAGCACAAGTCTGATCGGATGCAACGTGTCATTTTCTCTTGTGCCTAGCTGGCACGATATAACTCCGTAATTTCTCATTTTGGTTTGGACTTCAAGAGAAAGGGTAAGGAGAAAGAAGTTGTAAAATAATTTCATGGCTGCTTAAAAGCTCTTTAAGTCTGTCACGAATTCAAATCACGCTCTTTTAAATTAAACTTGTTTGCTAAAGTCAAGTTGCTGAAAGGAAAGATCGGTGTAATCACTTACAGGGTACATAATAGGCTAAGGGACAGACATTTGGCATGTCATCTAGTCCGAATCTCAAGTTACAGTACATTGGCTCTAGGAATTCACAGTACGGTGTACTAGATACCGGAAGCACAATGCGGTCAAGAACTAGGAATGTAAACGCCTATGCACACATTCAATACGACCAAGCGCCCGCGAAAAACATGGGTGGCGCATGGCAACCAGCTTAATTTCGCCCTCACTCTAGCACGAATGCATGTTCAAAAAATAAACTAGATTGGTGTAATTGTCGCGATAATTTCGCACTTTATTATATAGGAACGCAGCACTTTATCACTCGACGATAATCTCGTGTGTGCAAGGACACGGGCGATGTTTATTTCCTGCGATTCCGTCGTGCTGGGTAGTGTAACCGCAGTGTAGTTCGACGGCGTAGCGCTCGATTCAAACCTAGTCCAACTAAACCATGATTGCACGTAAACGTATAAGCTAGATCACCCAAAACATCCGCAGGCGGAGTAATAGACGCCGTCGACAGATTCGCGACACGCCTCAGCAGTCCAGCAGGACCTGGTAGTCCTTTCTGGCGGTGTTTGTTTTCATTCTGTTTCGCTTCGCGCCCCTTGATTATTTTAGCTTCTTATGTAAAACTACAAGTAAAACAATACATATACATTCAATGTATTCGTTTTTTCGCTCAAACCTGCCTGGTTTATGCAAGGTTTCACAAAATAAATATCCAGTGAGTCGAGTTGCCCGCAAAATAAAACAGAATATTTTGTTTTTCGTTTCTTCTTTGCCATTTATGTGGAGTATTGCGAACCTTTAAGGTTCGCAAGTCGTGCAATAGGCTCTCGTTTCCTCACCTGCCTATTTTACACACTTGTCCCGAGCAATTTATTATTGCTCCGAAATCACTGAGAATGTAGCATAGACAGTGGCGTCACGGTGATGCACCTAGCGGAAGCATTCGCATAGATACCTCTTGTTGCATTATACCTTAGTTTCCGATCAATGTAGGCTTGCCTGAGCACAGAGCTATACAAAACTTTCAAGGCCACAATTGTAGCTAACATTTTTTTTCTTTTTTTATAGTAGCCCTGCCAAATCTATTCGCATCGCCCCCATCCGCTAGTGGAAACAGCCGCTATAATCCCAATCCCAGTACGTCTACTCGATCCTCGCAAACGATCGACGAGCTATATGACAAAAACAGGTGCGAAAAATACTTCTCACGGATTTATCGCTCAATGGCACTGGTTCATGTCGTCCCGTAGTGATTTCCGCAGCGCCAAACACTCAAACGCTTTGTAGAGGTATTCGTAGAAGCATGTTCTAACGCAGATAAACGAAAACCACGGCGGTATGCCGCAGTCGCAGTCGCTTACAATTCTGGAGAACATAATTGCATTCGAGCTCTGACCAACTCCCGGGTCGAATGACTTGGGAACACATAGAGAGAAACGTTGGAAATGAATACGTTTACGAATGTAAAGGTGCAAACTTCTACTCCATATCAAGATGGAGAAACGCGGCCTCGGGAAGGAGCACACGCGATCAAGACGATGCGGGCCAAGGCCCGAGGAGAGCAGGTCTGAGTGGGCCGACGTAACGCGGACGCTGTCGTTTGTGTAGCGGCCAAGGCGGACCAGCGCGCTTCGGGTGTTGCACGGTTCCAACATTGTGAGGTGGGAATGCATGGGGCGGCACACTTCGGAATCTAAAATCTAAAAAAAAAAAAAATCTAAATGGGTGAAATTTTGTAACCTTCAATTTTCTCACGTACCATTTGTAACTACTTCAATATATGTCTACGAACGCAACAATTTCGGAGCGTTGTGTATAGATGGTACAGCTCAAGAAGGTAGTGCGAGAAAAAGGAAGCTGGGGATGAAGAAGCCGTGGGAACGCAGGAGAGGAGAGGGGAAGACCACCTTCTCCGGCGTTCCGTGTGCTTCCTCCTCGCCGCCTTTCTTTCCCTCGCCCTACCTTCTTAAGTTCCAACGGACTATAGCAGTTTCCTCGAAAACTAAACAAAATACATATTGTTTTGAGTGTGCTGGGCACGTTGCCCGATACACGCAATTCGCATAATGATCAGCTTGAGCTTGAGCACTGTAGGGCTGCGGCGTTAATCCTACGGACTGCGGGTAACCGCGAAGTCAATGGCCGCCGCTGCCTCGTCCGATAGCTACAGCAAACATGCAAATCCGGAATTGCGGCTATAATCACTGGCAGATTACGAAAGGCAGTTCGTGGCCACTCCCGAGGGCTTTAATCCCTAGCAGCTTATTATCGCTCCGCGGGCATTGAGATTGCCGCATCACACAATAAGAAGGCCGAAGAATAACAAACGAAGCAAAGATTACAAACATCATGAGTCACGCCATGCGTTACTTAAGCTATCTGTGACCAGACAATAACTGACAGCTTTAAAAAAAAAGTTTGTATTTTATTATGATCTCGCGTCATGTTCTTTAATTTGTTCTTCGGCACTCTTACCGTCTGCTGCCGCAATCGTACCATAGCTACTAAGCGATGATATAAGATGCTGAGGAATTCGCCAAGACCGGCTGTCTCTCAGTGGCTGTATGCGGGTTCTTCCATGTAGTATACGGATGAAACCTGAAATATGGTTCGCACAACTCGATGTTCATTTCTTTTATTTTCTTCCACTTAATATCACCTAACATTCTCGGTTCTCATCTCATTGCTTCTCCGTTTTATACTCCATTTCACATATGATCCAACCGCTGGTGACGCTATTATCCGATGAAGCCAATCAAGCGGTGGCAAAAGTACATCGTCGTTGAGCTCGTGGTTATACCAAGCACGCGTAGTGAATGCGGCCTTGCACGTTTCTCTGGACTTGCTGGGTTAGTCGGTCATAGCAATTGCAGAAAAAGAAGGCGAGCGTCGTGACGACACACTTTTGGTGCTGCTTGATTGGCACTATCGGATCGTAGTGTTGGCTGCGTGTGGCACCTATACTCGTGTTCGCCTCAAGAGACGTAGTACAAAAAAAGTCCGGCCCCTCGCGGAGCAATATAAATTTCCCTCTTTATCTATTGAGATATTTGTATGGGTGCATTTTAGATTAGTTATGTCTTTTCTTATAAAGTCTTACACGCTTCAAATACCAAAAGCATCGCTTCTTCACCTCCGACAACCGAATCTTGCGAGAACTACTTCGCGCGGTGAATGAAAAATTGCTCTTTCCTTGAGGTGACAGCGAGTATAGTGTGAAAAAACTGAGTATAGCTGTTAGGAGTGGCGCATTTCGCTTGACGGCGTTCATTCGCTTCCTCCCTTTGAAGACGCCTGTATGAATTCAAGATCGTTTTCCTCGAGCAGTAAATAACATCGGAGCGCTTGCGAGCCAAGCAGCTGAATGCAGCCCATAAACTTTGAGACAAGCGATCTTTTAAGCTTTTCCTCTATCTTCGAGAGTATCCGGGTGCGACATCCGACTCAAGATATCATATACTTTGGAGAGTGTATTCATCAAAAACTCTCCAGAGAATGATTAGAGTTTTGACAATAGCAGACACTATTATACTAGATCGTTTAGCTATGTTTCCTTATTGCGTGACTGAAAATTATTCCGTCCTTTTATCTAGGCTGGAGGGATTTAAGGGCCAGCTGACAGGGAAACAGCTCAAACAAAAATTATTAAACGTATTTGTGGGGCAGCTTATCTGACTATTCATGTTACGGTGATAGTGTTTAGAAGTTAGTGAAGCAGAAACTCTGACGTCGGCGTCGGCGTCATCAAAAATCTCATAATGCAAAACGTACAGCCACGTGTGACGTCATACGTGGCTGTGACAATATGCCCATAGTGACCCTTTAAATTTTGCGCGAAAAGTTTCGCTAATTAAGCAGAACATTTTTTCGCCAAATTTAGGGGAAAACGTTCCCACCAAATGTATTAAAAATTTCCCACCAAATTTAGCGGAAACTTTTGCAGCCAAATTTAGCGCGTCGATAAGGTCATGAAGGTAAATATTAAGTTGGGCTAGTTTGTTTTTTATTGGAACTGAACGCCTAAAAAACAGGGGCAAGAGAAAGAAGTGACAACACGTTGGCGTACTCGCAACTGAAAGTTTAATTTCAAAACCACACTTATATACGGTTCGCGAGACAGCACGTTAACTACCCTAGCCCCCCCTCTTTCAGCAACATTACAAATTCCTTGTCAACAAGGGCCAGTGATGGCTCGCCGACACACTTGCTTGTGACTCTTGTTTTTATTTTAAAGGCTTCCTGTATCTCTCTCATTTTATTTCTATGCGTTCCGAGGATATTAATTTCCGAAAAAAAGTGGAGTGCAATAACATCTATTACAATGCACTGCCAAGTGGCCCGAGGGTTACTCTTTACTGGCAGCAGCACGCTCCCTTGCACGATAATTAACGCATCGCCCAGTTTGGCCCAAGTAAGAGCAATCGCATGAATGTGGAATGTCATACACCGTACACGTAGAGCATTACACAAAATAATTTTTGTGATTTTTCTTGCAGTCATCATTCCCCAAATGAGGAACATTTGTTTGCCGGCACAAACCAGATAGCATATTTGGAGCAAAACAATCTACCGGGGCATCATAGCGTGCAGCAACATTTTTTTAAGTTGTGAGATAATTGGTATGTATGCAAGAAATTATTGCCGGCCTTGGCTTCAAGTGCTCTCGGGGGCTCTTCTCGGCGCCAACGAGCTTCTTTTTCATGCCATCAGCTACGTCAATTAACGTCTGGTATGGGAACCACGCACTCAAGAGTCGGTCGACCTTTCTCTAAAAGCTGCTTCCCATTTCATCAGGACTTGATTTTGTCAAAGAGGCCCCGAGACACGAAGTTGCAATGCCTCTTCTTACCAGTCTGGAGTGGGCTAAGTTGTATGGAAGCACAGCTTTCTTTGAGCAGGGTTCATAGGCCCAAGGAATATTGTCAAGCTAGAATTCAAAATTTAAATCCAAAAACTGAATTCTTTCCTCCGTAGTTATCTCATGAGCAAATTTAAATCAATGGGCATCAGCCGTAAAAGTGCCCAACACATCGGCCGCAACTGCGTCCGAGAACTCATTGGGTGGGAGAGCAATGACCAAGTCATCTACGTACCTAAAAATCTTTAAGATATATTCACCCCCAGCTTCTCAAAAATTGCATTGTCGCATTGAGCTAAGGAAATATCGCAAAGGACAGATGCAACCTGCGACCCGACACAGATGCCTTCGTTTCGCGCATATACCTCGCCGTCAAAGGAAACAAAAGTGTTGTCTAGGTAAAATGACAAAAGTTCAATGAAGCCCTCCATGCTAATCCCGCTGACGTTCCGGAAGGCCGTCTCACTATTAGTTTCTCTACACTGCTTTACTGCATTAAAAGAGGCTTATGGGGCACAAATTAAACGAGGCCCTCTACATTAATCGAGAAAGCGTCGCATTTTTCCCTAGGCCCCCTACTCAGGAATTCCAAAACCTCCTCTGAATTGCGAACCAAACATTTGTAATGCAGTTCCAGAGCGGAAAGATGCGTGCTGAGGAAGGATGCTATCTGAAACTGCCACGAATCTCTTTCCGTCACAATCGCCTTAAACGGAACGTTTAATTTATGCGTTTTAGCCGTAAATAAAATGTCAAGGAAAGTTTTCTGCAGGAGTTAACCTTCTTTTCTAACCCATGAAGAGCTAGAGCACAGCACAATTCATTAGCCCTAGACTCCATCTTGATCAGAGTAGCTGGCTGCACCGGCTTGAAGCTCTTGTTATGGCTTCCTTGGTGTTGGCATCGTACATTTCTTATGGCATGACAAAGAAACCGCCCCCCCCCCCCCCCCTTCTTTGTTGAGCAGCTCGAGAATGCTGCGTTTGACGTAGTCGGCAATGTTTTAGAGCGCAGCTCTTAGGCGCCTGTTTCCGGCTTGAGCGGCGTCGCCGTCGCCGTCGGCGTCGCCGTCGCCGTCGGCGTAGCCGCGCGGTGCATCATGGGTAAATTTTTCTGAAGAAACCCTTGGTCCTACCGAAGGAACCCGAGGTCCTTCGGGAGGACGTCGGAAGGACCTCGGGTTCCTTCGGGAGGACCTCGGGTTCCTCCAGGAGGACCTCGGGTTTCTTCGGGTTCCTTTGGAAGGACCTCGGGAGGTCCTCGGGTTCTTTCAGGAGGACCTCGGGAGGACCTCGGGTTCCTTCGGGAGGACCTCGGGAGGACCTCAGGTTCCTTCGGGAGGACCTCGGGAGGACCTCGGGTACCTTCGGTGACCTCGGGGAGGGGGGGTCACGTGACCGCCCCCCCCGAGGTATCAACATCCTCATCGTCACTGATGACGTCATCAGTGACGTCACTGATGACGTCATCCGCATCGTCATCGTCATCATCGCTGATGACGTCATCAGTGATGTCACTGATGACGTCATCGGCATCCGCATCGTCATCGACATCGTCACTGATGACGTCATTGCCCCCCCCCCCTCGAGGTCACGTGACCCCCCCCCCTCACAAGGTCACTTGACCCCCCCCCCAGTACCATTCCCACCTCCTCCTCAAGAGCTGCACTCCAATTCGGCGTTACAGGGAGTTGTAAACGGCTTTAATTTTTTTATCTTCGTGTTTTTATTTTCGTGTTGGCAATGTTCTTGATCTTCTCAGCAGAAGCTGATAAGTTTTTTTTTTGCATATCTCCATCGGAATGCTAGCCAGGTCACGGAATTCCTGTGGCAACATCAATAGGCTTGCTTGCCAAGAAAGCAACGAAGCAACAAGGGCAAACGAGCGTCAGGGAGTAACTTTCCTAGGAGGCGCCTCGCTGCCATAAGACATCCAGCGCACCCTCGACAACGGGCCCGATTTCAGCGTGGAACCAAGACTTCGGCCTCCACAGAAGCTATCGCTAGTCAAAAGCGTGGCGGAAAAGGTGCTGACCCAAGACAGAAACCGGTGCATTGCTGACGGAGTGGACGACAAGCCGCCGGACGACAAGCACGACGATCAAAAACCCCGCTCACACCACACTCGTATCTAAGCCATTCAAAATCGTGGCGCGCGGTTTATCTTTCGTAATTATCATCCTTCAACCAGTGGGTCATCCATATAATCTAACTTATCTATGCCCCGCTTTTCTCTGCGCCCTAAAATATATCGTCTATTATTTTTTTTTATTTTCATAAAATTTACTACTCTAATCCTACTCTAAAAGAAAATTTATTCTCCCTCCCCCGCACATCTCCTTTCACCTTGATCAACAGTAAAAAGAAATAATTCCCCGCTGTCGCACCTCCGCCTACCTCGACTCCTTTATTCACAGGTCACAATCGGAGTGGAACCACCTTCCCGCATCTTAGTTTCCATATCAATAATTGATTCTTTGAGAGATGCAATAACCAGCCACTTTTGTCAACAGGCACCCTGACTGCTTTTTTACTTGTTGCATTTTTGTGTTTGTTCTCATTTTTGAATTATGTTTTTTTTTTTTTACTTTTTCTTCCCCTCGGTAATGCCCTCGGGCCTTGAAGGTACTAAAATAAATAAATAAAATGTAAAGTCAAGGGCTGAGGAATTCTGCTTTGCTCTAGCTCATCAGGGGTTAGAAAAAGAGGTGAACTCAAGCAAAAACTTTTCCATGTCATTTTCTTCACGGGTAAAAGGCATGAATTGAACTTTCCGTTCAGGGTGATTATGACGGAAAGAGATTCATGGCAGTTTCATATAGCATCCTTTCTCAGCATCCATCTCACCACTCTGCAACTGCATCCCAAATTTTTGGTTCGCAATTCAGAGGAGGTTTTGGAATTCCTGAGTAGGGGGCCTAGGGGGAAATGGGACGCTTTCCTCGATTAATGTAGAGGGCCTCGTTTAATTTGTACCCCATAAGCCTCTTTTTAATGCAGTAAAGCAGTGTAGAGAAACTAATGGTGAGACGGCCTTCCGGAACGCCAGCGGGATTAGAATGGAGGGCTTCATTGAACTTTTGTCGTTTTACCTGGACCACACTTTTGTTTCCTTTGAAGGCGTAGTGGATTCGCAAAAACAGGGCATCTGTATAGGGTCGCAGGTTGCTAGTGTTTTTTGCGACATTTTCTTAGCTCAATCCGACAATGCTATTTTGAGAGACTGGGGTTTGAAGAGATTTCAAGATCTTTAGATATGTAGATAACTACTTGGTCATTGTTCTCCCACCCAATGAGCTCTCGGACGGAGTTGGAGCCGATGTGTTGGACATTTTTATGACTTGTGCACATGGATCAAAAGTAACGCATGAGAGAAATTCTGAGGTGAAAAATACAGTTTTCGGATTTAAATTTTGAATTCTGGCTTGACAACATTCGTTGGGCCTATAAACCTCGCGCAAAGGAAGCTGTGCTTCCATCAAACTTGGCCCACTCCAAAGTGGTAAGAAGAGGCATTGAAACTTCGTGTCTCGGAGCCTCTTTTACAAAATCAAGTCCTGAGGAAATGGGAAGCCGATTTCAGAGACAAGTCGACCGACGCTTGAGTGCGGAGTTTCCAAACCAGATTTTGAGTGACGTTGCAGATGGCCTAAAAAAAAGCTCATCGGCGCCGAGAAGAGCCCCCGAGAGCACTTGGGGCAAAGGCCGGCAATAATTCTTTACACAAGTATCTTATCTCACAACTTAAAAAAAACGTTGCTGAACGCTATGATGCCCCGGTAGATGTTTCTGCTACGAATATGCTATCTGGTTTGTGCCGGAAAATAAATGTTCCTCTTTTGGGGGGAATGATGACTGCAAAAAAACAACACAAAAACAAATTCGTGGAAAGCTCCACGTGTGTGGTGAATGACATTCCACTTACGTGCGGTCGCTCTTACGTGGAAGGGAGCGTGCTGCTGCCACTAAGCAGTCACCCTCGGGCCACTTGGCCAGTGCATTGTAGTAGATGTGATTGCACTCCACCTTTTCGGAAATTAAGATCCTCGGAAGGCTTAGGAATAAAACAAAAAAGCAAAAAACAAAAAGGCTTTGAAAAAAGAGAGGCACAAACAAGTGTGTCAGCGAGGAATTTGTATTTTTGCAGAAAGAGGGGGGGGGGGGGGGCAAAGGTAATTGAGGTGCTGTGTCGCGAACCGTATATAAGTGTGTGCTTTTAAAAAAAAAACTTTGAGTTGCGAGTACCCCAACGTGTTGTATCGTCTTTCTCTTGTCGCTGTTCTTAGGCGTTCAGTTCAGAAGGTCATGACGTCAGAGCCACGTGTCACGGCACGTGTCACGTGACGTTATCGACTACACAACGCACACACGCTTGTACGGCTAGGGGAACGAGCGCGGGTTTATATAAGAAGACTTTGCGTACGGGGCCCGACAAACCATATCGCATTTCATTTTTAAAGGTGAATTTGAAGCGTTTCCCAAGTTTTTTAAGGTTATGGTATAAGAATAATAGTATTTTTATTCACCATGTGGAAATATTGTGGGAGCAGATGAGGATAAAACGCTGTCCAAACAGTTCGCTGCTCCTCAGACCTCCATCTTCCCTTTTCTACCGGTGCACTGCAGTGGTGGAGCGAACAAAACTAAACAAAAAAAGAACTGTTGGCAGCCAATTATATAGTACAAAATACATACACCGTAAAAAAGAAAAAAACATCAACAAAGCATTCTAGAACGCTGACACCCATTTACATTGAAAACAAGAAAGGCCATACCTAGAAAAATGGCCGTAATTTGCCTCAGCTAGGCCTGTTCATCCTCTCGAGGCTCCTCGCGATCGATCGACGGATCACTGCGCTGGTACCACATGCAGTACTCGAAACATGCCACATAGTACAGCGTTGCTGGTCAGAAAAAGCCGCAGCGCGACAGTAGCAGCGACGAAAGAACACAAGGAAAAAATCAGGATGCTGTTTTATGGCAGAAACCCGAGTATCATTGTGCCCGAGGCCCACTAGAGCGACAAACAGAAACAAATGACAGCGACAAGCATCCAACCCATTCAACATGCTCGGGATTCTACCTTTGGCAGGCGTTTAGTCGTTCGGTGCTCGTCAACTAAGCACGAGTGATTCCAAGCCTGCCAAAGATACCCTGGCGTGCATGATGCTCGTGTTTGAGCATTGCCTCTTTTATTCTACAAAGCCAGTCATATCGCGAAAGACTCTGGTTTGAGGCTTGTCGCTGCCGTTTGTTTCTGTTTTTCGCTCTAGTGGGACTCGGGCAGACAAACAGAAACAACTGACACCGACAAACCTTAAGCACGTGCTGCACCCACGTGAAGGTATCTTTTGCGGGCTTGCAATCACATGTGCTTGCTTCATGAGCACCGAGAGACTGAAAGCTTGCCAAAGGTACCTCCGCGTGCGCGCTGCACCTGTTTGAGGCAGGTCGGTGTCGGTTGTTTCTGTTTGTCGCTCTAGTGGGACTCGGGCTTTACCAGATCACTAATCACCGGCTTATGGCGTAGACACCAGGACCGAGGTTTCTGTCGCTTGACCGCCAGTAGGTGCTGGGAACGATGATCCCAAATGTTGCACGATCTTTGCAGTTGAGACATATAGCTAAAAATTCTCACCAACGATACTGAATCAGGCGCGACTCCTTTGGTCAGATTTCATTGGCGCGGATCTTCCCGGCCTCCCTCAATGGGACAGTTCCACATGCCGTACATGTAGCTCAAACTCTCTTCGGAATCTATGTTGATGAACTTTCGTCCTATGCCTTTCTATGCGCGTAGCCAGTGCTTTCCAGCTCGCTCGAATTCTTTTGCATGTTGATCTACTACGGCAGCAAAAGTAGTCAAGGGAAAAATAAAAGAGCGTCGCCTGGTACTCAATGTTTACACTTACCGGCCTTTACGCGGACTTTGGACAAGCCGGCGATCAAGAATTCGGCACGTCGGCAGCCATACTGGCCCTAGTAGATGTCGCCTTTGTGGCTTTCGATGAATATTATCGCGCTACTTACCGAGTTCTATCTTCGACTGAGCCGCTCGCCATGCTTGTGCGTTTTACCAGCATCAAAAACATTCCCGGTTTCTTGCAGTGTTTAGATTCAGCAAACCTACGTTCCGATAATTTTAGCGGAGTGTGTTTATATAACACTGTGACGTCACCTGACGCCACCAACACAGGATGCTGCACTGTGACGTCATGCCACCATGAACACATGTGATGCTAAATTCCCGCTAAATTGTGCAGAGAAATTACCCATGTGAAATTAGCAAAACAATTTACCCGCTAAACTTGGCAGAAATAAGTCTCCAATAAATTTTAGGAGAAAATTGCGACGTCACCTGGCATAACACCGCTTACCCTCTAAATTAAGCAGATAGATTTTCCCGCTAAGTCTAATGGGCCATGGCATACACAAAACACTAAGAAACCTCTACAATAAGGGTCATCGCCGTTAACGACGCTAATACCTAATATACCTATTCGATATATCGCCTGAGATCTCGCGGTGAGTGGAATTATGGGGCTATTTTGATGTACACTACTGCCAATTTGAACGCTTCGTTTATCCTAGAAGCAGAACGATTTATTCTCTCTTATCTTAAAAGAAGTCACTGAATCCTGGGCAAGAAGCGCCATTGCCTTCCCTGCCTGCTATCCGAACAAACAGATACTAACATACAGACGACTAAACCTCGCTATGTAATTGGCTGATCGATCACGTTTGCTATGTCAATCGCCATGTGGGTCCATTCAAAACTTCGATGCTTCGAAGGGGTCGTTCTTAACCAGTGGCACCAAGATCGATATGGAGCATCATGGTGCTAAGAGAGTTCCTCGCCAATTTTAGCGTCTTCGGCGCAATGCATGCAATGCGTTTATCAATGACGCATATCTCCTCATATTTCTTACAGTTGTATTGTGGTTCTAGCGTATTATTAGAAACCAAAATTATTCTTAATGCAGCGAAGCACTGGCGCCGCATGTGGTGCCGGTGCGAAAATCTGCGCTTGTTTCGCTTTTATGTTGATGGCAATATATCCGTGTTTAAGAAACGTATCCATAAAGCTACCCGTGACCAGAAAAGTTAGATCAGCCCACCAAGATTTGAGAGGTAACAAATAAATGTATAATTTCATGAAACCAAATGGCGATCATATGGTGAGCTTGGCCAACACAACCTAAAATAATCAAAGCCTCCGCGTCGCCTCCTTTTCCTTCATGAAACAGTCATCACAGTCGGATCGCGCTAAATCGGCTATTGGGCCCGAGCCCGACCCTCTACTCGCTGATTGAATACTAGCCCTGGCCGAACACTGACGCAGCACTTGTGCCCAATCTCAGGGCTCGATCGATCTGATTGTGATGACAGTGCGGAGGGCCTTCTGCTTTTCTAGGTGGTGTTGCTTGCCACTACTTTCCCAGCATCTATAGCATTTTTTATGAGGAGCCGGGAATGCAAAAATAAATTAAGCAAACACCAAACCAGGCCATCAAATACTTTATTTTGCATCCCTTTTGCCTTGTTTGCGTTCTGGAATCAGAAAATATTAAACCAACGACAAATTCGTCGTCATTTTCTAGATACTCTCACGTGCCGTATACATCGGAACGCCACAATGCGTACAACAGACAGCTAAGGCGCCCCATTTTTCCGGAAAGATCTATTGTGGTGTATTGTTAGCAGGCTGGGTATCAAGCGGAATCGCTCACCTTGGTTTATTCCAGTTGCGTTGTAGGTGAAAAACTCGCTCAAGCTATCGAAATGCATTGAGCCAATTAAATAACAGCGTCGTCGCTCTAGCTTTAGCAGCGCGCGCCTGGCGGTACAGTACATCAAAATATACTAACTTCCTGAAAAAAGTATCGTTCGGCGTTGTAAAACTTAATTTTCGTGGCGTAGGGGGTCAGATTCTCAAATCCTGGACTGCAAAGTTTCCTCACTGCATTGTTTTTTCTCGCGTTTGCACTACTCGTGTGCATGCAAACTAATGGGAGAACAGTGGCGTACGTTCCTCAAACACATGGCGGAACGTAGCTTACCAAAAGCAAAATGGCGCGGTTAAACCACCCCAGAGGGCTTCACATTTTTATATCGCTGCCTGGAAGGATTGGATTATTCGCACCCCAGCTGATTTAACACATCCATGGTATGAGTGTTCGAACCTACATGTATGATGAAGCACCAAAGAAAGGTCATTATCATGGGTATAATGCAAATAAAATGTGCTGGTTTTTCACGCTTTAAAAACGGCTTGTACAACTTATCCATGTTTGTTTTTGTTTTTTTTTTGTCTACTGCACGATGTTTTGACTCTTATCCAAACAGACGTTTCCAGGACAGCTGCAGGAGCTTTACAGCAGGTTCGCACGCTTGTGGCGGTGGATAGGTTTTTTTATCGACAATAAAGTCTTCCGAGGCCTGGTGAAGTGCCTTCAGACGTAAACTCTGTCGTGCACTTTCGCCGGATGAAATTTTTTTCGCAAGAAAGAAGGGTACGTGCTCCATGTTTTGGCAGATCATACAGTTTTAAAGTACTATAGAGAATAGCCGCATCAAGCCAGCTTTCGAAGTTTCGAGTCTTCCACCTCCATCATTGTATAAGGATTTCACACTCTAAGCACGCAAGACACCACCTGAAAAAAAATAATTGTGAGCCACGTCACTAGCGCCAACACGTTTACGCAATGGAAGCACTGAACCAGAAATACGATCATTATTTTCCAGTTTCATGCCGCCCCGGGGGGTGCCTTAAGTGATGCTTCGGGACATAAGAATAAATTATGTTTTTTTTTTCTATTGCTCGGTGGGTGAGATCCATGCAGTGGAGGCTACGGGCAGGTCCAGCGCAAAAAAATGAAAACAAAACGATCTGTTCGAGCTTGAGCATGGTTACGGGGGAAACGTTAATATTACAGACACCAGAACAATAAAAACCGGTCGTGTTATTCCAAGTATATAAATGTATTTGGCGGTATGTAAGCTTCTTGCTCTTTCACACTTAAATATTTGTCGATTCTGCTCTACTTTAGTATGCCTTCAAAATAAAATCGTTGAACAGGATGTTGAGAACAAGCTAGATGGATGAGCTGGTAAGCGAAGTGTGATATTTGAGGAAACCTATAATTGCGCGCTTGTACGGCATTTTATTAAAAATACCAGCAAAGGCATGCTTACAAACACGCAGTGCAAGATTACGTAAGTTTAGTAGGAGCTTCTTTTTATGATGTTGACATTCGTATCGACGCACTTGAATCCGAAAAATGTATTTTTATTAAATGCCACGCACGTATCAGTGCACCGTACAGTTCACAAAAAGGTACTTTATATGAGAAGAAACTCTGAGTCAAGACGTTTTAATATGTGATATTTAGAAATAAAGTTCTTAATTAATTTTAGTGCGTAAATCAAAGGTGGACAACTAATAAGAAGGGAAAAACTGCAAAGAAGCGAAACATGTCTTCAAATAACTGATGAAACTGCTGGAATGTTTAACATGGATGCCTTTATCAAAGCTGCAAATTACTTAGTACACTCGACTAGAAAAGGAAAATCAAAGCATCATCTCAAATCCAATCGTAAACGTGTTTCCAAATTGCTGCAACTGTGTCATACTTTCCGGCTCTTATTTTTATCGCTCGCGACAGGAATTTCGATCTTTATTCAGGTGATTCCCCTCTCCTTCACATCTTCACACGCATATAGAACGGGTACATGACGTTGCTGTTTGAGTCACAGTTATATCAAAATCTGTTACCATGTTCTTTCTCTCACCCATTCCTACTCTTCTCAGGAACTACAGAGGATTCCCCTCGGCGCAGTCGTGCTATAAATACGAGCGAAAAAAGACACAGCTCCACAGTTGGAGCTTCTTCGACAGGACATACACACACAAATATGGTAGGTGTAAGCCAAATTGTTTTTTCAAAATCTCTCACATAAACCACTAATACCCGCTTAGTTTGTTATCGACTTGAGATGAAAAAGAAAACGAGATTGTAGATAACAACTGTGCTTTCTTATATCAAAATGTTTTGATGCAACACATGGAGGAGGAACAAGCCAGTTTGTATGCGACTGCCATCTTCACGTGAACTATCACAAAATTATATCGATCCATCACAATTCTTACATATTGTTCAGACTTGGGATTTAGTTCTTCGTACCATAAAGAACTGAATATGTGGCGTATACTATTTTAATTTGTTGTCTTGTTCATATACCCTGTGATATCCTGCCGAAGTCAAATGATAAAGGAAGTACCAGTATAGCAGAGCGATTGACGCGAATGACGATAATTTGGTACTTTACGTGTTGATGGATTTTAACACAGTGAGTAGTGATTTATTATATCTTATCTTGTGCAGATCAGTGCTTGCCTTGTTCTGGCTCTGGCCACCGGTGCCTTTGCTGGCTACGTGAACGGAGGCAACGGATACGGTCTCGGATACGGCTATGACCTCGGATACGGCCAAGGCCTAGGTTATGGCCAAGGCCTCGCCTATGGTCATGGTCTCGCCTACTCTGGTCTGACTGGCTTCGGCTACGATCCCGCTAGCTACGCAGTTGCTGCTCCGGCCCTTGCAAGCACTGGCTTGTATGCTACTCCAGCCGTCACCAAAGTGGCCGCCTACCACGCCGCCCCAGTCGTGGACAGGGTTACTAAAATCGCTCCTCCCCCAGTCAAAATCTACGCTGTTGTTCCAGCGGTCACCCGCACCGTCCATACCTACACCGCTCCAGCCGTCACCAAAGTGGCCGAATACCATGCTGCTCAAGCCGTCGCCACTTATGCCGCTGCTCCAGCCGTGACCAGGGTGACCACCTATGATGCCGCTCCAGTCGCCACCGTTGCCGCTGCTCCTGTCGTCTCCCGCACGGTTACCACCTCCCACATTGCTGCTCCAGCCGTCGCTACTTACGCTGCTGCTCCAGCTGTCGCCACCTACCACGCTGCTCCAGCTGTAGCAACCGTTGCTCACGCTCCGGCTGTCGCCACCGTTGCTCACGCCCAAGCTTTCGGCTATGGCTACGGCGTTGGAAATCTTGGATACGGTCTTGGTCATTACGGCTATGGACACGGTCTTGCCAGCTACGGCCTTAACTATGGTTACGGTCTCGGCACTTTCGACGACTATACCACCCTTCTCCGCCGGAGGAAGTGTAAGTATATGGTTTATAATACATAAAACCATCGTCATGATAGAATTGTGTCTTCTCGTTGTGATATATATGAAAAGAGGTGTTTAACGCTAACATGAGATGTATACAGATGTACTATACTTTAGCCTATGGATACCACTTCTTACACTTGATTCTGTCTTTTCTTTACAGAAACCTTCTTTACGATGCGCTTCTCAGTCGCCCAGAAGTCTTATTGGCATAGTCGCGTTGCTGTATTGAAGAAGAGGTAAAAAAATAAAAGTAATTTATTCTATCATATATATGTTCATTTTCAACATTCGAATTGTATATATATATATATATATATATATATATATATACAGGGTGTTTTTTTTTAAGCTTAACAGACTTGTTTAAAAAAAGCCGTGAAAGTTACACTTATGCCGCTTGTGGAGGTGCGTTATACGGCCAGGGGGACATATTATAGGGGGATAATCGTAATGATCAGTCGGCTAATTAATTAAAATTGGTTAATTAACTTTTTAATTAATGAAAATAGACACATGGTTCCAATTAGAAACTTGCTCAGCGTCATAGAAAACCCTAAATCAGTCATTTTCAGAAAGACTTTGAGCGCGTGAGAAGCGTAGTAGTCCACTAAAGTTACCACTCGTGGAGTAGGTACAAGGCTGGGGCTAGATAAGAGACGGAAAAATCGCGCGGGCGCCTTATCGCAACCTCTAGCTTTGTACCTGCTTCACGAGTGGTAACTTCAGTTCACTACTACGCTTCTCACGAGCTCAAAGTCTTTCTGAAAATGACTGATTTAGGGGTTTTCTATGACGCTGAGCAAGTTTCTATTTGGAACCATGTGTTTATTTTCATTAATTAAAAAGTTAATTAACAAATTTTAATTAATTAGCCGACTGATCATTACGATTAGCCCTCTATAATGTGTCCCCCTGGCCGTATAACTCACCTCCACAAGCGGCATAAGTGTAACTTTCACGGCTTTTTTTAAACAAGTCTGTTAAGCTTAAAAAAAAACACCCTGTATATATACAGGGTGTTTTTTAAGCTTAAAATAATTTTTAAAAACTAACCATGAAAGCTACTTTAATGAAGTCTGCGCAGGTGTGTTATACGGCTAGGGGGACATAGTATAGGGGGTTAATCGTGACGATCAGTCGGGTAATTAGTTAAAATTCGTTAACTAACTTTTTAATTAATGAAAATAGACATATAGTTCCAATTAGAAACTTGCTCAGCGTCACCAAAAACCACTAAATCAGTCATTTCCAGAAAGAATTTAAACGCGTGAGAAGCGTAGTAGTGCACTAAAGTTTCCGCTCGTGGAGCAGGTACAAGGCTAGGGCTAGATAAGAGGCGAAAAAATTTCGCGGGCGCCTTACCGCGACCGCTAGCTTTGTACGTGCTCCACGAGTGTTAACTTTAGTGCACTACTACGCTTCTCACGCGCTCAAGGTCTTTCTGAAAATTATTGATTTAGTGGTTTTAAATGACGCTGAACAAGTTTCTAATTTAAACTATATGTCTATTTTCATTAATTAAAAAGTTCATTAACGAATTTAACTAATTAGCCGACTGATCGTTACGATTAGCCCCCTATATTATGTCCCCCTGGCCGTAAACTCACCTGCGCAGACCGCATATTTCTAGCTTTCACGTTTTTTTAAAAAAAAAAAATTCTGTTAAGCTTAAAAAAAACACCCTGTATATATACATTCACAGCAGGTGTAAATGCTCACGCTAATTATAAGGCCCGCAATAATTTCCTTTGAATAGCTACCATTTCTAATGATTTCCTAGCCTCATTAAAAATGCATTCTGTTGTATGTTACATACCAGAGATCCCAATTAATATTCACCAAGTGTAAAAAAAAAACGATGTGTTATGGGCGGTTTAAACCAACGGCATGTTTTTCTATAAACGTGCTGCAAAAGTGCCATTTTAGTTTTTCGTTTAGGTTTTTTATGGACTATTTAGCTAGCTTTGGAAGTATTATTTATAGTGGTTGTAGATGTTTATTGAAATGTTTTAAAGCACCTTGAAGTACACCGGCATGGAATGTTTCCAATATTGTACGAGTCATTTGTTTTCGGCCTGAAAAGAAAGCCTGCCGTCGATGCTCATGCGTGTGGCTCTCAAGCAAAATATATCAAAGCAATCATTTTTAAGTAACTATATCCCCGATCTCTTTCACGTTTGCTTGCACATCGATCATCATTGCAAAGTAGATGTTCCTAGATGTCGGACCTAACCCTAACTCTAACGATTATTTCATAGTACAGTGTCCGAGTGAAACCACCTACCCACCTACCTTGTATCAATACAATCATTCGATTTTATCAGAACCGGTGTTACTAGTTGCTTTTGCTCAATGTCACGTTACTGTGGTTAGCTCATATTTTTGCTTGTTTTGATATCTTTAGTTGCCTGCCCCGTTCTTGTAAGGCTCTGAGTTTAGAGATGCAGCAATAAAAGATTGATAAAAATATCACGTGACAACGTAGCATGGCGACTTTCATTATTTGACACGGTCTCTTCTTTCTCGCCGACACGCGCGTTTCTTTTTCTTATTACGATTCTTGCCGTTTATTAAAATGTCGTCAGTGTTCCCCGAGACGCTCGCCTTTCCAGTGCCGTGTACTTTTAACACTTACTATTTCCTTGCCTATGCCGTCCCTTTTTATATGGTCTAAGCGTTTAAATGCCTGAAAATACAAGGTTTGCAAAACAAGGGATTGACACCAACAGTTTTTACTACGAATGGTTGTGTCATGACATTCATAGAAAATAGAGCGCGGACTGAGGAAGTGGGATGAACCGTTCATTTCTAAACTCGAACAAGTGGCCAATTCTAATCCAAACCATGTCAAGACCTGCAGCCCGTATATATTTGTTACAAACGGACGCAGATAATTGAGGCGAAGTAAAACATTTAAATAACTTTGAAGCTATGAAACTCATTAGGCGGTGCTACAACGCCATCATGGTGTCTCGAGGAAAAGGCCTGACGAGTAGTCGAGTTAGAGAATGAGCTATAGTGGGGTGCTGTCTTGAGATCATACTCATCTAGTATGGGAGGCTTTGAAATGAGGTGTGCTCAAAACGTTCTGCTATACTCCGTTTTACCTTACGTCCGGACGCTGCGGAGGCTACAAACTCTCCTATCCAATCCCGTTCTGTGGACGCAGCCCGTGATACGCTTTCCGCGTGTCGCTGTGCCCCCTCTTCAAAGTCACGTGACACTCACACGGCCTTTGATAGGCTCCGATGGTTCGTAGCATCCGCTGCGCCCGGACGTAAGGTAAAACAGAGTATAGTATCGGCGATTCTTCAGTAGGTTTTTACATTCATTTTGTTACCCAGTTTTACAACCACCTAGAAAGAGGTCTGTAAGATATTCTAAACTGAGGCTCTCTGACTACTCTTCTCAAGACAGCTAGCTATATTTCAAGTCGATTTCTCCCTTAGATGTAAAAGAGACTGGAGTTCTCTTAAATACGAGGCACTCAACCTCTCTGAAGGGCATCCTCATTTTCCTAAAGGGACATAAATCTCTCCGAGAATAGTTACGCATCATTTTAGTCCTCGCTTTAAAATTGACAATTGTTTTCTTAAAATTACCCCCAATATAAAAGACTGCATTCCTTTAAAAAAGAAAGATTCGCGTGGTTTCTCCTGAATCACCATTGACATAGTGAAAGCATAAAAAGTGTATATTAGGGGCGATACAAAGAAATGAAGTAGCACCTGCTACAAAATGAATTTGCGGCAATAATTGTATTACGTTGCTGTATAAATTATTTTTCTCGAATGATTGACAATAATACCAATAATTCACAAATATTTAATCAATTAATTCTTATTATAGTACTAACCTATTTGGATCTCGGGCATTATTCACGAAGGATTCCTAAAATTAAAAAGAAAAGAAATACGAGAACAAAACTTATGCCTAATAGCACGACTGGGCAGAGAAACACAAAAAAAAAAATGCATTCTGGGATATACTGAGATACAACAGTTTTAACGTCCAAAATACAGATACTGAGATACATTTGTATTTTATGCAGCGGGATATCATTGAGATACTTCTGCAAAACCGGCGAGAAAGTATTCCGGAATACAGATACAGATACTTATAGAAATACATTCGTTCTCGCACGGTGCTAGGTGGGGAGGGTGTAGTTCTTGGCGAAGACGGATAGTAATTTATGCTTTTGCTCCTTTTTGTGCCATTTTATGCTCTTCCCCTTACCTAGAACTCTTTATTTATCATTAATGCCGCTAAGGAAAACATATCACCCCCGTTGAACCACATAGTTACAGAACGGTTAGGACTGCGTGCCATGCCTGACAAAAGGCATCTGCCCGAAATGAACCCTGTTTTGCCTGAGGGCGCATTTCATACTTTCCTATTATAAGCTTCTGAGTAGCCTATAGTGTGGGGAGATTGGACAATAGGGCCATTCTTTTTTCACTCATCTATTTTAAAGCGTTCTCTCCGCTAATTTTGAAATTGAAAGGCATTATGAGAGGAGCTGATTTTGTTATTCTTGCTCGTAACATTTTTAAACTACTTTTTTTTAATGTCGGCGACCGAGACGGATTATAATATAGGGCGTGATTATATTATAAATTACGAAGCAACTTGCACCAAACAGATGCTTTGATCTTTGTAATTTAGCTTAAAAGGGACGACAAATATAAGGAGATACCTAAGTCTGGCAAAGTATCGCGATACAAGAGGTACAGTCGGCGGCAAAAGTTTGCGGGGCGCGGGAGTGTCAGCCGAAATGACTGGTTGCGCCTTCTGACGGCGTGCGGCCGCTCTCAAGATTGACGCTTCGAGAATGTGCTTCCTTTCGTGCTCAAAGTCATGTCTTTTTGGCTCGCTTCCGCCCGACGTGCACGAGATAACCGGGACCGGCGCAAGGTGCCGCTATGACAGCCATCACGCCCACAATCACGCCGCGCGTCTGCCTCAGCCACCGTGATTGGTGACGGAGCTCGCGCATGCTAGAGATAACATTTCGCGGCACCTTGCGCCAGTCCCTGTTATCTCCTGGGTGTCGACCGGAAGCGAGCGAAAAAAGCATGACCGCGAACAAGAAGGGAAGCGCATGTGCAAAGCGTGAGGCTTGAGAGCGACAACGCGCCGTGAGAAGGCGCAGCCAGTCTTTTCGGCTGGTGCTCCCGTGCCCCGCAAACTTTTGCTCCCGACTGTACATGTTAAGTGTATTTCTCTACTGAGGTACAAAATACGTTTTTCAAATGTATCTCGATACTGAGATACAGATACTCGAAACTACCTTTAATATACTATCACGATACATTTGTATCGCGATACTGCCCAGCCCTGCCTAATACACGACACCTCTTGTTTAAACAAAATTTACTTATAGGCTTAATTTCACGCGAAAAGCGTTAAGCTATTGTGTGGAGAAAAAACGTTACACGCAGCTCACGGCAATTTGAAGCATGTCTAACCCCTAGCAAGCAATGCATAAGCCCCCGAAGCGTATATAAGGCACACTTGGACAACATATTTTATACATAATCATAACTAGCACAATTCATCGGATGCAGCGGTATTTCCCAAATGGCTCAGTGGGAATCGACGGCTATGCTCGCCACAGAACCGAAGAAACCTTTAGCGTGACGCATGTTTTGAAGGTGTTCTAGACAGATCTGGCTTGAGCACCTGCAGGATGTGGCAATCATTAACTTTACTTGCCAAATTCGCATTTGGTCGCCTTTGGCAACTATAATAGACTTTTATATTTTTGGTACAAAATATTAAAAAAATTACTTTCAAAAAGAATGCCGAGCACCATTTTATATTGTTGACTAATCTGTAGAGATACATAATCTATAACAAAAATTCTATAATAAAAGTACTGCAGATTCGTAGAATTCTATGCCTCTAAATAAACTGCGCACTTTAAGTCAGCCTCCGACATTCACATTGCAAACGAAAATACATTGCGAAATTGAATAATTGCATTAAAAGTTCGTTAGATAATAAATACGGTACCACCGACTCTCAATAAAACAAAAACGATTCCAGACAAATTGCCATGTATGCTTCAAGTGTTCATAAGAACGTAACAAACCTAATAAGCGATGTGCCCATGTGGGAATATTACTTTCCGCCTCTTTCTTCCACTATCACGCTAAGCCACAGGTTAATCCATATATCGAAATTGGTCAATTTGTCAAGTTACAATGTTTTACTTTTGTGGTATTTTATTATACCTGGGGTTGATTGGAATTTGACATGTCTAGTGCGGAACTAGACGCTGAATGTGAACAGTAGTTACTAGATTTCGCTAACTTTAACGTCATTCGTCAAATTAGCCCTATGGTGAATACTGCCGGAAATATACTTTATATATGTATTACCAGCGTCTTGAGGTATAGGCGGGTGTATTTGCTTATAGAGTGGTTACTGTAGACACGTTCCATATACTTATATTATATCGACTGGGATATTGCTTGTGAAAGTGCTGATATTTACAGTGCCATTTCTAGGCTGGCGGATATTTTATTGTCTGCTATGGAACGCTTTATACCGGTTAAACCTAGCAGCCGAGATGCATTTCCTTGGTAGCTTTAACGTGATCTTCGATGGGCACTGTTCTTGAAATCGCGTTTTCACGAGAGGAATTGAGCTTCTGGTTTGGAGAAGGGGCACTGCTTATTCAAAGGGCTACGCTCTATGTTAAAGAGGTTGATTATAATACACATAAGATAATTTCACGACTACCCCGAGTACGAAGAAAAGCACCGTCCCAACCGAATTTGTGAAAATGTTAGATACAGAATTCCATCGAATAGATTTGAGGTCACCACTTTGAAGGTTCTAATAGGTTACACCTCTAACTCTTTTGGTGTCTGCAATCTTTTAGAGCGCAGCTCTTAGACGCCCCTTTCCGGTATGAGCGGCGTCGGCGTTGGCGTCAGCGTAACGGCGCGTTGCATTATGGGAAGTTTCTCATAATGACGTCACTCGTGACGTCACGTGTGACGTCAGGAGGGTTACCCTTGTGAGGGTTACTGGGGTTACGAGGGTTACCCTCACAAGGGTCACGAGAGTTACCCTCACGAGGGTTACCCTCACGAGGCTCACGAGGGTTACACTCGAGAGGGTTATGAGGTTTCCCTCACGAGGGTCACACGGGTCACCTTGACGAGGGTCACGAGGGTTACTCTCACGAGGGTTATGAGGGTTACCCTCACGAGGGTCACGAGGTTTACCCTGACGCGGGTTACGAGGGTTACCCTCAAGAGGGTCACGAGGGTTACCCTCAAGAGGGTCACGAGGGTTATCCTCATGAGGGTTACGAGGTTTACACTCACGTGGGTCACGAGGTTTACCCTCAAGGGGGTTACGAGGGCTACCCTCACGAGCTTCACGAGGGTTACCTTCACGAGGGTCACGAGGGTCACGAGAGTCACGAGTATTACCCTCACGAGGATCACGAGGGTTACGAGGGTTACGAGGGTTACGAGGGTAACCCTCACGAGGGTCACGGGGCTTGCCCTCACGAGGGTTACGAGGGTTACCCTCACGAGGGTCACGAGGGTTACCCTCACAAGGGTCACGAGGGTTACCTTCACAAGGGTCACAAGGAATTACGAGTGTTACCCTCACGAGGGTAACGAGGGTTACCCTCACGAGGGTCACGAGGGTTACCCTCACGAGGGTCATGAGGGCTATGAGTGTTATCCACAAGAGGGTCACGAGGGTTACCCTCACGAGGGTGACGAGGGTTACCCTCACGAGGGTTACGAGGGTTGCCCTCACGTGGGTCACGAGGGTTACCCTCACGAGGGTCACGATCGAGGGCTACCCTCACGAGGGTCCCGAGGGTTACCCTCGCGAGGGCTACCAGGTTTACCCTCAAGAGGGTAACGAGGGTTACCCTCGTGACGTACGACCTCACGTGTGAGGTGGCGTGACATCACACGCATCTAATATTGCCAATATTTCCTCTAAAATTTAGCGTGAAAATTGTTCTGCTAAATTTGGCGGAAAAAGATTCCTGCTAAATTTACCCTACTAACGTCACGTAGAACGCCACGAGGGTAAAATGTTCCCACTAACTTCAGCCGAAACTTTTTCCCTCTACATTTAGCGGTTAAGGAAGAGGGGCATACCCTCCCTTCCGGACCATACTCTCCTCCTCCTCAAGAGCTGCGCTCTAATTCGGCGTTTCAAAAAATTGTAAACGTCTTTAAATTTTTTTGCTTAACACTTCTCTATAGTAAATCCTAACGCTCACTTGTCAACTGGTTCAGCCACACGTTTTGATACTTTTCATGTTATGTGTGTTCCCGAATTGAATCTGAGAATGTAGTCTTGGAAATTAAATAACTTTCCCCGAAAAAAGTCGCGTTTAGAAGGTAGGATTCCTGCCTTCATTGTTAAAATGTGTGATATTTGCTCTCCTCTGTTGCAGCCAGCATATTTTTAACTTGTCCTTAAAAATAAGCACATTTCATTCGGCGTGGAAAACTCCTGTGGTTGTACAAGTGCACAAATCTGAAAGCTCCATACGTTTTGACAATTATATTATGGAACAATTGCAATGCTTTCTGCTTTTCCCAGGATTGTTTTGTTTAAATATTAGTATACGTATCTCAGGTTTCATTTTAAGGTGACGCTCATTCCCAATCAGCATGGTTTTTGTCGAGGACGATCTGCTAATCTATTAAAACAAACCTTGTAACATTTTTGGAGTTCGCAAAGCCTATATTTGGGGACCGTGGCCAGGTTGATGTTATTTGCTTTTACTGTCTATAGCCGTTCGACATTTCAGATCGCAATTTAGTGTTGACGAAGCTGTTTAATCTTGGTCTTTCGTCGGGTTTTTGCGATAGGCTTGCCAGCTACCTCTGTATATTGCTTCAATACTGTGTACAACCCGGGATGCAAGTCACGTACCCTGATAAATTCCGAAGTATTACAAGGGTCGAACAACGGACGTTTTTCTGTTTAGTATTTTTGTTAACGACCTTGTATAAAGTATCAATAACTCGGAGAATCTTCAGTTCACTCATGATTTGAACATTTATTGGAGTATTCGCGCGTATGTTGACTGTGAAGTGTTGCAAAAGGACATTGATGCAATTAATCTTTGGTGTCCAATAAAATTATCTTTAAATCTTGAAAAGCTAAGGTTGTTTCTTTTTCGCGCAATACTATTATCAGTATTCACGCTTATAAATTAGATGGCTTTGACATTATAACGTATTTTGTTGTACGTGATCTTGTCATTTTGGTTGTGGCACGCCTGAATATTAGTTTGACTGTCTTGAAAATTATTAATGTTTTATTTCGCTTGCTACGCGTTATTTCACTTATGACCCGTAATGTCCTCAGTTACGCCTGCATGCTGGAACTATTTCGCTCGTTAGGATCAGTAAATTTTGATTTTTTTCTACTTTAGGGATTTCCCTGGGCGTTAGTCAAACGCAGTTAGAGTCAGTTCAATTACGCTTTTTAAGAGTTTTGTATAATTGCCAAGTTCGACGAAGAGTTCTCTTAATGATTACGTGCGTTTACTTTTTACACACCCTTGACCTTTCGCCTATTTCAGGTAGACGGCTAGTTCATGATTTAGTGTTTCTCTATAAGGTACTCAACGCCGTTATTGACTCTACCCTGCGAATTAGTAGAATATAATTTTATGTTCCAGATGACCAAATAGATCCACGGCTTTTTTGCATAGCTACGTGCCCTAGATACGCATACATCGTATCTAGGGCACGCTCAATAACTCTGTCGTGAATTTCTTTGCTTTATGACATTTAGCTTGTTTGATAGCATTTCCCCAGAAAAGCTACACATTCTAGAAATTTTCCAAAGATAGTAAATGAGTGATAAAAAGACGAAAACAATAAAGTATAAAAACACACAATAAAGTAACATCTAGTGATGTTAAAACAAAGTTGCATCTCTGAAGCCGTAGACTGCTGGGTTTACTGTACTACAAAAGGAAAACAAGGCCTCATAATATGAATCACTGTCGCAGACCAGTTTCCACACTGTAGCAAGGTTGTCGTAAATGGCCCATTGTTATTTTTTATCCTTCCTTTACGGCATAAAAATAAGAACTATATTTGAAATAGAAAAATTCGCTCCGCATTGAGTTGATTCCACCTACCTGAACACGCACACAAAACGGGTTGATGACATTGCTGAGATGAGTTTTAATTGCATCACGACAGTTTCAGTGTCCTTTGTTTTTCTCTTTCTCTCACCCATTAAAATCCCCACGAATACCATAGAGAACATTCACCTGCACAATTCTAACGTAAATACGAGCGAAGCGAGAGCTAAGTCCACAGTTGCAGCTTCTTCGACACAACGTACACCTTAAATTATAGTATGTGTAAGCTAGCTTCTACAAAAAGCATGATAGATAGCACTCCCTCCTTCTAGGTGTTTTTCAAAGTTAAGATGATGTCTGTAACGAGAGAATGAAAAATGAAGTGTTTTATTTTAATTATTACATAGGGTGTCTTCATGTTCTTCTGATTTGCTTAAAAAATCATGAAACCTAATGTGATTAGTGCACGTTATTTATACGGCGAAGGGCACATATAAACGTGGCTAATTGCAATAAATGACTCAATCAGATTATATGTTTCGTTTTTTTAGCTTTTTAATTATTAAAAGTAAACACTGACTTTCATTAGAAACCTGCTCAGCGCCATCTGATACCATTAAATCATTAAGGTTTTCAGGACTAAGTGAAGCCTAATAAAAGACGCTGAAGTCTAAGTAACGAATAAATGTTTCTTATAAGTTACGCCAGATATAAACCAATTTGCTTCGATTCATTAACGCGTAGGATGCTGTAAAATTAACTAAAAATAGAGCTAGTATTATAGAGTGTCTGACGTGGGGGAAATCATCAGTATTATTGCACGTGTTGATGTGTTCTACTTACAATAATTTGTTATACTTTTATCTGGCGCAGACTTGCGCTTGTTCTTTTCCAGCTTTTTCTGCCAGCGCGATCGCTCGCTTTGTCAACGGGGCAATGGATGTGGTCTTGGATATGGCTATGTCCTGGAATACGGCCACAGCCTCGGCTATGGCCACGGCCTCACCAACGATCGAGGTCTCGGCTACGCTGGTCTGGCTGGTTACGGCTACGCTCCCGCTAGCTATGCTCTTGCTTCTACGGGTGTCGCTCGTGCTGTCTCGTAGACTGATCCAGCCATTGCCAAGGATGGCGCCTATAGCGCAGTTCGAGCTGTCGCCTCTTAGGCTGCTGCCCCAGCCGTGACCAGGGTTGCAGCCTATGGTCAGGTCCAGCTGTCACCCGGACCATCACCATCTAGGCCGCTCCAGTCGCCACTAAGGTTAACACCTACCACGCTGCTTCTGCCATGTCGTTGCTCCAGCCGTGACCAGGATTGACGCTTTCGCTGTTGCCCCAGTCACCACATGTGCTGCTGCTCCAGCCGCCGGTGAAGCTGCAACTCCAGCCGTAACCTGCATCGTAGCCACTTCTTACCATGCGACTTCAGCTGTCGCTTCTTACGCTGCTGCACCACCAGCTATTGCCGCGTACCACGCTGCACTGCTGTGACGACTGCTGTTCATGCTCCAGCTGCTGCAACCGTGCTCCCGCCACTGCCTTCGGCTACAACTCTGGAGTTGGAGACCTTGACTACGGTCTTGGCCAGTATGGCTATGGACACGGTCTTAACCGCTACGGCCTGAACTACGTTTTTTTATTTATTTACTAATAATACTCGCGTTGTCGAGACCTTAGAAGTAGTAGCGCAAACAGACGAAAACACAAATAAGGAAGTACTATCACAAGAAACAAATATCCGCAGCGCTCAGCTGAATCCAACGTTGCTAGAACAACTTGGTTGAGAAACTTCCATAGAGCTTGCTCTGAAAAAGTGGCACCGATCCCGTACTCAAAAACCGAGCGAATGGCTATCGCAACGCCGTCATTTCTCCCTCAACGGCCACTCAGGGAACTACAGGGCTGCTTGTATTGGTTCGGGAGTATCGAATTCGATGGCGTCCACTTTGAATGTTTTATTTTATCCTTAATAAGACATTTTGGCGCCGAAACATAGACGGTGGAAGGGGTTTCAGGGATGCCGACCCCCATCTCCCAAGTGGACGAGCCGCGAATTACTATCGAGGTTAGGATGCAACCAAGTCGGGACGCGCTACCTGAAATCACCGGTGAAACTTGGCTGTATAAATGCAATATTAACTGTGCTACAAAACCTTGTAAACTAAAGATTTTAGAAAACATTACGCGCCTGTCAGTTTGTACGAAATTCCAATAAAAGTTTATACAAAAATAGTTTTTTTTTCGTTTGTATTTATGCTAAAACATGCTTTCTAAAAGCTCAAGGTGACCACAGCAAAGAAAAATCTTGGCACCTCGAACCTGGGAGTTTTGGTACTCTGGGAACATTCAGTGACTCTATCAGTAGCCATGAAAGGCAACTTTTATATTTCAACTCGTTACTGAAGGGTGGCGCTGTTATCGGGATTAGCTCAATCTCGGTGGACCCCAGCGGCCAAGGTTTCAACGGTGAGTTTCCCAACAGCGTGTTCTAGTAACCTTATCTGCACCGCAATGGATACATTTTTTTAAGTAAAGACAAGGTCCTGAGTCATTAGTAGCTGCGGAAAAACGGAAGCCCAACAAAACGCCGTCTACATAAGACATATATAGGCAAAACGCAAGGTCACTGGTTACACTAATAAAATAAATAAAAAAAGTGTACAACAAAACGTGGAGACGTGTTTTATGGTATGTAAGATACATTTGTTTATTTTAGTCTGAGATAAGAATATATACAGAGACGCACTGGCGACAACGTCAACCCTCAAGGAATTTCATGCTGGAATAGTTCGCGGAAAACATGGCTGGGGAAATGCATTATTCGCAGCAGCAAACTCACTAATTGATAAATGATGCAATATTCTTGTTTCCCGTGTAAGAAAAAAATGCACTTGTTCGTGTCAATTTGTAGGTTGTCATTGACAATTAGGTATAAGAATTTTAGTCGATCCTTCCGCCATCTGGTCTCAAGGCCTCATTGAATACCAGTTGAACGCAGAGGAAACGCGAAGGAGAGGAGAAAACAAAACACACAAAGGTCTGGAGGCACTCAAGCTTGGCAGTCTGTAGGCGCTGGCTGGGAGGCACAGGCCAACCATAAGAGTCGTAAATATATCGAACCGCCTTTCTTTGTATTTCCTTTGTATGGCCTTGGCACTTTCGGCGACTACAGCATCCTTCTCTGGAATAAGCGTGGTACTTTTTTTTTAAATTTTAAGTAAAACCATTCTCATGGTGGGAGCTTTCCTTCTCTGGGAAATTTATTTTCAAAAGTGGTTCAATGATAACATCAACTGCACAAATACAATTTAAATTGTAAATGCCTCCTCTTGTACTATTTCATTTAATTTTCTTTTATGCGGCAATGATGATAAGTGTTCTAAGTCGTCTAGTATCCTTATGCGTATAACCACGTCGACATATTGAAGAGAAAACAAGCAAAAACAACTCTCTTTATAGAACGTACATTATGTTAACTTAAGGCATTAAAATCCCCTTTATAAATTGAAATGCTATCTACATTGATGTTCTTGCGATCATTATATTGAAGTTTCGAAAATTTAAAACATTTTGTAGTTGCATTACGGTGGTATGGTTTTGCTGGAGACATATTTGACAATTGCCACACAGCTCTTAGCTGGATTTGCCAACAACTTAGGGTATTTATACGTCGCATATCCCGGTGCGGTTATATGTAGGGGTTTAACTCACAGTTATATGTAGGGGCAATGACTTATAGCACTGTGAATTTTCCCACGTGATATTTGTGACCATTTCATTACATGCCTATGAAACTAACATAAATTAGAGTGTAAGGCGGAGGCAGGCCAGTGGCGCTTTTTTCAACCTAATGATTTTGTTTGGTGGCTTATCAGCCTCTTTAATCCCACGTCTTTATGATTCTGAAAATTATGTCAGTTACTTAGCCCCGAATACCAATGGTTTGTCTCAGTTTCAAATATAAAATTCGGTCACGGAAGCACACGGACAAACAGTGACTTTACAGGAATCCGCACATCAGTGAATCCAGACTTTTCCTCTGTTGCAACAATACTTCATTCCGGAAACGGCATAGGTAAGGATCAGTTCTTTCTCCAGAATTCTTCGCACATTTGTATTCCGTTTTCCTTAAGCTCAATTTTAGTTGTTGGAAAAGTGGCAGTAGCTTTATTACACACTCACCATTCTCGGATCATGACTTCGCTTGCATTCAGTTGTACTTAAAATGCTAATTTTTGTCTTGAAAAAACGGGAGACGAATGTTTTATATCCCGAAGGACGTTTTTTTATACACAGTAAGGCGTACGAAGAAGTTCGGCACGCGGGAGGAGAAAACTGCGAAGTTCTAAGCTCACTTGAATTTGCGCGCACTTCCGTAACTAATGCTGTTGTTTGCTCAGAATGGGATCACACATTTCGCTAAAGCAAGCAGAATGGAAACAGTACTGAGGCTGGCAACCACTTGTTTGTCAGAGTTTTCACAGTTATGCGAGTACTCCTTGGGATATGTTTGGGAAAGTCTGCCGTCTATGTTTCTTTCTATTTAAATGACCCACATACGTCCGTTCAACTACCCTTCATCGACAACATGCAAACGTCAGAATCAGTGAGTTAGTGAGATATGAGACGTACAATAAAATTCGTTCAACATATAATTTTAGTTGCTGTTTCCTATTGAAATGACTAAAGTGTTCTTTGAAACCCTCCGCCTAGCATGGCAGAACAATGCACGCGTTACATAGAGCATGACATGCATGACAAAAGTAGGCGAAACAGAACGTATAGACTTTTTCATCGCGGTAGCAGTCCGACCGGTGAATTGGGGGTGCTAACCTACTCGCCGCCATTGGGTGGCTTCAGTTTGATTGGTTTCGGTTTAATCGTGCTCGCGGCTGTTCTGGTGTGTTATGTCCTCGTCGATTAAAGGTGTACTCCGGGGATTTTTTCAGGTACCCGAACTTACTATATTTTCGACATCACCGGTCTTTAATCTTTTCTATATGCTATTTAGTATTTTCGAGATTTAAAACAGTCATTGTAAAATCGGCAAGTGAAAATAATGTCAAAACTAACATTCAAATATACCTGCGCTTTTCAGTGGCTTAACGTTGGGGGAAGGCAGTTTGGAGGTCGACAGGGCTCTCTAAAAATGGACTATGCCGAGCATTTGTTCCGTGCTGCTGCCCGGGTGCTGGAGCGAGCTTCCATGGCCCAGGCAGCACACAATGTTGGACCTACATTGGGCCAACAATGGCGAACACTGGCTCCAGAGGTTGGTCCAACATTGGCATTCTGGTCAAGCGCAACTTCTTCCAATGTTGGCTCAGCCATTGGCACCAACGTTGGGCCATCGTTCAACCAATGTTAAAGCCATCATTGGCACCAACGTTGGGCCATCGTTCAACCAATTTTCCAGCCATCATTGGCACCAACGTGGGGCCATCGTTCAACCAATGTTCCAGCCATCATTGGCACCAACGTTGGGCCGTCGTTCAACCAATGTCGCAGCCATCATTGGCACCAACGTTGGGCCATCGTTCACCCAATTTTCCAGCTATCATTGGCACCCATGTAAGGCCATCCTTTAACCAACTTTCCAGCCATCACTGGCACCAATGTTGGGCCATCGTTAAACCAATATTTCAGCCATCATTGGCATCCACACTATGTCATTGGCTATGCCAATTTTGGCTTTCACACTAATTCAATGGCTATGATATCATTGGCATACAAGTTCATTCATTGAATAGGCCGGTATTTTCAGTCAAGCTAATTCATTGGCATGTCCCAATGTTAATGCCACATCTTTAATGCTGGCTATGCAATGATGGCAATGCGTTTAAATCCTGGTTATTCCAACATTGGGTTTTAAGAACCCCTGGCCTGTTTTGTAGTAGTAGCCCACTGCAAAAAAAACATTCTGGGCACAAATGGCAAGGTCCTCCTATGCTTTGTCTATGCACTATTTTATCTGGCGAGCAAATGAATAATTCAAGATCAATTAATACTTTTTTTTGAACTTTTATTGAAAGGGGCTAGGGCGGAGGCTCAGCGGGGAGCCTATGCCTGGTCCTGGGGAGGGTCCTGGGGTGAGTCCTGGGGCTGGGGGAGCCATTACGGCTTCCGAACGCCTCTTCCTGCCGCCTCCCCTGTCGCAAGACCCTGGCAGCCACTTCAGCACCATTTTTTAAGCTGCCGATTCTTCAATTTTTAGCTTCGCACTGATGGCATCTGCGAAAAAATCCAAAGGTCGAAATCAACGCTTTCAAACCCACATTGGTCTTAGTAAAGCACACTCCCAAGCAGCACGTTGTGAATGGGCCAAGGCTCTACATAAGTTCACTTGTTTCTGTAGCATCGCGATGTTCTGAAGAGCTTAGCTCACAATGGACTAAAAGTTCTTCCGCAACCTCAACCAAGTCGTCGTGAAGTCAAGAATGACTGGCCATTATTAGCTCTTTCTGAACTATGTAACTGAATATATCATGCACAAGCAAATGAAAAGACGCGATCAAGCCACGAAAGGCAGTGCTGGCTCACTTGCTCTAGCAGAAGCCTAGCCGCGGCATCCCTCCGCTGACAAATGCTTGCTGAAATGAGTCGCTCTTGAGCTAGCATCTGGCACCCATGCGAATTATTCGTTAACCCTGAATGGGAATCGTCTGGAATGTTGTATATCTCAAACTTATTTAAAACGCCCTGAACTGAATTAACCTATTTAATACATGAAAGAAACGCGTAAAGAAAACGTACTCGCACATGAGTTTGTAAAGAGGCAGCAAAACAGAAACAAGATATTCTCTTCAAATCTCCTAAAGTTTATTACACACAGCATGTTCCTGTAGAGAAGTACAAACGTGCAAGCGATCTGCGAAATGTAAAGAGGTACTGCTAAGCTTTTATACAGCTGAAAGATTGCAAAGCAAACAGAACCGGGGTAATTCTAGGCCATATTGTCTGTTCTCCCGGCAGCTGGAAAAATATTTTCCCCCAAAATTCTCCTGACAGACGCCTCTCATTGGCGGTGGCAATCAGTTCATCGAATGACGTTTCATTTACAGATCGTTTTATTGACACGCTGTCTCAGTCACCAGATTGTTTTACAAAATAATATGATTAGCTTTTTTTATTTTTTTTTTGGTAACAATTAAGCTTACCCCAAATTGTCGCCGCAAACGGCATGTAGGGGGGACACGTGGGTTAACATTCTTGTAATGAGCCGTCGCAGAACGTCGCCGCGAAGCTGCGTGGACGGGTCTGCCGGCGGTGACACACCCGCGAAAAAAGGAAGTGGATATTCTGCCGCCGGCACAATAGCCTCGGGGAAACAAATGCCGGCAGTTGCCCCCCTATTGGATCTCGTATAAGACGAATTGTGAAAACAACTATTTGAAGATGTAGAGTAACTCCCTTGTAAGGTGTCCGTCTCGTTATGCGGCGGGACCCTGGTTTAATCGTCAGTGTGGGATTACTTTTTTTTCTTACGCATTTGGCGATACCTACGGCATTTCTTTTTTACGATTAACACTGAACAAAAAATTAATGTTGTCAACGAAACTTCGCTGAATTAAATGGTATAAGACTCCTTTCGGGGGATGAATGGAGGAACAGCGAGGCTTGGGCCGCCGGCGGGCCGCTGGGAAGCGGCGTGTACAGGTGGGACAATTGGGTTAATACTTATCTACTGAGCAGCCGCAGACTGTGATACACGCACCTTCCGAAAATGGCGGAGTTTCTTTTCCCCGGGCTATGTCCTCCATTCACCCCCGGGAAGGCGCAGTCCCATACCATTTAATTCAGCGAAGTTTCGTCCACAACATTCGTTTTTTTTCAGTGTTAATCATAAAAAAGAAACATGTTGTAAATATCGTCAAATGCTTAAAAAATGTTGGAGAAAAAAAATAAGCCCACACTGGTGGATTGAATCAGGGTCCCGCTGTGTATGAGACAGGTACACCTTACCAGTGAGCTACTCTACAGCTTCAAATAGCCGTTTTCACAATTCGTTTTATACGAGACCCAATAGGGGACAACTGCCGGCATTCTTTTCCCGGCTGCCGGCAGAATATCCACTTCCGCGAAAAAATTTCCCCGCAGCGTGCGATTCGCATAGCGAGTGTCGGTGATATGTTAGTGTCGACGAAACGTGTCCATGAAAAGTTGTCTATGAAACGTGTTTCCACGAACAGCCGGGAGAACAAGAAAGTCAGTATTCTACCGGGAGTTGCATGATTTCAGGCAGCTAATAGGAGGTGACTCTCCGTAGAATTTCGGAAAAATTATTGTCCCGGCTGCTTGAAGAATAGACACTGCCTAATTCTATAGATAATCGGAAGAGTACCCGTAGAACAGCGGTCACTCGTTGCCAACAAGCAGGTTGCCGTGCACTTACCAAAAAATTAGCGGACTGGAAAGATGTATTCCGAGATATTTGTCGATATGGGCACTGGAGAACAACCACGTACACACACAAACGAGATGGTAGGGCTCCGTGAAGATTCAACACGATGCGTAACAAGCTCGTCATTTGCCGAACCAAACAACATCACGAGAATTTCTGTGACTGACTTCGTAGAAATCGCTTGTTGCCGCGTATGACTTTTCAAACACTGAGCCACACAGCCCGCAGCTAAGAGTTCAGTCAGGGCCAGGGAAAGGAATGCTGGTAGGGGAAGCAGATGGGTTGCTGGAGAGGTGAGGAGGAAACATTCCCCTCCCTCCAACATTGCGCCTGCATCCTGCTTCTTCAAGGTCCCCAGGCGGGTGCGCCCACAAAAGGCTTATCTTCGAGGGTCATACGTACAAAGACCACAGCCAGAGGATTTGTCAGTGCATACTTTTTTGAGTTCGTCCCGAAGTTGATAGTGCAGTGGATGCTATGTGAGTGGTCTACCAAGCAGTGTCTTTCAGGCAGGTGCCATGCTCTGCCTTGTGACCCGCTTGGAGACTACAGTCACGTGACCGTAGCCGAGACACGCTTGGCCTAAAATACGGATAGCGTCTACTCTGATGTCAATACCGAGTGAACAGGACAGCAGCACGAAGGCTACTCCGCGACAACGTTTCTTGGCAATGCAGTGGAAGATACAGGCCGCGATCCCTCTCCCATTTTGAGCGCTGAATAAAGCTGTGCGCGGGCTCTCCTCCTTTCCACTGCATTGCCAAGAAAAGTTCTCGCCGAGATAGTTTTTGGAGTCCCAAAGAACTGCCCTTCCCAAATGTTAACCAAAAACGGGAAGGTCTGAAGATGCTATGTTTTACGCCGTAAAACCCACACTCTAAACTAAAATGCAAAAATAACCGCGTCTTCTTTCTGCGCACGATGTCCTCAAATAAACTGAAATTACAAAGAAAAAAATATTACTCAGATATAAGCTGTGCCGTATATTTCGCAGCACGCTAATAACAGATTTTTTGTTTCGCGAGGGTTGTGTACATGTAACAAAAACTGTACCATTTCTTAAACCATGTAATCATAAATGCAACACGAGATGCAAAGATCCCCAAAGCTGAAGTTAAAAAAAAAACGCGAATCTAACAAAACGATGACAACACTGGAGGGGTTCTGGGCTCGAAAGTGCTAACGACTTATCATATCGCAGAATAATAAAAAAGAAAAAATATCAGCAATAGCGTCTGCATATTTGAGGAATTTGCAGAACAGTGAGGTAATAGGACGTCCCTAAGGTGGCGCGAAATTCATGATTAAGTAATTAAACATTTGTTTCGGGTGTTAAAAAGTGTTTTTAATGTATATTTCGTCGTTCTCGACGTGGGCGTCGACGGACATAGCGCCGCTGCTTGCGCCCCTGTCGAGGTGAGGACTACTTTTTACACGTTGTAACGACACTATATCGCGCTATAGACTCGTATATTTGGCCCGCATGCAGCCTCGAGCGAGCTGTTTCGAATGTCGGTGCAAGACAGAGCAACGGCGTAGCAATCGCGACAGGAGAACCGACTGCGCCTCGATCTGGCCGACCGCGCTCGCTCTGCTGAAATGTGAGCGTGGGAATTCCGAGCACCGTTAGCTCACTGGTGTTGCAAGAGGCTGCTTTGTCGTTGAGACCTTGCAAACGCCTGCGGAGCCGTTCCAGTGCTTGGCGCATCTCCCGCGCAGCATCGCAACCTTTTTGGCGCCTGATAGGCCAAGAGAGCCCGTAGCATGTGCTGCGGTTCATTCTAAGTTGAAGCAGAGTAGCCGCGAAGTACGTGAACCGTTGCGACGATGCGTGATGTTGAAAAATAAACAGAAAAATTATCTCGCAGGTTTTTCCAGTTTCAGATGTGGCGATTTGAGACATGAATGCTGTAAATGTCATGGAGGGATCAATTTGTTGACACTATTATTGCGTTCATTCGGCTCGCTCTCTACACTAATGAACTGATCTTTTGATTTTCGAGACTTGCGCTTTTCTAGAGAGCTTCGTGACAACGCCAGTCGTTCCTTGGCGCACTGAATCCTGCAAAGCCAATAAACTACACCCAAAACCACTCCGTTGTAGTTCCGTGGAATCCTGGGGCCAGTGAATACAGTGAAGCGCCACAAAATTCTTAAATGTTGGTGGCCGCCCGCCTGTCTACCCTGGTCGGCTCGGACCGAAAAGAGACAAAAGGCGCCAAGAAAATCCCTTCCCTGGCAGTTCCGTGTAATTCCGGTGCCCGGGAAATACAGTGAGACGCCATGCTGGCAGTTCACCGAATTCCCTGGGGAGTCCCGGTCCAGTCTACTACGGCCCCATAGCTAGTCTAAGCAAGTGTGCTGCCTGGGGTGTACCATGTTGTAAACTCCTTCATCAAGAATCTATTCAAAATACAACTTTCCAATTGACACCTTTGCCCTCAAATAAGTATTTAATAAAGTTTGCCAATTAGTTTTAATTTATGAATAACTTATTTAATTACAGCGTCTTCCTAGCAGCCTTTTTATCAAGACGCCTTCTTACAACAGTGATTTTCATTGCCTAGAGTACTTCATTCGTTTTTAAAGCTCGGTACCAGAAAACGAGGCACCCTGATACCTTGCGCCAACACATTTTCAATGTTGGTAACCCATTGGCTAAGACAGGCCAACGTTGGTCAGCCTAAGCCAATCGATTACCAATGATGGTAAGCCATTGGCTAAGACAGGCCACTGTTGGCCAGACTAAGCCAATCAATTACCAACGTTGGTAGGCCACTGGCTAAGACAGGCAAATGGTGGCCAGCTTAAACCAATCGATTGCCAACGTTGTAACCCATTGGCTCTATTACAGTTTATATTTCTGCGGGCGTTGTCACTACCGTAGTCATTACTGCAGTTGTCGTATTTTGTACGCACTTTGAAGTCATTTTTGGGCAAGCAGACATAATGCCCAGCTTCTTCTGTTATATGTTGCGTGATAACCTTTCTTTGCAGATTGAAATGCGCATCAACTTATGTCACCTCCTACCTCAAACATAGGGTGTTCGAGATCTTAATTCAACGTGATTTTTTAATCGTGAAGACATGTAATTGCTTAATCAATCGCTGGATATTTGTTTTAAGGTTTTATTTTTTTGCTAAAAAATATTAGTGCTTTTTATTTATTTTTAATTTTGTCCGGTTCAGTCTGAATTATAGGCCGTGTTTTGCGGCTCAGCAAAGCGGGTTGCTTTGAGATTTTCAAGATCACATACAGCTGACAATACACCCGTGTCGTAGGTACTGGGGAGGCGGGTGGAGCTTTCGGGGTTGAACCCTGCCTCCCCCCCCCCCCCCCTGGAAACATTTCCCGGCTGCGTCGCTAAATGGGCATAAGAGAATCGGCACTATGCTTTTTGCCGTATAAACATACACACAAATCGAAGGAAGCGTGCATTTTGTATTTCGTGTGGAATTTACTGAGCATAACTATCAGTATTGGAATGACGCGCGTTAGTTATAGTCGGTGACAGGTGGTAAAAGCTCCTCCCATCTCTTTCCACTTTTGCAGAGCGAAGGATCGGGAGGAGGCGACCTCCTCCCCAGCGTTTACTTTTAACCTGTCACCGACTACGGCGTTTTTCTTCGTGGACGTTCAAAATTGCTACAGCTCGCAATGCATACAGCGTTCTAATTCAGTTGCTAACTTCCTGTGCGTGTGAAAACAGAAGAATCGCTCCCCCCCCCCCCGGAGCCATAGCTACAGACTGTTCTCAGCGTGCGCGATCAGCACATTAAAAAAAACTAAGCCAATTAATTATAACGTTGGTAAGCCACTGGCTAAGACAGGCCAATGTTGCCCAGCCTAAGTCAATTGATTACCAATGTTGGTAACCCATTGGCTAAGACAGGCCAATGTTGGCCAGCCTAAGCCAATCGATTACCAATGCTGGCAACTCATTGGCTAACATAGACCAATGTTGGCCAGCCTAAGCCAATTGATTACCAATGTTTGTAACCAATTGGCTAAGACAGGCCAATGTTGGCCAGCCTAAGCCAACCGATTGCCAACGTTGGTAAGCCATTGGCTGAGATTGGCCAATGTTGGCCAGTCTAAGCCAATCGATTGCCAACGTTGGTAAGTCATTGGCTGAGATAGGCCAATGTTTGCCAGCCCAAGCCAATCGATTGCCAACGTTGGTAAGCCGTTGGCCAAGTCAGGCCAATGTTGGCCAGTACATGCCAATACACCAATATTGGTAGTACGATGGCCACACTGGCCCAACATTGGACCATTCTTTGCCATTAAATACCAATGTGGCCCGACGTTGTGTGCTGTCAGGGGCATTCGTTTGACACCATAAAACTGCTTGTAATCAGTTGGGAACAAAGTCTTTAGTGCAAAGAGTGAGCCCTGCCTTCCCTGTCGTCACGTTTTAATTGTGGCCAGTAGAGACTTCCACTTTAAAAACATGGTGAGGACCAAATTTGTAAATTCAATTACTTCGCATAAAAAATTATGTTGTCCAATATTTTGGTTACAATTTCAGTGATGTTCGTTTCTGTGTTTACCATATGTTCAAACAAATCGAGGACTTTAAAAAAAACGCCGGAACACCCCTTTAATTCTGTAATTCATACGTGTCCGGTGTTGCACACACCCAATGAAATAGTGGTACCGAGTCGTTTTGAGTCAAAATTGCACTTTATTTAGGATAACTTATGTTGCATTCGGTCATGTTCTTCATTCTTTCGGCCATGCTCGCGGCCAAACCACAAACAATTACGATCGTTTATGGCTGTACCCGCTGACCCCAGTTTCCAGAAAAATAACCTAATGGAGAGACAAATGCATGAATGCATAGTGAAAAAGCACATCGACGACCTGGATGAACCATGTGTTTAAAACCCAAAGAATAGAGGAACTCAGAAGTTTACTGCTCAAGTATTTTTTTGCAGACATCAAATATTATTAATTCAGCATGCTTGAAGAGGCTTCCATAATGAAACAGGTAATAAAACATAATTGATATTATTTCAGCCTGTTTTTAGAGCGTAGCTCTGAGGCGCCCGTTTCCGGCTTGAGCAGCGTCGCCGTGGGCGTCGGCGTAACCGTGAAGTCACGGACCCCCCGTGGTCACGTGACTCCCCCTGAGGTCACGTGACTCCCCCTGAGGTCACGTGACCCCTCCTGAGGTCACGTGACCCCCTGACGTCATCTGACCCCTTCCTGAGGTCACGTGGTTCCCCCTGAGGTCACGTGACCTCAGGGAGTCACCTATGCTTCAGTACCTTTCCATCCTATCCGTCAGTACCCTTCCATCCTCCTCCTCAAGAGCTGCGCTCTAATCCGGGGTTACAGGGAGTTGTAAATGGCTTTCATTTTTTTTATACTTAATATACGAGAAGTATTCCTATAGTTTGTCCTAGGCGGAGTAAAAAATCGGTGTTTCTATCGGCCCTTCTAAAGTTCTCCTTAACAAACTTTCCCGATGCTCGCAAAATAAAAAAAAATCAACTATTTGTTATACGGACCGCTGCTTATGGCGTGCTCAAGATATAACATATGTGGCAGGCCCGTAAAGTGAAGTCTGGCTTTGGTCGTCTATAAAAATTTGCAAATGAATTAAAGGGCCGCAAGAGAAGTGGACCTCCGGCAAATCACAGGTGCGCTTGATAGAACCTATGTAGATAGATCCTTATTTACTTGAACAAGTACGCTTTGAACATTTCGGCATCTGTAGCTACTGAAAGTAAATTCCTATTTGGCATCGACAACGCTGGGCTCAAGAGATTTTCATGCAGACGCCTTCGTTTCGGCGTCACATGTTGGGGGCCCCAAGCGCTCTAAAACTGCTTGCAACATCCTTTTTTTCACCCGGGAATTACCAACATTTGAGATAAAATCAATTCTTTTAATTAAGTGCTGATATTCCAAAAAAGTATTAAACCACTTGAATGATTGCGGAGATGTCACCGAACATTGGGTGTATAGATTTCCTAAATTTATAAATAAACCGATCAAGCGTCTGTTTCTGTTAGAAAAACAATGAATAACTTTTAGCGTAGTAAGATGTAATCTCACGAACAAGCAAATCGCCTGTGAAGTGAACGATCATCTGAGAGAATGCAAGTTAAACTATTGTTACTGACTTCCTGTATCCTCTACAGTGTGTTTGCTTTCAACTCGAACACATTTATTTTTTTAAGAAAGTCATGAAAGGTAGAGCATTTATCTGTCAGTGTTGGTGAATTATTCAGCCAGGGGAACACAAAAACAAATGGTTAATCGTTACGATAAGTATAATATTGAACTAATATTTGTTACTAACATTTGAGTTGGTGAAAATGAACATACGGTCTGAAATAGAAACTTGATGGTCGTGGGCATGGCAAGCGCGGAGATGCTCTAACGTTTGCACTCGTGCAACAGGCGCAACGCTGCCGGTCCGAAAACGCAAAGGAAAATATTCTCAACCGCTTTTTGAAACCGCCGGCGTTGCACCTGTAGCACGAGTGGAAACTTTAGCGCTCCATGCGCTTACCGCGTGCTTCAGATATTTCTTAAAATTAACTGACGTAGTAATTTGAGATGATGCGCACCGAGTTTCCCATTCGAACAATATTTCTATTTTAGCTTATCAAAATGTACTAAAACATTTTAGTTCATTATTTCACTTATCGTGACATCCCTCCTTAGAAACACCGTGTTGAAGAGCGGAGCGACCAGCTGAAGCAACCTTGAAGCCATCTTGGAATCAGGTGATTCCAATATGGTAGTGTTCATACGACGGAGGGTGAGAAGGTTTATACAACATAAAAACGTAAGCAATCCGCTGGAATCACTTTAAAATGGCGTATGTAACGTTAGTAAACATTAACCTAGTTAACTAGATTTCAATAAATGCAGTATTACGAAATTGCAGATTTCACCACACGTTCTTATTGTAAAAACAAAAATGCCTAATTTCAAAGGTATCAGTTACGCCGCTTATGTTTTCTAAAAATCTAAAAAAATATAGGTTTCCGACGCTTAAACAACAAAAGACCAATGCAATCATTTCATATACGATAGTGGATCCAGAAGAAAACAAAATTATTTTTACAATTTTATTTATTTACATTTACACGTTGAAATTTCAGTCATCTTCGAACTACCCTCTGCCTGACGCAGTATAATTGCCAAGTCGTTCCTTCCAATGTTACAAACGGAACATAAACCCGTCCGTGTTGAGGCTGTTTGAGGGCATCTGCCGCTTTTAAAAGCGATAACAGCTCGGGCTGTTTTGTGATCAATGTGGCAATCTCTCTGGGCGGCTAAAATGTGTGCAAGAGGGATTGTTTGGTCACATTGACAATGACTTAGAGGCTGTTTAACCGCTGCTTTCTAGACCCGGAAAACTCCCTGCTGTGTTGGTGTGCTTTGTGTCTCGAGTGAGGATCCTTCTGGCGAATGATAGCGATGCCGACGGACGTCTGCGGCACGTGCTCCGTTCGATTCAACAGCACGCAGCAGCTTTTACGTTGCTCGGGTTCGTGCAATCGACGCTTCCATAGGCAGCTGGCACTGGCCAGGCGGCGCCACGACAGTACTGCATTTAGCGCCACAAGCGGAGGCGTCTCTGCTAATAGGGCGGTCAGTCTGCCCGTCGGGCCGTTGCGAGCGGAGGCGACCCCGATTTCACCAGTCCCTGTGTGCACGTGCGTCCCTGCGTGCCATGTCCCTGGTTCTTTTATGCGGTTTTTTAAGACCATCGGGAGCATTGATAGGTCCAAGTGTTTAGAGAATATTCTAGAGTCATCATTTGGACACCAGTTTGAGTTGTCTTATACTTGTGGCCGCCCGACCGGTCTGTGCTTCGCTCGTCTCCCAGAAAGTGACACAACACAACGAGAAGGCAGCGAATGGGTTTATTGTACATCCCGGTTGCCCGTCTTCGAGAGCCGGCAGTTCGGACCCGCGGACCCTAGTTGTCGCCCGTCGTTCAGAGCTCACAGTCGGAGCCCGTGTCCAGGCCTGCGGATCGTCCTTTCCACGCCAGTGCTGCGTAGGCTAGCTGTTCAGGGCAATCACAGCCAGAGTCTCGCTGCGGAACCACTCCGGGATCGTCATGGACTAGGCCGGTATGGTCAGGGCTCGCCGCTTGCGCCGGTCCTGATCCAAACCTCGCTGGTGGAATTATCTGGGGTTCGCCATGGGCCAGACGAGCCAGAACGAATCTATCGTTCCTGCCCGGCCCCAGCCTCGTGCAGCACGCTCTTCCTCTTTCCTCGCCGGCTGGCCCCCGCTCGCGCCTCGCTCGGCCGTCCTCTTCTTCTCCCGACGCCCCACACACTAGAATAAAATGTGGGCAATTAGAACCAAACTTTGCATGCTAGAGAACAGTACACAAGCCTCTGTAAAAAGGCGAGAGGCAACAAAGTGTACCTGTGAGGATATTTACGCTTCGCATGAGCTTTTTCCAAAGAAACACTTTTGCATCCTGTTTTCTGCACGCCGTCACATTTGTTACCAAACTCAGCATTAAATTTGGTTAGCGAGACAAACAAAACTTTGTGCTACGAAAATCCACTATTTGAAATTTTGCAGGTTTGGAAGGTTTTGGTTGCGACCGCGCGTGCCGAACGGCTATGCACGCGTGCAACTACGAATCCCGGAACGGGCCGACGGACCTCTCGCTTGAAGACCTGATCGCCTAAGTTTCGACGTCACAGCGATGCAACATTCGGCCCGATTGTTCCTACCGTATTTCTGTATATGGCTGTCCAAGTGACGTGTAAAACAACTTCTATAATTATTATATTTTGCCGACTAGTCTGCAAAACGAGTTCGTCAGACCACTTTCGAAACCTCCACATTTATTTTCGTTAACTTCAACAATTAATGTAAAATTCACTTACTTGATGCGTCGCACTGCAGTAATCCACTTCTGTTGCCGTGTCCCTTCCCAATATCTCGAAGGGAAGCGGTAAAGTTTGACGCTTGAGTCACCTTCGCGACTGTGGCAGTTCCTTCACTCAGCAGTAGCGACGTTTATTTTTTTTTTGGCGGAACTTTAGGAGTAGGCGAGATGTCGCAGGAATCCGGTGAGGTCATAGAGACGTGAAGTTGGGACTTACTTTTACAAAAAAAAAAGGTTGGAAAAAGGCACATGCCAATCCGAAACACCACGTTCACATGTGGTTTCTAAATGCGCCCGCCCGCAGTCCCCGCGACCCATCCCGGCCTGGCCTACCCAGTTTCTTTATTTCGCAGCCGCTAGATTTCGCAACGTGTAGTGCCAAACTGCATTGCCGGTTGCCTAATGCAAATGCATCGCCGTGGGTCAGGGTGAATATGACTTGCTTATGCAGAGTGGTAGGAGCACCTACAAGTTCTCGGATTGTATCAGGCACCGCCGGAATTCGTCAACGGTCCTGCTCAACAATGACGATGACGGGCGGGACGAGGATTCTGCGTCGGAGACGGAGCAATCTACACATGATGCTGCTGCCGGGTCTGAGGCGGTGACGGAGCGCGACTTCGTCCGTCTTCTGAGTAAGATATCTTCAAAACTGGATGTCTTGACCGCTGAGGTTAAGTGCCGCAAGGCTGAAAATGGCTTCTTGCGCTCCGAACTCGGCCTGCTGAACAAGAGGGTGCTGTAACGTCTGCCTCTTGCTTCGAGACCTCACGCATTGTATTCAGCGGCAGCGGTAGCGTCTTCTGGCTCGTCTGGGGGGCCACCTTCTGCCTCAGGAGAGGTTCTGAGGCCCTCTACGCTCGAAGCCACAAGCGCTGCCCCTTCGTGCAGCAACAGGGCGGACTTTGAGTTTCCCGCCGTTTATGCGCAGGCTCTCGGTACCCGACGTGAGATTCGTTCTACTGCTCAGGCGACCGGACCTGATGGATTCACGCTTGTGCAGCGAAAGCGACGTTCTCCGGCTTCAACTGGAACTGGGAGGCCTGAAAATGGACTTGCGGTACCCCGCCGACCGTCAACCAAGGCAATCTTTGTGTCTACGTTGAGTCCCATGATTACCGTGTCTGACATTGAGGATCTTGTTACCCCGCTTTTAGACAACAAACCTGTTACCGTTACCAAGCTTCAGCCGAAATTTAACTCTTACTCCTCGTTCCACCTTTCGGGGGACCAGTCGGTGTTCGATAGTTTGAACTAGCCTTGACTCTGGCCTCAGGGCTCAATATTTCATCAGTTTTTTTGGAAAGCTGGACAGTTCGCAAGTATTTAGGCCCGAATGTGTCACAAGTGAAAATGTTTCGGACACTTGAGGTTTACAATCAAATTACCCGAGGCTTACTTAGTAAGTCGCATGAGTTTATGTCGAATATACTGCTGAGTTCTTCTGATATAATCTGTTTGACCGAGAATTGGCTTTTTGTTGACATTTCCAGTCTCAACTATTTCCCGCCTTATTATGTTGTGTATCGACAAGACAGAGATTATGATACCACGGGAATGAAATTAGGGGGTGCGGTTCTTGTTGCGGTTAAATCCGTAGTTCAGTCTCACCGAAGGAAGGACTTGGAATCCTATTCAGAATGCACCTGGGTTGAAATTCCTACAAGAGATGGTTTTAATTACTTAATTTGAAATTATTATTTCCCTCCCCTGTTTGATGAGGCAAAGTTCATAGCACACTTCGAAGCCCTCCAAACAGCCATAAACGTTTCTAAGTTTCGGGTTCAGGTTTATGGTGATTTTAATTTACCTGGAATTAACTGGGCAACTGGTACTGCTTCCTGCACAACAAGCGTGACTTTGAGGAAAGCGTCGTGGCTATTATCATTGGCAAACTTTTTCAATTTTTCCCAGTATAATGAATTAGCGAATGCGTGTGGTAATGTTCTTGACTTGTGCTTATCTAACTCCCCGCTTGAGCGGACAATGCCGGCTGATAACCCACTTGTGCCAGTTGATGTCTACCATCCGCCGATTATTACAAAATTTTATTTATCTGACCCGCCACGTACGAAAGAAAGTTCAGTCGCTTTTTGTTATTCCCGGAGAAATTATCTTGGTTAAATTCCTTGAACAGTACAACTGGTCAGAAGTCTTATCTGATGAAATCGTTGACTCAGCTGCTGAAAGATGAAGTTCCATTGTTAAAAACGCACTTAATGTCCTTGTTTCGAAAAGGATCACGTGCCCCTCTCACTATCCTAGCTGGTTTTCTAGAGTTGTAAAGATTTCCTCACGGAAAAAGCTACACTATCATCGTTTATATAAAAAGACAGGACTAGAGCTTTGGTATCAGAAATTCAGTATTTATCGATGGCTGGTTAAACAATTGGACAAGCGTATGCACCTTAATGTGCTTGAAAGTAGTTCGTCTAAAAATCCTAAAGAATTTTGGAGATACGCGAAACAACACATTCGGGAAAAGAATTCGGATATTTGCCTTCGTGATCGTGCTGGGTACAAATCTTTACCAGCTGAAGTAGCAAATCGTTTGGCTGACTTTTTTTAGCTCTTGCTACTAGCCTCAGCAATCGATTAATATGAATACCTTGGGTGTAGAACGTGATGACTTAAATGTATTCTTTTACTGTCGACATTGAAGATATAATCGAAGCAATAGATCAAATGAAACCGAAATTTTCTACGGGTATTGATGGCATACCCACTTTTATTATCAAAGGTTGCTGTGCTTGATTTGTTCTGTTCTATGTCATATTTTCAACTTATCACTTAAACAAGGACTTTTTCCTGAGCTATGAAATTTCGCAGTTTTAGTCCCTGTATTAAAATGAGGTGATTCTTGTTTAGCTAGTAATTATCGTCCGGTGTCATTATTATGTGGATTTGCGAAGGTTTTTGAGAAAGTAGTTCATAAGCGTGTTTATTTCTACCTGAACACGGTGATATCTGATGAACAACATGATTTTTTAAGAGGTAGGTTTTAGAGTCCAATTTGTGTTCCTTTTTAAGTTACACCGCACCGATAGTTACTAGTAGAGGTCAAGTTGACGCCATCTACCTAGACATGTCTAAGGCATTTGACTGCGTTAGGCACGATTTATTGATGAGCAAGCTCGCCTCACATGGTTTCAGCCCGCACTTGTGTAGATGGTTTCATAGTTACTTGTGTGATCGTCGCAATTCTGTTCGCGTCAATGGCATCTTCTCCGAACAGTTCATTTCAACGTCTGGCGTGCCGGTGGGGCTCAATTCTTGGCCCGCTTTTGTTCCTGTTGTTTGTAAATGACATTGCTTATTGTGTTAGCGATGCTAACATCCTTGTGTTTGCTGACGATGTTAAGTTATTTCTAAGTGTTAAGTCACTATCCCACTGATTTCTTCTCCAAGCTGATCTAAGTCGCGTTTCGAGATGGTGTTTAGTAAACAGCTTGTTACTTAACCCCTTCAAATCCAAATCAATGGTGTTAATCAGGAAGCGTGACGTTATTTGTTTTGAATATTACCTGGATGGCGTATTAGTTCCTACAGTCTCCTTTAGCAGGGACCTTGGAGTGTATATTGACAACGCACTTTCTTTCAACAATCATGTCTTCGCTACAGTAAATGCAGCGTTGAGGACGTTAGGAGTGATTTCAGGAATTTGTCGTCAATTTTCAGCTTTCTGTTGCGTGCTACTCTTATTTAAGTCTCTAGTTCGATCGCGACTGGAATTTGCCTCAGTCATTTGGAATTCATTGACTCCTGAGATGGCAGTATTGACATTACTTTAATAGAATTACAGTAATTAAATTACTTTTTGGAGTAATGAGTAATGTAATGAATTACTTCTTTAGGTTAGTAATTTAGTAATGTAATGAATTACTTTCAGGCAGTAATTTAGAGAAAATTACCCATTACTTTTGAAATTACGTATGTCCTAAATTAGAAAATTATTTTGCAAGCTTTAAGAAGGAAGAGAAAAAATTATTTTGCATGGTGAAATGTTGTGAAAGAGCATTAGAGGAAATAATCTACGGCCACCTGAGCGCAAAGCCTCGTACGAAGAGCTGGACAGACGCAAAAAGGAGGGCTGGAAAGGCGAAGGAGAAAAGCTTGCGTGTTTACATCGCTGGAAGGCAACGGCTTACGAACTCCAGGCACGACAGATTCACGGCGTCGTGTCATCATGACGATACTTTACTTCGTTCATCCCTAACCTGACAGTGCGGTGGGAACTACGAGCTAACCAGGACCAACCAAACTCCTTCTTTTAATCACATGTCCCGTCCCTTTCTCTGCGTGTTGTTATCAACGAGAGCGTGGTTACGTGGCGACCGATAGACGTGTGACTGCTTCAACAAACACGTTGTTTCCACCGTTCATTTCTAAGCTGACATTGCGTCAGCTAAGGGATGAACGGCTCATTGGCTACAAGGCGTCGGGAAAATCACCAGTGAGTTAAAATTACTTTAAAACCTGAGAGGACAGGACAAACAGATCCCCCGCCTTCTGCTTTCGTCAAGCAAGGCCAAACCGTAAGCTTCGACCACTGTGAACAAAAGACGACCGGAATAAATTGTTAATTCCAAATGTCCTGTCAAAGCCCCAGAACGTTTCGTGCGTCCTCGAGCAAAACAGGTGCCGCTCGCGGTAAGCCTCACTGCCTTCCCTTGGGAAGTTTATTCGGGAATAAGCCTACAACCAGATATCACCCCCCGTTTGTTGGGAAAGTACACAATTTAGGAAGCTCGCGCCATTCCTCAACTCTCGACGCTTCTGCTTAACAATTATCCATGCCCTTTATGTGACAATGCGCAAAAAACTTGGACTTTTCGGGTGTTTCGGAAAAATGCACCTTGAAAGGAATGACCGAGAATAGGTCAACTATACTCGGCGACAAATTTTCTTGGCAATGCGGTGGAGGGTACAGGCAAGCGTTCCCCCTCCCATTTTGAGCCCTGAATAAAGCTGTGCGCGGGCTCTCCTCCTCTCTACTGCATTGTCAAGAAAAGTTATCGCCGAGTATAGTGCTCTCGGGAGAATAGAATTAGATTGCGTCCGAGGCGGAAGGGAAATGTTTCATGTGACGACTCCTTGTAAGAATGAGCTGCCATTGCCCGACTTAACAAACTGACACGGACTACAACTTCTAAATCAGGAAGACGGAAACATATCACCCTTTTAGGGAGGACCTTCACAGTTTTGAACAGCAAAACCGGTGAGTCGACTGTCTTTCTGAGTCACATCTAAAGAAGCTCTTCATCATGTTTAACACTTATGTCGTGTGCGAGAGCAAAACCACTGTTCAGTATGGTTCACTTTGAGGCACATAAGGTTGTTGCGGCGTAAGAAGGAAGATCTGAGTTTTGGTACATATAGACTAACTCAGCTCTTACCGCACATTCACACTGGAAGCGGATCCGCGTTCGCAAAGCGGTTGCGAACGCGGTTGTTTAAAGATCCAGTACAATTTCACGCGCACTTGATGTCATCGAGTGCGCGTGAAATTGTACTGGATATTTATACAACCGCTATCGCAACCGCTTTTCGAACTGAGATCCGCTTCCAGTATGAATGAGCGGTTTGACGTGACATCACCGCGGTGGCGCTGCTGTCGGCACTGCGCATACGCAGCGCCTCGCTTCTCCCGGATGTGGTTCTTGCACACGCGCTGTGTGGGCAAACGAGGGCTTATTTTGTAAACACAGTGTCGGTGTATACGGTAAATAAAATGAGCACGAATTACCGCCTCAAGGCATTCAAAAGTAATGTCAAAGTAATTTCGTTACTTTTGGAAAGTAATTGTAATGCATTGTCATTACCTTTAGTCTGCGGTAATTTGTAATGTAATTTAATTACTTATTCGCAGCTTTTAGAAAAGTAATTAGTAATGTAATTTAATTACTTTTTGGACGTAATTTTGCCATCTCCGATTGACACTGTCGCAAGAGCTAGCTATTGAAAATATGCAAAAACGAATGGTAAGAATTTTATATGACCGCTGCATTTGAAGGTGATGTTTTTATCACTACAAAACATTGCTTAGTGAATTTTAACTGCATAAATTGGCCTTGAGAAGGCAGTACAGAGATTTTTTATTCCTTCACAAAGTTGTTTATGGCAGGGTAAATTCGGTGGCTTTATTTCAAACTATTAAGTTTCAAGTTCCCTCTCGCCCGAGCCGAAACATTTCAACTTTTTATCCATCTTGTTTGTCCGCTGTAATCCCATTTTCAAGGATACAAATTGCTTACGATTAAAAAAAAAAATAACCTCGACATCTTTTTATCTACTCAGGAGTTTATGTTAAATCTGCGTGACTGGAGGTCTGTGAACTAATCAATTTTGCATTATGATAATGTTGCATGACTTTTATTGATTTAACTTTCTTGTTTAATGTATTTTAAGGTTTTACTCCATGTATGTTTTGTGCACCAAACTGTAAACTGAGAGGTTGTTTGTGGGCACGAGAAAAATAAAACAATTCATTTATTTATATTTATTTATTTATAAAGGGGACCAATGGATGACAAAAAATAGAAACCAAAATATTGTCACGGGTGGTGCCCAGAATAACAATAAATAAACAGGAAGAAATAAACGTTTAATGTGGCGAACTTGTGCCCAAAACAAAAAGGGAATAGAAAATAATAACAAAGCGTCGCGAGCGTCGAAGTCGGCGAGACAGCAGAGTCGAGCGCTGAGGCGAAACTAATCCCAGCTCGACAGGCGGAGAGCCTTTTGTATCGGCGTGGGTTTCTGGAACATCCGGACTAGAATGTTCAGGGCGGAGAACATTCTTAACTCGGTGAAACGAGAAAGTTCTCGAACTTGCGAGAATGAAAAGTAGAAAGAATAAGTAAAAGACACTTCTCTCCCAGGAATCGAACCCTGGCTCATCGCGTGGGAAGCAAACACGATAACCATTAGGCCACGGCCGCGCTGCCTACTTGGCAGCTGCGCGCGCGGCATTACCCCCCCCCCCCCCCCCCCCCCTTCAAAGAAGTGCATCGCCCCGATGCGACACAAAACAAAACAAAGCAGATAAGAAGAACGGCAAACTAAAGCGTCATTCGGAACACATAAGGTCCGAGTCCTATCGAGCGTAGTACGGCTTCAGGCGCACGATGTGGACGACTTCAGGTCGCGGTGGGCGGCGTGATGAAGTCCGTGTACCGTCGGGCATCACCTCGTAGTTTAGATCCCCGAGTCGACGAAGTACTCTGTAGGGTCCGAAGTAGCGCTTCAAGAGTTTTTCGCTGAGACCACGGCGGCGGATCGGTGTCCACACCCACACCCTGTCTCCGGGCTGGAAGTGGACGTCCCGACGACGAAGGTTGTAGCGGCCAGTGTCGATACGTTGTTGGGCTTGAATCCGGAGTCTGGCGAGCTGACGGACTTCTTCTGCCCGTTGGGCAACCACCTGGGCGTCGTCGCTTCCGTCGACAGCCGGTACGTGGGGTAACATCACGTCCAGCATTGTCGTCACTTTGCGACCATGAACCAGTGGAAAGAGTGTAACCCCGGTGGTCTCTTGCACTGCCGTGTTGTAGGCAAAAGTGACGTACGGCAACACCTCGTCCCATGTCTTGTGCTCCACGTCGACGTACATGGAGCACAACAGCACTCGTGGACACCGGAGCAGACTACTCAGTCTTGAGTAGGAGGCTCTCCCGCCGCCTTCGCAAAGTCATAACGCCGTGGGATGGACCCCAAATACGAACCGCAGGAGGACATCTCATCACGCCCGTCGGAAGTTGCACTGCTCGCGTCGAGATTTATGGCGAGACGTGTACGGTAAAGTTCGTCGTTCTACAAGACTGTTCCAGAGATGTCATTCTTGGCATGGACTCTCTGTGTGAATACGGCGCAGTAATCGACCTGGGTGAGAACAGACTGATGCTGCGGAAGCCTGTTCTGCCTTCAGAGAAACCCCAAACAGCGTCAGCCGCCATCCTAGTCGCCACCGACCACGTGATCTTGCCGCCGCGATCAAGTGTTGTCGTACCCGTCGTGGCCGATACAGCTACTTGCGGGGAAGTTGTCCTGGAAGGCAACCTTCAATTGCTCCTCGGAAGAGGAATAGGCGTCGCAAGAGGAGTAGCTGAACTTAAGGATGGGCGTACTGTGGTCCTCGTGACGAACTTCCGAAATGAAACGCAACACCTCACGAAAGGTGCAGCCGTGGGCCATGTCGAGGAACTTCGAAACGCCGCCGAAATCGCCACGATTACTGACGAAACCTCGCCACCTCAGAGAGACAGTACGTCGCCAACGCAGCTCGACATTGACCCTAAGCTTCCGGGCCCGAAACGGCGGCAGCTGCTTAACCTCCTCGCCGAATACCACGACTGCTTTGCGACGTCGTCGAAGGTACGCCAAACCGCCGTTGCGAAGCACCGCATCGTTACCGAGGACGACGCGCGCCCTGTGCATCGATCGCCGTACAGAGTCTCCGTTAAAGAAAGGGAGGTAATCCAGGAGCAAGTTCAAGAGATGCTGAGAGACGACATAATCCAACCTTCAAATAGTCCGTGGGCCTCTCCAGTCGTGCTGGTTAAGAAGAAGGACGGAACGCTTAGGTTCTGCGTGGACTACCGGCAGCTGAACGCGGTGACGAAGAAAGACGTCTACCCGCTTCCCCGCATCGACGACACTCTAGACCGGTTGCGCCACTCTCGATATTTCTCATCGATGGACCTGAAGAGCGGCTACTGGCAGATCGAAGTCGACGAACGGGACCGAGAAAAGACAGCCTTCGTCACGCCGGACGGACTGTACGAGTTCAAAGTGATGCCCTTCGGACTATGCACGGCGCCCGCAACGTTCCAGCGTGTCATGGACACCGTACTGGAAGGGCTGAAGTGGCAGAGCTGTCCCGTCTACGTTGACGACGTCGTAGTGTTTTCAACTGACTTCGACGAGCACTTGCGACGACTCCGAGCTGTTCTCCAAGCCATACAGACCGCCGGGCTCACCCTCAAGGTGTCAAAGTGCCGGTTCGCCTATGACGAACTGAAGTTTCTAGGCCACGTGGTTAGTAACGAAGGCGTCCGCCCAGACCCTGAGAAGACTCGCGCCGTCGCGGCATTCACAGCGCCGAAAGACAAGAAGGCCGTGCGATGATTCCTCGAACTTGTGCCCAAAACAAAAAGGGAATAGAAAATAATAACAAAGCGTCGCGAGCGTCGAAGTCGGCGAGACAGCAGAGTCGAGCCGGGCGAAACTAATCGCGGCTCGCCAGGCGGAGAGCCTTTTGTATCGGCGTGGGTTTCTGGAACATCCCGGCCTACAACGTTCGGGGCGGAGAACATTCTTAACTCGGTGAAACGAGAAAAACTTGCGAGAATGACAAGTAGAAAGAATAAATAAAAGACACTTCCTCCCAGGAATCGAACCCTGGCTCATCGCGTGGGAAGCAAACACAATAACCGTTAGGCCATGGCCGCGCTGCCTGCTGGGCAGCTGCGCGCGCGGCAATATGCAAGAGTAGAGATAGTGTGTACGATAGTTTGACTACGCAAAACAAGATGCTTTTCTGGTTCGTGAGTGTTTGAGCCCAGGAAAATGATTATCATTTTGCTTGGCAGTAGGACGGAAAAATATTGGTCCGTAAAAGACGGGGTGACCGAGTTATCAAAATGGATACTAAAAATGACCATGACAAAATACGCTGAGTGATTTCGCACGAATTACGGCATTGCTTTAACTTTTTATTAGCTTTATGGCAAGCTCGGCGGAAACTAAACGGTACAACGATAAAACTTCGTTTGTTGACCTTATGCATAATAATCAGGCTCTAACTAAGGGCAACCTATCCTTATTTCATTTAAACGCAAGAAGCATAAGAAACAAAAGCGATGAAATCGACCTGAATTTCGGTTCCCAGGTTTTTAAGTTTGATATGTTGACATTCCCTGAACTTGGTATCTTTCTAAAAATGACGTAGTCAATGTTGATAGATACAAATATGAAGGAAGGTATTGACACGCCAAAAAAGGGGGAGGAATAGCGCCTTATTTCTGGGACAATGTTGCCTTTTACGATATTCCTGCATTATCATTAATTAACAATCATTGCGAATCTCTTGTAATATGATGTGGGACTAATATAGTTCTTGTTTATCGCCCACCTTCTGGTTCACGAATTGACTTCTTGGTTTTTATTGATGACATCTTTGAGAAAAATAAATTTCTAAACTTGCCCATGGTTGTCAGTGGAGATAGGAATAATGATCTATATAATGTTCTAGTCTAGCGAGTTGACAATTTCTTGGCGGGATTGAATCCTCCACCTGCAAAAACGTGATTGATGTACCAACAAGAATTAGACAGAAACACAAACGTTGATTTATTTATGTGTTATTAGTTCACAAATGAACAATGTAAAATCTGGTGTTTTATTGTGTGATTAAGTGATCATCCGCCGACATTTTGTTGCGTTACCATGTTCAATAGCTAGGAACTGCGAAAGAAACGAAGTGTTTTATGGATGCATCAACGACGACAGGCTTAATTCATTTTGCCCACTTGTGTCTAGCATAAACTGGGATGATGTATAGTATGAGCAAAACCCGAGTCACGCGTATGACATATTTTAGGGAAGCTGCTCGATTGTTAGCCACTCATCATTTCCACTGTAGAGATTACAACAACACAAGAAGGAAAGAAAGCCGTTGATAACGCAAGCTCTCTTTAAGGTGATTAACGTGAGAAACAAGTTATACGAAATGTTTAAGGGTAGAAAAATAGATGTTCTGGCGGAGTATATAAAAGTGAGAAATAAATTTTACTCTGACATCAGGAAAGCACGAATGGAATATTACAAGTACAAGAGTTTTATTGTACAAGGTAATCCGAAAAAGATTTGAGATGGGGTATCAAGCCTTACGTCAAACAGAGGAAAATATTTCCGGACGAATTACCTATTGATAATGTCTTGTTCTTTAATGAAGCATTAGGGAATAAGTTGAATTCCCATTTTGTTGTCCTCCGGCTCATCAGCCTTCCCGACGCACCACGATAGAGTGGAATATTACTTCTCCAAAAATGTATCAACCTTCGTTTTATTGTCCCCTACATGTGTAGCAGACATTATTACTATGATTCATGCCTTGACTAACAGTACTGCAGCTGGCGAGGATGAGCGAAAAGTTGAACCAATTTAAACGATGTCTCATTGTATTTCAGCGCCTCTTACTCATATTTTTGACGCCCTATTAATCACATGTATTTTTCCAGACAGAATGAAAATTGCTAGTGTCTGAGTGTTGCATAAAGGGGGTCCACCGAATAATCTTAATAATTCTCGATTAATATCGGTTTTGCCATTGTTCTCCAAACAATTAGAGCGACTTATAAACGTTAGACTCACCAACTTCCTTACGACAAATACTCTGATAGTAAACGAGCAATATGGGTTTCAAAAGAACAAATCAACCGAAATGGCATTAGTGAGCATTAAAGATAAGGTAATCAGCAATCCAGAAAATAAGCTCTTCAAGGTCGGGATTTTCTCGGATTTTGGCAAGGCTTTTGACTCTATCAAGCATGATATTCTTTGAAGGAAACTGCCAAGGTATGAATTTTGAGGTACGGCGTTTGAACTAATTCAGTATTCAAACGGAACGTTCACAGAATACGGTAATGAATGTCGTGCAGTCTCAGCTTGAAAGTATTGTGTACAGTGTACCTCAAGGATCTATTTTAGGTCCTCTCTTATTTCTCCACTACATAAACGATTAGTTAATTTGCCACAGACACCCGGCATCATTATGTGAGCAGACGAAACAAATACATTTTTTCTCTCATTCCAACTTGATAGAACAAAAATCCTTGTCTAATGGGTTTGTAAGAAACTTATCACGCTGGTTACGGTCTAATAAACTGCAGCTTAACACTGGTAACACAAAATATATTGTTATTAAACCCAAAATAATTAACCCATTTGTTATGACATGAATATCACGTTTGAAAAAACCGTTATCGCCAATATGCTTCCTCCATGCATTTATACGCGGATGGCTGTGTAATTGATTGGGAAGTTCATGATGATAGAAGTGAACGTGTTTTGCAGTTCGATTTAAAGAATATTAGTCTTTGGTGCCACAAATAGCGTATGTAACTAAACCATAGCAAATGCAAACTAATGCCGGTTTCCCGCTAGGCGAGTGCCCTTCAGTATATACACTGACCGACATTCAAGTTGAATCCGTAAACTCATACCGTTATCTAGGTGCCACTAAATCATCGACTTTAACCTGGAAACCTCATGTCAATATAATAATCGCCAAAGCTAACCGCATGTTAGGATACTTAAGACATAGCTTTCGAACGGCACAAGTTAACTTACCACTTCTCTATAACACTCTTGTACGGTCAAAATGAGAATACGCAGTTTCTATTTGGGATCCTAACCACACCGTTCTGCATTAAGCTCTCGAACCAGTTCAAAATGATGTCGTTCGTTTAATTCTGTCTAATTATAATTGAACAGCCAGCATATCATAAATGCAGCCCAGTTTGTTGTTACCCTGTTTGCCATTGCGTAGAAACGTTTTTGGACTTTCCATGTTTTATAATTTATTTATTTATCTATTTGCAATTACCCTCAGGGTCCCTAGGGGATACAGGAAGAGTGGTTGGTTACTAATATTTTAAATTTAGCGTTATCGGTGATGGTAACGATGTCATCGGGAAGGCCATTCCGTTCCACAATAGCATATGGTAGGAGATAATGTTGATAGGCTGTTGACATGGTCTTGGAGCTGGCAATTTTGCATGAGTGATCAAGTATTGCAGATATATAGCTGGGCTGGCGTGGAGAGGCTGGCGTAATGGTTCCGAATAGTAAATTTGAGGAAGAAGGCAAAGACGGGAAATTCTGCGATGAACGGAAAGATCAGAAAGGGTCAATTGACATTTCATTTCCGGGACACTAGAAAAGCGAAAATAATTAGAAAGAATAAATTAAGCAGCACAATTCTAAACATATTTGATTGCGTTAGTTAAAAAAAAAAGACTGATGTGGTTGCCAGATAGCCGAAGCGTACTCTAGTTTATGGCGAACGAGCGTGACGTAAAAGAGATGTTAAAGGTTCGAATGGGCAGACTTGAAATTGCGGCGAATATAGCCAAGTGGGCGGATTGCAGATGATATTGTCTTGTCGACATGAACATTCCAGGACATGTTAGTGGTTAAATGAACACCAAAATACCTGTACTGCGCAGCACTCTGAATGGTAATGCCGGTGAGTGTTAATGAGTTTAAAGTCTGGGAGGAAGAACGTGTGAAGCAAAGGTGCATGCATTTGTTAATGTTTAGACACATCTGCCATGTGTGGCACCATACATCAATTTTGTTAATGTCGTTTTGGAGTGCAAGGTTGTCTTCTGGGGTTTCTACTAGTCTATATACAACACGAAGTATATCACCACTAGCCGTTACGAGAAAATTTCTTTACATTGCCTATTACCCTTCCCATGTCCCATCAGAACAAATTTCGATTAACACGTTGCCAAACAAACCCCATTTTTTATTCATTTATCCCGCGCACATCAAACGACTGGAACCACCTTCCAGCAGATATCAAACCAGACCCGTGCATATTCTTTATCGCCAATTTCTGTTTACATTTCTGTTTCATGAACCCACATAAGTCATTTGCTTTTGTTTATTTTGTTCGTAGCAGAAGTTGCTTTCAGCTTTTGCCAATCAGAGTCTATTTTTGATGTCTGTATTTCTCGTCGCATATTTTTGTTTTGTTGTTTTTATTTTTGTTTGCTTTACCCCTTCCCTTGATAATGCTTCGGCGCTTGAGGGTATGTAAAATAAATAAATAAATAAATCGAAAATGTAAGCTCACATAAATTTCTGGGTGTCTGGTTCAATCAAAAGCTTGACTTCATCTAGCCATGTCGAACACCACCGCTCAAAACTTTCCAATCCATTGTCATATTACGAAGGCTTAGACTACTTCCATGTTGGTTAAAACGTCAATTCTATTACGTATATTTGCACTTTCGCCTAAACTATGTCTACTGGTTTGGGGTACAACAGCGACAACGAATCTTAACACTCTACTTGTCCAACAAATGAAAGCGATGCGATGCATAGACAATTTAGAGTTTTGTGCTCACACCGCTTTTCTTTCTCTAAGCAAGAAATCTTTACAATTCAGCAACATTATGACTTAGAATTAGCCTTATTAATTTACTCAGATATGGAAACCCCAGAGTCTATAGAAATATCCCCAAAGAAAAATATGACATATAATTTACGTTATGACACATACATTCAGGAGAGATTCCCCTCCAATTAAGAGTTACAGAAGTGGAGCTTTTTGATTCCGGTAGTTTTAAACAAGCTTTTACAAGTTTAATATATTATAAACTGCTGCTCTTCTTTGCAGAGCTTAAAAAAAGTCAAGGGGGTGCATTTCAATTCTCGAAGGTTAAATATTTAGGTGATTATTCATTCCTTTCAACTCTCAGTTATCGTCATTTTATGCATCCACTGGTTTAAGGCAAGTCATCACACTTTATGTTTTATTTAATCCAAATATGACTTTGTGATGTAATTTTAAACTTGAGTAAAATAAATATTGTGTATTGACGTGCAAATATATATGTATGTATATTTTATTTTATGTTTGATTTTAATATTGCTGGTGCGACTGCAGTAACGCTGTTGAGGAGAGTAGTATCGTCAGGTAGCTTCGGCAACCTTTTGCTCCTTCCTCTCCGACATTTTCTGTATCTGAAATAAACTTCTAACTTTAAACATGGCCGGCTTATGGGTAGCACCTAGCGTTCCAATCGATTCCGCTCTGCAGAAGTAAGCCTTGCCTGTTTTTTTCCCTTTAATTCTCACTTAAGACGAACTTCCCCCCAAAATAACTTTACATGACACTCCTATAGTACACAGATACAATTCGTTTCACTAACATTTCAAGACTTTTTACCCGATTTCCTCGCCCAAAAGCGTACTTGAACGATGGAAGCGAGGGCAGAATTACGGCAGGCATTTGCCTGTCTCGGCGTGAACTATTTTGTGCTGCATAGTTAATGCTTAGGGAGCCTTCATACACAAACGCCACGTTTGTCATAGGGTGGTGACATATCTCTGCCATTTCGGTCCCCAGAATGCACCTGCTTCGGACTCGTTCGGAGCGAGTGCTTCGCTCTGGGCGGTGCTTTGGTGCCATTTCGAGGCCCATTTGGCACACGGTGGCAGTTTTCAATACTACGATTGCTGTCTTCACCCTGTGACAGACGCACATCGAGGCCCCTTAGTCAAGGCTAGCTCCACAGCGCTCTTATGCTGGCGAGCTACTTGCGAAGAGCGCGTTGCTTTGTTTGTTGCAAAGTCACACTTGGTGTTTTCTTTCGACTGTATTTCTTTGCGTGCGAATGAAACGCAAGGCAAAGCCAGTTGCTCTCGCAGCAGTGCTGAGTTGCAGAACCAATAAATAGTTAATGTGGTTAATGAATTAATTAATGAATAGTTAATGAACCAAAAATAGTTAATGTGGATTTTTTAAATTATTTATATACCATCGGGTTTGAATAAATGCGAACAGCGACGGAATTTCGAGCCAACTACCGGCGCAGCTTCCAAGCCTGGGATGTGCTTGGCGAGGTTGAAACACATCGGAGTAGGGCCCTGTGAGGTTGTGCGTCCTGCTCCGATGCGTTTAAACCTCGCCAAGCACAACCCAAGCTTAGAGGCTGCGTCGGTAGTGGGCTCAAATATCCGTTACTGTTCGCACTTTATTTGAACCCGATGATACCTTGACCCATGAAGCCGGTCATGTGATCAAAATCCCTCTTACAAAGATTCCGGCCGCGTATAGCCGAATTGATCAGCAAACCGTCCCAGGGAACGTCAGGTAATATTTTATTTTTAGTAGATACATCATAATGTATAAATACATGTTGATAAATGCTCTTTGGGGTACGATTTATTTAGTTTTACAGCTGTCTCTTGTACACCGTAGGTTAGAAACGTTATCAGTACAATCAGGGGTTTCCCCAGGAATTGAAATTGGGGAGTGTCTTAACGTTTAGGGGGGCGGGGGGGTTAGGGGTGCATTGAAAATAGAGGAGTCGTTGCGAATTAAGGGGGTGCCTTCAAGATCAAGGGGGGGGGGGGGTGTACACCCCCCCCTAGGGGGTGTGCAGGGAACTCACTGAGTACGATAGAGCACTGCACAAATATAAAGTTTTTATTAAATTTACAAATAAACCAAATGTGCAGATTTCGTATTCTATATTTCTGGGTGATAATATTTTATAATAATATATTCTTGTTGCTCGTTTCGCGGACAATTTCTTCTGGGTGCCTGAATGTACAAGCGTTAATATATATTCTTCTGAAAGAACGCGTCAATTCACTACTTCAGAATGCCGGCAGAAGTTATGTTTTAATTACTCGGGAATATTTCCGTACTCAGGCATCCCATTTTACATATTTTTTTTTTTATATTTGACTAACCTTGCTACTAGACAATAATATTTTTGTTTGACATACACCTGCAATAATATGTTTGAAACTTTTAGAGCAATTTGGCAATTTAGTATGCTATTATTAAAATTAGTCTAATATATACAAGTTGAGTTCTTGCAAATATACAGTCACCCCCGCTTACATTTTTCCTACGATTACTTACAATTTGATTCCCATAACAGCATGTTTACCTTGTTCGGATTATTTTGTTTATCAACTTTCATATATTTCACGAGCAATTGTAAATAGTCATATTTATTTTAATATTGATTACATTTTACGTACAAACTTCGGAGGTTAATCGGTTTATTATTTTATCAACATAGTAAAAACAAACGCGTGTCATGATTCTGAACCAAACTACGAAATTAATCTTTCTCTTCAACTTTTATAAAGTTCTTCGGATACAAATAGTCTTATAACATTTAATATTGATTTATTTTTATTTAAAGAAAGTGTTAACTTTAAACGACTTAAATATTTATATGCGTTTAAATTAGGTGAAACTTTACACCAATGTTTTTTTTTCTCTATAAGGCGGCCCAGCTTTATAAGATACAACTCATTTATTGCACTGTCACAAAATACCTAACTTTTCGAAAGCCTGGATCATGCTCCACAGGTGATGAAGAAGGATACGCGTAAGATTGACACACGCTCTCAATATTGCACAATACAGTGTCAAATCTTCATCCTTCTTTGTCGACCACTCAAAGGCGTTTGATTGTCTCAATCATAAAACACATCTAACAAAATTATACACTTATGTTTTCCGAGGGCATGCCTTGCAGCTAGTAAAGTCGTATCTCTAACATCGATTGCAATACGTCCATATCAATGGAAACTCCTCTGTTAATACACCTACTTCCTTCGGTGTTCCGCAAGGTAGTATAATGGGTTCCTTTCTTTATAACAGACATGTAAATGACAATCAATATTAATTCAGGAGCAGGCCTATTTATTACTTGAAGTAGGAAAAGGCCTATTTATTACTCGATAAGGCGACTCTAATTGTTTCCGTGTCGATATTGGGGAGTAGATATAATTCACTTGAAGTGAACATATATAAATAAAAAAACGTCCTCTTTCGCCCTAGAAAACAGAGTAGTCAACAATACAAAATACCTCAGTGTGGACTCAACCAAGATTGAAATTGTAAATTCCTTCAGGATTCTAGGTGTCATTTTTCGGATAATATATCGTGGGATGAGCATGTTAACTACTTTATTACAACGTTGCTTCGAATTGTTGGCATGTTAAACTGCCATTGTTAAAATTTACAGGAAACGTCAAGTTACTATTTTATAATGCCTGGTTCTACTTGGACTTAAATTATTGTCGCTTAGTTTGGCGTACCACCAATTCATCGAATCTTGAGAAGGAACATTTGATACGAAAAAGCTGCAAAGGCCATAGTCGATGTCCCATCTCCGTCGCACACATCCGACCTATTAAGGAAGTTCCTCATTATCAATGTTCACACTTTATATCTTTACAGACTCAGTACCAGCATTATGATAGAGCTAATTAGCAGCATAAACTTTCTAGAAACCCTTGGTCGCCTCTCAAAAAAATAATAATGTGTATCCTACTCGTGGCGCCGAATGCGAGGGGGCCGGGGGGAGGGGGGGGGGGAGGAGGGGAGGGGGCGTCGGGCCAAGTACAGATTATTGCGCGCAAATGCTAAGGCACAATTCCTTATTTAGTAGATATTTACGAATAAAAAACTTGAACTGCAATGAAATGTCAAAAGAAGAAATTTGACCATTACATTATATGGGTGATTATGATAACTAGTAGTTACCACCACTGTCCTCGTATTTGAATATATTGCATTATCTGCTATGGTGAAGTTTGTGTATTGCGTCTTCGGTTTTGTTTCTGTTAATTTATGTGTTCTCTTTCTCTTTTTATTCCGGCTTTGTCCCGTCAAATATTATTAATGTTGAATAGACATGTTTTTGCATAAGGCCATTCGTAGTTGTGTATATGTATTTATCTACGAGGAATACAAATGCCGTAGTTTTCAAACCAAGGAAACGTAGAGCAATTAAAAAAGATGGTATGAACACAGATATGAATAGGGCACCAAATAAAATGTGTGACAACTAAAAAATCGCTTACAACATATTTATACATTCTGGCTAGGTCACATAACGTGATGCTTTAAGGTATTCTCGAGATAAATGACTACCGTCATAGAAAGAGTAATTCACATTTTTAAAAACGCAAAGGCACTGATTTCAAAGGGACTACTTAAAGCGTCACGTCACATAACATGCGAATTCAAAGTCACCAACAATGCGCTAAAAACAATAAAAAACTAGGCACAACCATGAAAGATAATTTATGCTTCAATGAAACGACGTTAAAGAGGATGTAGGCACTAGCTTTAGAGTTGCAATAACATTTTATTTTACCCTCAGTGCGAGTAACCTGTATAGTTACCTTTAAGAGGTTTAACACACTTAGATGCGTTGAGCAACATATACAGAAAGAAAAATAGAGATAGTAAATATGGTTGCCGCACCAGCAGAAACTTCTTAAACAAAACTTGTATATTTTTTATGTCGTAGTTTGTCACTGAATTGTTCTTGTAACTGCGTACCACTTTGTTATGACTAAGCGTAATGGACATCAAAGGCGCAGTTTGTGTTACTTCACTGGTTAAATTCTCCCTCAGCAGCCAAGTCGGTTTTTCTATTCGCACGACTAGCTATTATTTCAACAAATTAACAATATTAACATATCTCCGATCAAAGACGCCAACTTGCCTCAGACTAAAATTTAAAACCTTATGAAATGCACTAGCGGTTGGTTGCCTCGTTTGGACATCCGTTTCGTGTAGGGTGGTATTACAAAGTGCATATTAGGATGCCCTGAGCATCAAGGAGGTTATTTTTATTCATTTGAACAATACAAGCCTTCGAGAGAGCGGTTCCTGTATATTAGAGTTGACAAATTCGTGTTCCGAAAGGCAAAACGCCCGCGCATCTACTTACCCGCAAAACTCTCAAAGAGCCAATCATTGCGATCTAGGAAATAAGCTTAGCGAATGATGAGGCGGAACCTTCATTTAGACCTATAAATGAAGACTGCGCTGTGGCATTACACAATGCAAAGCCTCAAGTTTGCATTCCATAATGCCATATCACCCACTTAATTTTAAGGTCTAAACAGATGTTTCGCCTCATCATCCACTGAGCTGATTTCCTAGTTCGCTATGAGTGGCTTTTTTGTGTGTTTTGCGGGAAAGTACACGCGTAGGCATCTCTTAGAGTGTAGTGTCAAACAGCTGATATTATAAATATTTGACGCTCGTGGTGAGGACGCAAGACCTCATTTACCTTTTCACAGTGTATGCGCTCTTTGATTTTCATACACTCGCTCTTTTAGGCCATTAATATTGCTCCTTTGGACATTTAGGCGCTTCTAGACTTCGTCGTACTCGTCAGAGAGCATCAGAACTTCAATGATGAGTGCTTTCCACAGCTGTTTTCAGTGACAGGAAACTGTAAAGTTTTCGGTTCATTTCAGCTAGCGAGTTTGAATTGCCATCCTACTCTTCACCAAGGAAATACAGTTTAACAATATTTCTCACAACGTATAGTCGCTATGAAGGTGCGCCGACATGCCCTTTGTTAAAAGACAACTGGCTTGAAACTATTTCATTGCGGAAAATAAAAGAAATACATAATGTAACTTAAATTAATTTTATTAAAACAAGATAGCCATGGGACCCTGCCCGTCAGGCTCCTAGACGACTTGCAGGTGCTGTTCGTTGTTGCAGTTTCTGTAAAGACACAAGCAATTGTATATAAAACAAGAGGTCACAAATTAGGTAAACGTCTTGATTGACATAGTAATGTGAGTGGTTGTATACTTTCATAACTATTTTATATAGCTGGCCAAAAGCAGCCTCAAACTTCATTTTAGATTAAAAGTAAACCTTATACTTACACTTCTTCTTGCGGAGAAGGGTGGTGTAGTCGCCTAAGGTGCCCAGGCCATAACCGTAGTTGAGGCCGTAGCTGGCAAGACCGTGTCCATAGCCGTAGTGGCCAAGACCGTAGCCGAGGTGTCCAACTCCGTAGTCCGTAGCCGAGAGCTGGGCCTTGAGCAACGGTGGCAACAGCTGGAGCGTGAGCAACGGTAGTCACAGCTGGGGCAGCGTGGTAGGCGGCGACAACTGGAGCAGCGACGTGGGAGGTGGCCACAGTGCGGGTGACGACTGGAGCGGCAGCATAGGTAGCGACGGGGGCAGCGGCGTAGGTGGCAACCCTTGTCACGGCTGGAGCATGCGGCGTAAGTGGCGAAAGTGCGGGTGACGGCTGGAGCAGCGGCATAGGTGGCAACTGGAGCAGCAGCATAGGTGGCGACTGGGGCAGCGGCGTAGGTGGCGACGGCTGGAGCAGCGTGAACGGTGGCAACCTTGGTGACGGCTGGAGCGGCATAGGTGGCGACAGGTGCGAGCAACCGTGGCAACTGGGGCGGCAGCGTAGGTGGTGACTGGAGCAGCAGCGTAGGTGGCAACCTTGGTTGCAGCTGGGGCAGCGGCGTAAGTGGCGACGGCTGGAGCAGCGTGGAAGGCGGCAACCTTGGTGACGGCTGGAGCAGCGTAGGAGACAGTGCGAGCGACAGCTGGAGCAGCAACAGCATAGCTAGCAGGAGCGTAGCCGTAGCCAGCGAGACCAGCGTAGCCGAGACCGTGACCATAGCCGAGGCCGTGACCGTATCCGAGGCCATAGCCGTAACCAAGACCGTATCCCCCGTTGACGAATCCAGCGAAGGCGCTGGTGGCCAGAGCCAAAACAAGGCAAGCACGGATCTGCGCCATATGAAAAATGGGGGAAGCATTAAATATTAGTCGAACAAATCAATGCGTATGAACATTATAGATAGGCAATATTTGCTTCACTTCGTTTTTAAGGGTGACTGTTTCTTTCTATCAGCTTTTTACTAATTAGGGCCAAATGCATCTATGTGACTAAGCAGAAATTATCACTTTATAATAGTTTCTTTTTTCTAATTAACTTTAGACTTTGCAGCTAAAGCTGGCCCTCTTTTATTTGTATCCAAATTCGCTGTAGCTTAAACCGAGCTGTCGAAAAGCGTTTTATCATAATTTACAGGCGAGACGGATAGCTAAAACGTACCATGATTGAATGTGTCGGTTGTGCCGAAGAAGCTCCTACTGTGGTATGGTGTCTCCGCTCGCTGTTATTTATACTCAAACTATGATGAAGAGTCGTCGCTAGTACTCGCAACGAACGTGAAATGGAGGGGGAAACGGAATTTCAGGTGATATGTAATAGAGTTACGACCCTCGCAGGAATGTTCTACACCCGTTTCCTTCTCCGTGTGAAAGAACGTGGAGTCACCCAAATGCACCGGTAAATTCTTGTCACGAACGCAGCCTTCATTCGTCTGCGGTTCAAATAAAATCAAAATAAAAGCTATATTGGTTTTCATTATGACTGATGCTTTCAAACTGGTTTCGGGATCAGTTCCATACCATGATTAGGTGCTGTTTTCCTCTTTTAGTACAACCACCTCGAGGCATCTTTAAATTCCAGTGTGAAAAATGATTAAACGGCAATGGGGCATAGTGAACTCTGTGTTCGTATATATTTCTTTCTTTTTATATTTTGCTCGAGCTTTATTTGTTAGAGCAGTTGACCTTCACCTTATGTAGTGTTAAAATGGATCCTTTCCTTTGTGCGTAGAGGTCACACAAAACTCAATAATTGACATAAATTGCTCGTTATATTAATAATACAGCTACGATGTGCTTCAGGCAAACCTGGTACCTTCATGTTGTTTGCTCTTGTTAAATTGCTGTGATGCATTAATCATCCTTGTTTCACACATTTTAGTTATATTCACTCATCTTTTATTGTTTTGCGTATACCTAAAGCGCTTAAAGTACTGTATTGATTTCTATGCGGGTAGAAGCTGAGAGAGTGGAGGACACGGGAAAGTGCGGCAATGCAAGAGCGCCGAGCTCTTGTTTGAACGCATTCGAGCTAGAGCTCGCCGTTCTGGCCTCCCTTGTCGCTCTCCTCTCTTCCTCCACTCATTTCTACCCGCATTGCGAGGAGTAGGAGTGTGTTGCCAATGTCGCAAATCAGCAAACATGACCTCTTACTGGCGCGAATACAACACCAACGCGCGTGGTTCATTACTTGGCCACTGAACACTGAAATATTTTTTTTTTCTGCGGAATACTGAAGCGTGTAGAATCATTGAATTTGGGCCCAACGTGGGCATGCCAAACTTGGGCTACCATTGCGAAAACCCCGTGGGTCCCACTTCGGCTCTAAGGTGGCTAAGCGAAATGGAATATAGTAGGCTCCACCGCGGCTAAGCGTGGGCGTGCCCGACTTGGGCTGCTCATGCAAACCACGTTGTTCCCACATCGGCACTGCGGGGGCCAAATTAGCAATGGTGTGTGCTACTTAATGGCAATGCGCGGGCATGCCTACATGGGCTGCTCATGTAAAACCCCCGTGGGTCTACTTCGGCTCTCCGAGGGCCAAGGTGGCAACGGTCTAAACTACTAGGTGGCAAAGCGCCAGCACGCCCAACTTCGACTATCTGTGCGACTCCCAAAACTGCACTTTCCTCTAAGTTTTAGAATATTTACTGCGCGTTCTGGAACTTCGACTTGAGGGATTGGCTTAATTTGATACCGAATCTTCGAGAATTGTAGTATTAAACGCGAGTAAGGAATTGTAGGTTTTCAAAACTTTATTATTGACATACTGCTGAGCGTGTATGTTGAGAAGGCTGTTTTACGCGGGGTGTAATTTTTTATAGGGTGTATTGAATTTGATGGTGAATCCAAACACACTCCATAGATTGTCGTATCTGTTTAAAACTCGGTATCTGCAGACGGCCCAATCTGGCGCTGTATCCTGATTACCCGTCCAACAGGTTTTTATATGAAAATGTGAGGAGTTATTTTTTTGTTTCATTTTGTACACTTGAAATGCCAATTTTTTTTTGGTTTGCACAGGGCGTTTTATTGATTTGTCAAGCTGGTAATAATATTAATCTGATAGTAATAATCTTTTATTTTTCTTTTTTTATTACAAAACGAAAAAAAGGTGGGAAAGAGGGCAAAAAGCTGCTACTGCAGCTTGACGAGGCCCTAGTTGACCTACACACCTTGGCGGAGAAACAGCGGAAAATAAAAATACGTCTAGACCCTAAATATCAAAAATACACCACCACACCACCCCAATAATTATACTTGTTTATGTTGAAAGTTAACTAAAAGACACATGCCACTCATTTAGAAACAATTTTACAACATATGCGTGACACTACATGGTATGATATAGAAAATTAGATTGTAGTAGCGTGTCTGCTAACATGCGATTTGACTTTCCAAATATACACGCATCATTTGCTTAAAGTTCATTTAGTAAAGATGGAAACAAATATTTTAATAATGTAAAACCACAATTAGTACGGGGTGTTGAAACATTCCAGGTCTGACCATGGCGGGTAACATATTCATGATCTAATTTATTTAAACATGACAGTGCAGAAATGAAAAAAAAGTATTGCTGTGTTTTAAGGCTACATTATGTCACCAACAACCAAAACTTGTGCAGCTGTTCAAAAGAAATTACGCGATGCTTTAATAAGAGTTCCTTAGAAGTATGCAAAAAAGAAACTTTTGAAACAATTCGAATAACCCTATTTTGGGTTAGTAGTAGTCTTGTTAAGGTATGTTTTGTTGTTTGTCCCCAAACTAAACGACAATATACATAGTGAGTATAAACCAAAGAGTAATATACAAGTAATTTTACACTTACTGGAAAGACATAACGGTTCCTACAAAGGAGACCAATAGATTTACTAGCTTTTGTATGGACATATTCAACGTGCTCATTGAATGATAATGATTCAGTGAAAAGTACACTCAGCGTTTTTAACGACTTTGCCACCTCTAGTGTTGATGAGCGTAAGGTTATTTGAAACGAATAATATATTTGTCTACTTCGAGGTCGAAATAGCACACATTTAGTCTTTTGAGAACTTATTTTTCGTCCATTAACTTTGGTCCACAAATCAATGTTTGAAAGAACTCCTATTGCTTTCCCTCCTATACCATCTCCTGAGCCGCCTTTAATAAAAAAAGTCGTATCATCGGCGTAAGACACAAGGCTTGCGTGCGGTACGCAATTTTCAATGTCATTTATGAATATTATAAACAAGAGTGTCCCGAGCACACTACCCTGAGGTACACCAGTTCTTATTTTTTGAATGGTTGAAATATAGTTATTATTATTAACGAACTGCGTACGGAACCGAAGGTTTGACATCAATAGCAGTTACACGTATACCGTAATTTTCTAGCTTCATGAACAAGCTTTTGTGATTAATTAAAACAAACGCTTTGGAGAAGTCAATATATACACCCATGATGAGTTCTTTGTTCTCAAAACATTCGATAATGTGTTGCCTTTGTACTAATAGTGCTGATTCTGTTATGCGATGATTTTGGAAACCGTGCTGACGACTATTAGACATTATTGAAAATGTTTCTAGGTAAATATAAAGTTTTTTTATGAATGATTATCTCAAAACCTTTAGAAAAAGACGGATAAAAGAAAAATAGGTCTGTAGTTTTTGAACGTATTTTTGTCCCCACTTTTAAACAAAGCGACAACCTTAGCACACTGCATTGCTTTAGGAAAAACAATAGAAGAAAATTATAGATTTAGTATATACGTTAACACCGGTACCACTATGTTGAGAGTATGCTTAATCACTTTGATGTTAAGATCGTCTACATCTTGACTCCTGGAGTTTTTCAAGTTTCTAAAAACTGCAAACACTTCATCCTCATCAAAAGGGATCATAAAAAAAGAGATTTCGAAATCACGTTTCATAAAGCTGCTAGCATCAAGCCCACCTGGATGAGTAGCTATATCACTTGATTGGCTGACAAAATAATTGTTAAATGCGTTCGCCAACGCACAGCCGGAAAAACGGTCGTCTTCGCAGCAGATATTATCTAATATTTGACGCTCATGGTGAGGACGCAAGACCTCATTTACCTTTTCACAGAGTATGCGCCCTTTGACTTTCGTCAACCCGCTCTTTTAGGCCATTCATATTGCTCCATTGGACATTTAGGCGCTTCAAGACTTCGTCGTACTGGTCAGAGAGCATCTGAACTGAATGCTGAGTGCTTTCTACTGCTGTTTTCAATGACAGGAAACTGTAAAGTTTTCGGTTCATTTCAGCTAGCGAGTTTGACATGTTCTGCTTTGGTCTTTGTTTTTCGCTCTTGCTCTCTGTCCTTGTCCTTGCTGCTGTACACTATCTGAGCATTTCTACCTCGTTTTTAACTCTTTCTTTTTTTTGAACACAGATGCCGCGATTCAAGAGCACGCACACAAATGAAAAAAAAAACAATTCGCATTCGCAGCACAAGGGACAATCCTCCCCGTCTAGCTCTTCATGACATGCATTGCAAAGGTTCATGCTCTTTATGTAAAAAAAAAACTAACATACGACAGATAGGTACTTCTAGCAAACTCTTTGGCAGAAGCGACGAAATGTAGAAATAGCAAAAAAAAGAAACCCAACCTGCGAGAAGTACGAAGAATTCAGGCAGCTTGCGTTCGAACGTCAACAACTGCCACCAAAGTGTGAATGAATCGCAGGTTCGTGCTGCGTGCTTCTGCTAGGGCGTTGTTGTTGGTGTCGCTGCCACTGTCCCGGACTGGAAACGGCCACGTTGTCGAAGTGATATTTCCAGTAGGCCCACAAGGAAAGTGAGGCATGCTCAATTTGGTATACACTGGAATACCCCACACCGCAAGAGAATTATGAAATGACCCCGAACGAATTAGGTTCCCGGGGTGACCCCCCGTGGGCTGCTCTCGTAGGGCCACTGTAGGCCCCCGGGGGGGGGGGGGGGGGGGGGTTCCGTGGACTGCCCAAGTAGTTCCGCTGTCGGTCCGCTCTGTGCAGACCGTGTGGGCTGCCCAAAGTAGGCCCCTTCAAGGGTACCATGTACTGAGGCAGTGCATGCGGGCTGCCCCAAGGGGCACCTTGTAGTATTCACGAGGGTAGCCCAGCCGGGCTATCTTCGTGAAACCTATAGGGTAGCGCAGCCGGGCTGCCCCAGTAGGCCCGCTGTGGGTCCCACGAGGGAAGCCCGGTGGGCAGCCAAAGCGGGGCCGTCTCAGCCCAAAACCGACGTGGGACCCCCGTTCGTCGCCCTTTTGGACCTCACTTTGTGCTACTTGGGTTGCAATGTTGAATGATTATGAAGCCATTATATTCCCCTACGAAACATAGCGGTGAAATGCTTCCGGTTGACGTCTAGGGTCAGATTATAAAATTAGAAAAGAAAGAACGGTTAACCTAGCACCGTGTGGTTGTAACTAAAAGAGATGAGTACAAGTGATCGAAGGTCGGAGAGGTGAAATTGCCACACGCGGCGCTCCGTTATCGCATTCTGAAAATGAGTGTCGTCCTCTCGTTCCCACTTTTAAATATCGGTGTGCTTCGGCAGACAGTTATTAATTGCAATTACTTTTTGTACATTATAGCCACCGCCACTTATGCTGCTCGCCGTCCGTGCTCTCTTCTCTCAACAAGCGAGCAAACGGAGACCCCTTTTGCACGGTCATGCATGGTCGGAGGAACTCTGAGGCAGAGAAACGGCGTTTTGAAAGCTCGCTTTGGGAACGGCTGCTGCCTGCCTGCATTACCCATGCTATACCTCGTTTTATTATAAGTTGTAGAGCATACAAAAGCTAGAACATAAACACATACTATGAGACATACTAAAAGCATAAGGTCTCATCGCATTTACTTTACTTAATTAATATCTCCGTTGATGACGTATGAAATAACACGTTTCGAACAGCGGGATTCCAAGCTTTTCGCATTTCTCGCTCTTCCTTATCGGTGCTTAGCGTGGGCTGCACTTTGACGTAAATAAAATAAAGCTTTTAAGAATACTCTTTCCCCGCAAGCAATCATCTTCCCGCTGTAGTGGCACGGCTGCAGCGCCATATGTCGCCCTTTCGCCAGCCCTGCAATGGTTGGTTTGTGCTAATATTTTTAAAGGCAATGCCAACTGAGCCCCAATCATTGTGTAGCGTACACTCAGCTGACCAAACATTGTTTAAAACGTACGGCTGAACATTCGGCTGCAACCACAACCAGCTTAATACGTATTTTTTAGTATTGTTTATTTCTTTTTCCTCCCATCTATGTGATCGCTTCGATATCCAAAAATTCATCGGGGTTTAAAGCAGTTTTAACAGTCCAGCATCGGCTTTTCTTAATCTCTAAGCGTTAGCTGTGATAATCGGCAGCGGTCGTTTTCATGCTCCAATTTTTGTATCGCACGGTTTCGTAGGCTATTGTTATGACATTTTCAACGTGAGGGCAATACGTTATTTTTTGTATAGCGATATGTAAATTATTATTGCGTGTATGTCTATAATTGCAACGACAATTTGAAAGCTCAAGATCGTAGCCGTTATTTTTTGATAATATATTTCAATATTTACGCAATAAAGCACTATTCAAACTTTTCCATTTGCGAAACAATCTTTATTATTGTTAAATATATTTTCCGTACAGCCTCTATGTGTCATGGTTAAAATTGTGCACAAATAGAAAGGAACAGTGAAGAGGGAAGAGAGTGTCATATTTTTAAACACGCGAGTTACTGACCGCGCGCTACAACTTTTAAACTATATGATGTTTTGTCGGCACAAAATTCGCTTGCCCCCGAACAGGACAACCTCAGTCGTTCAACAAACGTTGGCGCTATTTGTTTTGCGGAAAGCTTTCTCACCGAGGCAACACTGTCACTGTAATTCGTGTTGCGCTGACGTTCTTGCAATATGACCGGATAGTCGGTCAACAGAGCGAACGAGCAACAAGCTAACTAGCTGTTGATTAATATGTCGCGTTGTTGTCCACGCCTTGTTTCCCTAAATTTACAAGGTGTTTGTTAAAAATAAATTTTAAAAAAAAACTGTGCGTCAACAGTCAGAAACAGCAAGAATAACCATTTAGAGCCTCTGAGTGATTCACGATAACGAAAAAGGGACTTGAATTAATTTACGATAACAAAAGAGTGACAAGTGTCCCCTCCTAACTGAACGAGCGTAAGGCACGAGCTGTGTCCTCCAAGAAGCCGGGCACTGCGCTGCATCCAGTGTTGTAGGCGTTACCGAAAAGAAGTAGCGAAATACATTACTCTTCACTTGCAAAAAAAGTAACGTACTACAAACCAACCTTACCTCAAAATAAAAGGAACCCGATACCGTTTCCGTTACTGATAAAAAAATAACGCACGTTCCTTTTGCGTTACTAGGGAGTTTTCGTAGATCGTTTTCGCCGTCCCGCAAGGCCCTCCGCAACCCGCTACGATAGCGGGAACTGCTTCGATCCTAAAGAGGTCCGGCGATATTCATGTTACCAAAATTCAATTTCAAGGCTGTCATCAAAAAGGAAGCTATCTTCAAATGTTGCAAGATGTGTTGCTGAAACAGACAGTCTTCGTCGACGGAGCAATTTGTCGGTGAAACATTCTTCGATGAACTGATTGCCACCAGGGGGTCTAGACACAACACCTTCTGAAATCTCAAGGCCTGTACGCTTCAAATTCGACAGTGCATAGGTAGGCCAGTGCAGTGCACAAATTGAACAGGAGAGCCGCATCTGCATTCGGCAGGGTTCTTGGTAGAGGTGTCGCGAACCTCTTGAGGTTCGAGTTAGAAAAGGGTTGCAAAGTGAACAAATTACGAACATATCTACAGTTTGAATTTACAAAGTTCGAAGCTTTCGTTGTTTATAAAAGTAAAGTTCAACAGTTTCCTCTTTCTTTTTGCAATTTTGTTTTTAAAAATATCTGAAGATTTGAAATTTCTTGGTTTAAGTTAGAATTATTCGAAGATTAAGAATTTTGTTTCAAGTATAAGTTTGTTAAGTTAGAATTCTACAAATCGCACGAGGGTCCCACTTTTACAGTTTCAAGTAATTTCTTAATTTTCTGATGTGCGAGCTCTATTTGGCAGAGTTTAAACAAAGCTTGCAAAGAACAGAGATGGGTACAGCTGTTGCTACCACCAGATAGCTCGCTAAATTTGCTGGGCAGGTCGGCACTCAGCCACTTAGCTTGCCTCTTTGAGCTTTGAGACAGTCTTCTGCGACATCAATCATTATCTGTACAGTTCAAACGTGGTCATGGGTTATTCAAAGCAGTTGCTATGTGTTCTGAACATGTAGGTATTGATTGAATCCTGTTTTGGTTAGAAGGCCTTCAGATCAAAAGTTTGAGCTTCGTCAAACTTTTGGACTTCACGGGTTCAAAGTTTGACAAATCCGTAGAAAAATAACGACTAAAATAGTTGAATATTTCAATATGATACGTTCAGTGTTACATTTTTTAGTGTCAAAGTTAGAAAGGTTCAACATCTTTAAATTCTTCAAACCTCAGGTTCGGAAAATGTTTGATTCATCTCTAGTTCTTGGTCTGATCAGTGAGAACACGAGCCCCAGCCGAATGCTGATGCAGCATTCGTGGTCTATCTGCTTTGTGCTGGCCTATGTGTCGGCAAATTTGAAGCAGGTCAAAATGTCTTAGGTGGGGGGAAATGAGAGAGGAGGTGCCTGCAAAACTAGAATTTCTGAGGGAGTAATGACCTGGCAAGTGTAACCAGTTTTCTGCATCTTATTCCCACAAGTGAGAAGCTAACACTAATTGGTGTGTGGTAGAGTAGAACTGGATTGATACATTCCCTGTTATGTTTTCCCTGAGCATACATTTCTTTTGCCGCAGTCCCCTGAAAGACGCGTTACTCGTGTGCTACTCTGCTGACCTGTAGACGATTGCAAGCAGGGCAACTCGCCACCGTTATTTCTTCGCTCCTGCCAGCAAGCACATGTAATTGCAAACCTGCCAAAGCCACCTTCATGTGTGTGCTGCTCGTGCTGGTGCCCTCTGCACGTGCATGGGGCACCAGCCGGGACGCCGTGCCACCATTTTCTTGCATACATGCTTTTTGGCGGAGGAAAATGACATTGTTTTCAAATGCTTTCTAGCACACCATTATTCTGGGATATTTTGCACTTGTCCTTGGCTTATATGAAGAGCCACCACATTTTACCTGTTTTAAAGCTACCAGATGCAAGTGAACAACATCATTCCCTTCTGCCAAATAAGTGTGCTTGTGTAAAAATGGTGGCATGTCTGTGGGCCCCACTTTAGAAATGCAATTGATTGATAACTAGTTATTCTTTTTATAACTTGGCAACTCAGTAGAGAAGTCAAAACTAGCACTTCTTCGTGTTCTGAAACAGAGCAAGAAAATATTAAATGAAGAGAGACACCAAATAGAGCAGAGCCCTCTGTTCGATCCGGTGTGTCTCTTCCTTTTATATCTCCTTGCGCTGTTTTATTTTATCATGTATAACCAAAATATATTCACATTTCCTTAAACTTTCACAGGCCTTATTATTTCTGAGAATTTTATGCTAGTCCCATTCTATCAGTATGACTTTCAAAGTTTCGCCCCACCCTAAGCGGCTTTGAAGGTTGAGTTTCAGAAGTAACCTCACACATTGCATGGTCATTGAACAGTATAAAAGTAAATACTGTATTAAACTCAGTCAAATTGGCTTCTTCTGAAAGAGAAAGTTAAATTTTAGAAATCTTGATCCCATGCAGTCTTCAGTGAAATGGGTTATGAATGAAACCTCCAAAATGGCAATTAATGATCATTGGCGGAGTTTCTTGCAGTTGATAAAATATCTGCACCTTTAATAACTGCAGTTTTTTGTTCAATTCTGACTAACGAAATTGGGGTTGCTTATTCAATTTTTAATACAAATGTTTAGAATTCTAATGTACCCCTATGAATGGTCACATGAACATTGCACATAACAATGGTCACCATTTCATTTTTTTTTACTTGCAATGTATATCCAACAAAGTGTAGAAATTTCAGCCCATCTGGGTATCACATGATTGTGCATGACATTGTCTCTCACTGGTCAAACTCAATTATATTGAACCCAGTTAACTCTAACTGTCCCTTGTATCGAACTATTTCTGAACAGACTAGTAGCTGCAATAAAAATGCATAGCGAAGAATGCGGTTACATCGAGCGAAAATTGCAGTGTCTCCCGATACATTGAACTGCCAAGAGCGCCGTTTTGCTCTGCAAGCTGGCTTTCACTCAACGCAGGCGGGCCCTTGTGAGAAAGCCAGCTTTCAGAGCTGGCTTTCCCCCAACGCGCCTGCCGGCGATGAGGCCGCTTGAAAGAAAAAAGCCAGCTTGCAGAGCAAGCCAGTTTTTTCTCTTTCAAGAGGCCGCGTTGACCACCCGGAAGAGAAGAAAAAATTCTCTTCTGCGGAGGGAGTGGGGAGAGGGTGAGTCGGGGAGACCTTGAAAAATGGAAGAAACTGCCAATGAATTGCTGCGTGGCGCGTCCCTCATGACGTACAGACACTCCTCTGAGAGTTATTAACTTTCCTAAATGTGACATTCTTCTTTGTTGTCAAATTCATTAGAACGTTTATATTGGATTACTCAGTATGTTTCACTGGTTGAGGGTTTTTTGCGAGTTCGATAAAACGGTTTGACTGTAATTGTATGTATAAACTGAATGTTTTTTTTTTTCTCAGCTTCCGGCAAGACGAAGTATGCGGACTTGAGCGAAGCCACAGTTCAAGACGTCGCAAAGAGATGGCTGTGGTCATTAGTCAACCGTGATATTGGGCAAAGCAAGAGGCTTAATGAAGAAATGGAAAAGGTTAAATAAAAATAGTCCCAGAAAATCCTCAGCCTTTTTTTGTTTTAACAAGACAAACCAGTTCCCAATGAGTATGTGCAACCCGACATTTTATCTCAAGTGGTTGATTGTAACTGATACTTACAGCTTCCACAGCTTCCGCAAAGTGTGCAGGCAAACTTTCGGGAACAGGCTCATGTTCTGCAGTGCGTCCGTGAAGTCATTGCAAGGTTAATACCTAACTGCAAGTCGCTCACCAATGTGTGGCCTCGGCTGTAGGGCCAGCACCCAATCGCAAAGGTACGGCCTATGATTAGTTGCGAGGGATCAGCCTGTGTCTGGCTGCATGCCTGTGCCCGGTCAAACGTCTTCGGCTAGCACCTGACATCTGATGTACGGCTGATGCCCAGTTGCTAATCTCCGGCCTGCCTCTGATCACAGGACACCGGCCGATCCCCTGTTGCTAAACTTCGGCTTGCTTTCGGCCACACGGCATTGGCCAATGCCCAGATGCTAATCTTCGGCATGTGTCCTGGCACAAGTCTTCGGCGGGCCTCCATTTGCTATGCTCCGGCCAGCTTTCAATCGCAGGTCATTGGCCAATGTCCTGTTGCTCAACTTCGGCTTGCTTTCGGCCACACGGCATTGGCCAGTGCCCGGATGCTAAACTTTGGCCTGTGTCCATACCAAAGTCTTTGGCCGGTCTTTATTTGCTAGCCTTCGGCTTGTGTCCCGCAACAGGTCATCGGCCAGCCTCCAACAGTCAGTCCCCTCAAGTCTTCGGCAAAGGCCCACAGCCATGTTCGGGCATAGTAGTTTGACCGGCCGTAGGCCGGAGGAAATGTGACTGGCCAAAATGCTTCCGCCATTCTCCGGCCGTTCATTTTGTGCTGCCTGGGTATATTTAAATAACTGATAGCCTGATGCATAAAACGGATATGATCATATGCTAGCTCTACGCATCAACCGTGATTCCCATTTACGATTAATTACAAAATCAACAAATGTGAAATATCGAGACCATTGACGTGACCTGAGCAGTGAAACCAAAGACGCTTGGACAAAAATGTGTCACATGACTCGCTCTGACGCGCTGATGGGCTCACTGGGGCCGTAGTCTTTGCCGTATTCCAAGTTATGGTGAGTTGTAGGGGCCACGTAGGTCCGGTTTCCGAAAAGCGCCCGTCAGGCGTCAGTGTTCTGCTTTTCGTGCGTTGCAGTCGCAGCCGTGATTTTTCGTCTTGAACGGCCAGAGTACATTCATTCTAACTTTTTGTTAATGGTCGTTTATTTCGTCGGAGTCCATGCAATTATTGTGCTGTGTTTGTTGGAAGTGTTTCGACAAAGAGCTGCTCATCGGCGGTCGCGAGACTTCCGCTGAATGTGATCGACCGCCTTCAACCTCAACATTGTGTTTGCGTTGTTTTGTGCAGCCCGAATCGGATTGTGCTTCTATCACGACAGAGAGCTGCTCATCGGTAACCGCGAGAGTTTCGTTGAATGTGAATGACCGCCTTCATTCTCGACGTTGTGTTTGTGAATCGTTCTGTGCTGCCCGAATCGGATTATGCATCTACCACGGATTACATGAGATAGGTGCTTTATTTGTAAGTACTCTGCAAGCATGCTTCTGGCAGTAGTCCTGCTTCCGTCTCAATTAACCATTTTACTGTTTACAAACATGAACTGCCGCTTACGCCCCAAGCAACTCCCGGTCGTTCCGTCTTTGCCAGCCTGTCGAGTTTTGCTTACGTCACCAGAGCTAGAAAGCATTAAAGTACTTTTAGGTGAAGGAAAGCCTTACTAAAAGTTTGAGTGCATTTATTTTAAGCCTCTAAGAATTTTGTAGCTTTGAAACGAAAACTTAACATTAGGTCACAAATGCTCGCGTTTGAGCTTTGACATTGGTTTGTCGCAAATTCGCGACAGAAGAGGATAAGATCCAAGCACGTTTTCTGAATTGAAAAAATAAAGTGTTTCACATGTTTCAACTTGTTAGCAATCATTTCTACGTAAATACTTTTTGATGAAGTGCTGTGTTACACATTTAGTATTACTTCTTCTAGCTGAATGAAGTGAGAGTTACTGTGCAGGCCAGCTGGTGAAGAATCTTGGTGAAAATACTCGAGACTAGGGACAAAAATCGGGACAACATAACACGTCTCAAAACTTATTGAGACAGTGTTGTGTTGTCCCAATTTTTGTCACTAGTCTCGGGTTTTTTCACCATGCTCCTTTAGCTGCAGTACACCCTTTTGGAAGGGTGTACTGCTTCCATCACACCCTAATAAAATGGTGTAGAGCAGAATCACACCTTTCTGTGAAGGGTGCAAGGAATTACACCGGTTTATGAGGGTGTGAGAAATAACACCTTTTTTCTAGGGCGTTTTTGTACACCAATAAAGGGGTGAGTTGTGACCCATGCCATTTCGACCAATAAGGGTGTGAAATGTTTAGTGTGTACCACTATCTAGACTTTGGGCTGTTTTTGGATACCCAAAGAAAATAAAGATTATTTTTAATATAAAATAGTTTCACTGTTTAATGCAGATGAATGTAGTATCAGAATAGGGACTAATGTTTCGCTGGTCGCCATACATTTTTAATCACATCACAGAATCGCCTAAACCTAAAAGCATTCAAACATAATTACCAACCTATTTAAAAAAAACAGTTTTAACAATATTTGTCAGAACGTATTGTCACTATAAAGGTGTGCCAAGAAGCCCTTTGTTAAAAGACAACTGGCTTGAAACTATTTCATTGCGCAAAATAAAATAAACGTATAATGAAACTTAAATTAATTTTATTTTTTATTTTTTAAATAGCCAAGGGACCTTGCCCCCAAAGCTCCTAGACGACTTGAAGGTGCAGTCGTTGTTTCAGTTTCTGTAAAGACACAAGCAAATGTATATCAAAGAGAGATCACTAATTAAGTAAATATGTTGATTGGCATAGTAATGCGAGCGTTGTATACTTACATAAGTATTTTGTATAGCTGGCCAAAAGCAGCCCCAGACTTCATTTTAGATTAAAATAAATGTTATACTTACACTTCTTCTTGCGGAGAAGGGTGGTGTAGTCGCCGAGGGTGCCAAGGCCATAACCGTAGTTGAGGCCGTAGCTGGCAAGACCGTGTCCATAGCCGTAGTGGCCAAGACCGTAGCCGAGGTGTCCAACTCCGTAGCCGTAGCCGAGAGCTGGGGCGTGAGCAACGGTGGCAACAGCTGGAGCGTGAGCAACGGTCGTCACAGCTGGGGCAGCGTGGTAGGCGGCGACAACTGGAGCCGCGACGTGGGAGGTGGCGACAGTGCGGGTGACGACTGGAGCAGCAGCATAGGTAGCGACGGGGGCAGCGGCGTAGGTGGCAACCTTTGTCACGGCTGGAGCAGCGGCGTAAGTGGCGAAAGTGCGGGTGACGGCTGGAGCAGTGGCATAGGTGGCAACTGGAGCAGCAGCATAGGTGGCGACTGGGGCAGCGGCGTAGGTGGCGACGGCTGGAGCAGCGTGAACGGTGGCAACCTTGGTGACGGCTGGAGCGGCATAGGTGGCGACGGTGCGAGCAACCGTGGCGACTGGGGCGGCAGCGTAGGTGGCAACCCTGGTCACAGCTGGGGCAGCGTAGGAGACAGTGCGAGCGACAGCGGGAGCAGCAACAGCATAGCTAGCGGGAGCGTAGCCGTAGCCAGCGAGACCAGCGTAGCCGAGACCGTGACCGTAGGTGAGGCCGTGACCATAGCCGAGGCCGTGACCGTATCCGAGGCCATAGCCGTAACCAAGACCGTATCCCCCGTTGACGAATCCAGCGAAGGCGCTGGTGGCCAGAGCCAAAACAAGGCAAGCGCGGATCTGCGCCATATGCAAAATGGGGGAAGCATTAATTATTAGTCGAACAAATCACTACGTATGAACATTAAAGATAGCCAATATTACTTCACTTCCTTTTTGAGGGTGACTGATTTTTTCTATCACCTTTTTACTAACTAGGAACAAATGTACCTATGTAATTAAGCAGAAGTCATTACTTTATAAACAGTTTTCTTTTTTCTAATTATCTTTAGAATTTGTAGCTAATGTTGACCCTCTTTTATTTGTATCAAAATTAGCTTTAGCTTAAACCGAGCTGTCGAAAGAACTTTCTATCATAATTTACAGGAAAGACGGATAGCTTAAACGTACCATGATTGAATGTGTCGGTTGTGCCGAAGAAGCTGCAACTGTGGTATCGTGTCTCCGCTCGCTGTTATTTATACTCAAACCGTAAGGAGGAGCCGTCTGTAGTACTCGTAAGGAGCGTGAAAGGGAGAGGGAAACGGAATTGAACGTGATATATAATAGAATTGCGACCCTCGCCGGAATGTCCTCCACCCGTTTTTTCTCCGAGTGAAGGAACGTGAAGTCACCCAGATGGCCAGGTATATTCTTGTCACGAACGCAGCCTTCATTCGTCTGCGGTTCAAATAAAATAAGAATAAAAGCTATACTGTGTTACACCACAAATAAGGCTTTCAAACTGGTTTGCGGAGCAGTTCTATACCATTATGAGGTGCTGTTTTCCACTTTTAGTACAATCACCTCGAGTCATTTTTAAATTCTAATGTGACAAATGGTTAACCGGTAATGGGGCATAGTAATTTCTGTTTTGGTATATTTTTTTTCTATCTTGCTCGAGTTTTATTTGTTATAGAAGTTGACCTTCACCTTATATAGAATGGAAATCGGTCATTTTCTCTCACGTAAAAGTTACAAAGAACGAAATTATTTACTTAGATTGCTGGTTATGTAAATAATACAGCTGCGATGTGCTGCACGCAAACCTGGCACCTTCATGTTCTTTGCTCTAGTTGAATTGCTATTATGCATTAATCATCCTTGTTTCACACATTTTTCTTATATTCAGTAATTTTTCATTGTGTTGCGTATGCCTAAATCGCATAAAGTAGTTTATGCGACTTCAGTGCGGATAGAAGCTGAGGGAGAGGAGGACGCGACAACTTGCGGCGGCGCAAGTTGCCAAGCTCAGGTTGGAACGCATTCCAGTGAGCGCTTGGCGATCTGGCCTCCCCAGGCGCTCTCTCCCCTTTCTTCCCTTATTTCTACCGGCATTGCGGGGCGTAGGATTGTGTTTCCAATGCCCGAAAATCTGCTAACATGAGCTGCCCATGTAAGACCGCCGTTGGTCCCACCTCGGCCGCACGGGGGCCAAGTTGCGATGATGTGGGCTCAAAGGCGGTGAAGCCTGGGCAGGTGCGATTCGGGCAGCCTATGTAAAATCTTCGTGGTACCACCTCAACTCTATGGGGGCCAAAGGCGATATGAGGGCTGAACGCCGGCGAAGCGTGGGTGTGCCCGAGTTCGGGTACACATGTAAAACACCCTTGGGTCCCACCTCGGCTCTGCATCGGCCACGTTTAAGAAGATAGGGCTACACGGTGGCAAAGCGCGTGCCTGTCCAGCATGGGCTGCCTATTGAAAACATCCGTGGGTGGCACTTTGGCTCCGCAGGGGCCAAGAAGTTAGCAACGGTGTGTACTCCAAGGCGGCAAAGCGCGGGCACGCCCAACTTGGACTACCTGTGCAACATCCAAAACGGCACTTTCCGCTAATTTTGAGAATATTGGCTGCATTTTCTGGAAATTCAACTTGGGAGATTGGCTTAATTTGATACCGAATACCGAGAAATGTGATATTAATAGCGAGCAAGTAATTGCAGGCTTTCTAAACTTCATTACTGACATACTACTCAACGTGTTTTACGTGGGGTGTAATTATTTACAGAGTGTATTGAATTTGAGGGTGAATGCAAACCACACTCGATAGCATGTCGTATCTGTTCTAAAACTCGGTATCTGTAGACAGCTCACTCTAGTTATTTATCCCGATTACTTGTCCAACAAAAGTTTATATGTAAATGTGAGCAGTTTTTTGTTCCATTTTGTACACTTGAAATGCTCAATTTTTATTGGCTTGCAGAAGGCGTTTTATAGATTTATCAAAATGGGAATATTTCCAGTGGGCCCACGGAGAAAGTGAGGCATCCTCAACTTGGCATGCACAGAAATACCCTACAACGCAAGAGAATTATGAGGTAACTCCGAACGAGATTAGGTTCCCGGGGCGACGCCTCGTGGGCTGCCCTCGTAGGCCCACTGTGGGCCCCACAAAGGGGGGGGGGGGGGGGGGGTGAGGCGGTGGGGTTCAAGTGGACAGCCCAAGTATGTCCGCTGTCGGTCCACTGTGGTAAGACTATGTAAGCTGCCCAAAGTAGGCCCCTCCTGGGTACCACAAGGGTAATGCATCTGGGCTGCACTAATGCGCCCCCCTGTAGGTTCAGGAGGGTAGCCCAGGTGGGCTGCCCCAGTAGGCCAGCTGTGGGTCCCACGACGGAAGCCCGATGGGCAGCCCAAGTGGGGCCAACATACCCGAAAACCGACGTGGGACCGACTTAGGCTGCACATTTTAGACCTTGTTCGCCCCCCTTTTGAACCTCGCTTTTTGCTACTTGGGTTGAACTGTTGTATGATTATGAACCCATTCTATTCCCCCGCAAAACTTGGCGGGGAAATGCTTCAGGTTAAAGTCTGGGGTCAGATCATAAAATAAGAAAAAACTGAATGGTTAACCTAGCGCTGTGTGTTTGGCATCTAAAAGAGATGAGCACAAGTGACGGAAAGTCGGAGAGGTGAAATTGCCGCACCCGGAGCTCCGTTGTCGCATTCTGAAAATAAGCGTCGTCCGGTCGTTCCCAATTGCCAATCTCGGTATGCTTCGGCAGACAGGTATTAGTTGCAATTGTTTTTGTTTTTTTACATGATAGACACTGCCACTTATGCTGCTCGCCGTCTGCAATCTCTTCCCAACAAGCGAGGAAACGTTGATTTTACTGCTTTCGCAGGTCAGCGGTTTCTCTGGCCAACGGCAGTGCTTCGAGGGATGTGAAACTTGCAGTCTCTTTGCGCCTCGGATTATCAACGGTATCAACGAAATCAAGTCCAGCGACGGAACCGACCTTCCTCGTGACGATGCGGACTGGATGATATGCAATGCATCTGATTTCGGCGAGTGTATCGTCCCGGTCTGCGAACAGTGGGAAAGTTATCTTCCCATAAACCAGCTACAAAAGGCGTTGGTCTGCAGTACTCCAGTGGGGCGTGGAACCGGCATGGCTACGGCGGTGCCCTTCACGTTGATTTTACTGCTTTCGCAGGTCAGCGGTTTCTCTGGCCAACGGCAGTGCTTCGAGGGATGTGAAACTTGCAGTCTCTTTGCGCCTCGGATTATCAACGGTATCAACGAAATCAAGTCCAGCGACGGAACCGACCTTCCTCGTGACGATGCGGACTGGATGATATGCAATGCATCTGATTTCGGCGAGTGTATCGTCCCGGTCTGCGAACAGTGGGAAAGTTATCTTCCCATAAACCAGCTACAAAAGGCGTTGGTCTGCAGTACTCCAGTGGGGCGTGGAACCGGCATGGCTACGGCGGTGCCCTTCACGTTGATTTTACTGCTTTCGCAGGTTAGTGATGCAGAACTCTCTCCTTTTTTCTCAGTTTTTGTTTTGCCGGTTCCACCCCAAACACTGTTTGCTTGCTTATCAAGACATTCGGAGCCTGAGCGTCGGTCGCGGCGTCGCTTTCATCTGCTACGGCGTTTCGCTTTCTATTTTCTGTTACTCCTCTTGTGTGGGGACATAGAGCTTAACCCGGGTCCCACTACGGCGGAACAATTGCAGCAGCTCTTGGATGGCCAAGCGACCATACAAGTAAAGCTTGCCTCTATCGAGACCACACAGGTTGAAAATAAGGTTGCCATAGATGATCTGGTCAACCGTATGACGTCATTAGAATCCAAGCTAAATAGACTTGACCAACTGCATACTGCTATTAAGGAGTGCAAAACTGAATGCGAGAACCAAAGGCGTGAACTTGGGGCATTGATGGCAAGGGTAGATGATCTCGAGAACCGAAGCCGACGCTACAACTTAATCTTCTATGGTGTCCCTGATGCAGGGGCTCGCGAATCAAATGCCGACTCAGAGAAACGAATTTCAGAGATCTGTGAATCAAGGTTGGGCCTACCGACTGTGGTAATGGAACGGGCTCACAGGTTGGGCAAGTTCCAGAACGGCAAAAACCGTCCAGTAATAGCCAAGTTCACCTCGTTCAAAGAAAAACAGTTAATTTTGAGTAACGCACGGAAGTTGAAGGGAACTCCAATTAGTATTTCTGAGGATTTCTCCCAAGCGGTGCGAACGACAAGGAAACGATTATGGGACTTTGCCAAGTCACGAAGAAAGGATGGCGACAAAGTGAACCTTAGATATGACACGTTGCTACTGAATGGCACAAAGTATGTCTATGATGACGAGACAAATCAAGTCGTACCGCACAGATGACTGCGTCAGCCTAACGGAGTAAATCTTTCTTTTCTTGTAATAAACTGTCGTAGTATTAAGAATAAAATTCATGAGTTTTCTGCACTTGTAGATTTGGTAAAACCCTCTGTAATTCTTGGTACAGAATCCTGGTTAGAGGCAGACATCGGTGATAATGAAGTCTTTCCTGATGGTTACACATGCTATAGAAAAGATAGAAATGCTCATGGCGGTGGTGTGTTTATTTTGGTAGAGAATAGCATTTATTCTAGTGAAGTTTATGTTGGTACTGGAGCCTGTGAGGCCATTTTTTGCCAATTAATATTTTCCAATAACAAGATACTTACCGCATGCAGCTTTTATCGACCACCTGATTCTCCGGTCGATGCAATGACCCAGTTAATAGCAATGACAGAAGCAGTGCAAACGGATTGTGTCGTTATCGGAGGAGACTTTAATCTGCCAAATATTGTCTGGAGCAAGCAGGGTAGAGCTATCGCAACTGCAGGGCGATTGAATCAAGAAATGGCGAACTTGACAGATCTTTTTGCACTCCGACAAATGGTGATGGAGCCAACACGTGGAAGTAATATTTTAGATTTATTACTAACCAATCAGCCCCACCTGGTCCGTTCTACCTTGGTTGTGCCGGGCATTAGCGATCACAGTGCTGTGATCTGTCATATGAACGTAGAGCATGTGAAAACAAGCAGAGGTGTAGCTAGGCGAGTGTACAACTTTGAGAAAGCTGACGTAAATAGGATAAACGAAGGATTGAATGCGTATTATACTGTGTTTGAAACGGAAGCAGAATACAAAGGAGCGTCTGAACTATGGCTTTCACTTAAAGACAAAATCTGTGAGCTCAGACAGCGTTTTGTTCCATCAAGGATACTCACAACAAGAGAGGGTAGAAGTAAACCATGGTTTTCAAGGGCACTGCGCAGTCTCACACGGAAACGACAAAGATTATATCGTAATTATTGCATAACGCCGACAGTTGTAAATTGTGAAAAATTAAAAAAAGTAGCATGTGAATTAAAAACAGCCATTTGCATAGCCAAAGATACGTTTACTAATTCAATTGAGTTGCGACTAAAAGACAACCCGAAAGAATTTTGGAAACATGTAAAAAGAAATGGAAAAGATGTCTTAGACATTCCGCCGCTCATTTCCAGTGATGTCATTGTTCATGATGACATCGCTAAAGCAGAAACATTTAATCAGTACTTCAGTTCAGTTTTCACCACCGTAATACCAAGTGACGACGGGGATACACAGGCGATCCGAGAAGGGATAGGTGATATGAATGATATCGTAATCAGTGAACGTGGAATTGAATCACTATTGCAGGGGCTGAATACTTCGAAAGCAGGCGGTCCTGACGGTTTACCAAACCACATTTTTAAACTCTGTGCGCGATCGCTATCACCCTTTCTAAAAATAGTTTTTATGAAATCACTGAACGAAGCTTGCCTTCCAGATGACTGGAAAAACGCTGCAGTCGTCCCAATTCACAAATCTGGTCCGCGTAATGACGTCGCAAATTACCGCCCAATATCGCTAACGTGCGTTGCGTGTAAAGTCCTAGAGCATATTTTGTATTCAAGTATCGTAGAGCATATGAATAGGTATTGTTTATTTAATCCCCGTCAGCATGGTTTTAGGAGGGGACTGTCCTGTGTAACACAACTAACCGAATTTACCCATGACCTGGCCTACGCTTTAGATAGGCGTCTCTCAATAGATTGTGTATTTTTAGATTTCAGGAAAGCTTTTGATACGGTACCGCACTCTTTACTAATTGGAAAACTGAATAGCTACAATATTAATCCGCAAGTGGTCTCCTGGGTCTCTGAGTATCTGAGGCAACGAAGTCAGTTTGTCGTTGTAAGTGGCTCACAGTCCTCTGCTGTGCAAGTCACATCTGGTGTACCCCAGGGATCGGTCCTGGGGCCACTTCTCTTTTTGTTATACATTAATGATATCACCGAGGGAGTAGTGTCGCAGATGAGACTTTTCGCAGATGACTGCGTTTTATATGGGGCCGTCGCTTGTGTTGAGGATGCTAATATCATACAGCGGGATCTTGACCGAATTAACCAGTGGTGCCTCAGATGGTGTATGCAGTTAAATTTAGGAAAAACTGTTTTTATGTCATTCACAAGAAAAAAAAACCCGTACGCTGCTTCTTATGCCATAAATAACAATATTTTATCAAGAGTTTTAGAATATAAATATCTGGGGGTAAATTACACGACTGACTTAAGATGGAACACACACGTTGATTACGTAGTGGCCAAGGCTGGTAAAACATTAGGGTTTCTCCGTCGTAATGCAAGAAACTTCAATAAAGACACTCGGGAATTGCTCTATAAAGCATACGTCAGGTCAGTTATAGAGTACGCCTGTGTCGTCTGGGACCCGCCTACAGCACGTGACAAAATAAAACTAGAAAGACTGCAGAACTTAGCCGCTCGGTTTGTTACCGGGAACTATAGTAGAGATTTCAGCGCAACACGCACAAAAGATATCTTAAAATGGGAGTTACTCGAAACTCGCAGAAGAAGACTTCGTTTGAAGTTGTTTCATAACATTTATCATTCGACAGTTGGCATACAAAGAGACATGTATATAATTCGGCCCCACTATCAATCGGAGCGTGTTGACCATAGTTTCAAGGTGCGAGAAATTTCGTTCAAAACAGAGGTATTTAGGATGTCCTTTTTTCCAAGAACTATCTATGAGTGGAATCGATTGCCTCAGTCTTTGGTTGGTGTACTGTCAAATGATGACTTTTTTTCTCTGTTGAATTAAATCTAGCTTGAGTTCTTTTTTTATATTACCTCGCATTCCCTTGCGTGGTTTATAAGCTATGTTTATATGTATTGTTTATAAGTTTCTATTTCTTTGTATGGTTTATAAGGTTTATATGTTGTTTGAATGATCCATCTGTCGTGGAGCAGAGGTCTGACTGACATTGTACGTTCTTTCCTTTTTGTATGTATATCCCCCCCACTGTAATGCCCGATTTGGCGCTGTGGGTATTGCATAAATGCATAAATAAATAAATAAATACATGGCCGGAGGAAATCTGAGGCAGAGAAACGGCGTTTCGAAAGCTGGCGTGGGGAACGGCAGCTGTCTGCCTAACTTAGCCATGCTATACTTCGTTTAATCAGAAGCCAAAGGGCATGAAACGCAAGAATACAAACACATAATTTGAGACATACAAAAAGTATAAGGTCATATCGCATTCACTGCGCGTATTTGGTATATACATTGATGACGTTTGCACTAAAAGGTTTCGGACACTTTGATTTCCAACTTTTCGCATTACTCGCTGTTCCTTATCGGCCCTTAGCGTCGGCTGCATTCTGGCCTAACGTAAAATAAAGATTTCGAAGATACCGTCCCCACGCCAATAAGCAGGGCCTCTTCCCGGTATAATGGCCCGACTGCAGCGCGACGTGCCGCCCTTTCGCAAGCCCTGCAATGGCTAGTTTGTGCTCATCTCTTGGAAGGCAAAGCCAACTGAGCCCCAAGCATTTTGCGTAGCGTTGCACTCAGCTGAACTAACATTGTTTAAAGCGTACGGCTGAACGTTCGGCTGCAACTACAACCGGGTTATTACGTTTTTTTTTAATATTGTTTATTTGTTTTTCCTCCCCTTTATATGATCGCTTCGGTAGTGAAAAATTCATTGGGTTTTAAAAAAAGTTTTAACTGTCCGGCATCGCCTTTTTTTAATCTCTAAGCGTTAACTTTGATGATCGGCAGCGGTCGTTTTCATGCTCCAATTTTGGTATCGCACGGTTTCGTAGGTTGTTTTAATGACATTTTCAACGAGAAGGCAATACGTTATTTTTATGTAACGATATTTAAATTTATCATTGCAGGCATGTCTATAATTGCAAGGACCATTTGAAAGTTCCAGATCGTAGACGTTATCTTTTTGACAATTTATTTCAATGTTTACGCAATAAAGCAGTATTAAAAACTGTTTCAGTTGCGAAACAAGCGAAACAACACCAGTCATCCAACAAACGTTAGTAATATTTTAGTTGCGGAAAGCTCCCTCACCGTCGCAACACTGTCGCTGTAATTCGTGTTGTGTTGACAACTTCGCAATATGTCCGGATGGACGGGCAACAGAGCGACCGAGCAACAAGCTATCTAACTGTTGATTCATATGTCGCGTTGATGTCGACGCCGTATTTCCCTAAAATGACAAAATGTTTGGTAAAAAAAAAAAAAACTGCCGTAAACAGTTGTTAACGGCGAGAATATACATTTCAAGGCTCTAATTGATTCACGATACCGAAAAAGTGACATAGATTAATTTACGGTAACTTATTCCCTCCTCTCTGAACTAGCGTAGGGCACGAGCTGTGTCCTTCAGAAAGACGGTACTGCACTGCATCCAGTGCTGTTGGCGTTACCGAAAACAAGTAGCGAAATACACTACTCTTCACTTGCAAATAAAAGTAACGTATTACAGACCAACGTTACCTCAAAATAAAAGGAAAGCAATACAGTTACCGTTACCGACAAAAACTAACGCACTTTACTTTTGCGTTACTTTTTAGTTATGAATTAAGACGTTTTAAACTTTTGACGGTACTGGTATGCATAAGCGCAATACTGAAAAAAAAATGTTTATATAGAAACTCAACATAACTACATTATATTTTTTTGCGGTTTCACCTCAATACTCACAGAAAAAAAAAAGAAAGCAAAACCACTAAATTTTGTTTGGCTCGGCAACAAAAACACGAAAAACAATAACGTTTAGTTTTTTAATCCTTGGGAAGAAGTAACGAGTAATTTAACGACGTTACACGTTACTTGAAATAAGAAACATAAGTACGTTAACCTTTACTGTGTTGAAAAAGTAACGAGTACGTTTCTACGTTACCGAAAAAAAGTAACGCGTTCCCGGTAACGCCGTTACTTGTAACGCGTTACCGCCAACACCGGCTGCATCAGAATAAATCTACAAGTGTACGCACACTTCATATGGCGCATACGATATGTTAAGCTTAAAACACGCTACACACGATATAAAGCGGCAGAAGCAAAAATCTAAAACTATGTTACTCTTGGTGTGAGGAACATGCATGACTATGCGGGGCACTATTGAGTAGCACGTAGGCTGCTCAATAGTGCACCGCAGGCAACTGAGGTTGAGATTCAATGACATGGTGGAGGTGGACTGAATAGAAACAACTGATAACCTGATGCATAAAACGAGAATGATCATATGGTAGCACTACGCATCGATAGTCATTCTCAATTGTGATTAATTACCAAATCAACAAATGCAAAATGTCGAGACCATTGACATGACCTACGCATTGAAACCTGTTTACTATTTATCACATCAGAACTTTTGAATTACAGCATGTTCCTTTCTAAGTGGGAGTTGGGGTAAGCGTTAAAAAACAAAAATTAACCTCGGAATGCTATAGGGGCAGTGCAAAACCTTTAACATTGCGATAATATGTGGCGTGTTACTTTTATATATTTTACTTTGGCACGTGTAAAAGGAAGCAATTGGCCTTCCTTCGGTATACCGCGAGTCCACCGTTCAATGGAAAGACCGAAAACTAAATTGTTCCCCACCTGCAATCGCGTGTGACAGCCAAGGTAATCTCGGCGTGACGTCGTCACGAGTTACACAGTAGTTAATTTGCGATTGCAAAGCTTGCCAAGAGCATTTTATCCTAGTCAAGAATCCTTATACCCTGTGTATGTGGTGCTATCTAGCCGAAGTTAAGAAAACCATTCGCTCTTCGCTGCTTCCCTAACGGACGGACAAAAAACATGTTAACTGATTTTTTTTTTTGCGTGCTTGAGATTGGCTTTTGACGCGAGCATCAAGGATGTGGACTGGTTGCGATTCTCCAACGTGATCGAAGTGGAGTTTGAAAAGTGTTCTGGATTGAGGTGAAAACTTTCAGACCAGCGGAGACCGAAGAGGTTCTATAGAGTGTTGGAGAACAAAGCCGGAAGCTGTCCATCAACCATGATCATGCCACTACCCGTGTGACTTGGACGACAGTGTAAGACTTAAAATGTACCAGCACAAACTTATATTTGTTCAATTGTGTTTAAATAAAAGTGGTGCGCGTATGCAAAATTGCGTTTGTGTTCTTTTTTTTTTTATTTAATAAGTGACAGAAAGAAATGGAAGTTTAAAAATTGTTGCACGGCACTTTTGAGATAGGTCTCTAAAAAGTAAGCCTAGGTTTTCAACGAGCGCACTATAGTTTCTTCATCAAAGCCAAAATCAAGAGTTATTAACATAAAAGGCAAGATATGGGAACATATCACTGGCCATGGGTCAGAAATGTATAAGTAACTACATTTACGCGAAAATTATGCAGAGAAGTGTTGCGTTTTCTATTGCATGTTATGGGTAGGAAGATTTACCGCTCATTGACACTGGAAGCGGATCCGCGTTCGCAAAGCGGCTTTGAACGTGGTTGTATAAAGATCCAGTACAATTGCACACGCACTTGATGTCATCGAGTGCGCGTGCAATTGTACTGGATCTTCATACAACCGCGTTCGCAACCCCTTTGCGAATGCGGATCCGCTTCCAGTGTGAATGAGTGGTTAGAGTGTAGAGATTGCTAATCAAACTTTGATTTATGTGCAAACTAATCTAAAACAAATTCTTGTCAAACTCACTCAGCGAATCTATCGAAATGTATTTAGTATATCTGAGATTAGGATTAACCCACTAAAATGTCTTGAACTTGTTTTTTGTTGCTATAACAGAACTAAGTAAGGATGATGCAATATAGGATGCATCGCATAAACTAAAAGTTTATAGACGGCATAAATGAAATGTACCACAAATATTTTGATTTGTCAGAACGCTCCCGGATCCTCATTTATCTGAGAGAAAATAAAAAAAAAACGTGCGCTCTAAAAACACGGTACGATTATGCCGCATTCAACCTACAAGTTGGAGGCGACTCCAAAAGCTACTTAAGTTTCACCTCACGAAGGGCGCTTCTGTGAATTGAAGGCGTTACCTTTATCTCTTGGAGAATTTCCCTTTCCTCAGCTTGTGGCAGTTGGAGACGTGTGAAGCATACATTATTAAACAAAAAAAAAGAAGAGTACACCGATCCTTCACGTGCCCTAACTCGCTCCATCATCATGATTATTCCTAATATGTATATTTGTTTAAACTAAAATGAATCGACTTCTTTTTTCTGAACTCCGTGTGTTATCGAATATTGAATATTTCTCGGATAATAATAATAATAATAATAAACTTTATTCAGACTAAGTAGTCTTGGCTGTTGGGGCAAAAGGCGATCTAACGCCGTCGATGCAGCTTAACAAGATGTTGCCACCCGAGGCAGACAAGTATGTATTTGTGCGCACGCCTAAACAAAATTCGGTTGTCGTAGTCATGGGATATAAAGTTATCATAGTGGTATTAAAGCGACCCAGATGCGGCATTTACAACCCTCCCCCCTCCCCCCTCCCACTCAAAAAAAAAACAAACAATGGTCGTTTGTTTTGTGGAAGGAGCAACCAATACGTTAGGCTTAATCACGAAACTTCCAAGGATAAAAGGCGTATATAAAATAGTACAATGTACATATTAAGAAACAAAAAAAAAATCATTGCAGTGGGGATGGCCCCATATTATTAATCGTAAAATGCAGATCCTCCAGGATTGAATTCAAAGTGCAGAACCGTCAGGATGGAATTCAAAAGGGTTAAGTTGTTACCTGTAATTGAATGAAACGGGCGCCACCCATGTCGATACGAAATCTCCCACAAAATATTTAACGCTTATTGCCTGATGACATGATCGATTTTCAAGTCTTAATATTGAGCGTTGCAGACTGGATAGTATCCAAGAATAAAAATGTCCGTTTTAAATTGCTAATCAACCATACTTCCGCATCTCATCCGATGTGCATAAAACTAAGCGTAAAAAACATTTATTCATGTGTGCTTCAAAATGTATACATGAAGCTCTACCCACCAGTAATCACACAAAATGTCTCGACCTGCGTAGTATAGGTGCCGTTTTGGAGTGATTTGTTTTTAGATTACAACATATAAGATGGATTCACAAGGGCTGGTGATGAATGTTTTGGGCTGAATACACGAGCACTTGCCGATTTATTTTACATCGTCAGCTTTTGGACCCCCAATAGAGAGTTTTGGGGAACGCTATTTGCACATCCGATGCGGTACGATGACCCCTGCGGTACGAACTGCACAGGAATTACTGCAGAAGACTCGCACATGCGCAGTTCGTACCGGAGGGCCAATTGTAACGTATGGGATGTGCAACAACGGTTCCCTAAAAGTCTCTATTAGTATCTAATACCGCCAATATCATCACTGAGACCATCTATAACCTCCGAATTAAAGTCGCTTATGTAGATTAATTACAAATTTACATTACAAACATGAAACGAGGTACGGAAAGACTTTTATTTAAGGTGTGCGATTTGCGTACCGCAAAATACTTTGTTTTCCTTGCGGTAAAGATTAGGGCTTACACCACGCCAACCCGGTAGGTTACCGAGTGCACAGGGAAAGCTATATTTCAATTTGAGAGGTTCATGCTTTCAGCCATAGGTCAATTCAACTGAAAGAGTAATTCGAAAACAAGATGACACGTTCACTGTATGGCTAAACAAATTGATCAATAAACGATTATTTGTATTTCAACAAAGAATATAAACTGGCGCTCGAGCAGGGGCGCGTTCCCTAGCCAAACGTGTTTGTAGGCCTTGTATAGTAGGTTACAAGTCAAGAAGGTAGCGGCAAATGCCCCTCAAAGGGAATCATATATCCCTCCGCCACGTCCGCATGCAATAGCGTCCCATCGTTTCCGTGACGTCGCGGCCAACGCGCGAGGAGGGTCTTGCCTTTCTGTACATATTTGCTTTATCTTTCGACTTTGACTTAGCATTGTGGAAGCCACGAGAGGGAGATTAGAGTCTTCCCCTTCCGATGCAAACAAAGACGACTTTCGGGGATTAGCGTCCCCCTCCGATTGATACAAAGGCTGCTTTCAGGGGCTCGGTTCCCTCTCCGATGAATACAGAGGTCGCTTTCTTAAAACGTGGGGGTCGGAGACAAGTTGCCACCACTCTGTGGCCATTATCTGTCCATTGAAGCGAAACAAGGAGCGTTTCCAGTGAACTCTTCTTTCGATTACGGGGGGATTTGAAACCGGCGCACCACGCTTGTTTGAGTAGCTTCTCCTACCTTCTTAACTTGTAACCGACTATAGTATGGGCTCTCTCCTCCGGCCTCCATCGCTCCCTTGACCCGATTCTGACAAAAGTCGGGCATCGTCGGCTCCGGGCGCCGGTAATTGCGTCGGACGTCGACGTTACCCCACTGCTCCCTTCCCGCGTCCCCGCGTCAGTTCATCGGCATCGGCAGCGGCATTCTGCTTGCTCTGCCCTCCGTCACTCATTTACTCCGTTTTCCCAGTTTGCCATTTGCTTCGGTGGAGAAGGGAGAGGGAACGCAAGAGCTTCCGTGCATCTTCGTGTAGGCTTACGCGCTTTCGGCACCTCGGCCTTCGTAATAAACGTCGTCGGCCGGCGATACACTCCGAATAATCTTGTTAAAAATTCGTGGATTTCGGTCGGAACTTCGTTGAACTTTGATAAAAGCGATAATTCGAAAAACGCGATTTTGTTATAACGAGGGGTTACTTTATACTGTTGTTTGCGTAATAAACTTTTGAAAGTCTACCTTTGATAATAGGGGAATAAAAGTCGTCAATAAAAATATCGCATTCATAGGTCACTTAAAAAGAAAGAGTCACCTAAGAGGTTTAATCTACAAATAAACAAAATGTGCAGGTTTCGTGTTGTATATTGCCGGGTTATAAGATTTTTAATAGGTTATTCTGCTTGCTGCTCCTTTCGCGGACATTTTCTTCTGGGGGCCAGATTGAACAAGCGTTAATATTTATCCTTTTGAAAGAAAGCGTTACTCCGCTATTTCATAATCCTTACATGAGTTCTGCTTGTTTTCAATACTCGTTAATATTTCAATACTAAGGCACACCATTTTGTTTCACTTTTTATGTTGGACTAACTTTGCTCTAGACCTGCGGAATGGACAAGAATATTTTTGTTTGATATCCACCTGAAATATTATTCATGAAACTTTTATAGTTTTTTTTTTTTTTTTCATTTCAAATGAAATTTTCATTTCATTTGAAAATTCATTTTCAAATGAAAATGAATTTTTTACATTTAGTGTGCTATTAGCAAAACGAGCTTGATAGATAACAGCCTAGTTCTTGCGAATACACAGTCATCCACACTTACCTTTTTTCTACGATTCCTTACAGTTTCCTTCCCATAACAGCTTGTTTACCTTGTTCGGCATAAATTGTTTATCAGCATTCTTATACTTCACTAGCAATTGTAAATTGTCACATTTAGTTTAGTAATAATTACATTTTACGTACAATCTTCGAGATTGATTGGTTTATAATTTCTACCAACATATTAAAAAATGCGAATCATGATTCCTAATCGCACCAAGAAATAGATATTTCTCTTCAACTTTTAAACAGGTCGCCAGATATCCATGGTTTTCTAACTTTTAATATTGATTTAGTGTTATAAAAAGAATGTTTTAACTTTTAACGATTTGAATATTTATACGTGTTTAAACTAGCTTGAACATACACAAATGTATTTCTCCATAAGGCGGCCCAGCTTAATAAGATTCGACTCATTTATTGTGCGGTAACAATATATTTGGATCTTTCCCAATGCCTCAACCATGTTCCACAGTTTGATGAAGCCAGATATGGGACAGATTGACGCACGATCTTAGTATTGTACAATACAGTGCCAACTCTTCATAATTGTTTGCGATACATTTGTGAGAGGAAGTTGCAGTACTGCGGAGTTGCGTTGTCTGGCAGTGTTATCTCATTGTGTTAGAATGGCGTTATCACAATGCTTTCAAATCTCATTAATGCTGTTTAGAAATTTTCTTCCACAAGGCCAATTTATATTGTATATATGTATTTAACTACGAGAAATAGAAATTTCGTTGTTTTCAATAAAAAGAAACGTAGAGAATCTAAAACAAACAATTGTATGAATACAGGTACCAAAAAGGGTACCAAATACAATCTCAGACAATTAAAAAATAGCTTACAATATATTTATACATTTTGGCTAGGTCACATAACCTGATGCGTTAAAGTATTGTAAGATAAATGTCAACCATCGTAGAAAGAGTAATTCACAAGCTTAAAAACACAAATACATGGATTTCAAAGTAATATCCTAGAACATCACATAATGTACGAATTTAAAGTAGCCAACAAAGTGCTACAAAAAATTTAAAAAGAACTACACAAAACATTGAACGGTAGCTAATTCTTCAATGCAACGAAACCAAAGAGGATGTAGGTAGTAGCTTTAGAGTTGCAATAATGTATTTCATTTCACCCTCAGTGCTAGTAACCTACACAGCCAACTTTTAAGCGTGTAACGCACTTAACTGGAGTGAGCAACATATACAGAAAAAAAATACAGATAGTTATTATGGTTGCCCCATGAACAGAAACTTCTTAAACAAAACTTGTGTCGCATATATATTGTAGTTTGTCACTGAATTGTTCTCGTAACGACTACTTTGTTATGACTAAGCGTAATGGACATAAAGGCGCAGTTTGCGTTACTTCACTGGTCAAACTGTCCGTTAGAAGCCAAAAAGTTTTTTTCTATTTGCACGACTAGCTCTTATTTCGTCAAATTGACGACATTAACATATCTCCGATCAAAGACTCAAACTTACCTCCAACTAAAATTTTAAACCTTATGAAATGCACTACCCTACCGATTGGTTGTCACGTGCAGACATCCGTTTAGTGTAGTGTGGTATTAAAGAGTACACATTAGGGTGACCTGAGCGTCAAAGATATTTTTATTCACTTGAAAAAAAAATAAGCCTCCGAGAGAGCATCTCCTGTATTTTAGAGTTGACAAAGTCTTGCTGCAAAAGCCCATACACTCTAAGAAAGGCCTGCGAGTCTACTTACCCGCAAAACACTTTAAGAGCTAGTCATTGCAATCTGGGAAATAAGCTCAGCGAATGATGATGCGGAACATCCGTTTATAGCTATAAATAAAGTTTGCGCTGTGGCATTATGCAATGCAAAACCTCATGATTGCATTGCGTAATGCCACAGCGTAGACATAATTTTAAGGTCTAAACAGATGTTCCGCCTCATCATTTGCTGAGCTGATTTCTTAGATCTCAATGATTGGTTTTTTGAGTGCTTTGCTTGTAAGTAGACGCGCCGGCATTTCTTAGAATGTAGGGTCGAACAGTTTTTTTTAAAGTACTGTTTTATGCAAATGAATATTGTCACAATAGCAATTCATGCTTCGTATACGCCATACATTTTCAATTACATCACAGAACCGCCTAAAACTAAAAGAATTCAAACATAGTTTCAATCCTTTCTTCGCCAAGGAAGTAGAGTTTGACAATATTTCTCACAACGTCCAGTCGCTATGAAGGTGTGCCGACAAGCCCTTTGTTAAAAGACAACTGGCTTGAAACTATTTCATTGAGTAAATTAAAAAAAAACAACTATAGAGTAACTTAAATAATTTTATTTTAAAAAAAGCCATGGGATCCTTCCGTCAGGCTCCTAGACGACTTGGAGGTGCTGTCGTTGTTGCAGTTTCTGTAAAGACATAAGCAAATATATATGAATGAACAGGTCACAAATTAAGTAAATGTGCTGATTGACATAGCAATGTGTGTGTTGTATACTTGGATAACTATTTGATATAGCCGGCCAAAAGCAGCCTCAGACTTCATTTTAGATTGATATAAATGTTATACTTACACTTCTTCTTGCGGAGAAGGGTGGTGTAATCGCCAAAGGTGCCAAGGCCATAACCGTAGTTCAGGCCGTAGCTGGCAAGACCGTGTCCATAGCCGTAGTGGCCAAGACCATAGCCGAGGTGTCCAACTCCGTAGCCGTAGCCGAGAGCTGGGGCGTGAGCAACGGTGGCAACAGCTGGAGCGTGAGCAACGGTCGTCACTGCTGGAGCAGCGTGGTAGGCGGCGACAACTGGAGCAGCGACGTGGGAGGTTGCGACAGTGCGGGTGACGACTGGAGCAGCGGCAACGGTGGCGACTGGAGCGGCGGCATAGGTGGCGACTGGGGCAGTGGCGTAGGAGGCGACCCTGGTCACGGCTGGAGCAGCGGCGTAAGTGGCGAAAGTGCGGGTGACGGCTGGAGCGGCGGCATAGGTGGCAACTGGAGCAGCAGCATAGGTGGCGACTGGGGCAGCGGCGTAGGTGGCGACGGCTGGAGCGGCATAGGTGGCGACGGTGCGAGCAACCGTGGCGACTGGAGCAGCAGCGTAGGTGGCAACCCTGGTCACGGCTGGGGCAGCGGCATAAGTGGCGACGGCTGGAGCAGCGTGAAAGGCGGCAACCTTGGTGACGGCTGGAGCAGCATAGGAGACAGTGCGAGTGACAGCTGGAGCAGCAACACCATAGCTAGCAGGAGCGTAGCCGTAGCCAGCGAGACCAGCGTAGCCGAGACCCTGCCCGTAGGTGAGGCCGTGACCATAGCCGAGGCCGTGACCGTATCCGAGGCCATAGCCGTAACCAAGACCGTATCCCCCGTTGACGAATCCAGCGAAGGCGCTGGTGGCCAGAGCCAAAACAAGGCAAGCACGGATCTGCGCCATATGAAAAATGGGGGAAGCATTAATTGTTAGTCGAACAAATCAATACTAATGAACCTTAAAGATAGCCAATACTGCTTCACTTCCTTTTGAAGTGTGACTAATTTTTTCTATCAGCTGTTTACTTACTAGGAACAAATTTACCTATGTAATTAAGCAAAAATCATTACTTTGTAAACAGTTTTCTTTTTTCTAATTATCTTCATAATTTGTAGCTAATATCGGCCCTCTTTTATTTGTATCAAAATTAGCTTTAGCTTAAACCGAGCTGTCTAAAGAACTTTCTATCATAATTCACAGGAAACACGGATAGCTTAAACGTACCATGATTGAATGTGTCGGTTGTGCCGAAGAAGCTCCAACTGTGGTGCCGTGTCTCTGCTCGCTGTTATTTATACTCAAACAGTGCGGAAGAGTCGCCTGTAGTACTCGCAAGGAGCGTGAAAGGGAGAAGGAAACTGACTTGAAGGTGATATCTAATAGAGTTCCGCCCCTTGGAGGAATGTCCTCCACCCGTTTTTTCTCCGAGCGAAGGAACGTGGAGTCACCCAGATGGAGAGGTAAATTCTTGTCACGAACACAGCCTTCATTCGTCTGCGGTTCAAATAAAATAAGAATAAAAGCTATAGTCTGTTACACCATAACTAAGGCTTTCAAACTGGTTTGCGGAGCAGTTCCATAGCATGATGAGGTGCTGTTTTCTACTTTTAGTACAATCACTTCGAGACATTTTTAAATTCTAATGTGAAAAATGGTTAACCGGTAAATTCTTTTTCGATTTTTTTTTTTTTTTTGCTCGAGTTTTATTTTTTATAGAAGTTGACCTTTAACATATATAGTTTTGAAATTGGTCGTTTCGTTTTGCGTAAAAGGTACGACGAACGAAATTATTGACTTAGATTGCCGGTTATTTTAATAATACAGCTGCGATGTGCTGCACTCAAACCTGGCACTGACATGTTTTTTGGTCTAGTTGAACTGCTATTATGCATTACCTAAAATAACAAGATGTTTGGTAAAAACAAATAACTGTACGTCAACACCCGTCAACAGCAGGAAGAAACATTTCAAGGCTCTAATTGATTCACGATAACGAAAAGGGGACATTGATTAATTTGCGATAACTTGTTCCCTCCTGTCTGAACGAGCGTAGGGCTCGAGCTGTGTCTTCCAAAAAACCGGCCACTGCGCTGCATCCAGTGTTGTAAGCGTTATCAAAAAGAAGTAGCGAAATATATTACTCTTCATTTGCAAATAAAAGTAACGTATTACAGACCGTCATTACCTCAAAATGAAAGGAACGCGATTCCGTTTCCGTTACTGATCAAAACTAAGGCACGTTGCCTTTGCGTTACTTTTTAGTTATGAATTAACACGTTTTACTCTTTTGAATGTACTGGTATACATAAGTGCACTATTAAAAAGAAACATGTGTATGCAGAAACTTACATACTTACTCTATCTTTTTACGGTTTCACCTAAATACTCACAAAAAGACACAAAGAAAACGCAAAAACTCAAAAATTATCATGGCTTGGCGACACAAACACAAAAAAAAATAACGTGCAATTTTTTTTTTAAGTTATGGGAATAAGAAGTGACGAGTAGCGTAACTACGTTAGTCGTTACATGAAATCGACAACATAAGTACGTTTCCCTTTACTGTTCTAAAAAAACGAAATCAATTACGTTTCTACCTTATCGAAAAAAGTAACGCGTTCCGGTAACGGCATTACTTGTAGCGCGTTACCGCAGAAACTTGCTGCATCAGAGTAAATCTTCAAGTATACGCGCAATTCGTATTTTGCATACGATGTGTTAAGCATAAAACAAGCTACCCATAAAATAAAGCGGCGCAAAATCTAAATCTACGTTACTCTTGGGGTAAGAAGCGTGCATGAATTTGCGGGGAACTTTTGAGCGGCACTTGGTGGCGATCAAAACGACTTGCTTCAACGGCGTATCGGCCAACTGAGCTTGAATCTGAATGACATACTGGAGATGGATTGAATTGAAATAACTGATGCCCTGATGCATAAACCGGGTATGATCATATGCTAGCTCTACGCATCGAATGTCATTCTCGTTGGCGATTAATTACATAATCAACAAATGTGAAATATAGGGACCATTGACATGACCTACGCATTGAAACCAGTCTTACTATTTATCACATCACAACTTTTCAATTTCAGCAGCTTCCTTCCTAAGTGGGAGTCGGGGTAAGCCTTGAAAAACAAATCGAACATCGGAATGTTAAAGGGAATTTTTTTTGGGCTAAAGTAAAAGGAAGCAATTCGCGAGTCCATCGTTAAATGGAAAGGCGAAAAACTACATTGTTCCCCACCTGCAATTGCGTGTGACGTCCATGGTAACCTTGGCGTGACGTCGTCACGAGTTACTCTGTTGTGAGTTTGCAATTTGTTCAATATCTGCTCAGTTTAAAGCTAAAGTGATATTAAAGTTGTCGTAATAAATAAATTTGCCAAATGAATTTTACCCTAGTCAGGAATCTTTGTACCCAGTGTATGTGGTGCTATCTAGCCGATGTTAACAAAGCCATTCGTTCTTCGCTGCTTCCGTGACAAATGGACAAAAAAGCATGTTAACACATGTTTTTCTTTTGCGCGCTCGAGATTGGCTACCCGACGCGGGCATCAACGATGCGGACTGGTTGCGGTTCTCCGACATGATGGAACTGGAGTTTGAAAAGTGTTTTGGATTGAGATGAAAACTTTCAGACCATCGGAGAATGAAGGGGTTCTATGAGAGTGTTAAAGAACAAAACCGGAAGCTGTCCGTCAACCTTGATCATATCACTGCCTGCGTGACTTGGAAGGCAGCGTAAGAGTTAAAAGATACCAGCACAAACTTCTATTTGTTCAAGTTTGTTTAAATAAAAGCTTCGCGAGTACGCAAAAGTGCGTTTGTGTTTTTAATTTTATAAGTGACAGAACAAATTGCAGTTAAATAATTGCTGCTTGGCACTTCTGAGATAAGTCTCTAAAAGTGCTCATCGGTTTTGAACGAGGGCTTTATAGTCCCTTCATCAATGTCAAAGTCATGAGTTTTTAACACAAAATGAAAGATATGCGAACATATGACTGGCCATGGGTCAGAAATGAAAGCTTTGAAAATGTATTGGTATTTTCTTGGGCCAAGCTTGGTAGGGAGGTAGTGGCAAAATGCATTTCTGCCTGACTGGGCCTCTACCACCCGCAGTTTACAGAAGTGCAAAAGGTGGCACGGTATACAGCTTTGTAGCATTCGTTTCTGCTTCAATATGCATGCCTTGTAAGTAAATACATTCCATGTAACACAGTGAACAAAATATACATTTCATACAGCACAATAAACAGATAGTACTCAGCCGTTTTGATATTCACATGTCCTGTGGAGGACCCAGGGTAACCATTAAAAGACGCATTTCTACAACGCGTAAGAGGTGTCTTTGTCTATAAGTATTTGTTTAATTTCTTTCTTGTATTTATAAAAATACTGTGTAAAATTAGTGTATTCTTCCATAGTGTTTAGTAATGCAGGAATCTGATAATCAATTGTCTGTTTTCCATAGTTTGTACGCGCCTTAGGAGTTCTACGTTTACTATTTTTAAATAGATAACGTTGTGAAGCAGATTCATCCACTCGGTAAAGGTTTTTTTGTGTATTGTCTGCATAAGTTTGAAATAGTAGATTTTATTTGCTTTGAGCATGTTATGCTTAGTAAAATAATGACTGCAATGAAATTCGCGAATATTGCCATGGTAGTTCTCCAAAATTTGCTGAATCTTTTTTGAAGTGTAATTAGTTTACCATAGTTTGTAGACGTGGTTGTTCCCCATACCATGATTTCATGACAGAGCCTCAAGTAAAGCAGAGTGTAATATAAGATTTTGGTAAGCCAATTTGATATTAAGTGTGCTATTTTATGCACGCATTCCACCACTCTTGATAATTCCCCCTTAATTTATTAATTTGAACTGTCCAGGTCAGCTCTTCATTAAACCAGACTACAAGAAACTTTTGTTTTTCTACTTGAGCTATTGGGACGCCAGTGAATTGTAGATGTATTAGCTATGGTCACGTTTGTCTATAGGTCCAAATATTATATATTGTTGCTTTTCCCCCATTAACTTTGAGTTCATTTTCTTCCAACCATTATGAGAGTTTCAAAAGGTAATCATTAGCCTTTTGTTGTAAGGATGATATTTTAATGATACTGAAGAAGACATTTGTATTTTCAGCATACGTTACCAGATGTGGAGAATTGGGAATATCGGTTATATCGTTTCTATACACGAGAGAGAATAGCGGGCCTAATATAGAGAGTTGTTGTACGCCATGACTTATTTTTAATTGCTGGGATCTGTGGTTATCGACAGAAACAAACTGTTTACGGTTTCGAAGTTAAGATTCAATGAAGTTCGATGCTATTCCCCGAATGCCATAAGACTGAAGTTTTGAGAGCAAAATATTATGTTGTATAGAATCGAATGCCTTACTTAGTTCGAGAAATAATCGGAGCGTGTATAATTTTTTCTCCAATATTTGTTATAATTTTGTCTTTTATATCTGTAAGTGCTAATTCAGTTACTTGTTTTTTTTTGGAAACCGTATTGGGTCTCTGTGATTACATTGTGCTTGGTGAAAAACGTTTGCAATCTAATGTAAATTGGCAAGGGCTTGATGTCGTCAATCCCAGCTGCTATACTCGCCTTAATTTGTTTAATCAAATTACTCTTTTCATTCGGGAATGTGCGTGCAAGCAATATAGAGCTTGATATATTCGATGTCTTAGCTGTACCACCGATTTCACAGTCAGTATCGTTTTCCCGAGGAGCAGCAATATTTGTAAAATGTTCATTCATGATATTTGCAAGTTCTTCCCCGGCTACATTTCTACTGTCAACAGATATTGTATGCACACTATAGGCAACCTTATTTTTGTTTTTCAGGGTATTTACCATGTCGCATAGCTTCTTAGGCTTATCGTAGTTGTCTTCAAATTTGCGTACAAAATACTCTGATTTTGCATTTTTTAGGTCCGAGTTTAGTTCATTCCTAATTTTCTTAAATTCAGTTAGCAAGTTTTTGTCACGGGATTTCCTAAAAGCGTTGCACATATTGTTCTGTATTCTAATTATCTTGTGTAGTTCATCATTCACCCAAGAATTTTGGAATTTTAATTTTACCTTTCTTGATTCGACTATAGGGAAGGCGAGGTCATATATTTTCCTGAATTGTTCAGTAAATTTTCTAAAGGCAGTTTCAGCACACTGTTCTGAGTAGGCGTCAAATCGCTTAACGTGTGCTTGAAAAGTGTATGGAGTTTCATAATTTATTTTCTGTAGCAGTAATTTACTGTTTAGGATTTGTTTTGTTCTATTGGAACGCGGCTGAGGCAGACAATCGGCAGATGGTCGCTAATGTCTTGACTGAAGATACCAGAAAACAATTCAGTTTGCTTTACATTTGTTACACACACATCAATGGATGTGGCATCTCACACTGTCATCCTAGTTGGTTGGGATATCATGCTTGAACAACCATAAGACAAAATTGGTCTTTAAGGTCTCTAGCATAAATATTATTAGAAACTGTGTCAATGTTTATATCGCCCATAACCATAAACGGCGGTTTTGTTGAAGAAAGAATATAAAGAAAGGCATCAAAAAACTTCAAAAACATATATTTGTTTCCTGTTGGCGCAGGACTGGGCACTCAATATCCGTATCTATCACGGATTATTCGTCCTCAACAGTAGACCAAATGAATCTACTATGTATATAAATATTTCACCTCCTTTTTTCTTACGTCTATTTAAATTAGCACAGTTGTAATCAGCAAAACTCGGTTGTATCTCATTGTCTCGCATCCAAGTTTTAGTGAACAACAATGCATCAAAACGTACACAAAGTAAGTCAAAGAACAAAACAAGGACGTACAGTTTTCTACTTTTGTTTCTAGTATTTAGATTACTTGCAGAAAAATGGGGCCTATAATTTCTGCACCTATTGTTGAAATTCACTTCTAGTATATTATTCACATTCCTGATCCGGCATGACCATAGTGAAGCGGTACGAATGTTGAAGACGAGTTCCGAACGATCGTGTCTACGTCATTCTTTCCGATTCCGCCGTGCATGTAACCTTCAAGATATTCAACACATCATCCTTTCGCGCGTATACTTTTCCAACCGCAGTCCAGAAGTATTTCAAGCTGACTTCTCTTTTTTTAGCGATAGTTGCCCCAAGCAGTTGTTTGCATTGTCGCGAAAGATGCTCATTGACAAACGCAGGCGTTGTCACCCTGGTCCCAGTGAAACCCAGCGCTTCAGTACTAAGTTGATTTTTTTTTCTTTTTTTTTCGCTTTCATCAGGACAGCTTTTTTCTTCGTGCGCTGTACGAAGCACACAATAGTGTTTTTTTCGCCAGGTTTTGACGTCGGAACCCTATGGCAAATGTCGATATCTGCGTTTGTGAAAGGCTCGTCCAACGCGTCCGAAATATTTTTGACAACGTCATTGGGATCGCCCTCATTGGGCACTCCTTTTACCTCAAGATAATTTGAGCGTTGGTATGGCTCTAGTTCCTCTACGCGCTGACTGAGTCTTTGGTTGTCATTCTTAAGCTTAGAGTTCGTTTTTGTCAACTGCTGTTCTTCTTTTCTTAGGTGCTTTAGGTAATTTCCAACTGACTCTACTCTTTCGCAAGTGTCGCTGCAGAGCTTTGTACTTTCTTTCAGGCTTCATATGACTGCCCTTAGCTCGCGCCGAAGATCGTCGATTGCTTTTGCAAACTCTTTCGCTTCCTTCCCGACCTTAGTCATGATGGACAGACAAAGCCAGAAGCGGGCAAAAAGGACACCATACTCAGAACAGCTGTGTTCGGCAGCAGTGCACCCAGGGAGAGATATTCTAAAAGGGGCAAAATTATCACCTACAAGCAAAGTGGTACGCTTACGATGAATTCCACTCGTAGACCCGGAGAGCTTTCCAAAATACGTGAGGGAGGCAAAATTCCGCTCCGTTGGACCCGCTCCGAATCGACGAGGGGAAGATGGACTCGCAATTTTGGAGCAACCCCCCTCCCCTGCTCCCCCCGCTCACCCCGCTGCCCCCCGCTCCCTCCTCGGCAGTTCAAAATGGCCACTGCTCGAACTTGACAAGCCCGCCAACGCCTAAGCCAACTGATCTTTCGGACGACCACTGACTACTGTCACTGCTTAGCTGCACAAATGAAAGGCAACACAGGCAGGGCGAAAGTATACGTACCGCGAAGCCCATGTCACAAATAACGAAGAAGACGTCCGCGCTCGGCACAGTCACATCCCTCTCGGCCGCCTCGAAGTGGCGCGGAACAAACAGCGATTGCCATCGGTGGAGTCCATATTTCTTGTACGACTTTAATAAACACAGAGGTAACAAACCATCTCCTCCACGGTCATTGTCTAATCTGTTCTTGCTTTATTGCACGAGAAAACACCGGCGGCATGCAGTGTAAAAACGTAAACAATCAGTGGCGGTAAAATGAACAGGCCTAACCTTGTTCCCCTGCCTCATTCCGATTTTCTGCCAGTCTTTTCTCGGTCTTCCTCTTACGATCACAAATGTCAGCGCTTGCGATTTGCCACGCTTCAGTCCTGACTTTGCATTCCTTCTCTACGCGAGGTAGAAGCGTTCGGGTCGTCAGAATCCTGCGTAAAACAACCGACGGATCCGAGCAGATCCAGCTCGACCGACTCGACGCCGTCGACGGCGCGGCCGGTCGGCCCACCGAACTCGTCACCCACGCGCCACCGCCGAGTTAAAGGAAATGGCGCAGCGCGCTCTGTCAACTTCCGCCATGATCTCTGAAATTCCGCGAATCAAGTTCGACGCGGCTGGAGGCGCTCCATGGAGAGGGCGCTGCCAGAGATCTACGAGCGGAAGATGACCAACTCGAGCCAGATCTGCCAGCTGAATATGCGCCCTCCAAATGGAGCGCTTTTGGAGCGCTCGAGATCTGGGAGCGGAATTCACCATTACAAAAGTGCCTCCAGTGCACCGCTTCCGAACTGGACGCGGCGCGGGATCGCTGTCCCCTTTTGTAGACGACGCCAGATGTCACGGCCTTGCGTCAACTTGGGTGCGCTCCGTCCGTTTGGCAGCCTGGGCTGTATAGCGGGCTGTTGAGAATGAGGCGGTGGATTTGCCGAATCTTGCGACAACGAGGCATTATCTGCAAGCGTAGTGGTACGCTTAGAAAAGTGTCTCTAGTGCTCGATCGCCGTTCCCTTTTGTAGACGATGCCAGATGTCGCGGCCTTGCGTCACTTGGGTGCGCTCCATCCGGTTGGCAGCGTGGGTTGTCGAGCGGGCATTTGACGATAAGGCCGTGACTTTGCCGAATCTTGCGACAACGAGGCATTATTAGCAAGCATAGTGGTACGCTTAGAAAAGTGCCTCTAGTGCACCACTGCCGAACTGGACACGGCGCTGGATCACCGTCCCCTTTTGTAGACGATGCCAGATGTCGCGGCCTTGCGTCACTTGGGTGCGCTCCATCCGGTTGGCAGCGTGGGTTGTCGAGCGGGCTGTTGACGAAAAGGTGGTGGCTTTGCCGAATCTTGCGACAACGAGGCATTATTTGCAAGCATAGTGGTACGCTTAGAAAGGTGCCTCTAGTGCACCGCTGCCGAACTGGACACGGCGCTGGATCACCGTCCCCTTTTGTAGACGATGCCAGATGTCGCGGCCTTGCGTCACTTGGGTTCGCTCCATCCGGTTGTCAGCGTGGGTTGTCGAGCGGGCTGTTGACGATAAGGCGGTGACTTGTGGGATTTTGCTACCAACACAGGTACCGATAGAGTCACCAAAGGGTTGTCTCAACAGCGGCGATATCTCAAAGGAGACGTCAAACCTAGTAGCGCGGTCCCCACATCTCCGCGGTAATATAGACGACGTTTAGGGCTACATTACCGCGGGTCGGTTCAATAAATTACCTCCATCGGTGCCAGTGATCGTCTACCCTGTCTCACTCTCTCGAATTTAGCGGAAGAGTAGACACACGTACCAGAGTAAGGACAGAGTCCAAGAGCATTTATTATAACACTCTTCTAAAAGAACTCCGATGCTTCCCCGGTCTTGGCTCTCCGGAACCCCGCGTCTGTGGGATGGTCACGGGTGGTGGTAACCGAAGGGTTCAGTGGCGGTCTCTAATCGGGAGACGCCAAGCCTACTCCCACACCCCGCAGCTTTCTCTCGAGAACACCGCTACGGGCGGGTCCGAACGTCAGCCGCACAACTGATCGCTTCTCTAAAAAGGAGGAGCACGTACCACAATAGGACTGGGTCCAACGGTGTTTATTGGAACACCAAAAGACACACTGTCCCAAAACCCCCGCGCCGACAAGGTCAGATGAAAGGCTCACCCTGTCGACACCATCCCGAGAGCGCAGTCCAGAGCGGGCAAAGGAAGACCTTCGCGACATGTCCGATCTCTATCGCATCCGCGGGGGGAGTCCCCCACGTTCCCGAAGTCGGGAACGCGCGTCAACCTCCTCATGAGGGGACGGAAAAAGGTCCCCCCGGGAGAGAGTGAGGAGGAGAGCCCGCCAAGCCAGGCGGCCCTCCTACGCTTCACGAACAGGTTGGAACTCACGGCAGCCAGGCCGAGCGTTCCGAACCACGGCCGTTAAACCGGCCATCGGGGAAGGGCAACCAACGGTCCCCACAGACTTTGCCAAATCTTGTGACGAGGCAGTATCTGCAAGCAGAGTGGCACGCTTAGAAAAGTGTCTTCAGTCCACCGCTGCCGAAATCTAAAAGTAAATGCTTAAGTAACTACTTAAGTTTATTCTTTCTAATTATTCTCGTAATGCAAGTGTTTCCGCAATGAAATTAACCCTGGATCTACCTGACCTTGCCCTTCGTCGCAAGTATCTTCGCCTATGCCTATTCCACAAAATTTATCATCATAACCCGCTTCTTCGAGACCAATTATATCTTCGTGCATTCTACATATCCTCTCGCACTGACCATCAGTTTAAGGTGGGGACTCCATCATGTCGAACAAACTTATACTTTGACTCCTTCATTCCAAGAACTTCTAACGATTGGAACCACCTCCCTGCCTCCATTGCTGCCATCACTGAAGCCACAGACTTCAAGAAAGTAGCCAACGATTTTATACTGTATAGAACCACTCCTCTCTGTAATGCCTCCGGGCCTTGAGAGTATGCAAATAAATAAATAAATAAATATGCACTGAAATTATGCAGAAAAGAGTGTCGTTTTGTATTGCATGTTATGGGTATAGAGATTTAGAGTGTAGAGCTTGCTTATTAAACTTTCAGTTATGTAGAAGCTAACCTGAAACAAATTCTTGTCAGACTCACTCAGCGGATCTATCGAAATATATTTAGTATATATGAGACTAGGATTAACCCGCTCGAGTGCCTTGTGCAGGCACATTTTTTTTTTTATATAACAGAACTAAAGCGCGAAACACATGCGCGTCAAAACTGTCCGATCCGACGTGCGAACTGCCGGAACGACGTTCGGGGACAAGGGATTTCGTAGCACTAAAGAGCGTCGAAATCCCTTGCCTCCGAACGTCGTTCCGGCAGTTCGCACGTCAGATCGGACAGTTTTGAGGCGCATGTGTTTCGAGCTTAATTTTAAGGATGACGCAATATAGGATGTATCGTATAAACTAAAAGTGTATAGAAGGCATGAATGGAATATCCCACAAACATCTTTGACTTGTCAGACCCCTCTCGGATCCTCATTTATCTGAGAGAAAATAAACAACGACCGCCCTAAAACAAAAACGGTACGATCATGCCGCATACCATCTACAAGTTGGGGAAGACTCCAAAAGCTACTCAAGTTTCACCTCACGAAGGGCGCTTTCGTAAATTGAAGGCGTTACCTTTATCTCCTGAAGAATTTCCCTTTTCTCAGCTGCTGGCAGACGGACACGTGTGAAGCATACATTATTAAGCAACGAAAGAAAAGTACACCGATCCTGCACGTTTCCCTAACTCGCACCGCCATTATGAATATTTCTAGTATGTATATTTCAGGGGTGAGACAGGTGAAACAGGTTTTGGAGCAATTTTTGGAGCAGAAAAATCTGGATGTTGGAGCAGCTCAGGAGCACGAAATTCTCGTTTTGGAGTAGCAGTTAATGAATTTTGGAGCAACTTCGAAGCACAAAAGTCTACAATTTGGAGCCGATTAGGAGCAGAAAATGTTGGAGCAGCTTATCAGGAATTTAAATCATAAAAAATCTGATATAAATCACATAAAACATATTTTTTATTTTAATCGGTATTTTTTCCACCCCGGTTTCAATAAGTCATCAGCGCCGATACTCACTGAGATAAAATATAAAAGAAAATAAAAACGGAAATGGCAAACGCGAGTCCAATGCGCATAGATGAAGACAAGAAAGCACAGGCTTGCTGCAAAGTTAGGTGCGCACCAGGTACCTCAAACTTATACGAACTGGTGCCAAAGCGCAATTGTAGTCCAAAACTGTTTTAAAGCGGTGATTCGAGAGCATGAACAGGGAAGCACGGTTTACTACAACCAGACATCGATCGGATGCTCGTAGAAAGCACGTGCAGATAGAAAAAAACTCCCCACAAAAGTGAGTCACAAGGTAAACAGTGAACTGGTAGAAAAACTGTGAGCAGCACATGCACACTAAATACGGGTGTGTGACCGATTCATTTGATTGCTCACGCACTGGAAGCACGTGTTACTCTCAAAACGAAAGAAATACTTAGGTTTGCTCATCTTGATAGCCTGTGCGTCGTACCTCCGTCGGCCAGACAGCGAGATCGTATGACAGCACACCGTTAGTATGGTGGCTGGAAGGGGAAGTGTGGCGGCCGGGAGCAAAGGGCTGCACAGAGTTGCCATGAAAATTGTAGAGAGCGCAGCGCGCAGCAGGCGAGTTAGCGCTGGCGTGCGTAGCATAGGAATGGAGCGCTGCGCGATATTTTCCCCTTGTTACGAATACTGTAAAATAGTTGATACGCAAATAAAAGACAACTAGACGTTTTCTTCGAGAGCTGAATATATTGACGCCTTTTTAAACAATAGAAACGAGATAAAAAAAAAATTTTTTGATTTACGTTTAGAACAAATGCGCTGGATCAGGTGAACGTCCACCCTGTCGCATATATCTTCGGTGCTGGGCAAATTGGTCTTTTTTTTTTACTTGATAACTATGAATCGTGGACACTTCATATGCTTCAGAGTGCAGCAGATAAAAAATGTGACGAACAAGGCATAGAATGTAGAACTCCCTTTTATTTACTCTTACAGATATTGCGTCAAGAATATAAGCCAAAGGAAGAAACTACTTGCTTCTGAAGCAGCCTTTGCTTTGACAGTCTTTTTCTTTCTCGGAAGAGAGCATGGACACGCGTTAGTAAGCGCGCCGAGTATTTTATTTCAATAAGTCGGCGAAAAATGTCCAGGAAAAGTGCGCATGGAGACAAATGTTTGATTGCCACTTGATCCGGAGATGCCGCACACTGAACTACAGGTTTTCCCGCTCGTCTTAATCCAAGCGACGTCCAATTTAATCCCAGTACCACCCAATTTAATCCAAGCACCACACAATTTAATCCTTGCGCTACCCACTTTAATCCCGGGGTCAGTCAATTTAATCCACAATATATAGTATATGCACTAATTGCATTCAGTGGTCGTGTTTTGCTTACACATTTGGTAACTTGGAGTAATTGTTTATACACTTAGATTTTTTGGGGGACAACTGATCATTTGATCACTATTGTGTCTACTTGGAGTTACTAGTCCCACTTTTGACGAGGCGTAATTGATATGTTTATTACTCTTTTTTGTAACCTGGAGTTATTGGCGCACTCGAATTTATTTTAGCTAAATGGACGTTTTGTTTAATCTTTTTTGTCACTCAACTTATCATTGATACAATTCAGATGACATAAGTATAATTGCAATTTATGATGACTCTTTTGATTACTTTATGCTATTATTGCTCCAATTGATCTATAATAAACTGAGTTGACATTATTATTCCTCTTTTGATTACTTCGAGCTACTTTTGACCCATTGGACATAAATTCGAATTAAACGCCATTGTAATGTACTCTTCATTACTTTCAGCTAATATCAACAAATTGAAGTTTTTATGTGACAATTATTAATTGACATTATGATTACTTTGAGTTCTCAATTCAACTGACATTAATTCGGCCTAAGTGACCTTTGGTGACTTGTTTACGTTGTGTAATTATAGCGCCAATTTATCGGTTGTGAGCTCAGTCAGTCATTATTATTATTCATTTGATTAGTTCGAGTTACTTTTGATCCAGGGGACCTTAATTCAGCCTATTGATATTGCGATGACTGTTATAATTCTTGGGGCTAATATTTAATAAATTATTTATTATTCGCTCAATTGACATTGCAATTACTTGTTTTATTACTTTGAGTTACTATTGACCGAATGGACTTTAATTCAGCCTCATTTACATTTTGGCTACTCGTTTGATTACTTCGTGTTATTATACCTCCAAATGATATCTATAATGAACTCAGTTGACATTATTATTACTCTTTTGATTTCTTTGAGTTACTTTTAACCCAGTGGACTTGAATTAGACCGAAATGACATTAGGTCGACTCTTGATTACCATGAGCTTATCTTAATACACTTATTTATTATGAGTCTAATGTATATTATGATCACTCACAGCCAAAACAGCAGAACAGAAAAGAACAGCAGAACTTGTAGCAGCCTCAGAAGTGCGCCGGCGCCCGCGAACCAACAGATCACCCAAGCCCGCTGGCTCTCCTGCAGACTGCAGCGCCCCTCGCGGTGGCGAAGATTTTCATCGCAACTCGCGCCCCTCTCTGACATGGCGCGCATACGTCGCCCGTCACACTTCCCCTTCTAGCCACCATACCGTTAGTATGCAGTCACAAATGACGGCGGAAAGTAGTAGGAAAATCGGGAAAAGACCACGTATCATAGGTATAGAAGGGTACTACAGCTGAAATCTTCGATTCCGGCGATTGCTTGTTTCACCCTGTACCCGTGCAGTGTACTTTACCACGACGAGATTGAATGTTCCCAACGAAGCTCTCAGTTCTCGCTAAATCTAGCGTAGCGGCAAACTGTTTTTGTAGTTTTTGAGTTACTTTGGCGTAGTGTGGCGCAAGTTCGACCTATTTCGCGTTTTTGGCGCAAATAGGCGCAGAAAATTGCGTTTGCATGAAAATGGCACAATTGGCGCAGATGTCACACCCCTGATATTTGCTTAGACTAAAATTAATCGAGGTTTTTTTTTTTTTTTTTCGGAACTCCTCGTGTTGTTGCATAGCAAACATTTATCGTATACAACGGTGCGGCTTAACAAGTAGTTGTCACCCCAGACGGGAAAGAGTGTATTTGTGCGCACGCCTCAAGAACATTCGGTTTTCGTAGTCAGGGGACATAAAATTATCAAAGAGGTAATAAAGTCACCCAGACGCGTCATTGGCAAACACCCCTATCCCCCCCGCCCCCCCTTCCCCGAAAAAAGCTGAAAAAAAAACACTTTGTTTTGTGGAAGGTGCAACCAATACGGTGCGCATAATCTCGAAGCTTCGAAGGATAAAAGGCGTATATAAACCAATTTAATGTAGTGTGGCCCAATTTTTTAATAATATCAAGTGAGCGTCGACCGCCGGGACCGCCAGCGCCGTGCCGCGGAGGCGTGCGGCGATACGGGAGATATTAAGCGGGTGCGCACTGAGCCCTTTCTGGTGAGAGCGTCGTCTGCTAGGCTATTCTGTTGATCGCACACAGCCTCTGCTCCGCAGTAAAGGAGCGCAGGGCGCTTGCAATGTCGAAGTGTACCGCCGATACGCCCCTCCTCTTGGAATGAGTTCACAATCCTATTGACGGTAGCCTGTGTAACCGCAACTGTTGTTGCTATTTCCCTTTGCGTCATGCCGCCCAATGACGTTCTCACAGCACGTTCCCGTGTTTCCATGGGCACTCGAGGAGGTATAAAAATGTGCGCGCGCCCGCTAGTCAAAGAAAAGTGCGACTACTCGGCTACATAAGCTAGATGACGACAGCAACAACGCAGTTGATAATACAAAACACCAACCGGAAACCCTGTCTATACTCCGCTTCACTTTGTTTTTTACCGCAGCCGACGCTACGAGCCATCTTGGCCAGTCCATCGTTAAAAGTGTGTCACGTGGCCTTCCCGTCGGGTACAACCGCACGGGGAAGCGCGATGTCACGTGGCAGGGTGAAAGCACTAGATTGGTTTTGATGGGTCGCAGCATTGGCTGCTATATATAGTTTAATGCATCGTTGCATTCAGTTTGTCGCGTCACCGTATTTTTCATTTTTGTCGGGCAAACATGAAATGAAAAAAAAAAGTAAATTAAACTCTAGATGACGCGCGGTTTATGCCACGCCTGAGCAGTATCACGCAAGCAAGCACTGCTCAGATCTTTGCTTAATGGCGGTTAACTCTGACAGCAGATAACGAACAGGGGGGGGGGGGGGGGGTGCGTGTGCGGTCAACTTCATAGCCTAGCAGACGAAGCTCGCAACGGAAAGAGCTTTGTGCGCACGCGCGTAATCTCTCCCGTGACGCCGCATTTCTCCACGGCACAGCGTTGGTCGTCCCGGCGGTCGACGCTCGCTTGATATTATTAAATATTTGGGCCACTACACATATTAAAAAACAACAAAAACCCTGCAGTGGGGATGGTCACATATTATTAATCGCACAATGCAGATCCTGCAGGATGTAATTTAAAAGGGTGAATAAGTTACCTCTAATTAAATCAAAGGGGCGCCACCTCTTTCGATACAACATTTTCCACGAAATATTTGGCGCTTACTGCAATACAATACAAGACAAAAACCATCTTTATTTACTCTCTTTGAAAATAATACAATATAAAGCCCACATAAGCCAATAATGGCTTGTGCGTGAGACGGGACAGGAGCCTCTGCTTTTTATTGCACAAATAACTAAAAACAGCAAAGCATACCAATATAACTATATATTATTAGAGTTACACCTACTTTTACAGCATATATTAATTCTTTTAATTTGATGAGTAGATATGTAAAAACCGTCCAATCATATTGAATTAGTATTTACATATCGTGAAAGAAAATAGAATTCGCCACTTACACGATAATTCTAATAATAGAAGAGAAAATAGAACCTTTTATTGTCTTCATTTTCCTGAATACTCCATCATTTATACCTATTACCTTTTATGGGTCATTTTTTCCCTGTTCAATTATTCATCTTTTTGTTAGTTTTTTCATTCTAGGGGATTTTATTTTTAGTAGCTCATCCCGTAATGTATTATAAAGCTTAGGTATGTAATACTTCCTTGTCGCCTCTCCATATATTGTCCTTATAAATGGTTCAAAAAAATGTTTATTTGGTCTTAATGTCCTTTGACATTCACAGAATAGATTTCCAATTCTTAACATAGAGCGTTGCAGACGGGGATAGTATCCAAAAATAAGAATGTCTGTTTTAAATTGCCAAATTTTTCTAAAAATTCCACTATATTTAGAGGGGAAATTTTTGCACTAAAATTAGCGGGGAATTTTTTCCCCTACATTTCGCGAAGAATTTTTAGGCTAAATGTTGGGGGGGAATTTTTCGCCGCTAAATTTAATCTTCTTCCTACGATTCCTTACAGTTTCCTTCCCATAACATCGCGTTTAACTTGTTCGGATTAAATTGTTCATCAACTCTCATATATTTCACTATTAATTGTAAATAGTCATATTTAGTTTAATATTAATTACATTTTACGTACAAACTTTGGAGGTTGATTGGTTTGTAATTTTTATCAACATAGTAAAAAACGCGGTTCATGATTCTGAATCGAACCACGAAATAAATCTTCCTCTTCAACTTTTTATACAGGTCGCTAGATACCCATGGTTTTTTTTTACTTTTAATATTAATTTAGTGTTATTCAAAGAAAGTCTTACCTTTAACCGATTAAATATTTATATGTTTTTAAACTACCTTGAACTCACACCAGTGTTTTTTTCTCTATAATCCGGCCCAGCTTCATAGATTTGACTCACTTATTGTATGGTCACAAATATTCTGAACTTTCCAAATGCCTCCATCATGTTCCGCAGTTGAGGAAGCCTGATACGCGAAAGATTGACCTATGATCTTAGCATTGTACAATACAGTGCCAACTCTTCATCCTTCTTTGCGATACATTTGCCAGAGGATGTTGCAGTGTGTGGAGTCGCCTCGTCTGGCAGCTTTATCTTATTGTGTCATCAGAGCGTAATCACAATGCTTTCAAATATCATTAATGTTGACTATAAATTTTCATGCACAAGGGAACTTCATAATTGTATATATGTATCTATCTCCGAGAAATATAAATGTCGTAGCTTTCGATACAAATAAACGTAAGCATTTTAAAAAAATGGTATGAATAAAGGTACCAAAAAGGGGGCCAAATACAATCTGTGAGAATGAAAAAAATAGCTTACAATATATTTTTACATTCTGGCTAGGTCACCTAACCTGATACGTTAAAGTATTTCTGAGATAAATGTTAATCGTCGTAGAAAGAGTAATTCACATGCACTTTAGACAAAATGAACCCTTAGCGACGTGGATTCCAGAAGGGAAAGTCGGGTTAAACCATTCTATGCTCTTCTTTTAGATTATGACGTCCCGTTGGTTCGCGACCGTGAGCAAGTCGACGTAATATACTTTTGATATGAAGAAGGATATTCGACAAGGTTAATCACAATACACGTCTGATTAAAATTGATAGCTGTGGCTTGTGCTTGACTCACTGCCATTGGCTCAAAAGTTATATTTCATGCCGTACAAATTGCGTTCGCCTGTCAGGATTCGTATCCGATTATTTTTCATCGCCTTCCAGGAATGCCCGAAGGAAGTAATGGGCTCACTTCTAGTTTTGAAATTCGTGAATGACATTTCGCTTTGTGTGAACATTTTAATGTGCTCTTGCTTGCGGACGACGTCAAATTGTTTCGACGTGTACAATATCACTCTGATTGCGCCCTTCTTCAGGAGGACGCATTGGAAATTTCCAAGTGATGCTTAAAGAATTTTCTTTTGTTGAGTGAACAAAAAAGAAAAAAATTGTCACTCATTAGAAATCACGATTCACTTGTATTTTCTTACATATTAGGTAACAAGAGTCATCATCCGAGTGCTCGTCATTCCTGATCTTGGAACTTATTTTGATTCATAATTAGTTTTAATTATCAATAGTTAAGTATCTGTGATGCCTCTTTTATAAACCTTGGGCTGATATCCCTTTTCACGAGAAACTTTTATTCGCATGTTTGTCTTTTGCGTTTAATTTGTTGCCCTCTGCGCACGAAGCTGGAGTATGCATCTTCTGTATGGAATTGTATTATTCTCACTGGATCATCCTCTCTTGAGCGTGTCTAAAAACGCTTCTTAGGCATCATAGGCAATATTTAGGATTTTTACTGAAAAAGCCGAGACTGAGGTATTGAGAGACGCGACAAGGAAGGGAAGGAGAACGTCTCAAATTGGTTTGTGTCCGTGCCTCAGCCCTTGCTGGTTCCATCGAGAATACCGTGTACAGGGAGGCACCGGAGTTGCAGTTTTCTATAGAAAAGACAGCCAGCAACGTACGTCAGTAATTAGACCTCCAGCTCAGATTGGTCACCGGGATATGTTGGTCGTATGGCAAAGTAAAGGCTTAACAAGTACTTCACTTTGATAGTTGCCTTTCAAAGCATGTCAAGGCAGGATTGCTTCGAAGCTTGATTAACAACGCGGTTCAAAATTCATGTTGGCAATCCATTGTGACGTCGATTCAGGTTTTGTTTTTCCGGCTTACTGTTGCAAAGTGTCCTCAAGAATTTATTTCCAAGCAGCTTTCGTACATTGTGGCAAAAGACAAAAAGAAATTAGAAAAATGCCCGAACACAAAGACCTTGTAGTCATACCGTTCTTCCATAAGATTTCACAGAAACTAAAATCAGTCGGTTTTATACGTTTGGTTTACGCATGGCGTTTAGCCCAGATAGCAGTTTGAAACGGTTGACTCCGTTCGCTTCCGCCCAGAAAGGTTGTTTAAAAAAACACAGGGAAAAGTGTGTTACATGTGTTTCAGGTATAGTGTACAAAGTCCCTTTTGATAGTGGTTTGTGCTATATAGGTGAAATGAAGCGTTGTCTCAATGATAGACTAGGTGAACATAAACGATGTGTCAAAAACAAGGATCCATATGCCGAGGTATTCAAGAATATTCAGGAATGTAGGAATTGCGTTCCGTCATGCAACTCGACAACCGCAATTCTAACAGAAAGAAACGACCACAGGCGCCTGCTGATAGAGTTAATCGCGAAAAACAAGCATGTCAATGCAGTGAACAAGCCCTATTTGTCTATACAAGCGGAATGGAAGCGGTTTCTAAATTTCTAGTAGTATTGTTAGCTTAAAAATATTTTTTTATGATTTTTTTTTATTTTGTGTAGTCTTAAACTGACTCCCTCAGTGAAGTGCCTAGTGCAGTCCTATAGTTTCTCTGCTTTTTTTTGTGTGTGTGAATGATGTGTCATTTTTGGTACCGTCAGTTGGTTTTACCCCATTGTTAGAAATTCGGTGTCGTATCTTTCGTTGAGAGAGGTGGTGTGAAGAATGGTTTCCTTTCCTTCTTTCTTTTCCAACCCTATATCAAAGGTTCTGTCCTCAATAAGGGTTTAGCTATGTTGAGACGTTCTCCTTTCTCTTCCTTGTCAATTGTCAGTACCTCAGTCGCGGGTTTTTCACTAAAATGTTTGATATACACCAGCTCACTTGCGCCCTTACGTTCTGCTCATTATTTACGATAGGTACTTGAACCGCATTTGCTTCTACAACTATGAACAATTACTTTAAAAACTTGTGTTGTGTATTTTGCTTGATAGTTGACGATTATGTGATTTTATGCTTTTACATAAGGTTGTGAGCGGTGTTGCTGAATCACCATTTTTGTTAAGCACTGTCTGTTTTCATGCACCCTTGCTGTCTAATCGATTTCAGAGTCCATTTCACCCTTCTGCTTTGGATGACAGGTCACCATTAACAAGAATGACACTTGAATTCAACAAGCTGGATCAATCTAAACATAACGCAATAAGGACGGCGTGCTAAATAAAGTTAAACATTTCCAAAACACAAGACGGAGGCTACAAAGAAGGGACACACAAGCTGGATCGATCTGTTGCAGACATTTAAGCGATCTGATTATTTTTCGACATAGCCTTGACTCAGTTATATGTACACAGTTCTGACTTTGTTTTGCTGCCTGCATCTACTCTTAATGACGAGCGGCGTACCACAATTTATGCTTTGAGCTGTTTTTGGACATCCAACAAAATAAAGATTATTTTTATAATTAGCAGTTTCACTGTTTAATTCAGATAAACGTTGTATTAGAATAGTAATTTGTGTTTCGCTACACGTCATACATTTTAATTACATCACAGAACCACCTAAACCTAAAAGAATTCAAACATAAATACGACCCTATTCTTTGTCAAAAAAAAGTTTAAACAATATTTGTCACAACGTATATCACTATGAACGTGTGCCGAGAAGCCCTATGATAAAAGAAAACTGGCTTGAAACTCTTTCATTGCGCAAAACGAAAGAAACGCATAATGAAACTTAAATTAATTTTATTTGTTTTTTTTTTTTTAAATAGCCACGGGACCTTGTCCCAAAGCTCCAAGACGACTTGAAGGTGCAGTCGTTGTTGCAGTTTCTGTAAAGACATAAGCAAATGTATATGAAAGAAGAGGACACTAATTAAGTAAATGTGTTGATTGACATAGCAATGAGTGTGTTGTATACTATCATAACTATTTTTCATAGCTGGCCAAAAGCAGCCCCAGACTTCATTTTAGATTAAAATAAACCTTATACTTACACTTCTTCTTGCGGAGAAGGGTGGTGTAGTCGCCGAAGGTGCCAAGGCCATAACCGTAGTTGAGGCCGTAGCTGGCAAGACCGTGTCCATAGCCGTAGTGGCCAAGACCGTAGCCGAGGTGTCCAACTCCGTAGCCGTAGCCAAGAGCTGGGGCGTGAGCAACGGTGGCAACAGCTGGAGCATGAGCAACGGTCGTCACAGCTGGGGCAGCGTGGTAGGCGGCGACAACTGGAGCAGCGACGTGGGAGGTGGCGACAGTGCGGGTGACGACCGGAGCGGCAGCATAAGTAGCGATTGGGGCAGCGGCGTAGCTGGCAACCCTTGTCACGGCTGGAGCAGTGGCGTAGGTGGCAACCCTGGTCACGGCTGGAGCAGCGGCAAAGGTAGCAACTGGAGCAGCAGCATAAGTGGCTACTGGGGCAGCGGCGTAGGTGGCGACGGCTGGAGCAGAGTGGACGGTGGCAACCTTGGTGACGGCTGGAGCGGCATAGGTGGCGACGGTGCGAGCAACTGTGGCGACTGGGGCGGCAGCGTAGGTGGTGACTGGAGCAGCAGCGTAGGTGGCAACCCTGGTCACGGCTGGGGCAGCGGCGTAAGTGGCAACGGCTGGAGCAGCGTGGAAGGCGGCAACCTTGGTGACGGCTGGTGCAGCGTAGGAGACAGTGCGAGCGACAGCTGGAACAGCAACCGCATAGCTAGCGGGAGCGTAGCCGTAGCCAGCGAGACCAGCATAGCCGAGGCCGTGACCGTAGGTGAGGCCGTGACCATAGCCGAGGCCGTGACCGTATCCGAGGCCATAGCCGTAACCAAGACCGTATCCCCCGTTGACGAATCCGGCGAAGGCGCTGGTGGCCAGAGCCAAAACAAGGCAAGCACGGATCTGCGCCATATGAAAAATGGGGGAAGCATTAATTGTTAGTCAAACAAATCGATACGTATGAATATTAAAGATACCCAATATTATTTCACTTCCTTTTTGAGGGTGCCTGATTTTTTCTATCAGCTTTTTAGTAACTCGGAACAAATGTACCTATGTAATTAAGCAGAAATCATTACTTTACAATAGTTTATTTTTTTCTAATTATCTTCAGAATTTGTAGCTAATGTTGCCCCCCTTTTATTTGTATCGAAATTAGGTTTAGCTTAAACCGAGCGACGAAAGAACATTCTATTATAATTTACAGGAAAGACGGATAGCTTAAACGTACCATGATTGAATACGTCGGTTGTGCCGAAGAAGCTCTAACTGTGGTATCGTGTCTCTGCTCGCTGTTATTTATACTCAAACCGTGCGGAAGAGTCGTCTGTAGTACTCGCAAGGAGCGTGACATGGAGAGGGAAAAGGAATTGAAAGGTGATATCTAATAGAGTCCTGACCCTTGAAGGAATGTCCTCCACCCATTTTTTCTCCGGGTGAAATAACGTGGAGTCACACATATGGACAGGTAAATTCTTGTCACGAACCCAGCCTTCATTCGTCTGCGGTTCAAATAAAATAAGAATAAAAGCTATACTGTGTTACACCATAACTAAGGCTTTCAAACCGGTTCGCGGAGCAGTTCCACTGAAGATGAGGTGCTGTTTCCCTCTTTTAGTTCAATCAACTCGGGGCATCTTTAAATTGCAATGTGAAAAATGGCTAAGCGTTAATGGGACATAGTGAATTCTGTCTTTTTGTATTTTTTATTTTGCTCGAGTTTCCTTTGTTAGACCAGTCGACCTTTACCTTATGTAGTATTGAAATTGGTCGTTTCCTTTCGCGTAAAAGTAAAAAAGAACGCAATTATTGACTTAGATTGTGGTTATGTCAATAATACATCTGCGATGTACTGCACGCAAATCTGGCACCTTCATGTTGTTTGCTCTAGTTGAATAGCTACTATGCATTAATCATCCTTGTTTCACACATTTTTTTTTTATATTCAGTAAGTTTTCATTGTGTTGCGTATGCTTAAAGCGCATAAAGTACTGTATGCGACTTCTGTGCGGATAGAAGCTGAGGGAGAGGAGGACACGAGAACGTGCTGCGGCGTAAGAGTGCCGAGCTCTGTTTGGAACAAATGCCAGCGAGAGCTTGACGTTTTGGTCTACCCAAGTGAAACTCATGGTGCTCTGGCCAACCCAAAATCTGTTCAAATTCAGAGCTTCGCCAAAAATGGCTCAAAACTGTAACGCAAATGTGTAACACTTCATTTCATCGATAAACTTAGTGGAGAAACTTCCGAAGTAGCACAAGAGGTGGAGCCCATGTTGGGCCCACGTGGGCTATATAAATTTCGGCACAACGTGAGCATGCCTAACTTGGACTGCCCATGCAATACCCACGTGCGTCCCACCTCGGCTGCGCAGGGCATGCCCAGTTTGGGCAACCCGTGCAATACCGCCTTGGGTCCCACTTCTGTTATGCGGCGGCAGAGTTAGCGCAGATGTGGGTTTCAGGGGTTGGGCATGCCCCACTTGGACTCCCACCTCGGCAATGCGTGGGCATAGTTAGCCAAGATAGGGGCAAAGCGTGGGCACGCCCGGGTTGGGCTGCCCATGTGAAACCTCGGTGGGTCCCAGCTCGGCCGTGCGGAGACCAATTTCTTATGCGGGCACCGGTCACCCAGATGGCGCAATTTGGGCTCAGTCTCGGGTGAAAGTCAATTTATTCTTACGTATCTTCGATGCAGTTCAAAATGAATTCGTACGGTAAGGAGCAAATAAGAAAATATTACAACATTCCGTGGATTCCAATTTGATGGCTACGTAAAATATTTTCTTCAATGTTTTCATGCATGGCAGGCAACCAAAAATATATATATATATTGTGCTCGAATAAGCCCATGCGAAATTAACTCAGATGTTGTGTTAGCGCTAATCCTGTCGAAAAGTGTAGAGGGAGCCAAAAATATCAAAAGGACGATGTTTTTATTGGGCTGCCAAAATAATTCGTTTTGTTCTTTTTTTTAATACTTACCACTACATTTGAAGTTTAATAGTATATTTGGGTCTTTGGATTCAAACGGATTATAAACTAACTATTGATAAAAAACAACGACAAGCACATTAAAATTATTAATCAATGTGTCACGTCTTTCCAGTCACTTAATACAAGGATACAGACCAGTAGTATATAATTGAAACATATTGTAGTTGTTGTTGTTCTGTTATATCCAAGATATGGGCTTTGTTCACCAACGCTTATGCAGATTTCTGAGAGTTGCTCTCAATATACGTTGAAGTGAAGTTGACCAACGAGAATTTTAAAGTATATCTACTAGGCTCAGTCAATAAAATAACAGGTTTTGATAAAGCATATGCTGCTTTAGTCGGTGCCATTTTAAACTGAGAACAGCGGGACGTATTGTAATTACTAAGCACGGCACAACCATAAATGAAGGTAACTGTCAAGAAAACGTTCATTCAAGTTTAAATATTTCTACAGGGTACATAAATATTTCTATAAGTAAAGCGCACAAAGCAGTAGCAGTTACCAACACCGCTAGTTCAAAATGAATTGTGGAACATCATAGAACAGAATGCCCGTTTTCTTTTCGCGGCTCATGCAATCGACATTTATTGCCATGCTATTAGTCATTGTGAAAAGAAGCGACAGAACCGGTGGAACGTTGTCTGTATTGAAAAAAATTAATTTTTTATAGCAAACATAATACTCGCCCATGTGTGAAGTCAACCTTGATTACTCGTAGGAGCGGTGCCACTGATGGCTCTGGATCATTATCCTCCCACTTTCCGCGTTGTTCCGCCATATGGCTTGTCGATTACAGCGAGATGGTGAGTTGGGCGAGTTGGTACGTATTTAACAGATGATAATGAGTGGACAGGGGAAAAAGGCCTATGTTATATACTGCTTTGTTTTAAATGGTTTCTATATATTGTCACGAATGGCAAGTGATGAGGCGGCGAATAACTGAGTAAACTAAACGTTTAATCGGGAGAGCTTGTGCCCAAAAAAATAAAGAAGGAAACAAATGATAACAGTAGAGCGTCGCGGGCGTCGAAGTCGGCGAAAGAGCAGAGTCGAACGCTGGGGCGAAACTGGTCCCGGCTCGCCACGCGGAGAGCCTTTTGTATCGGCGTGGGTTTCTAGAACATCCGGCCTAGAACGTTCGGGGCGTAGAACATTCTTAACTCGGTGAAACGAGAAAGTTCTCGAACTTGCGAGAATGACAAGTAGAAAGAATAAATAAAAGACACTTCTCTCCCATGAATCGAACCCTGGCTCATCGCGTGGGAAGCAAACACGATAACCGTCAGGCTACGGCCGCGCTGCCTACTTGGCAGCTGCGCGCGCGGCAATATTGAGTTCCGAGTCAGCGCCTTTCTCGTCTGCTTTCTTCTATAGTGTCTGTCTCTTGCACGCTGTTTATCACCATGTTCTTGTCAAATGATAAATGCAATCCCTTCTGGACGAGTGGGGTGAATTGTTCGACATGCCAGTTTAATGCATTCTATAAACAGTTGCCTCCAAAGTGACCAATGTCGACTGTCGCGAAATCGCAACAGCGTAATTGAGCACGTGGTATGGCGGTTCTCAGCAGTTACGTCAGTGAAAACACAAAAGATATTGTTTCCAAGTACTTCCTAAAATGTATATGGTACTAGCTATCTACTATCTTTGCACATCACGTGAATTTGGAGTTTCCTGGTGAACAAACATCTTATGTTCGCTTTGTCGCAAAATGGCGACGTTCGGCATTCAGTGATGTGCATATCGCTTTTCGAGCGACTTTTAAGAAATAAAAAGGCAAACTTTTGTTGGTTTCTTAATTTTATGAATTCGAAAACACGAAGGCGACCCCCCAGCACTTTCTAATTTCAGTTGAAAATGAAGAAACTTCGCGGGCTCATGCACTAAGCACATCCTTGAGAGGGAAATCCGCCTGGAGACTATAGGACACTGGCCAGTGGTGATCGACACAAGACGGCGGTCCAAGAAATCGGGTTGTAAAGAAGAAGACCACCACAATGTACAGCAAAGTTTAATATTGATTGTTGGTTGAACAAGCATATATTTTTAAAAATGTTCCCTGGCAATAACGCTTGAGCCTGGATATTTTCTGCGCTTGGCTTGTTTGTTTTCAGTGGATAATGAGAGAAATATTGTTTTATAACTTGGATACGTTTTTGGTACATTTATATTTTAATGAAACTAAAATTTTATGCAGGTGGCATGGGAAAATGAATTACTCTGTGGACAGTAGACGTCCGATAGCAACATACCCTGTTCTACGAAATGGCGTTATCTTCACAATCGCCGATGTGGCTATCTTTCTTTGGGCACGTCAAACAGCATTTCACTGCAAATGAAGTATTTTAGAAGATTCATAAATAAATCCGCCGTTGAAGGTCAAAGAGCGTTGGTCGTTAGTGCCCCTTTTCGGCGAAATCGGCCAGAGTTCGTGCGCAGATTACAGGTTGTTGGGGGGGGGGGGGGGGGGGTGGGCACCGCCTTATGGCCCCCGCGCAGTCGCTTTATCCCTCTCGCCGTCGCCCCTCGTGAAGCACATCATCTATGACAGATAGCGCCAGCACTGGTCTTCCCTCACCGCCCCCCCCCCCCCCTCACACGCACACACACCCACCACCACCTCGCCACAACCAAAACAGCAGTCGCTCTAAAACAACACCACGTAGAGGAGGAGGTCGGAACACGCCTCCAGTGACGTCACGGCAGTAGGCTGACGTGCTCCGCTCTATAGAGTTCAGCTGAAGGCTTCGCGGATAGCTTTTACGTCGTAGAAACGCGGGTTTTTGCAATATTTATTTTTCATGCGCTAACATGGAGCTGTGAACGCCGAGTGATTTAAAGAACAAATTTTAGAACGCAGGAAAAATATTATAACCTACAATTATTGTAGTGAAATACAAGAGCGTGATATCTTGAGACAGATGTGTTATTTATTTAGTGATCAACTGGTTGGTGTAATTATCTCTGAGCGGCATGGGAGTCGTATAAAAAAAGAATTCCCACGAAATGGCAAAAATCGAAGTGGTGGCACGAGATAAAATGAAGTACAGTAACAGTCAGATGAAAGATGCAGAGGCATTAATTTCATTTCGTCTCATTTTATTCACTTCAATGGCATCCGAATACGCATTACATGGGGGGGGGGGGGGGTTCAAAAATGAAAGAAAATAGTATTTGAACATAAAAAAACCAAGAAGGAAAAATCTCAAGAAAAAAACGCTTATTATCATGTTATTGTTATGATGCAGTTTTTGAAATCAAGGTTCACAGTTACACAAATTGATTCACTTGTTTTTAAATAAAATGGGATATCACTCAGTTACAATAGGGTCGGGTAGTTTGTTCCCGTCAGTGATGCAAAGTACAAAGGAAGAAAAGAGGAAAGTGTTAGTACGGCACCGAAATGGTTCAATCTTCCAGGAATTATCTAATATGGATTATATACAATTGGCAGCCCAGCAGTAAGTAGATTGAAAATGGGAAGCTGAGTAATATGTATCTTGAAAAAAAAATAAAACACAATCAGGCTATTGTTCGTCTTCTTTCTAGATGATGAATATTTATGGTAGCTTTTAAAGTTGAGACACTAGTTTCGGATGCATTATCAGTGCATATAAATCTGATTGTTTTGTTCTGAATATTTGAGCATTGAGGTTAGGTAATTTAGGTGTGGATTCTAAATTATGCTTGCATCTTCTAATTTTGGAAGGATAAATGTTTTGTACGCTAGTAGTTTTGTTTCAATGGGAGCTACATATAATGTACAACCCTGAGTGTAAAATACACCCCCAAATACTTGTAGGACGATGAGTGTTCTAGTGGTTGTAAAAGTGATGAGTACTGGGTTAGTTTTTTAGTGGAGGATTTAGTTACGGACATTTCTTTGCATTTACGAGCGTTAATGTTCATCTGCCATAGGGAACACCATGGTGATATCATATCTAAATCGTCTTGTACAATATTGTGATCATTACGTGTATTAATTTTATAGTAAATTATGCAGTCATCAGTGAATAGTCTAATTGTCGATTTAAAGGATGATGGTAGGTCGTTATATATATTAGAAACAATAGAGGCCCGAGTACACTACTTCTAGGGGCACCTGATGCAACAGTGACTATACCGAATCGCCAGACAAGTATAAAAGTAATAACATTCTAAAATCTTGATCTGCTGGTCTATTCGGTTTGAGATATCATAGTTTGAAAAATATATTGCACATATTTTTTACAAACTTTTCTTAGACCTGTAATATATCTGTGTAGGTTCAGCAATTCAATGCACTCTGCCTGCTTCAAAGATAGTACTTGTTTTGCACTAACCTATCTGGTTGGTTGCTACAATGAGAAAACACCTCTGGCCTGATTCTTGGCAATGTCATAATGTGAAAACTTTATCTTTGTAACAAAAGTAGAGTAGTACCTGAGCGTTGCCTATTACGTTGATGTACTTCGACATAACCGAGTTCGCGAAACGGCACAGGTATGTTAGGGCGGCTAAAAACAGGTTTTGTACGCAAATGGAAGTGGGCATGGGAGATTCGTGTTTGAAGTTGCTTGCATTTACAATACAGAAGAGAGTCGTAACTAAGAAATTGGTCACCTTTGAACACTGCGAAACGAGCCTCCTAGTATTCATAGGTTCTGCAAATATCCGTCTTGAAGAAAATTTATACAGCTGCATGCTAGATGCTTTCGATTTTGTGACACAGAGACACACAATATCTGTGCAGCATGTCTGCATTTAAGCTGTAGCACCACAAGGATACCAAAGAAACTGCTACAAAGACACTGACTATCTGCACCCACAGATGCACCCGACTTAAAGGGGTACGGAAACAAAACTTGAAATATTTAAATTTTGTTCGGAAATGAGTCAAGCACCACAGATAATAACCGTAAATGATATTCGCCCGTTTGTATTTTGAACGACTAGCTATATTCTTCGTTCCAAACGGTGCACTCGATCAAGCGCTCGAAGAGAAGCGAACGGAGAGCGCGATGCGTCATGGGATATCCGGCGCAAACAAAAACAGAAAAAAAAGATTCCCCGCATTTCTGACGTACAAAGGCTGGCGTGGTTATGAGCTTTGCCCTTAGTGGCGTTGTCAGCGTTGTGGTGGTGTCAATAGCGTCAACGCGTAACAACCGAGCCGTTGGAAGTGCCCGTGGGGTGACGATCGTAAGGCTGGCCCAAGGAGCACGTAGCTTCCACAGCACTGTCAGCTTAGGGTTGAGCGGGGCGAGGAAAGCAACTTTTGTCCAAATTTTGAGCGACCGGCTACTCTTCTAGGGGAAGAATGGCTGTTTTCGGGTGCACAAACGAGGGTTTGGTACAATGCGTGATTTGTAGGTTGAGGAAAGCTATGAAAGAAAATGTTGAATTCCGAAGAGCGGCGCTGCTTCGATGGAGCCTGCTACGTCATGACTACGTAGCAAGTTCCCCAACGTTGCTAGATTACCTCCCAAATAGGCTCCACATGCATCCACCAGGTGCACATTGAAAGATCGTTTAATTAGCTTTAAAATTAGTTTTCTTGTGCCTTTCAACAAAAGACTGGTATATTTGAGGTTATGCTGCAACATGCAACACATTAAAGCTAAAAAATGAGCGCTAGATTTTGGTTTCCGTACCCCTTTAATATAGCAGTTGCTTTTGCATGAGGACGAAGCGCAAGCACCTTGCTGGCCGGAAAACTAATGTATTTAGCCTTGCTCCCTTAGCGTCTTTTTTTTTTTTTTAGATGTTGCACTGGCAACCACACTATGGCTGTCATCTTGCAACAAAGGTTTCTCAGTTGAGTGTTTGCACTGCAGTCCAACACATGCTCCAGCTCGAACTCACGATGGGTTTATCATCCCAGGCGTCAGATATACTCTTCCTTGGTCTGAGTTCGCTTCTTCACATCCGTGACGGTTGGTAGTGGGAAGTGAGTGTCTTTGATTGCAGAGTTTTAGCTTTTTGTTTCTTTTGTTTGGCATTCTTTGCATTAATGCGAACATTCATCTTGCTGCAAAAATTTCACAAGATTACGCTTCTGCGTTTTTTTGTGACAACAACACGTGTTGCAAAATGAGCTCACTCGGATCTTAATTTTCACAGGCGTCAAGTCAGAAGTCGACGAAGCTTGCACCTTTGCATTTAATTGCATTATAATTATAAGTCAGAAGTCTTCTTTTTAACGAGTAGTTCTATTATGAGATATGCAACAAGTCGGCGCTGGTTGGACATCACCAAGTGTGAACAACACGAACATCAAAATTATTCTTGAATTTGATGCGCCGAATGCAGAATGCGCTATAATAATAATAATAATAATAATAATAATAATAATAATAATAATAATAATAATAATAATAATAATAATAATATTGATAATAATAATAATAATACGTATTGAAGGAGCGCATAAAACCAGGTACAGACAATACTAATATTATTAATATGCTCCATAGAGCTACCTGGTGTGTGGTGGGATTCCTTGGGGAGCGTGAAGGGGCTCTAGCTAAAGTTGTGTATTTGGCTCTGTTGTAGGGATAATTAAACTGGTCAAAAAACCATATTCCGGCTTGCGTGCGCTCCAAACTACAGCTCAAAGACCCGCTAAAATATAGGCCTTACTAAGGAGTTGTAGCGGATCATTTCTGCGCTCCGATGACGATACGCAGAAATGATACGATGTACTTCTGTGTTTTTAATATTTACATTGATAGTGCTGGTTGCAGCCGCGATAATCTGTCACTTGCATACCTTGCGAAAATTATTCTACTCAACTCATAAATCAAGTCATCTTTATTTAGTTCCGCGCCTACAAGTAGCGCAGGCATTTGAACATGTTGCTTCCAGGCCAGAACAAAATCACTCCCAAGTATGCATTCAGAGAAAAGTAAAAACAAGAAACGAACCTACGATCAAAAAAATTGAAAAGTTCTTACCCGCCATTCCGTCAAAGAGCGAGATCTTCCCGTCCATTCGATGCAATCCACGCGTTCGTAGTCATCCTTGCAGAAACTCAAATATGGACGCTTTCACATCCGCCGTACCCAAATGCAGTATTAGTTTTCCGCTCAAGCGCGGATATACAGTATCTGTACAAAATGACAGCACCGCCAATCGAACAGCAACGTTCACACGAGGCCACGGTTGTGTTGTATTCCAAAATGTGCTCGATCTCACTCGAAAGCTGAACTTCCGACCCTCGGCGTCCAAAAACCTACTCGCGTCTAGAGTTGTTTTCGTTAGTTCCTCTAGCATTATTTTCACGTGATCCAACCCGCAGCAGTAGCTCAAAAAAGCCACCGAAGAAAGAAACGCGACGGACTACCATTGGGAAAAAGAAAAAAAAAAACGTGATGCCGTGGCGTTCTTTTTTTACCTTTTGTTTTTGTTGGCGTCGCCTCCGTCGTAGAGCGAGAGGGAAATTAAAAGAGAATGTCCATTGCAAAGAAGCAAACTGTCAAGGGACGCCTTGCGAAGAAGCGCACTACCAGTTCAGCTTACTCATGGAGACGCTTCTTGAAGGGAGAGAGGGAAGCGCTACGGCTATAGCTTTAGGTGGTGTTGTCTAAAACCGCAGCCTTTATCGACACCGGTTCGGGGTTCTGAAAGGTACTTCGGCGAGTCTAGAAAAAACGCGCGGCCTCCTGGCGCAGCACGCTCAGTTATCCCCGACCTCCCACACACATGGCCAAACCACGCAAGATTCGTGTCAGTTCGGACCTCAACTGCTCTGCTCAGTGCGAAGCATTAACCACTCTCGCTAGTCGCTCGCCGACCTTGCCGTTCCCACTCCTCAGATGGAAAACTTGCAATTCCCCACTCGTCAGTGGCACCCTTGCCATTTCTGCTCCTAGAACGGCACACTTGCCTTTCCCGCTCCTCGGACTGATGTCCGAGAAGCGGGAGGGCAAGTGTTCTTCACAGAACAGAGTAGATAGAGGGTGGCAGTGGCATGTAAACAGCAAAAAGGGGCGCAGGACCCTGGCTATATCACGCAGGAGAGGCACCGAGTAAGCGCAAAAGGTGTCAAGACCCAATGCCATCGACTAATGCAAATATCATCAAGCACAACCTTAAACAACGCAAGAGCTGCAGCTGTCAATCAGAGGTTGCTGTGTTCTCCTTTGCAACTTTTCACACAGCTGGCAGGTTTTGAACACAGCGACTACTGAAATAATCTTTTTAGGTGAAGCGTCAGTGCAGTACAACTTAGGGCTCGTCAAACATCTGTCCGAAAAATAATGTGATAAATTGTCGAGGTTCCTTTTGGCTTTACTGTGCCGCGCTATTTCTTTAAATCCAATCAGAAGCCTGGGATTCTAACCCAAACGTCATCCATGCCTATTTCCTTTGCTCGTTCGTAAATGGAAGTGACTGCCTACTGCATGTTTTATTGAAGTGCAGACTCCTAAAGGTGCAAAACGTTTGTAGTGTCTGTGGATATTACAGGCATATACATACGTCAGTTCAGAGCGCATTCACATTGTGCGCCATCTCTATTGTTGTGAAGTGAAATATATTGATTAGAAATAGTTTATAGAAGTGTAAACAAGTCTGACTGCTTTGCTTTTTGATTGTCGCTATTTACGTATTATTTTTTCTACCATTTTTTATATTTCCCCTTTTCGCTATAGGGTGATTCCCCGTCAGTTCATGCAATGATGGTCCGGGTCATAGTTTAGATATTTTTGTTAAAATATATATGAAACCCATGTTCTTAGGAGGAACATTCAGCTATATATGAACGCCGTAACAATTTTGTTCGCTGAGATATAAAATAGAGAAGCTCGAGGCGTGGAAATTGAGAAGATTTCACAATGCTAGTTTGCACAGTCGTCATTTCCTCATCGAAGCTTTCAAGTCACCATAAAATGTTTAATACGTTTTACACAAGATATACAACACATACACAAAAAATTAAAAATATCAATAAAATATTTCTATGCAAACAAAAAATCCAACATGGCATAAAAAGGCGTTTAAGAGACATATTCACAATTTTTTCACAAATAACCCATTTTTCATAATACTTCACAAAACATATAAAAAAACGCGTCTTTAAATATTCTTTACGAATATATAAAGATAATATACTCTCCCTTAATTATCTTTTTGTTATTAACGCGGAAATGCGGCTGATTTCTCAAAATGTGGCAAGATTGGGCGTCGATATTTAAAAAACTCTTCATCTTTTATTTTCTTTAAACTCCCCTTGGCACTTTGAGGTGACTTGAACTAACCTGTGATGGCAAAAGATTGAGTTACATATGACCTCCGAACGAGAAAAGCTACGACAAACCTTCACTCGGAGCGAGCTGACGTCTTCGTCATAGCGGCTTTGCCGCACAGCACCAAACATTTTGAGCGTTAGTTATGGCATGTATTTTATATTATTAAAATTCTTTTTTTTTCATAAGGGGTGACTATAAGTGACGCGAAAAGTAACTTTGAGCTAGAATACCATTAATTGGCTTGTAATTCACAGAAACAAAACGGCACCACTCTGCAAATTCGCTAACTATGCATACATAAGCTTAAAACTCTCAGCTGCGCGAGTGGCCATGTATACATCCGGCCTCTCTGCATATGATGACTTCCACAGATGAGATGTCTGGATTCCTCTCACAGGTTTTACGGTGGTCCACTACTTGCTTCACCGCACGAAACTCTCGAACCCGTTCCGTAGATAGGTGGAACATGCAGGCATTTGTAACTTTTTCACGTAGCACTTCAATAAAGTCTTTAGCGGTGACAATCGTTGAGTTGAGCGAAGATCTCAAGTTGTTGAGCGTTGCGTGGTGTTTAAGAATACCACCTACTCTATCACAAGCGCGTTTTCCGCGTCCAGTGGCTGAAAAGATCCATCCTGCCGAAGAGTACGACTTCCGAGACAATTCGTGCAACTGGAAGCGATTCTTGAAATGCGCCGCTGCTCCGTCTGATACAAAAATTATTTCAGAAAAGACTTGGTAATATTCATCAACATATTCTTTTATGGCCTCCGTGGCGAGAAAAGAGTGAGCTGTGTCATGTGTCGTGTACCATCGCTGACGACGGCAAAGCTTTGCGTGCCTTGCGTGGACGTAACCACACATATGAAGAGAGACCCTTGTGTTTTTTTCCATTGAAAATTCTGCACTTCGGTTGGGAAGAGTACTGTACACTTTTCCGTAAAATTGAAGTGGCACATCACTCTTTGGGTGGTAAGGCGGTTCTTGGGTTATGTATCAGGCTTCGTTGAAAGTCACGGATGCAAGAATGCCTCATATACTTTTCGCTCTCCAGTTCCCGCAGGCAGGCGGAAGTGTCCATAACCTTTTGACGAGTTCGCCGGTGTCCCATAACGCGAAACAGATCTCCTCGTCTTCGTCGAGATGGAGCGACTGCAGCGAGATGCTCTGCATTTTTGGACACTTTTCGCAACGGCGCAGGAAGCAATCGTTCTGTGGAGCGCTGCAGAGGTAGATGCGCTTGAGGTTGTCTTCAGTAAATGCCTTCTTTGGGTTATTTGTTATTGCCGTTAAAAGCAACTGAAAATTGACGCAATATACGCATGCGCACACCCCGTGCTCGGGACCTTTTTTACCCATTTTGGTCGTAGGGAATAAAATTTGGAGATGCCTACTTCTCGATAGGGATACTCCTTCCTAAACAGCTGGTAAGCTTCCTTAATAGAGCGGGTTATAAACCTTTTTACGACTTTGGACATGTCGTTGATCATAGCTTTGACGACGTCCTTTTTGTTGGGGCTTTGAATAGAGCATGCGAGGTCGTCGCGTGTGTAGTACTCAATTGCAACCCTCACGTCTTCGGCATTCGCCTTTTACCCCATGTAGGGATCACGGGTTGCCTGTACGCCACCTTTGCGCTTCAGTTTTCTTGTTTGATCAATCATGTAGGCAGTCGCTTCCAGCACCAGACGCAATATAATTTTCTTCGAGATGCTTGGTGGCAGAAGCGTGTACAATCGCTTGCGTTCCTGGTGGGAACTGCATGCCTTCAGCGCTTCGCTGAACGCGTCAAACCACTCCGCGCAGTGCTCACAACTGTCTTCGAGTTCGAGAGTTTCGTGTTGTGAAGCAAGCAAAGTGGACCACCGTAAAACCTGTGAGAGGAATCCAGGCATCTCATCTGTGGAAGTCATCATATGCCGAGAGGCCGGATATATACATGGCCACTCGCGCAACTGAGAGTTTTAAGCTTATGTATACATAGTTAGCGAATTTGCAGAGTGGGGCCGTTTTGTTTCTGTGAATTGTAAGATAATTAATGGTATTCCAGCTCAAAGTTCCTTTTCACGTCACTAATACTCACCTCTTATTAAAAAAAAGAATTTTAATAATATAATATACATGCCATAACTAACGCTTAAAATGTTTGGTGCTGTGTGGCAAAGCCGCTGTGACGAAGACGTCGGCTCGCTCCGAGTAAAGGTTTGTCGTAGCTTTTCCCGTTCGGAGGCCATATGTTACTCAATATTTTGCCATCAGAGGTTAGTTCAAGTCATCGCAAAGTGCCAAAGGGTGTTTAAAGAAAATAAAAGATGTCGTTTTTTAAATATCGAAGCCCAATCTTGCCACCTTTTGAGAAATCAGCCGCATTTCCGCGTTAATAACTGAAAGATAATTAAGGTTGGGCATATTATCTTTATATATTCGTAAAGAATATTTAAGGACCCGCATTTTGATAGGTTTTGTGAAGTATTATGAAAGGTGGTTTATTTTCAAAAAAATTGTGAATATGTCTCTAAAACGCGTTTTTATGCCATGTTTGATTTTTTTGTTTGCATGGAAATATTTTATTGATGTTTTCCATTTTTTTGTGTTTGTGTTGTATACTTTCTGTAAAACATATTAAAAAAGTTATGGTGACGTGAAAGCTTCGAAGAGGAAATGACGACTGTGTAGCATTGTGAAATCTTCTCAATTTCCACGCCTCGAGCTTCTCTATTCTATATCTCAGCGAAAAAAAATTGTTACGACATTCATATATAGCTGAATGTTCCTCCCAAGAACATGGCTTTCATATATATTTTTAACAAAAATATCTAAATTATGACCCGGACCATCATTGCATGACCTGACGTGGAATCACCCTATATAAGATACTTCATTGTCCAGTAAATTAATTTACCGCTATTTATTGCTTTCATATTGCAATCCCAGGACTGTTTCTTTTGCCTTTCAATTGAATATAAATACAGAAACACGATTAATATTAATACTCGCTATAATAAAATGGTGCTACATGCTCTAGCGACTTCTCCACACGTTTGGGACGCCTATCGGGAAATGGCGCCACAAACAACAATCGTTCAATTCGGGCGTCTGCGTCAGTGTTATCCGTTGAGAAATTCTAATGGTGTCAATCTCACTTTGTTGCTGAAAAGTACCTCCAGGTTGGAACTTCACAAGAAAAAATCCACTCTTGCAATATACTTTTGATGCAAGCTTGAAAATATTTTGCGCAGGCGCTGATTTTTCTGGTCGATTGCAAAGCGTCCGCAGCGGTATGGATCACACCCTATACTATAGTAAAAAATACATTTTTTTTACATTACCTTTATCAAGCTTTGTGCCTCACCAGCTGATGATTCTCCTTGCGGCTGCAGTTTGGAAGAAAATATTCAATGGTGATCCAAAGGCTCCTGAGACATAACAACGCATCATTATGAAAAACGGGCTGGTGCTCCGTTATAGTGTGCCAGAAACCAGTGCCCGAATCTCTTCTGGAATAGTGTAGAAGAACAACATATAATAATTTGTATAACCTTAATGATGCTTCGGTAAACCGTTCTCAAAAGTGCATTTCTCAGCAATCTAAGAGCAAAATTCTGGTTACAAACGATAGAAGAGGATAGGAGTACGTTAACGTGATTTAGTTGCGTCCTAGAAGTCTTAGCGATTATTTTAGAAAACAAAAATGTATCTCCGTCACATGGCACCAACCGTTTACAAACATCACATGTAGCACAGTTCTTTTGGCCAAAATCTATATTCTGTCTCCAATCTAGGTCGCTAAATGTCCAAACAGGACAAGGTATAACCTAACTAGAAATTCATTGGCGAGAGTGTCTATTTTAGCTGTACATTTAAATACAAGTGGAGTCAGGATTCACTGCGTTGTTGCTTGGTTGTCAGCTGGCTTCTTTGGGCCTCGGTTTGCAAAACAGATGCCAAAATTAAGCTTCATTTCTGGTTGTTCCGTAATCGCCTGGCAACTTTGAACCTAAAGAGCCACAAATATATGTGCCAGAATTAGGTTTAACCAGGGATTGTTTGTTGGACACCTGGCATTTTTGGTTCGTTGTTTTGTACCTTCGAAATTATGCGGCGAATCAGAAACAGAGAAAATTACTTTTGTCCGTCTCATGCCCTGGAATAAAAGAAAAATTCCAATTGACGCTACCAGGTTTACCAGACTTACGCGAAGTTTAACGATTTTCTAGCGTGCTGCCTGGGATAAGTTACTGAATATGAGGAAAGGACAAAGGGACCGACAACAACGACAAACGACAACTTTCTAATATCAACGAACATGTAAAAACCCGAAATCTGTATATATAAGATAGCGGTAGAGAGCACGGGGGCTGCTTTTCTGCCTCGCAAGACATCGCCCCGTCACTCAACGGAAACATCGCCACGTGCCGAAGCGAAGGAAGGACAAGGCGCCGCTAACGGCGGAATTCGGTCATATAAGCAGGCAGCACACCGAATCGGACCACAGTTCGGCAGCGGTGCAGATTGATACCAGACGCTAATCTACTCTGTGTTGTTCCACAGCTTCCCGGCCTCGCGCTGCTTTTCTGCCTCGCAAGACATCGCCCCGTCACTCAACGGAAACATCGCCACGTGCCGAAGCGAAGGAAGGCCAAGGCGCCGCTAACGGCGGAATTCGGTCATATAAGCAGGCAGCACACCGAATCGGACCACAGTTCGGCAGCGGTGCAGATTGATACCAGACGCTAATCTACTCTGTGTTGTTCCACAGGTGAGAATATATTCACTTTCCTGTTTTAATTTAGAGAACATTCTCTGCACTGCTGCCGAACACAGCCACTATTGTTTCTGTTTTTAATTACACTGATTGTTTTGGGCTAGAACTGTTGACGTGTACATTTCCCTAATCACCCTAGTTCCTAGCCAAACATGAGCAAAGATAACAAGGAGCTTGCAAAAGCACTTGATGATTTGCGACGGGAGATCAGGGCTGACCTAAGGACTGTGAAGGACAGCGTGAAATTCTGCAATGATACATGTGATGGTGTTAAGGAAATTAGGGATGAAATGAAAGAACTTCGCAAAGAGATCCAAGAACTATCAAAAAGAAACGAGGAACTAACTGCCGAGAACAACAGGCTTAGTACTAAAGTAGAAGAACTCGAGCAGTATCAACGGTCTAATAACCTCGAAATCAAGGGAGTCCCAGCGGAGGGTGACCCTTACGACGTTGTTCAAAGAATTGCGAGCATTCTGGATGTACCGATCTCTGACCGTGATATCGACCTGTGCCACCGCGTCCCTACTTTCAAACCAAACGAAAAAAACATTATTGTCCGTTTCGTACGGCGCGCGCAAAGAAATAAAATCCTGGAAAAGGCAAAGAAACAAAGGCTGACAACTCGAGATCTTGATTATGGTGGCCTTGTCTGTCCCGTATACGTAAATGAGCATCTGACCAGCCAGAACAAGAAACTGCTTGGCGCAGCAATTGCGCAGAAGAAAAAGGTGGGCTGGAAGTTTGTATGGTCCTCCAACGGCAAAGTCGTCGCGAGAAAAGATGTGAACGCTGACGCACTAAAAATTACTAGCATGACTGACGTTGACAGAATTGCAAATTGAATTGACTAATACTCACAAATTATAGATCATTATTATTTTTATGGAAGACTTGCAACCCGAATGTAATTATTATGACTGTGTGGCTTTCAATAAAATGTACAAAAAATGCAAACGACAGTTTTCGGCAGTTCATATGAACACGAGAAGTGTAAAAAATAAGGTAGATGTAATTGAAGCTCTTTTACATTCTGTAAGTGCAAAATTTGATGCGATTATACTTTCTGAAACCTGGTTAACGAGCAGTGACTCACCACCTAAGTTTCAAAGCTATAAATGCGAAAGTCTGGTCAGACAAGAAAAAAGGGGTGGAGGCGTAGCAATTTATATCAAGGACAATCTACGGTACCAAATAATTGACGAATTCACAAGGATTGATGAAAACATTGAAAGCTTAGTTATCAAAATATCGAACACAGTAGTTGTTGCTTTATACAGACCGCCTTCGGGCAATATTGCTGAATTCATGAATGCGCTTGATAATATATTGTGTGTTTTAGGATCAACTTCAGCGTCTCTCATGATTCTTGGAGATATCAATATAGACACCATTTCCGATAATTCACAAACAAAAGAATTCAGAGATTTGCTTAATGAGCATGCCTGTAATAATGTGATATCACTGCCAACTAGGGTGACCTTAAATACTGCCACCTCTCTCGATGTCTGCATCACAAACTTAAATAAAAATAATGTTATAGCTGGGGTTTTAGTACAAGACATAAGCGATCATCTTCCGATCTTTTGCTTGGGATCTACTTCTGAAATCGCTCGCGTAAAAGACTCAAAAACATTTCGGCATCGAACAATAAACGAAGAGACCCTAAGCAACTTTAGTTCCCTTATAGAACACGAAACCTGGGATGATGTTTACACTGAAAGCCACGCTATAGTAGCTTATAAAAACTTTCTAGTAAAATTTAAAAACTGTTATGATACAGCTTTCCCTCTGAAGGAAACAAAAGTAAGAAATAAAAAGATAAGAAAACCGTGGGTGACCGCTGACCTGCTGAAAAGAATAAAAGATAAAGATAAGAAGTTTCACGCTTTTATCATGCATCGTGACCTAAGCATGCTCGCTGAGTTTAAAAATATAAGAAATAAATTGAACTCAGACCTAAAAAAGGCGAAGTGCGAATATTATCAAAATAAATTTGAACGCAATCACGATGACCATAGAAAAATATGGGACACAGTAAACGATATCACTAATAGAAAGCAAGCAAACGACCACGTGGAACATATCCTAATAGATAATCAGAGTGTCTCTGGTAAAGTACTTGCCGACAAAATAAATCAGCACTTTGTTAATATCGGCAAGTCCGCTGAGCAACATGACGACACGGCTGAATACACAACGACCACTAATCCGTCTGCATCTATAATGCTAGCCCCGACAACGCCGAGGGAAGTTAATAAAATTATTGACAGCTTGAAAAATAATGTTGCCGCCGGTGATGACGGAATAAAGGCACTGCCGATTAAACATATAGCAGCTCTGCTGAGTCCATTACTATCCGACGTCATAAACAAGATGCTTGTAAGTGGTGACTTTCCTGGCGAACTAAAATTAGCAAAAGTTATTCCTGTATACAAAGGAGGTGGAGCAACAGATATTCATAATTACAGACCAATTTCTCTTCTGCCAATATTCTCAAAAATTTATGAACGCGTGATCAATGATAAATTAACTAGCTTTTTTCTGAAGTATGACATAATAACGAAAGAGCAATATGGCTTACAGAAACATAAATCAACCGAGCAAGCGCTACTACAGATTAAGGACAAAATTGTAGAAAACATTGAAAACAAACAGCTCACGCTTGGTTTGTTTTTAGATTTTAAAAAAGCCTTCGATACTGTTCAACATGATATCCTACTAAAAAAACTTGAACGATACGGTATAAGAGGAATAGCGCTAAAACTAATAGAAACTTATCTGGAAAATCGTCAGCAGTACGTCTCTATTAACAATATAGCATCTAGTAAATTGAGAATACAGCACGGCGTTCCTCAAGGCTCCATTCTAGGTCCTTTATTATTTCTAGTTTACGTTAATGACATAACGACAATACCAGGCTCACCCGACTTAGTAATGTATGCGGATGACACAAATGTCTTTTTTACTGGTGTGACTAAAGAATACTTAGAAAATACTTGCAATGCCTATCTCATTAATTTATCAAATTGGTTACGAGTTAATAGATTGAAGCTAAACACAAGTAAGACAAAATACATAATCTTCAAACCTGTTAGTAAACGAGACAACCGCTCTATTAACATTATATTTGAAAACACCGTTATAGAACAAGTTGCAGACCAAAAGTTTTTGGGCGTCTGGTTTGGCGAAGAGCTCACATGGTCCAACCATATAAATAGACTGAAGGCAGAGCTGTCTCGAGTTATTGGTATTATATATAAAATGCAAAATTTGATACCCACTTGGCTTAAAATGAGATTGTATTATTCTCTCTTTTATTCTAAGATCAGTTATGGTATGTTGGTTTGGGGTACGACCACTAAACCTAACTTCAATAAACTAATCATCCTTCAGAAAAAATTTCTTCGTATTTGCGAAAATTACAGAGGTAATATCAGAAATTTGAGCACTCAACCACTTTTTGTTAAATATAATATATTGAAGGCAGACCAAATATACCACTTTAAATTATTTCAATGGATCTACAGAAACAACCTATATTTGACACAGACACCTCCTTCTAGCGCCTACACATTACGAGACCCGAAACGTAGAATCCCAAGCATACGAACGAATTATGGCAAGCAACGTTTATCGTACATAACTACTAAATTATTAAATTCCCCCGGTATTGATGTTAATTTCAGTTCCCCTTTTCCAAAGTTCAAAAAAGACTGCAGAGGAGCTCTGGTTTGCAGTGATATCGCATTTTCATCTATTTAAGGCATGTATATATATTTATATTTATATTTATTTTCAATGAAACGTTACGTATGCAAAACTTTTGTATCCTAATTTTTGGCCCTGTAGCCTGATTTTTGGTTTTGATTTAGCTTGTTTCCGCTTAGTTTGATAAATCCTTGTTTATAAATGTTTAGTAGATATGTAAAAACTGGTGTCTATTTTATCTTTTTTTCCACTTGTGTAGTTGTTTGAGTTGCGTCATTGTATTTTATGTGTTTTTCAGATATTTCTAAAATGATTGTTTCTATTTGTTTTATTGCGATGGCTGTCTTGTTATCTATTCTCACTGTGACTTGTTTGAAATGTTATTTCCGCTGTATGAACTGCAGGGGGCAGAGGCGTTGTCAGGCATCATGCCTTTATCTCTGCCCCCTCTGCGGATAAATGAAATCCGCAAAACAAACAAATAAAGAAAGAGGGAAACGGAAAGGAGGTGACCCAACCTTCTAGGACGCTAAATCTACGTACGCTAAGTGCGCTAAGTCTATGTACATGGCAATCATGCCAGCGATTTTCTTGTGAAGTCTTTCAGTTTGCCCATTTCTCTGCATGTGGTTTCCAGTTGTCCTGCGATGGCTGGTGTGACTGAACCGAAGAATATTTTGCGTTATCTGAGCAATGAAGTCGGACCTCGGTCGGTGATGAGGACTTCTGGTGCGCCGTGCCGGAGAATAATTGACGCGACAATAAACTTAGCAACGTCTACAACAATCAAGAATGGGAGAGCCATTGTTTCCCGCCCAAGGCAGCTGAAAGATCAGGTTCAAGCTTTCGTGTTCGCGACCCACCCAAGAAAGGTGGACTCTTATATGAAAAAGTTCAACTTGTGCTTGTTAACAAATATCTCTTTAGAGGAAAATTGTGCATCCTATGTGACTTTAACCGAAGCCACTTTGGTTGAAGTCACATCGCTCGAGACGTCGTATGTGCTGTTGTATTTTTTATGTGCTATGAGCGAGACGGAGTACTCACGTTTATTTGGCCTTCACCGGTGAGGATATGTGCCACGAGATTCTTGCCCGCTAATGCCTCGTCTGAACACCGCTACGGTCATGCCTTCCCTCTCGTTAGCTTGGCCTAAGGTCCAGCTACGTAAGGCACTTACCCCTGCATGTTTCATCCGAGCAACGCTTCGTACTTGTTCTTCTCACCAGCCCACGTGAATCAGGTCTTGTAGTTCACCCGTTCGCCCTTGTCTTTGAATACGCATTATAAACGCCCTATGTTTTCTGAAGCAAAGTCTACGATCGCAGATTCTCCTTACAATAAGCACACTGTCTATATGCGAATAAACGTCGTTTCAGCTGCTTTCTCGAGACTAACTTCACGAAACCGAGGATGCCCCAAGTCTCCGTTAAAACGAAGTCGCAGCAGTTCTCAAAGATAGCGAGACACCGAGGTTAAAAGACGCAAGCGAAAAATCAAACAAGACGTTTGAAAATTTCGTTACATGTGTGGGGTTCTTTACGGACATCCTGCCTCTACTAACAATAGCCGCCCGATCGGTATGCGTTTCGCTCGTCACCCAAGGAGTGACATAACACAACGAGAAGACGGCGAATGGGTTCACAGTACCTCCCGGTTGTCCGTTGTTCAGAGCCGGCAGTTCAGGCACGCCGACCCTAGTTGTCGCCCGTCGTTCAGAGCTCACAGTCGGAGTCCGTGTCCAGGCCTGCAGATCGCCCTTCCCACGCCAGCGCTGAGTAGGCTGGCTGTCCCGGGCTATCACTGCCCGAGTCTCGTTGCGGAACCACCCCGGGGTCGTCATGGCCTAGGCCAGATGGCCAGGGCTCGCCGCTTCCACCGGTCCGGACTTCAAACCTCGCTGGTATTGGCGATGTGCGCGATCGGAAGCGTCGCTGTGGTCGGCCTTCCACGATTGGCCGAATGCTGACTATGACGTCAGCAAAGGATTTCTCATCGACGCAAATAAGAGGAAGGGAAGAACTTCAATTTCGACGGTATTGGTAGTGTTGCTTTAAGAGCGTAATGATTTCAAGCTTCCACCATGCTCCTTACAAACACCGTCGAGCTTGTTGTTCGCAAGGTAATGACGTCACGAAAGGTAACCATTGGAGGGCGCCCCTAAAACAACTCGCCGCTAATACCGCTCCGGGGTTCGCCATGGGCCAGGCCAGGCAGCCTGGCCCCGTCGTTCCTGCCCCGCTCCAGCCACGCTCAGCACGCACTGTCTCGCGCCAGCTCGTGACTTCTCTGCCGACCACCTTTCACGTGCCCTCTGCCTTGTCTTTCACCCTCGGCTTCCACACTCTCCCCCCTTAAGGCCCGGACTTAGGGGATCAGGGGGACACTCTGGTCGGCGCCGTGTAAGGTGTCGATGAGGCGGCCGCTGTTGCTGTTGACGGATTGGCCACGTTGCAGCGTCCGAAAGCGGCGTAGGTGGTGGTGGGCCCCTCGGCGTCGCTCTTCCTTGGTGCCTGCATCAGCTGGCTCTTCTAGCAAAGCCGGCAGACAGTGCCGACCTGTTCGTCGCTCGCTGTCCCACTCACCGCGATGTAGCAGGGGGCTCGCTCTAGGCTGGTCCGGCCGACGCGGTCGGACCTGCCCCGTTCTGCTTAGAGGTCGCAGCGGGCTTAGAACTGCCCGCCTGAAGCGTTCGCCAGGCTGAACAACTGTTAGCCACCCTGAGCACTTGGGAAAACGAATGGGCCAGTGTTTACTCCCGGTGGACTTCCTGGGTTACGCCGTCTATGGCTCTCTTTCCAAGAAGCTATTCTGCGCAGAACAAAACGTTAAAACAACACACAGCCACCAAATACTCTGCCGCAGACTGTGAGAGTGCCCGTAGCCTCCACCCCCAAGTTGCTTGCCGACGGGTTTGTATACCATGCGGCTAACTCGGCGAGCCCGCATTCCGGAGCTCGTTCCTGGGTCGCCAGGAACAGGGGACTTCTTGTGTCCTACCGCAACCTCATGTTATACACCTTCCCCATCGCGACGACTGCAGTATCCTTTCAAGTCAGCGATGTGAACCGGGCAAGTCTCCTCGTTTGTAGCCCGCCGAGTAGGCCTAGAAGTATGACACGACGCTCGCGTCTTTCTACCTCGGGCGCCCTTCTCACCTCGGAGCAAGCGATGCGGCAAAACAACTAGCTGCGTTGCTCAAAGCGTGAGTTTCCTTCAGAACAGGTAACGATGGTGTAAACCTAGTCCATCTTTTGCGCAAGCGAAGGGATTCAAAGCCTGTGGTGGGATGGCCATATAACATAACCGCGTTCCGCAACGGCTACGTATACCATATGGTACTCGATGTAAGCGTCAGTGTCCCGTTCCGTCCACGTCCATACGAGCTCTAGGGATTGATCTGTCCTCGGAGGGGGCGGCAGCTCAGCGAGCAAGCTCGCTTGAACCGTTCACGCCTCAAGGCAAGCTGGACTGCTACAAGCCCACACAAATGTCTACCGCCTCATCTCCGGCCAGGTTGTGACGCGACATAACTTATTAAAAGTCTTGCCGTCACTGCCACGACCGGCCAGAGTGAAGTCGCAAAAGCATCCTTTAAGTCGGCTCTGTAGTTTTCTATATGGACGACCCCCCCCCCCCCCCCCCCCCCCCCCCGAAGGAGGAGCCCGTCACTCTGCCCTTCGCGTCGATTGTTAAAATGACGCGAAGCAACTAGTCGTCTTGGCCCAGCAGTTACAAATCATAGTGCTAATTTACTCGCCTGCCAGCGTTCCCGGTTTCAACAGCAATTTCCGCCAGCTTACCCGACACCCGCTGACCATCTCGTCCGCCAGTGTTCCCCGTGTCAACTGCTAATACCGCAATCTTTCCCACACCCACTGACAAAAACCCATCTGCACCCCGCGTCTCGACAAGCTCTTACTTGCCTACCGCATCACCCCAAGCCTAAATCGTAAATCTGCAATGCGTCCTAGCTGTCTCCCCTCCTGCCATTCGTTATCCTGCCTTCCAGCGAACATGCCGTGCCTCTCCTCTGCTTCCGAAGACGACTTTCTTATATATTAACCGCGCTCCTCGTCTCCTGCCGACCACTATTCTGGGCTATTCGAGAAAGCGCGTCCGCAACCTCGTCCTTCGAGTCCTTTAGGTACTCGATTCGAGGAGACATCTGCTGAGCTCTGCTGTGAAACAAGTCGCCAAAATTCCAACATACTTTGTCTCAACGGGCATCTTTAGCGTTAGTGAACAACCCGCTCAACGAATTCCTGGGACTCCCTGGGGACGACTAGAAAAAGAGGCATACCGAACGGGCTCCACGTTGGGCGCCATTTTAATGTGGGGTTCTTTTCGGAGGTCCCTTTACTAATAATCGCTGCCCGATCGGTATGCGTATCGATCGTCACCCAGGCAGTGACATAACACAACGAGAAGACTGCGAATCGGTTCACTGTACCTCCCGGTTGCCCGTCGTTCAGAGCTCGCAGTCCAGGCACGCCAACCCTTGTTGTCGCCCGTCGTTCAGAGCTCACAGTCGGAGCCCGTGTCCAGGCCTGCGGATCGCCCTTCTTACGCCAGCGCTGCGTAGGCTGGCTGTCCCGGGCTATCACTGCCCGAGTCTCGCTGCGGAACCACCCCGGGATCGTCGTGGCCTAGGCCAGATGGCCAGGGCTCATCATCTCCGCCGGTCCGGACTTCGAACCTCGCTGGTGGACCGCTCCAGAGTCCGCCATGGGCCAGGCCAGGCAGCCCGGCCCCGTCGTTCCTGCCCCGCTCCAGCCACGCTCAGCACGCACTGTCTCGCGCCAGCTCGTGACTTCTCCGCCGACCGCCTGTAACAAGCCCTCTGCCTCGTCTTTCACACTCGGCTCCCACACATGCAGAACTAGTTCAAAATATTTCTAAACTTCTTAAATCTAAAAAAAAAGAAAACTTGCATGTTGTGAGTCGAAAGAAATCGCACACTTGCGTCTTTTAACCAAACCACACTTTGGACTTGCGTCCACTGAATAAGTTAGGTAACTTTAAAACTAAAAAAAAAGATTTTTTTACTCAAAATTTTATGCTGTTTCCGTTTGGATGGAGCACATGAGCTGTGTTCCATTCTTAACTAAATTTTTCGTCTTGGGGACAGAGAAAGGGAGCTCACCAGCTCATACCAATGTCCAAGATGTCCCACAAAAACAAGGAATAAACATAAAAAAAGGAATGCAAAAAATCTTTCACAAAGTTATTTGGGGAAAACAGAACATTCCAAGAGTTGAGTGAGCTGAAAGAGGAATGGAAACTCTCATATTCAATAAAAGCACAGGACAACGCATTTCCATTAGTTCCAATTTTATTAGTTATAAAATCCGTATTTTCATTTATATTATATATTTCACCACAAACAGACAAGGGTAGAATCTCTTCTAAGGGCATCACCATCCATTTAGGTGATTTACCATTCCGTTACGCACACCGAATCTGTATTACATACCTGCAAACTAATCTCGATTATGGCATCCCTAAGACTAGTCTCTTATATGCCCGCTAATACTCCGTCGCACAGTTCAATATAAACATCGGCTAAAGAAAATCTGATTACACAGCTGGAGCCTCATCTGCACTCCGTCCACATCCAATTACGGAAAGTTTAAATCAGCTTCGTTCTTTTGGACTCTCCTTGGAATTTATGTTATTGTAAATATGGATGCAAATGCGCAAGTTTTAGATCTTATATACGCGACGACTTAAAATGGAGACGTATTGTTTTGTTTTTTAATTTTGACTGATTCAGTATATTCTCATGACGTGAAAGTAAAACTAAAGTAATATCGGTTTCCAACACTCAAAAATATGTCAGATTGTAAAAGGCCAAGCCCGGTAAAAAGAGCGATGCAAATAGTCAACACTAAGTTTCGTTTGTATAGATTGGTTCTACTCAGATTTATTTTTATTATATGACGCAGATCCGCGCATGTATTATTTTGGCTCTGGCCACCAGCGTTTTTGCTAGCTACGTCGACGGAGGCTATGGTCTCAGATACGTTAATGGTCTAGGATACGGACGCGGCCTTGTCTCCGGCCACAGCCTCAGCTACGGTCTCGGCTACGCTGGTACGCTTGGCTACGGCTGCATTCCGGCCTCCTGCTGTCACTCGCACTGTCTCGTGCGCTGCTCCCACCGTCAGCAAAAATTTCCACCATCCAGGCTTCTCAAGCTTTCACCACTTACGTTGCTGCCCCAGCCGCCACCTTTGCCGCTGTTCCAGCTATCGCCCGCACCGTCGCCAACTACGCTGCTCCAGCCGTCACCATGGCTGCCGCCATCCACGCTGCTTCAGCCGTCACCACTTACGCCGCTGGATGGATGGATGGATGGATGGATTTTAATGGCTATACCCTTCGTAACGGCCGGTAGCTTGCGACATATAGCCTATCTAACAAGAGAAACATATGCCCCAGCCGTGAGCAGGATTGACACCTACGCTGCTGCCCCCGTTGTCACCTGCGCCGCCGCCTCGGGCACCACCATTGCCGCTGCTCCAATTTTCACCCGCTCCGTCGCCACCTATTCTGCTCCAGCCGTCATCAAAACTTCCGCCATCAATGCTGCTCCAGCCGTCGCCACTTACGCCGCTGCCCCAGTCGTGAGCCGTGACCAAGGTTGCTATTAAAGCCGCTGCCCCAGTTGACACCTATGCTGCCGCTCCAGTCGTCACCCGCACTGCCACCACCTCCGACACGGTTTCTGCAGCGGTAGCTACTTCTGCCGCTGCTCCAACTGTGACGACCGTTGCTCACGCTCCAGCTGCTGCCATCGTTGCTCATGTCCCAGCTCTCGGCTACGGCTACGGAGTTGGAAACCTTGGTTACGGTCTTGGTCACTACGGCTATGGGCATGGCCTTGCCAGCTACGGCCTCAACTACGGTTACGGCCTTGGCACCTTTGGTGACTACACCACCCTTCTCCGCAAAAAAAGTGTAACTTACATGTTTTGTTTTGCGACACGACTATTATTATTTCTTTTCGTATTCAAAAATAATTGCTTATTTAACATGAACTATGTTCACGTATCATTGCTTCACTTTCTTTATTCGAGTCGCTTTCTGAGATATGCTTCTTTCTTTGTATTTCCAGAAACTGTGACTATGACACGATCTCCTACTGGTCTAGGACTCCGACCAGCACATACCTGTAGACATTAAAAAAATTATAAACCTAAATTTTGTAACAATATATAGTCCTTCGTTTTTCTTTTGCCATGAAGGGGTTTAAATCAAGTGCGTGTTAACAATGCGTGGTGTCTACACGAATCCACTAGAGCTGTCAAAGCTCTCCAGCATTGTTTTGAAGTTGTAGCTCTTAATGTTTGTTGACGTAGCTACAAAAAAAAAATGAAAAGCAAATTGAAAATAGAACTTGGAGACCTCCTGGACATATCCGCCCTGGTACCCTTTTGTGTTTAGTTTTCATATTCGTTTTTGGGTACTAGTAAAAGTATTGGCAAGATTTAACACTTCATTTGTTTACTTTTTTAGCTAAATTACCTTTTTGTGCTATATTTGGAGATCTGTATTATTTATCTGAGACTGCCCTTTTCCTCAGTAGATTTTAAAGCCCATAGAAATGTATCACACAATAGACCGCCGCCGGCAAATATCGGCTCATTACATGCACGGTCGCGGGTAGTCTGTCACAGGTTGTTTCCTCAAGTTGTGCTCAGTGCCTTAACTAATCCTGAAGATGAGAAGCAGGCACGAGCCGTTAGTAATCTTCTCAATTTCTCAGGCTGAGGATGTTGAGCATGCTACGTACTTGTCCGTCTCCCTTCGTCAGAAATGTCTAATGGATGCGAATATGGGGTGAGTCTAGCTTTCTTTGACAATTACAAATTTCTCTCGACTGCTTACAGTCGAGAACTGTGAACTGTGAGAACTGTTCAGAGTTCTCATAGTTCACACGAAATAAGAACTGTGAAAAAATGATTCAGGAACTGAAAAGACAGAATGGGGAATTACTTAGGCGGTTGGAGGAGAACGAGAGAAGAGCTCAGGCGACAGAGCAGGAATTAGAGAGGAAGATGCAGCAACTGATAGATCAGATGCCCGGACAGCCGGTCTAAAGCCAACCCATGCAGCAGAAACAGCAGGATGCACGAGTAGAGGTTGGGCACGCACCAGAGGAGACGATCTTCGCGGAGTCTGATGGTAGTGAGTCGGCATCACCTCCGCTGAAGCGGAGGGCGCGCGTCACAGCGCGAGCGAGAAGAGAGGCGCGCGAGGCAAAAGCCGTTAACGGGGACGAAGAGAGCTTCGTGACGAAAAACATATTGGAGAGCGCAATCACGGGGTGCATGGAGAGGATGCTTACCATATAGCATTGCCGCTGCACGAGACTGGCACAAGGCACGCCGAACCCGTTCGACGTCTGGGCGCACTACACCAGAGTCACGGGGAACATCACACGACCAGATACTGAGGCTATGATCAACGTAGATGGATCGGAACCGTAGGAAGTACGTCATCTGGCAGTGAAACTGCCGCGGTTTTTGTAGGAAGAGGGGGAATCTGCAGCTGCACGTTAGCACAAAAGAAGAAGAGAGCACAACCAAAGTTATCGCCTTCAAGGAGACGTGGGGCATGGCCAAGCTCTTCGGCTACAGGGCATACGGTAAGGATGCCAAGGAGAAGACGCGGGTCACGACGCTAGTCAGAAAGGAACCTACCCGTCATCGAGCACGACACCGGGATCTCGATGGTGGAACACGTGTTGATCGAGATCATATCCAACACGAAAAGGGACGGGCGCAGCGTCTTTGTTCTCAACGTCTACAGCAGCCCCGCCAAGCGTCACGGGTTCGCCGCACTCTATCGGGCGACCCAGGAGATCGCAAAGCAACAGGCAGTCGTGGTGGTCGGCGACTTCAACGGGCCGCACCCGGACTGGGGGTACCTGATGGAGACCGTGGAAGGCAGGAACCTCTGGCATGACGCCCATGACAGAGGGCTGACTCTGATTTCTGATCCGGATCAACCCACCAGGAGGGGAGATGCACGCACAGGGACACCACACCGGACCTTGCATTCGTCCGGAACGTGAAACGAGTGGAGTGGATCAACACGTGGGAAGATCTGGGCTGCGACCATTTAGTGACGGAGGTGACGGTCATAGCCGGCCCGGGGAAACCGAAGGGCAGAAGGATTAGGATTACGGAGTGGGACGCCTTCAGAAAATTTCTAGAAGAGTTTGAGGAAGAGGACATTGAGAACATCAAGGATTGGACGGAAGAACTGAGGGCCTGCGCCGAGCACGCGACCAAGACCGTGCCGGAGGAGGCGAACGTCCTGACTGCAGACAGTAAGCTCCTGCACATGTGGGAGGCCAAGTCCTGCATGCAGAGGAGGTTGAGGATCCAGAGACACAACCGCAACCTTCGGCGTAAGATCGCCAAGTTAAGTAAGGAGATTAAAGCCCATGCCAACAAGATCACGCGACAGCAGTGGCAAGACTCCTGCGACGGCTTCGACCACCAGCTTGGCGCTCCAAAGACCTGGAACATTCTTCGGCACCTGCTCGATCCAGACGGCACCAAGACGGCCTAGAATAACAAGATGAGCGAGATCCTGTGTCGCCTTGAGGGGACCGAGGACGACCTCATGGAGGAGATCCGCACGAGGTACATGGGGACAGCCCGCCCCGAGCTCCCACGGAGTACGACGGCGAGAGGAACGCGGCGTTGGACGTGCCCATCACCGAAGCGGAACTGAGGGAGGTCCTGCTCAGACTCAAGACCAAGTCGGCCCCGGGTCCCGACGGGGTGACGAACAAGATGCTACGTTACATGCACGTTACCGCCATAACGCGATATATGAACGCGTGCTGGGAGCGGGGCTCTATCTCCCAGCAGTGGAAGACCGCCAAGGTGGTAATGATCCCCAATCCGGGCAAGAGGCCGCAGCTGGACTCCCTTAGACCCGTTTCGTTAACTTCCTGCGCGGACAAGCTCATTGAGCACGTTGTCTTGGTAAGGCTGAACAGGTACATGGAGGAGAGGGAGCTTTTCTCGCACACCATGGTCGGCTTCGGGCCGCATCTGTTCACTCAGGACGTGATGTTGCGCCTGAAGCATCAGATAGTGTATGGAACGGGGAGCTCTCCCCTCAACACCAGAGCAATCCTGGGCCTGGTCCTGACCGACGCCTTCGATAACATTATACACGACGCAGTCCTCGACAACCTCAGGGCGCTGGTCGTGGGCAAGCGAACGTATGAATACGTCCAGGACTTCCTGAGCGGGAGGAAGGCGAGATTGGCGGTCGGCGGGGTCGAGTCCGAAGACATCTGGCTCGGGGGAAAAGGAACGCTACAGGGATCAGTGCTGTCCCCGTACCTCTTCAACGTGGCGATGATCTGCCTGCCCGCGAAACTTGAGTAAATAGCCGGACTGCAGCATTGCATCTACGCCGATGACATCTCGCTGTGGGTGACAGGCGGCAGCGACGGCTACATAGAGGATGTACTGCAGGAGGGGATCAGGGTCGCAGAAGAGTATATAGCTCCCAGGGGACTGGCGTGCTCTCCGCAGAAGTCCGAGTTTTTGCTGCTAAGACCCAAACGCGGCGGGAAGGAGAAATCGAACATCGAACTCTTCGCGTAAGGGTACCGCATCTCCCAGGTCGAGAGCATCAGGGTGCTAGGCCTGCGCATACAGGCCTGCGCATACAGGCCTAGCCTAGCAGGAAAGAACAGGGAGATGATACAGGCCCTGCGAAGGGCGGCCTATCAGGTCGCCCGGCTCATCGCCACGATCTCCAACAAGGAACTATGGGATGAGGGAAGGAAACCTTATGCCCCTGGTACAAGCTTTCGTTATGAGCCGGCTGACGTACGTGGTACCCTTCATGAGACTCGGAGTGGCCGAAAAGTCCAAGCTGGAATGCATAGTGCGAAAAGCATACAAGCGAGCCCTAGGGCTGCCGGACTCGACGTCAAACGAGAAGCTGGCGGGCCTAGGGGTACACAATACCATTGACGAGCTCATCGAGGCTCAAAGAACGGCCCAGCCGGAACGGCTCACGAAGAGCGCGACTGGCAGGCACATCCTCAACAGCCACGGCTTCCGGTACGAGACACAGAGAGGCGAGAAAGTGGACGTTCCCCTACACATCAGGGAGATGCTGCAGATTTCCCCCACCCTAAAGCGCAGGCATCCTGTACACGACGCCAAGAGAAGGGAGGCGAGGGCCCAAGCCCTGGGAAGAACGCTAAAAGAAAAGGAGGGGGTCGCGTATGTCGACGCGGCCGAGTAAAAGGGAAGAGGAGTTATGGCAGCGAAGCTGGTGAACGGTGACGAACACCTCGTCGCGAGCTGCAGCGTGAAGACCGACGACCCGGAGACGGCGGATGAGGTGGCGGTGGCGCTCGCGCTAAGCATTCCCGGCGTCAGGACAATCGTGTGCGATTGTCCTGACGAACCGCAGAGCGCGGTTCGTAACTTCGCCAAAGGAAGAGTGTCGCCGACGACTCTGCGCGTCCTCAGGGGTGCGATGTGCTTCGGTGAGAAAGAAAGAGTGAGACTCGTGTGGACACCGGCACACGCGCAGCTTCCTGGCAACGAGGAGGCTCACCACGTGGCCCGAGGACTTACCGTCCGGGCCGGCACAACGTCTGTGGCCCCCGTCGCGTCGTCCGGGAGAGACAGGCTGGTGACATTTAGAGACATTTGCGACCACTACACGGACGGGAGGGCGAGGTTTCCCTCCGCGCACCACTCGCTGAACAAAGACAGTCCACGGTGTGGAGACGTCTGCAAACGAACACCTATCCGTGTCCGGCTGTACTAAATCGGTAGTACCCGGACAGATACACGGGCGCGTGCAAACTATGTGGGCAGAGGGCGAACTTGAGACACATGGTGTGGGAGTGTAGTAACATAGACAGGGGCGCTTGCGCGAATAAATTACTGACGCAGCTCAGAGATGAAGAGAGCTGGGAGACCACTCTGCTCAGCTCGGACCCTCAGGTCCAAGAAGACTTAGTCCGACTGGCCGAAGACGCCACCGGGGTCCAGGGGATACTGGACGCCGTCTTAGGGGGGGGGGGGGGGTGGCTGGGAGGGGACCCTTAGTGGCCTCCTCACCACTTCCTAATCCCTTTTTCGGGCACCAATAAAGTTGTACTGACTGACTGACTGGTTACAGGTAATTCATCTACTCAAATAAAACTCTGAACACATTCAGTTTATCACACCGTAGGTTTTAATGGGTTGCAGATGGTTCACTGCGTTATGAGTTATGAGTTATGCCTTGTCTAACAATACCGCAGCTGGCGAGGACGAGCTAAAAGTTGAACCAATTAAAGCGGTGCGTAATTTCATTTCAGCGCCTCTTACTCACATTTTTAACGGCGTATTAAGCTCATCTATTTTTCCAGAGAGAATAAAGATTGCTCGAGTCTGCGTGTTGCATACAGGGGAATCACCAAATAATCTAAATAGTTATCGACCCATATCGGTTTTGCCATTGTTCGTCAAAATATTAGAGCTACTTATAAATGTGAAACTCACCAACTTCCTTACAGCAAATACTCTGATGGTACACGAACACTATGAATTTCAAAGAAACAAATCAATCGAAATGGCTTAATTTAAAGTTAAAGAAAAGCAGTACAGCAGTAGAGAAAATAAGCTTTTCACAGTCGGAATGTTCTTCGATTTCAGCTAGGCTTTTGACTCTGTCAAGCAGGATATACCTTTAAAGAAACCTCCAAGCTATAGATTCAAAGCTTCAGATAGGAGCAAGTTCGAGGTTATCTAACTGAACGTTAACACACGGTAATAATGCCGTGCTGTCCAGCGTGAGACTATTGTGTACCTCACGGATCTATTTTAGGTCCTTTGTTATTACTTCACTACATAAACGACATAGTTAATATGCCACAGACTCTCGATATCATAATCCAAGATATGAAAAAAAAATTTTTTTTCTCATTCGAATTTGATGCAACTAAACTCCTTGTCTAATGAGTGACTAAGAAATTTATTACTTTGGTACGGTCTACTAAACTGTAGCTTAACACTGGTAAAACAAAATATATTATTTTTAAAACAAAAAATAAACCCGTTAGTCATGACACGAGTATCAGGTTTGAAAAAAAAAAAATATTATTCTCGAAAATGTAAGTTTATAAAAATTTCTGGGTGTCTAGATCGATGAAAGCTTGAATTCGTCTCGCCATGCCGAAAACCCCCGCTCAAAATTTGCCAACTCATCGGTTAAAAAGTCAGTTATAATATGCATTGTTGCACTCTTGCCTAACATTTACAATTCTTTGTAATGCCAAATCAGAGAAGAGCTCTTTAGAAGGAGGAAAGGAGGGTACGTAGGGGAGAGTATGCCCCTTCTCCCACTCCGTACCCTCCCCTCCTACTCTCCTGCTCCTGTCCCATGTAGCGTGAAATTTGCGCTAAATTTCTCGCTAATTTATTCAAACATATTCCCGCTAAAGTAAGCGGGGAAATATTTTCGCTAAATTTAGGGGGGGGGGGGGGGGGAATTCACCAACGTTCTCTCGCTAAATTCAGCGAGAAATTTAGGGAAAAGTTCCCCGCTAAATTTAGCAGGGAAATGTTTCCGCAAAATTTAGAGCGGAAATTAAGCAAACAAATTTTCCGCTGAATTGTTGTTGAGGTCACGTGACGTTAATCTTCCCGCTAAATTTAGCGCAAAAAGGTTTATGCTAAACTTAGCAGAAAATGTTTCAAACTAAATTTAGCAGAACAATTTCTCAGCTAAATTTAGCGGAAAGATTTCCTGCAAAATTGAAAGAAAAGATTTTTTGCTGCCAAATTTAGTGGGAACATTTTACCCTCGTGACGTCACACTTGGCGTCACGTATGACGGCAATATGGGAAACGTACCATAATGCAAGGCGCGGTTACGCCGATGCCGACGCCGACACCGACACCGACGCCGATGGCGCTCAACCCGGAAACGGGCGCCTAAGAGCTGCGCTCTAAAAAGATATAGTGCATTCATTTTCATGAAGTTTATGTATGTATATTTGATTTATGTTTGATTTTTATATTGCTGCTGCGACTGCTGTAACGCTGTTGAAGGGACTAGTATCGCCAGGTAGCTTCGGCAACCTTTTGCTCCTTCCTCCCCAACCTTGTTTGTATGTCAAATAATCTTCAAACTTCAATCAAAACCGGCTTAGAGGGCAGGAAGTGCGGGAGTACCTAGGGTTCCAACCGATTCTGCCCAGCAGAATTAAGCCTCGCATGTTGTTTTCTTCATTTCTCGCATGAAACGATCTATCCCCAAAATAACTTTACATGCCACTCCTATAGTACACAAATACTATTGGTTTCACTTACATTCAAGACTTTTGTACCCTATTTTTCGCACGCAAAAGCAAACTTGAACAATCGAAGCGAGGGCAGAATTGCGGCAGGTATTTGCCTGTCTCTGCGTCAACTAACTTCTGTTGCATAGAAAAGATTGCTTTCACAGTGCTCTAACGCTGGCAGACATACTTGCAAAGAGCGCGCTGCTTCATTTGCTGCGACGTAACGTTTGGCGTTTTCATTGGACTATACGGCACGTGGGAATGACACGCAAGACAAAGCCAGGTGCTTTCGCCACAGAGCTGACCTGCTGCACCAATGAAGCGATGCCAGCCTTGAAAACGTAGCAAAAATAACTTTGATGTTGAGATTTTTTTGTCTCTTTATGCTCCATCTTGTTTGACTGAAATGCGCGCAGTGACAGAACTCCGAGCCCACTACCGGCGCAGCGTCCAAGCTTGGGATGTGCTTGGATAGGTTCCAAAACATTGAAATAGGACGCTGCGAGGTTGTGCGTCTTACTCCGATGCGTTTGCACGTCCCGAAGCGCAACCCAAGCTTGGAAGCTCCGTCGATTGTGGGCTCGAAGTTCCGTCACAGTTTGCAGTTGATTTGAACCCGATGGTACCTTGTCACCATGAAGCCGGTCACGTGAACAAAAATCCCTCTTGCGGAGACTTCAGCCACCGGGAGATGAGCTCGGTCTGCTCGCAGGAAACGGAGGTTGGTGAGGTTTACTCGTCCACTTCAATCGAAGAAATTCGTTCGCACTCCAACAATGAATCGACCATTTCCGAGGCCAATCTTCACGTGCTTGTTTCCCAGCTTTGCAATAAAATCGACGAACTGGCGAAAGACGTGAAGATGCTAAAAACAGACAACGAGGCATCAAGTTTACATGATGAAGAAAATCCCTAGAAAAGGGGAACAAGAGGGACAAGGGACAAACACAAATCTCCAAACACAGCTCGGTGACTGGTGCGCGACCGAAAAACTCCACCTGGTCCGAGTATCGAACCCGGGACCTCTCCATTACAGGTGGAGCGCTCTACCAACTGAGCTAATCAGGGGTTAGACGTCAGTAGAGCAAATGGGTTTTATCAGCTGCGACCAGTCTAACACCAACACGGTGAAGCTTGCGATATAAGGTTATGATTATAATGCAATTAAATGCAAAGGTGTCCAGCTCGCTTGCACGTTTGCATTTAATTGCATTATAATCATAACCCTAAATCGCAAGCTTCACCCGTGTTGGTGTTAGACTGGTCGCAGCTGATAAAACCCGTTTGCTCTACTGACGTCTAACCCCTGGTTAGCTCAGTTGGTAGAGCGCTCCACCTGTAATGGAGAGGTCCCGGGTTCGATACCCGGACCAGGTGGATTTTTTCTGTCGAGCACCAGTCACCTAGCTGTGTTTGGAGATTTGTGTTTGTTCTTTGTCCCTGTTCTTCCCCTTCTCCAGGGATTATTTTCATCATTCTTGTCCAGCTCGCTTGCACCTTTGCATTTAATTGCTTTATAATCATAACCTTAAATCGCAAGCTTCACCCGTGTTGGTGTTAGACTGGTCGCAGCTGATAAAACCAGTTTGCTCTACTGACGTCTAACCCCTGGTTAGCTCAGTTGGTAGAGCGCTCCACCTGTAATGGAGAGGTCCTGGGTTCGATACCCGGACCAGGCGGATTTTTTCGGTCGCGCAACAGTCACCTAGTTGTGTTTGGAGATTTGTGCTTGTCCTTTGTCCCTCTTGTTCCCCTTCTCCAGGGATTATTTTCATCATTCTTGTCCAGCTCGCTTGCACCTTTGCATTTAATTGCATTATAATCAAGTCTACAGCTCTCGCGAAACACGGAACTGCTGCGCAAAGCGTGTACTCCGTTGGAAGCTCCCAGGATGGGCAGCCACACAGTCCATTAACTTCACTGATGCCTTCAAAAGCCAGAGCAAGACTACAACAAGCACCGGGGCTGATAGTATCGGTAGACAATCAACTAAACCTCTTCGTTTCACGCAACGCTCAAATTAGACAACGACCATTCAACCGGACCGCAAGAGGGATGACGTGGACGCCGTAAGATTTCAGACAGTCATGACGATGACTTTGATGAAATAAACACACCTGACACTTGGTCGACAGGGTGTGTTTTCGCCCCTTTTTAGACATTCTTAAAAAAATCTTGGACACTTCGGTCTATGCGAACGTTTAACCAGGCACAGTGGACCGCACCCTCTATTACTAGAATGTTCGTTGTCATAAGGCGGGGCCATCCGAGTTCTTTTCCGGGGCTATAAGGAATTTATACACCACTGTTTTTGTCTGCCTGAAGCATGGTTAAAAGGCACCATTCCCAGTTCTGAGTATTTTCCTCTGCATTACTCAGTATTTCGGAAAGACCTTGATTATGCAGACACAAGACAGCGATATGGGGGAAGTGCTTTAACAGCGTGGACACTTCTTTGTGCGCATGGTGAGGATACAAGCTTCAGTTGTACTCGGAAAATGTATGAAGCGAGCTGACGTTACGTGACGGGCGTAATTATTTATTAGGGAACTACGAACTTCTGCCACGCCTTACCTGGAACGTTTTTGCACGTTATTTTAAAGATTTAAAAGGTAGGCTAGACGTGGCAGTGTTTCGTGTGCACATATATGGGTATTTTAATCTACCTGGAATTGACTGGCTGGTCGATTATAACTCGTTGACGAGTGAAGTCACAAGCCTGAAAGCATCGAGCTTGTTTGATATTATTACAATGTAGCGCAAAGAACAAAGGAAGGAGACAGAGATAGGAAAGAACGCTACTCACAACAAGGTATTTACTGCGTGTGTCGTGAAAGAGGTAAACGAAATGACAAATGTGATGAAACTCAGAAAAAAAGAAGAAAACACTTCAACCTGCACTAATGATCGACTTAAATTACACCCCCCCCCCCCCCAAAAAAAAAAATGATTCAAAAGTATTTTTAGTTACCCGCTAGATTTAAGAAAAATTGTCTAGATATTGGTGCTCTTTTTGAGACAGTGCGACAGAGGGCGCACTTATGCACTTGGTCCCGTGAGTCATGGTAGTTTTAGCCTCATATATCTCTCTTGCCCTCTTGCTATGATTGCGCTTGAGGACTTTAGTTTGATTGAACACAGGGGTGCAGGCACAGTCTCTGACATGAATGGCGAGAAGTCCTGATGGTGATGATTGACGAGCCAAGGCATGCTCTAGTAATCGCACGTTGACACAGCGGCCTGTTTGTCCGACGTACACACTCCCACATGAGCACGGAATTTCGTAGACCACATTGACTTCGCAATTCACGTACTTATATGTATGATGGACTGTGCATAGACTATGAGTTTGTTGAGGTCTATTGATTTTTGGACAGAGCCTCTTTATTTTATCCGGGGCTGAGAGTACCACTTGTATGTCATATCTTCAAGTTATCCGCTTCAAAATATGAATTTCATTTTTTTTTTTTTTTTTTTGGGGGGGGGGGGGGGTAATTTATGTCGATCATCAGTGTAGATTGAAGTGTCTTCTCCTGTTTTTCTGAGTTTCATCGCATTTGTCACTTCGTTTACCTCTTTCACGATACATACAGTAAACACCTAGTTGTGTGCAGCGTTCTTTCCTATCTCTGCCTCCTTCCTGTGTTATTTTTGTGCTACACTGTAATTACACAAAACCAACTAGCCCAACAGCTCATTTTAATACTGTTTGATATTATTTATGATGCTATTGAGCAACATGATATCATCCTGAATTCAGCGGGAAAAATAATCGACCTTTTACCGGTGTTTCCTCCAATCAACTATATTTTGCCAATCACTGACCCCTTAAGACCTGTTGACATATGCCATCCGCCGTTTGTTGTTGTCATTTTGCTTTCCGCTGCGTCAAAGGACCCTATGCAGCAATGAATAGTTCCTGTACATTATACTTCGTCTCACCCTACGATGGAATAAAGACGAAAGCTACGGACCGCGAGATCCAATCACGAGCCACTTAGAAATTGTGCGGTATTTTTCTTCGATACACGTATCGGTACCCGCGTCTCGGATCACTGATGAGGGGACGGGTGGACAGTAGTTCGAATTGAACAGCACTGAGTGACTCAACAATTTTACATCGCAAAAAAGCCATGACATATAGGCTCTTTGCAGCGTCGAAGCTATAGAAATGATGCGGCGCTTTTTGATTCGAGCATTATTCGTCCACCCCTAATCAATGCTAAGCGTGTCATAGTATAGCGTGGAACGTGATTGGTCCTGGCGGCCCGTGGCTTTGGCCTTTAGTTCATCGTAGGATGAGACAAAGTATAGTGGCGATTACTTCTAGATATATGTAAGTACTTCCAGTGCCATGACTGGAAACCGATCCGGAGTCATAGGTTCGTTGATTCACTTTCTGAGGGTCTTACAGGACTAGTCTCGAGCACAAAAAATAACTATGTGCCTAAACGTGTTTCTAGGCTAAACAAGTACCCTTCTTGGTATTCGAAGGAACTGAGACGTTGCTTGCGACGTACGCTTTATTATAACCGTATTTTGAAAAATTTGGGATGACAGGTATGACAAATTTAGTGCATGTCGTGCTTCGGTAAAATGGCTTTTAAAAAAAGGTGAAAGCATGCAATTGGCTGGACTTGAGTCAGATATGTTTTCCAAGCCTAAAAACCTTTCTCAAACCTGTACCGTCAATAAAGAAGCAGAATAATAGTGTGGTTTTAATTCGAAATAGCTGTGGTTATACATGTGATTCAAGTGAAATTCCCAACATGTTTGCTGAGAATCTGAAGTCATGTTTTTCATCAGCATCAGTCCCTGACGGTAGCACGGCGTGCCATGGCACAGCTGGTTTGCTTTCTTTTATTCCGATTGACGAACACGAAATCAGGTAAAGCATTCGTAATTTGATATGTAAGTTGAATGCAGGTGGAAATGTAATCCCCAATTATTTTTTTTAAGGGGTGTGCTGAACAGCTGGCTTTTGTCATATTACACATATTTAATTTATCGCTACATTCAGGAATATTTACTTCTATACGGAAAAGCTCTGTTGTGGTTTCGATTTATAAATCAGGGAATCCTAGCATTGTAAACAACTGTCGTCCCGTTTTATTATGGTGTTGTTTTTCCAATTTTTTTAAAAATAAATTATAAACGTCTGTATAATCACTTTATACATAGAATAAACCCTTAGCAACATGGATTCCAGAAGGGCAAGTTGGCTAAATTTAATCTACGCTCTTTTTTAGATTATGCCGCTGTGTTATTTCGTGACCGTGGGTACGTAAACGTAATGTACTTTGATATGACAGAGGCATTCGACAAGGTAAATCAAAATACACTTCTGATTAAACTAGATAGCTATGGTTTGTGCTTGACTTACTGCCATTGGTTCAAGGGTTATGTTTCACGAGGCACAATTTATGTTCGTGTGTAAAATTCATATCCGATTATTTTTCATGGCCTTCCGTAGTACCCCAATGAAGTAACCGTCGTCCACTTTTATTTGTGATATTCGTGAATGACAGTTCGTTCTGTCTGAAAAAATGTATAGTGATATTGTTGTCGGATGGTATCGAACTGTTTCGACGTGTACAATCTCACTCCGATTCCGTGCTTCTTCAGGAGGACGCATTGGAAATTTCAAAAAGGCGTTAAAAATAGTTTCTGCTCAATGAACAAAACAAAAACAAAAACAATGCTTCTCACCAGAAAGCGCGATCTACTTGTATTTTCTTACAGATTAGAGGATAGTGTTATCATCCGAGTGTCTGTCATTCGTGATGTTGGAATACTTTTTTATTCATCCTTAAGTTAAATTGTCATGTTTTAACCATCTGTAATCCCTCTATGAGAAACCTTCAAGTGATATCTCGTTTTACGAGAAAATTTTTTCGCCCCTTTGTCTTGGGAATTTATTCTGTTGCCTACTGCGCACAAAGCTGGAGTATGCATCTTCTGTATGGAATTGCATCAATCTCACTAAAGCAGGTCCTATTGAGGGTATTCAAAAACGCTTTACAGCGCAATTTCGAACAGGCATTTTAACCGTGTTTGTTACTACAACTATGAAACAATACATTAAAAAATTTGGGTTGTGTAGTTGGATTGATGGAAAACGATTACGTGATTTTATATTTTTACATAAGGTTCTCATTCGTGCTGTCGAATCACCACTTTTGTTAAGCACTGTCTGTTTTCATGCTCCCTTGCGGTCCAATCAATTTCATTCCTTTTAACCCTCCTGCTTTGAATGAAACGTGACCACTAACAAAAATGCAAGTTGAATACAACAAGCTGGATCAATCTGTTGTAAACATTTTTAGCGATTCGATTTTTGTTTTGACATATGCTTGACTCAGTTATACCTTCATAGTTATGACTTCGTTTTGTTGCCTGCATTTATTCTTGATTGTTGGGTGGTACAAATCGCTTTGGTACACTACACGGTGGTACACTACACTTACAAAACTCAATTAATCTTCCGTTTTGTTATGTGTTTAAAAACAGCAGAAGGGCTAAATGGCCTTGTACTGTTTATGGACACCTAACCAAACTAAAGATTATTATTATCATAAAAGCGTACAGTTTAATGCAGATAAATATTGTATCAGAATAGCAATTTATGGTTCGCTATACGCCATATTTTTAATTACATCACAAAATCACCTAAAACTAAAGGAATTCAAACATAATTATCATCATACTCTTTTCCAAGTAAATAACTTTTAAACAATATATGTCGCAACGAACAGTCGCTAAGAAGGTGTGTCGAGAAGCCATTTGTCAAAAGACAACAAGCTTGGAAATATTTCATTCCGCAAAATACAAGAAACGTATATTGAAAATTAAATTAATTTTATTTTTTAAAAATAGCCTTGGAACCTTGCCCGCCAGGCTCCTAGGCGACTTGGAGGTGTTGCCGTTGTTGCAGTTTCTGTAAAAAAATGAAATTCACATAGTAATGTGAGTGTTGTATACTACCATACCTATAATATATAGCTGGCCAAAAGCAGCCTCGGACTTCATTTTAGATTAAAATAAACTTTATACTTACACTTCTTCTTGCGGAGAAGGGTGGTGTAGTCGCCGAAGGTGCCAAGGCCATAACCGTAGTTGAGGCCGTAGCTGGCGAGACCGTGTCCATAGCCGTAGTGGCCAAGACCGTAGCCGAGGTGTCCAACTCCGTAGCCGTAGCCGAGAGCTGGGGCGTGAGCAACGGTGGCAACAGCTGGAGCGTGAGCAACGGTCGTCACAGCTGGGGCAGCGTGGTAGGCGGCGACAACTGGAGCAGCGACGTGGGAGGTGGCCACAGTGCGAGTGACGACTGGAGCAGCGGCAACGGTGGCTACTGGAGCGGCAGCATAGGTAGCGACGGGGGCAGCGGCGTAGGAGGCAACCCTCGTCACGGCTGGAGCAGCGGCGTAAGTGGCGAAAGTGCGGGTGACGGCTGGAGCAGCGGCATAGGTGGCAACTGGAGCAGCAGCATAAGTGGCGACTGGGGCAGCGGCGTAAGTGGCGACGGCTGGAGCAGCATGAACGGTGGCAACCTTGGCGACGGCTGGAGCGGCATAGGTGGCGACGGTGCGAGCAACCGTGGCGACTGGAGCAGCAGCGTAGGTGGCAACCCTGGTCACAGCTGGGGCTGCGGCATAAGTGGCGACGGCTGGAGCAGTGTGGAAGGCGGCAACCTTGGTGACGGCTGGAGCAGCGTAGGAGACAGTGCGAGTGACAGCTGGAGCAGCAACAGCATAACTAGCGGGAGCGTAGCCGTAGCCAGCAAGACCAGCGTAGCCGAGTCCATGACCGTAGGTGAGGCCATGACCATAGCCGAGGCCGTGACCGTATCCGAGGCCATAGCCGTAACCAAGACCGTATCCCCCGTTGACGAATCCAGCGAAGGCGCTGGTGGCCAGAGCCAAAACAAGGCAAGCACGGATCTGCGCCATATGAAAATGCGGGAAGCATTAAATATTAGTCGAACACATCAAAACGTATGATCAGTATAAATAGCCATTATTTGCTTCACTTGGTTTGTCAGAGTGACTTTTCTCTTCTATAAGCTTTTTGCTAACTAGGGACAAATGTTCCAATGTAAATAAGCAGAAATCATTACTTTATAATATTTCTTCTATTGTGTTAAAATTCATAATTCGCAGCTAATGTTGGCCTTTTTTATTTGTATTAAAAATAGCTTTACCTTAAACTGAGCTGTTAAAAAAATTCTATCCAGAACGGACGGAGAGCTGACACTTACCATGATTGAATGTGTCGGTTGTGCCGAAGAAGCTCCAACTGTGGTATCGCGTCTCCGCTCGCTGTTATTTATACTCAAACTAAGCGGAAGAGCCGTCTGTAGTACTCGTAAGGAGTGTAAAATGGAGAGGGAAACGGAATTGCTGGTGATATGTAATAGAGTTGAGACCCTCGCAGGAATGTCCTCCACCCGTCTTTTTTTTCTCAGTGTGAAAGAGCGTTGAGTCAGCCAAATGAACTTGTAAATTCTTGTCACAAACCCAGCCTTCATTCGTCTGCGATTCTCATAAAATAAAAATAAAAGATATACGAGTTACACTACAACTGTGGCTTTCAAACTGGTTGGCGGAGCAGTTCCATGCCAGATGAGGTGCGGTTTTCCTCTTTTAGTACAATCACCTCAAGGCATCTTTAAATTGGTTTAAACTTTAATGGGTCATAGTGAATTCTGTTTTCGCATTTATTTTTTATTTTTATTTTGCTCGTGCTCATTTTGTTCGAGAAGTTGACCTTCACCTTATGTAGAATTGCAATTGATCGTTTTATTTTGCGAAAAGTCCCAAATAACGCAATTATTGAATTAAATTGCTGGTTATATTAATAATACAGCTGCGATATGCTGCACGCAAACCTGACACTTTCTTGTTTGCTCTAGCTGAATTGCTATTATGCGTTAATCATCCTTGTTTCACACATTTTACTTGTATTCAGTCCTTTTCTAGTGTGTTGCGTTCGCTTAAAGCGCTTAACGTCCTGTATGCGACTTCTATGCGGGTAGAAGCTGAGGGAGAGGAGGACACGATAATGCGCGGTGGCGCAAGAGCTCCGAGCTCAGGTTCGAACGCATTCCAGCTACAGCTTGGCGCTCTGGCCTTCCCAGGCGCTCTCGTCTCTTCCTTCCTTCAGTTATACCCGCATTGCGGGGTGTACGAATGTGTCGCCGATTCCGCAAATCAGCCAACATTACCTCGTACTGGCGCGAGTACAACACCAACGCACGTGGTTTATGACTTAGTCTATCAATGATGAAGAATTCCATGTTTTCAGTGGAATAATGAAGCTGGTAGAATCATTGAATTTGGGCACAACGTGGGAATGTCAAACATTGGCTGTCCATGCAAAGCCCCTTGGGTCCCACCTTGGCTGCGCGAGGGCATGCCCAATTTGGGCTGCGCGTGCAATATACTGCCGTGGGTCACACTTCGGCTATGCGGGGGCAGAGTTAGCGCAGATATCGGCTTCAGTCGTGTGTGTGTAGGGGGAGGGGGGGGGGGGACAAAGTACGGGCATTCTCTACTTGGGCTGCCGATGCAATACCTCCGAGGGTCTCATCTCGGCAATGCGGGCAGAGTTAGTGAAGCTAGGGGCAAAGCGTGGGCGTGCGCGAGTTGGGCTGCCCAAGGAAAACCCCTTTGTGTCCCACCTCGGTTCTACGGGGGTTATGTTTGCGAATATAGGGGCTCCACGGCGGCGAAGCCTGAGCATGCCCAACTTGAGTTGCCCATGTAAAAACCCCGTGGGACCCATCTCGGCTCTACACTCTTAGACAAAAGGGTAACCGATAGTCCCCCCTAAGGGGAGGAACGGTCTTGTATCCTATGTTCCTTTAGAAAGGGAGAAACTTTCGTCCCTCAAGCAGGGTAGCCAAGTTCCTCCGTCGCCTGAATCTCAATATGGCGACACCGAATCGAGCAAATCGACCTCAATAATGCTTCACGAGGACGCTACGTCTCTTGTACGGGACGAGAGGAGCAGCAAATAAAAGCGTTACACGAGCTTTCCGCGAAATGTGTTTATTTCCGAAGCCAGATTCCCCCACAGGTAGAGACACTTGTGTTTCAAAAGCAGTTACTCAGTCTTCTCCTCGTCAGAACTGCGATGTTAAACGGAGACAACCGATTACACAGTTATTTCGCGCACTTTATGTCTTACCTTTGCTGTTCCTTGAGTCACAATTCCGTCGTCAACCGCACATCACGGAGGAATGGCAAACCAATCCGTGAAACCAAGAGCCGTTCTCAGAGGAACAAACTCAAAGCCGCTGTTTATCGCGTAGCGTGAAAGGTTAAATCGCTTGCCACCAGATGGCAGGGTCAAGCAGAGTAATTGCAAGTAGCTAGGCTAGGTGACGCTAAGTACCGCCCAATTCATGTTCTAAAAAAAAAAAATTCTTTCCTCAGGCCACTATAGCGCTTCGGGAACCTCTATTATACACACATTTAGACACATTACGCATACTACAAGCATCAAGTGAACATACATTGAGCGCATACACATACACCTCACACACAAACATCAATACAGCGGCACGCTAATCCGAACACTACATGCGAGCTCTGCGTTTCCGTCTTTTATACTGGTCATTTTAAACGTACGGAATTTCTCGGTGACTCCCTAAGCAATAAAAATATTCCCAGCATGTTGATTGTTTTCCAGCAATGTGATAGCTCGAGAGTATTTTGAATGGCTCAGGGGAGGAATCTCCTATTAAAAGTAAACGCTCGATCATGCCGTAATTATTTGAAAGCCAATAAATCAAGCCCCTCCAATGCGGTTCGAAGCCGTGAGTTTGTTTCCCCACACGGCACGTCGTAGCCTGCATTTCTATTGTAGTGTTTGTTTTTCTATTTGTGCTGTTCGCGCACGGCTGCAATTGACGTCTTGAATTAATCTCTGTAGAGCGGATATTCACTCAGCTGGAAGTGATGCTTCACGTGCAGAGAAATCGCTTTTCGATCATCTTGAATGCAGTCAAAGCCACGACTTGCGGCAGGTGTTATGTGTACGGAGCTACGCCGTGGCGAGCTCGAAAACGTATAGCGCTTACCCCAGCGCGACACTTGGAGGGCAGTTTCTCCAGGAACCGTAGTATATTTAAACAGCAAAATAAAGGGTAGCTTTTTTTTCGATTTCACCTATTTTTTTAATGCTAAAATTCCAAACTGTAAATATACGTAATTTCCGTCATAATTTCGTTCTGTTCCGTCCTTTCCCCAGAGCGCAATCGCTCTCGGGGAGGAGACAACCGACGGCCACTGTACGATAGGAGCTTACTGTTCAGACCAGCGTTCCAACATGACTATCCGCACGTCGATCGATTGCAGCTAATCCCTCAAGTGGTCTTAAACTTTTTAATGTAAAGAGGAATGTCCACCTGCGACACCCCGCCCCCTCCGATCACGGCCCGACCAGCGGCATAAATGCCCGACAGTTTACGTCATCTCATCTTGTTGTTACACCACTGATACACTGATACGCGAACACACGGTCACATCGGCGATAATTTCCGGTCTTCGGTTCACAACCCACAATACTGCCATCACGATGTTGCTGACACGCAGAAATACAGAACCCCGTTGAACGCCCGTTGGCACTCGGCATCGGAAAACAGAACCGAACTCAGCACGGAAGGCACCCAGGCAGCCGGCAGCAAAACCTGCCTTTCTTGGACGCAGTTCCTGCGATTTCCATAACGTCGAAAACGTCGACACAGCTCCGCGTGGTTCCGCTACTGTAAGTCCGCGTGGGTCCCGAAATCCGGAGACGGCCCAGTGTACGTAGCACCACTGGCGCTGCTCGAAAACTTCGCTGTTTCTAGCGGTTTCGTTTGCTCGCTTGATCAAATTAGTGATAAAAATGTCTATGCAACCGAAATGTTCTGCACGTTTGGATTAGAAGACGGAACTACAGGCGGCCTTCGCTGCCGCTGAAGCTCAATCAACTCAACAACATTTATTAAACAACGTGCGCGACGTGCTCGAAAAACGAAACCGAAAGAAGATGAGTCGGGACGGCGAAAGCTTTCTCCCGTCTGCCTGAAGAACGAGAAAAACATTTCGTTCCTCCCTTCTTCTCGTGTCCGCTTGGGGGCGCGTCAGTAGAAGGGAGGAAGACGCGCCGTTATAACCTTTTTCCTCCATTGGTTCTTAGAGTGTACCATGGCTAAGCCCAATGCAATGATGTTGGCTTCACGGCGGCTAAGCGCGGACGTCCCTTAGTTGGGCTGCTCAAGCAAAACCCCATTGGTCCCACCTCGGATCAGCGGGGGCCAAGTTGGCAATGGTTTGGTCTCCACGGCTGCAAAGCGTGGGCATGCCCAACATGGGCTGCCCATGTAAACCTCCCGTGGGTCCCACCTCGGCTCTGTGGGAGCCAAGTTATTAACGGAATAGGCTCCGCGGTTACAAACCCCGCAATGGACACCTGTGAAAGCAGGTGTTGGAAAAGTGGCGTCTCTACGGACCCCGAGCCCCGCAGGTGCCGCCTGCACCTTATGTGCTAAGTGCTTGGTGAGTAGTGTCGCCACGGACCACAGCCAGGTGAACCGCCATACCCACATGCGAGGGCAGCTACTTTAGTACGTGCTTGGTCAGTGGCGTCACTACGAGCCCCGAGCCATGTGGGTTCGCCGAGTTACGTCTGGGTGTGCGTGGCACAATCCCTGTGCAGAGAAAAGGGGATCCTGGTGGTTGAGCTGAGTTCGGGGTACATTTGGAGCCTTCGGGGCCCCCCGGGCAAGGTAATATACCACATCGGCCCCGGCCTCTCGTAGACGGGTGTCCTGGCTTGGCCCGACCAGGATGATTTAGTAAGTCGCTTTTTCTATCCTGAACATAGTTACAGTTGCGCACACAAGGACAGGGACAGAGAAGAGAAACACGTAGACGACAGACAAGCGCACACTCACAACTCATATATTAAAGGGGTACGGAAACCAAATTCTAGAGCCCATCTCTTTGCCTGAACATAAAGAGGGTTAAAATAAGACTTCGCCAATATCAATATTCGGTAGGATAACGCGAGAAAACGAATTTTAAACTGAATAAAACGATAACCAAAAACCACCTCGTGGATGTCTGTGAAGCTTCGATGGAATGTCGTGACGACAACATGCCCGTAAGAGCAGCGCCACAAAGGGAAGTACGGTCACTTATAGGCATTACTTAGGCCTGAACGTAGTACCGAGGCGCTTTGGTGGAGAAAGCAACGGCAGAGTTGGCAACCGTTCGTTTTAGTGTCGGGTGGTCTTTCCGGCAACGCTTCTTTGAGGTGGTTTGGAGTTGTGTACGTGCGATGTAATATTCACGCTACGAAATGCCCACCTTTTCTGATCACGAGATAGCCGCCTTCGTCGGCCGCAACTGATAACGAACGCGATCGCTAAGAAGTCAACACAACTACCATCGTTACTAAAAGGAGACGGCCCGTACGGCTCTGCAAAGCGGCGCGCATGTAAACAAATCCCTGCGGCGCTTTTCGGGGATGCGGGGGAGAGCCAACGTCCAGGAAGATACGTTTGAAGTAAAAGAGTGTCAGCAAGATCCACGTAAATACCTGTTCGCACTGGGAGCAGAACCGCACTGGCATTGCGTTCTTGGTAACCGCTTCGGGAACGGTCTTTTACAACCGATTTTATGAACCGCTGGGCCTCTAGACAATCGCAACTCGATGCTGACGAGACGCTCGGCAGAGAAAGATTGGACCGGCATTGAGTCGCTCCCAAAAACTGCTCTAACTCGACATGTGTTGGCGTATGATGTCGAAATAAAATGGACATCTAAAAAAAGTGTACGTACCCAAGTTGCGAAGGCAATCTATATGGCGTTTATTTGCACAAAAGAATGAGATTGAATCGAGGAAAGTGTCCCTTCTCGACAAGATCGTTCGTCACGGCTGCATCTGAAAACAAGCTAGGTACGACGAGGGGAATAATGGCCTTCTTACCCCAAATGAGAGGTGAGGGTTCAAACTATTCATACGAGGAGGGTCCACAAAGGTCGCGTGGGCGTATTCCATTCATCAAGCCAGCCGATAGTGTGCAGATGGTCTTGCCCCGGATCGTCGAAGTGTTTTGCTAAGCCTAGCGTCTTTGGTGGTCGCTTGGTCGGTGGGTCCTTGTCGTTGTAGCTTTTTCAGGTATCCGTGGTTCTAGCGTTTGCCTCCGCCGCGGCGTTCAGTTTTAATTACTTTTTTCTTCTTCTTTTCTCTCGTTGGGACGCGCACAGGGAGCACATAGAAATGCACGTTGGTCGTCGCGACGACGTAAGCGAGCGATGTTGCCGGCGATGTAAATTTGATCATAAAAAGTGCGTAAAGCTTTTTAGCTGTCGTAGGCGTGGTCGTAGGATCTAATCGTAGCGTGCGAAAAACTTCCGATAATTTCGCTTCGTGAATACAGAACTTTTCTTAGATTTTGCTGTAAGATCGGTTTGTGAATAAGCTCTGTTACCTGTTGCGGACGACGAAGACAAGACAGACGGGTCGTACAAATACGACTCTAGGCAGAATCGCTTCTCGGCCATCATGGCCTGGTGATGTAGCGGCGTGGCGGCATCTTCGTCCTTATTAATGTCATCTACCCACCGCTCTCGTCGCGTTGGTCGGCGACCATTCACTCGAAGCCGCTCCGCCGGCTCCGACCGCAATATGCTACAGCCCTCGGGTACTTCGACTTTGCGAGATTGTAACACGCTGACGCCACCAAGTGGCAAGACTCATAACTACGGTACGCTTGGCTTTCCCAGGCATGATGACGTCAAGACCGCGCCGGATCTCCCGAGATGCATCGCGCTCTTCGACGGCTGATTTTGAAGCACTCGCCGAAATCCAGGCATTTAGAACGAAAAATACAGTCATCCGCTTGAAATATGACTATGCGATTATCAATTACAGGTTTATCTGATTCCATTTGACTTATCTCTAGGTGTTTGCTGTATTTTTTAAGTTTCGATTCAGTATCCCTTTAACGAAAGAGGAAAATAAAGAGGTACAGAAAGCGGAATCCGCTCGAGCGTTGGCCACAGAGGCACGAGGAACCACAGGCCCCAGTGCTCGAGGGGTACACGTAAAATTACCCACACGAAAAAGATTTTAAAAAGGCAATTTCCTCCTCTGTTAATGAAACAGACGGAAAGCTAACACATCGCTCGCCCTTGCTCAGGATAATAAAGGCTTGAAAAAGCTCTCTGGTGTGTATTTCTCGGTACCTGCCTATTATCTTGGTTTTCGCTAAGGATGGCGTACAATTACAAGATTTACAGTGCACGGGTAGATGGCCCCCCACCGTACACTTTAGAGAGAGATTGTGCTTGCGTAGCCGGTCGTTCACACACCGTCCGGTCTGTCCAACGTAGCTTTTACCACATGAATGGGGGATACTATATACTACACTCAGGGAGCAGGGCACATAAACGTGGGAGTGGTTCTTGTGGCACGTATGTTTCTTTATATTGTTTACCTTAGCATAGACTTTTTGACAAATTTGAGCCATTTTTTGGGGAGCTGCAACTATGTTCAATATCTACCAACTCGCCCAACTGTCTACTCTACTACAGTTCTTTTCCATCCTGTTATTTCTTGTTTCACGTTTCCTTCCAACTCTTTCTCTTTTTTTTTTTTTTTTTCTTAGAGCGCAGCTCTTAGGCGTCCTTTTCCGGCTTGAGCGGCGTCGGCGTCGCCTTCACCGGCGCCGTCGTCGTCGGCGTAACCGCGCGGTGTATTATGGGTAATTTCCCCGCAAACTTCAGCGAAAAAGTTTCCCCGCTAAATTTAGCGGAAAAAATTCCCTAAATTTAGCGGGAAAATGTCCCCGCTAAATTTAGCGGAAACTTTTCCCCTAAATGGGAGGAGAGGAGAAGGGGCATAGCCTCCTCTTCGTACCTTCCCCTCCTCCTCCTCAAAAACTGCGCTCTAATTTGGCGTTACAGGCAGTTGTAAAGGGCTTTTTTTTTTCTGGCTCTGCTCCTTCCTGTTTACACTTCTTAGGTGGCAAGGGCCAACCTTCGGTGGATACAGGTCCTTTCCCTGCAACCACACTCGGGAATAGTGCACGGGCAGCATTGGTAGAGTAATTGTGTCAGCCAACTCTTTCTTGCTATGGCACATTAGCTACTCCCTTGTGTGGCTCCGTGGTGAGCGGTGCACCCGGGCACTGATTTTTTCCCCCTTCTTTATAGGTTTTAAGCAAAAAGATAGTGATCGGGCCTGCAGAGGGTCCGCACCGGAGTCAACGACCATCCCGCAAAACGTCTTGAATTATTCCCAAAGTTCCTAGGATATCACTCAGAGGGCGAAAATCCACTTGCAAAGCTATCCCTTTTCCTCTTGTCAAAAGTACTTGAAGGTATTATTGGAATTAATTTTAATGTAAGAAAATGACGTCGGGTTACCTTCTTGTCGAAATTAATACAAAACAACAGATTAAGCTCTCCTAGCTTTGAACTCCGTCGCAGATTACAAAGTTAGCGGAACACCGCATCGCAAGCGAAACACCGTACAGGGAGTTATCTCTGAGGATGACTTGCTTGAAACATCTAAGGCAGAGATCGTTGAGGGCCTTTATGGTCAAGGGGTTGTAGCTGTGCGCCGTTTCCCCACCCGCCAAGACTGTTGAACGGAAAACCAAACACGTCATTCTGACTTTTGATTCGGTCACACTACAAGAAGCTCCGAAGGCAGGCTACCTACAGTGCCGTGTAAGGCCTTATGTGCCGAACCCTCAGAGGTGCTTTGAAGTGCCAACCGTTTGGCCATGGGTCACGAAGCTGTCGGGGAGCCGGCACTTGCGCAGAGTCCTCCAGCAGAGAGCATGTTGCTGACACCTGTGATAACAATCCGAAATGTGTCGAATGTAACGGACCTCACCCGGCATACTCTCCCTCCTGTCCATTGTGGACGCAAGAGAAGGACGTCCTTAATATAGAAGCGAAAAAAAAGATATTTCCTACCACGAGTAAAAAAACACCTTTTTTTTTCTTGGCAAAAGGCGGATAAGCCGAGGTCGTGCGTTGGGGACTTGAACGGCCACTAAGGGCATCAGCGGGTACCCAGACGTCTTCGGACGATCTGCGGGTCTCGTCGGAGTCCCCACCCAAACCCACGGGAACGGTGCCAACGGCACCATGTCCCAAGCCCAAAGAGGGTGGATGCTAGTGTGAATACTGGCCCACCGGCATCCACCCCAGAGCAGGGTATGCCTCACTCCCCCCCCCCCCCCCAGACCCCCCTGCCTCTGTGCTCACCCGGGGCCGGGGCCAGCCACCCCGAACCCCCGCCCCGAGGAAGCCCGGTGAAACGTCGAGGCAGTTGGATCCTAAGGGTTAGCTGACGGCATCACCGGAAGAGGCCATGGAATAGAGTGGGCTCAGATACGACGACGAGGCTATCCTCTCGGATCGGAGTCCTCCCTTCCGGCTTCCACTAACTCTAGTAAAAAGCAGAATGATTGCGCAAAAAAAAAAAAAAAAAACGCCCCGAGCATAAAAAAGTAGTTGTAAACCTTAGTAACCTGTTTTACCAATTTTTGGAATTTATAATTTAAAGTTTATTTTAATTTTAGCACTGCTATTAATAAACAGTTAGGTATCACACAGTGGAACTGTCGTGGCCTCCTTGGTGGTATTGATGACGTTAATATTTTCTCAATGAGCTTCGTCCTGTGCACTCTGTCTACAGGAGGCTTATCTGAATCACAAACACCCAACGGGTTTACGTCGTGTCCAGGTTTTTAGGAAGGACCGCCTTTCTCCTAACCATTTCGGTGGTGTCGCAGTAGTAGTGAAGAGCGGGGTTGTGTGTGCTCGGGTTCCTCGACAAACGCTGCTCCAGGCAGCCGCAGTTCGCGTTCTCTTTGACGGCCTCATCACCCTCATATCTCTCTACCTACCACCCAACGTTCCGCTGCAGCCCCTCGAGCTGCAAGGACTTATAGATCAGCTGCCTAGGCCTTTTTTTATTTCTAGGTGATTTTAACGAGCACTAGCCTTTGTGGTAAAGTTTTCGTCAGGATTCCCGGGGTGGAGTTATCATACGAATTTTCTTATCCTCCTGGCTCTGTCTTCTGAATAAAAAGGAGCCAACGTTTTTTAATGCTGCTGATATTACGTTTACATATTGCCGCGCGCGCAGGTGGCCAAGCAGGCAGCGCGCTCGTGGCCTAACGGTTATAGGAGCGTGCCTTCCGCGCAGAAAGCCAGGGTTCTATTCCTGGCCACGAAGACACATATTTGTTGAATCTAACGTAATGTCCTGGTAAATTCGAGAACCGTGTTGCTGATTCGAGGTTAGAATGTTCGACACGCCGAACCTTCTACGCCGATTGTTCCAGAAGCCCACGCGTGTACAAAAGGGGCTGCGCATGGCAAGCCGGAGTCAGTTTCGCCCCAGCGTTCGACTCTGCCGTCACGCCGACTTCGACGCCCGCTACGCTCTGCTTTCATCTGTTCCCTTTTTATTTTTGGGCACAAGTTCGCCCCATTAAACGTTTAGTTTCTTCATCTATTATCGCCTCATCACTTGTCATTCGTGACATTTTGGTGGAGGTGCGGAGGTGCGGAGGTGGAGGTGGAGGTTCGACGACTCCAGACTCCTCCTGTTCTTGGACATTTCGATCAGGATGCGGAAACCGAGATTCACACGGACGCAAGTAACGCAGGACTTGGTGCGGTACTGGTTCAACTACAAGAAGGCACCGAGCGAGTCATTGCCTACGCAATTCGGACACTATCCAAGGCGGAGAAAAATTACTCCACGACTGAGAAAGAATGCCTTGCCGTCGTTTGGGCAATCACAAAGTTTTGTCCGTACTTGTATGGGAGCCCGTTCCGCGTAGTCACCGACCACCATTTGCTCTGCTGGCTTGCCAACCTCAAGGACCCTTCAGGACGCCTCGCTCGATGGAGTCTCCGACTACAAGCGTTCAACATGAGTGTGGTCTTCAAGTCAGGCCGCAAGCACAGCGACGCCGACTGCCTGTCTCGAGCGCCCGTCGAAACACCTTCCGGCAGCAGCGACAACAATGAAGACGAGTGCTTCCTAGGCGCAGTGAACACCGTCGACATGGCACGACGTCAACGAGACGATCCTGAGCTGCGGGCACTAATAGAGCACCTGGAAGGGTGTGGGAGTACCATGCCACGTGTTTTCTCACGAGCCCTGTCGACCTTCGTCATGCGACAAGGTGTACTCTACAAAGAGAACTTCAGGGACAGCAACTTGTCGTGGGTGCTGGTAATTCCGAGTGACCATCGAGAGGAGATCTTCCAAGCCTGCCACGACGACCCGACAGCCGGACACCTTGGTTACAGCCGGACACTGGCCCGTATTCGTGAAAAGTATTACTGGACAAAGCTCCCCAGGACCGTCCACCTATGCACACGATCATGCCACGAGTGACAGCGGCGCAAGAAACCTCCGACGAGGCCGGCGGGACTCCTGCAGCCAATTTCTCCTCCAACTGCACCCTCCCAGCAGATCGGAATGGATCTACTTGGCCCTTGTCCACCGCCGACGTCGGGGAACCGCTGGATCATCGTCGCCACAGATTACCTCACGCGGTACGCCGAAACGAAAGCCCTTCCTTCAGGGACTGCTGTGGAAGTTGCCAAGTTTTTCATTGAGTCCATCGTCCTCCGGCACGGCGCTCCAGAAGTTCTGATTACAGATTGCGGATCATCGTTCATGGCACAGCTGACCCCAGATATCCTCCGACTCAGTCACACCAGCCATCGCCGTACAACTGCGTACCACCCGCAGACCAACGGGCTGACGGAGCGACTCAACAATACAATCGTCGACATGATCTCTATGTACGTCGACGTACTAAGATATAGTATATAAAACTATATTTTGCCAATCACTGACCCCCTAAAACGTGTTGACCAATTCCATCCGCCGTTTGTTGTTGTCAATTTGTTTTCCGCTGCGTCAAAGAACCCTATGCAGCAATGAATACTTCCTGTGCATTAGTGGCGATTACTTCTATATATATATATATATATACGTACTTCCAGTGCGATGACTGGAAACCGATCCGGAGTCATAAGTTCGTTGATTCACTTGCTGAGGGTCTTACAAGAGTAGTCTCGAGCGCAAAAAATAACTGTGTGCCTAAACGTGTTTCTAGGTTAAACAAGTACCCTTCTCGGTATTCGAAGGAACTGAAACGTTGCTTGCGACGTAAGCTTTATTATAACCGTATCTTAAAAAATTCGGGATTAGAGAGCTTGTATGACAACTTTAGTGCATATCGTGCTTCGGTAAAATGGCTTTTAAAAAAGATAAAACATGCAGTTGGCTGGACTTGTGTCAAATATGTATGCCAAACCTAAAAGCGTTTCGCAAACCTGTACCGACATTAAAGAAGCAGAATAATAACGTGGTTCTAATGCGAAATAACTCTGGGTATACATGTGATTCAATTGAAACTCCCAACATGTTTGCTGAGGATCTGAAGTCATGTTTTTCATCAGCATCAGTCCCTGACGGTAGCACGACGTGTCATGGCACAGCTGGGTTTCTTTCTTTTATCCGAATTGTCGAACACGAAATCAGGTAAAGCATTCGCAATTTGAAATCTAAGTTGACTCAGGCGGAGATGTAATCCCCGGTTTTATTTTGAAGGGATGTGCTGAACAGCTGACTCCTGTCATATTACACATATTTAATGTATCGCTACATTCAAGAATATTTACTTCTATATGGAAACGCTCTCTTGTTCTTCCGATTTTTAAATCAGGGGATCCTAGCATTCTAAATAACTGTCGCCCCGTTTCATTATTGTGTTGTGTTTCCAAAGTTTTTTTGTTTATTATTTAAAGATAAAGCATAAACGTCTGTATAATTACTTTATGCATAAAACGAACCCTTAGCAACATGGATTCCAGAAGGACAAGTCGGTTAAAATTAATCTACGCTCTTTTCTAGATTATGCCACTCTGTTGTTTCGTGACCGTGGGCACGTGAACGTCTTTGTCTTGTGTATTTATTCTGTTGCCTACTGCGCACCAGTGTTGCGGAGTTGCCACTCCGGAGTTGGAATGATTCCGGAATCATTCCGCATTTTCCCGACCCCGGAATGGAATGGGAATGGAATGGCGGCAACGTTGAGGGAGATGAAATGGGAATGGAATTAGATGCCTTTTGCCCGGAACGGAATGGGAATGGAATGGTCCTGGTTCTTTATATATTTTATTTATTTATTTATTATTATTCATTCATTTATTTATTTTTCTTTGGGGGGGGGGGGGGGCGGGTTGCGGAGCCAGTCAGCGAGTCAGTTGTTCAGAAATAAAATGAATACAAAAAAACAAGCGTGGAAGCAAAAAGCAGAGGGGGAGGGGGTGGCGGTGGCGCCTTTCACGGACGCGCTGGCAACGGGCTTCACTGGTGTTACACGAGAGCGAAACAAGAAACCAAGCACCAAGCAAAAGAAACGAAGGGTGCGGCAAAAAAAGAAACCACCATGCACGGCTCCTCATCGTCTTTCTTGTCTTGCTTGCTTTTTTTTTTTTTTTGCGACGGCATGGTGAAAGCGCGCGCGCGCAAACACAGACCTCGTAGAGCTCTGACAACTCGTTGACTCGCGCGCCACCGAAAGATGATCAGTTTTTAGGGAGTTTTAGTAGATCGTTTTCAAAGGCCCGCTACCGCTACGAGCGCGTGCTTCAGAGCATGCATCGAAGTGGCAGCGCGAGCTCCCGCTACGATTAGCGCGGCCTGAAAACACGATCTACTAAAACTCTCTATTGTTTTCTTATAGTCCGAGGAGCGTTGTTTAGCATGCGGCCAACCCTGCTGCATTCCACGTTCATTCACGCGCACTCCTTTGAAGTGCGACATCTTGGTTTGCTTCGGCATTAAAACAAAGCGAGATTCACTTCTCTCTCCTCCTCTTGCGCTTTGCTCCGACGCTTGTTTTTTTATAGTGCATTTTTACGTGTGAGTCCGCCTTTTACTTGGACTTCGTTCCGATGCTTGTTTTCTGTGTTATATGTTTTACATTCAGGTGGGTTTGGGTTACAAGCAAGCAAGCGGATTCCCGCTCATTTCCTTTGACTTTAGTCTCAGCATACTTTGTTTCACCTTGCGATGGACCGCTGATGGACCGATGCGGAAGCTACGAGTCACCCCAGCTCATCCAGCACCGTGAGCTTAGTAAAACCAGTGCTTTCTTGAGGCATTTAGCATTTTTTTTTGCAATTGTATATGTGTTTGACAATGTCAGCTTTCAGCTGCTTATGCCGGCAACACAACTGGGTTGGCAGTATCGTATTTCAGCAATACATTTCGTATCTGTATTTCTGCATCGCAATACATTTTTTCACGAGTATCTATATTCCTGTATCAAATACGTACATGTGGAATGTTTCTTTCTATCACGATACAATCAGGATGAAATCCCCCCCTCCCCCCCCCCCTCCCCCCGAAAAACAAAATACAAGTCCGAACGCTTTTTTTTTTTGCTTTTTTTCTTTTTGAGGGCATTATGGTCAAGGAGATGTTGGTGCATTGTTACGATGCTGAGCAAGGTTCCTTCCGATTTTCCAAATTATTTTTCTCTTCTGAGAAATGTTGCGTTGTCGGGATTCGAAACAGGTAGCTTGCCAGGAGTTGAGTCGGAGCATCTTCTACCGCAGGTCCCTAGGTAGGGATTTCATGAGTCATTGTTTACTGGCATCCAGTGCACGCTGCTAGTTAGTTAGAGCCTTGAGAAACAGGAAATCAAAGGAAGTGTTGCTTGGCCTGTGGCCGAGAAGCTGAGTTACAGTCCGTTGCAACACGAGTCTGGTGGTGGTTGACTGACGCAGTGAAATTCAACAGATATCCGAATGCGTCTGCGCCTGTAATATTGCACTGCTCAAGGGTACGTCATCGGTCGACGTGATCGTGACCCGCTGCTCTGGTGATCCGATAACCAGGAAGGAGGCCAGACTTGGCCTCGATGTGCCGACCCAGACTTCGTACACCTGCGACTCGTCTCGAGCGCGCTGTTTCTCGGAGCACTCCCACCGTGCCGGCCATCTCACGTCGCAATCCACGAGGTCTTTCTTTGGATGATGATAGGCGAAATTTGAGGACTGCCATTCATTCGTTGGAGGCGGAGGGTCAGCAGGAAGGACCGTCACAACAGGGATGCCACCGTATCGATTTTTCAACCGTAACAGAAGATAAGACATATGCTTCAGGTGGTCCACTCATCTCGAAAATTCCAAATGCAACTGCCTGCATGATCTTCAACGAGGTCACCTACAACGAAAGTACGTATTGTCTTTCCATACAGCAGCGTGGGGAAAGTTTCTTGTTCAAGGCAACACCTACAGATACAAGAATACTAGTTCATTCATTTGACAGGGACGCCCTTATTGGACAGGGGAGTGATGATGTTATGATGAAATGTATTTAGAGGTCGAAGTCTTTTTGCATCACAAGTCAGACAAACAGGATGCCAGGGAACGGACCGCGGTCAATCCTTCATGGAACGTTTTTTTGAACCCATTGAAGACTCTTCTCCGCCCGGAACCACTACCTTCAAGGCGAAGTGTCAAGCCTGCGGGACAGTTATTTTGGGATAAAAAACTTCCTCATCATACTTAAAGCCTCATCCCGGTTGGCGTCTCAAAGACATTTGACAAATGTATCGCATTATCAGTATTTGTATTTCTGCTTTCCCTAAAACGTATTCCTGTATTTGTATTTCCAAAGATTTTTCGCCTCTTTTTAAATTGTATTTCCGATACGTATCGCGATGCATCTTTAAAGATATATTTGAGTATCAGTATTTTAATTGCTATTTTCATCTGTCCCAGTATTTGTATTTCCAAATACATTTTTGAGTACTTCTGTCCAACCCTGCAACACAATGTAGCTGTCAAGTGCCTTTTTTTACGTTTAGGAATTAGAGGAATGGAATGGTACGATTCAGCCATTCCAGGAGTGTAAATCGGCCCAGTGTCCCCATTCCTAGGAGTTGAAAGGAATTGAATTATCGAAAACTCTAATTCCTCGGAATGGAATTGGAATGGAAAGGGGGTGCCCATTCCGCAACACTGCTCTTTTCTAGATTATGCCACTCTCTTGTTTCGTGACCGTGGGCACGTGAACGTCTTTGTCTTGTGAATTTATTCTGTTGCCTACTGCACACAAAGCTGGAGTATGCTTCTTCTGTGTGGAATTGTATCAATCTCACTAAAGCAGGTCCTATTGAGCGTATTCAAAAACGCTCTATTGGCGTAATTTCAAACAGGCATTTTAACCGTATTTGTTACTACAACTATGAAACAATACATTACAAAACTTGGAGTTGTGTACTTGGATTGATAAAAGATGATTACGTGATTTTATGTTTTAGGGCGAAGCTCCTTAGGGTCTTGCCTTGTCCATCCGTCCGGCGTCCGTGCTCACATCGAATGCCATCCCATCTGTCTTCTTAAAAAAAGAAAAAAATTTTTGCGCAGTCGACAGGATTCGAAAATGTGCGGGGATACCCCAATGGATTTCTAGTTCATCGCCTTAACCACTCGGCAACGACTGCGGGACGAGTAGGGGGCTCTGAGATGTGGTGGTTCTCTTTCTGACATGGACCGTTGATTTAAGCGGTGGAGATGCGTTCCCACGGCTTCTAGCGGATCCATGCTGATCCGCCAGAAGAACCACGGGCTCCACATTTCACCAACCATAAAGCAGTAATAATGAAGTCGAAACGCAACCCGTAACTCAGCATTACATATGAGCATTAAAAAAAAAAAATTAGCACCATCAGCCTATGAGCATCAGCACCTATGAACATAAAAATCAGTATCATCAGCACCACCAGAGCTTCGCCCCAATCAACATCATTCACCGCGTGGAGATGTGATTTTTTACAAAAGGTTCTGATTGGTGCTGTCGAATCACCACCTTTTTAAAGGACACATGCAAAGAAAAAAAACATGTTTTTTTAAAAAGTTTATATGGAAAAATGATATAAAACGATTTTACAACGAAGAAAAAAATTTAGAGCTATATTTACGGCGCTATACGAATGTGTAGTTGGCGCCCTTGGGAAGCCGCCGCTGGTCACGTGGTAGGCCTCTGCGTCGCCGCCCTGCGTCACCGCCGCCGCAAAGTCACGCCGCCGCCGCACGCTGAGCGTTGGGCGACGCCTCTTCAACGCGTTTCTCCACGCCGCCGTCGCCGCACAAGTTCGTCTGCTTCGGGGCGCCGCCGTCGTCATCTGACCGGCGCACAGGTCTATCACGTCTGCTTGCGCTTTTTCAGGAGTTTCCTTTGGGCTCTAAAACTTACTTATTAATCTTAGTTTTTTTTGTTATACTTCAAACAAAGATGAATAAGTTACTTTTAGGGGCCATAGGAAGCTTCCGAAAGAGCGCAAGCACCACGTGACAAATATGGGCCCGTCACTGTGAAAAATAAGGGCCACTTTTCCGCGGCGCCCGCGGCCGCCAACTACAAATTCGTATAGCGCCGTAATTATAGCTCTAATTTTTTTTTTCTTGGTTGTAAAATCGTGTCATGATATCCTTTTTCCATCTTAGCTGTTTTAAAAAAAATGTTTTTTTTTCCATTGCATGTGTCTGTTTTCATGCTCCCTTGCGGTCCAATCAATTTCATTTTTTTTAACCCTTCTGCTTGGAATGAAACGTCACCACTAACAAAAATGCAAGTTGAATACAACAAGCTGGTTCAATGTGTTGTAAACATTTCTATCGATTCGATTTTTGTTGTGACATATGCTTGACTCAGTTATACCTTATAGATATGACTGTGGAGTGTACCAGCGTGATTGTTGGGTGGTACAAATCACGGTGGTACACCACACGCTGGTACACTACACCAAAAAAAAACTAAACTAATCTTCCGTTTTGTTGGGTGTTTAAAAACAGCACAAGGGCTAAATGGCCTTGTACTGTTTCTCTACGCCCAACCAAGCTAAAGATTATTATTATCATAAAGCGTACAGTTTAATGCGAGTAAATATGGTATCAGACTAGCAATTTATGGTTCGCTATACGCCATATTTTTAATTACATCACATTATCTTTAATTATGTTTCCTTTTATATTTTCATACAATTGTAACATTGTACGACTATGATGACATTCCATGTACCCCACTATGTAATGCCCCCTGTGGGCCTTTAGAGGTAATTAAAAAATAAATAAATAAAATCACCTAAAACTAAAGGAATTCAAATATAATTACCATCATATTCTTTGCCAAGTAAATAAACTTTAAACAATATATGTCACAACGAATAGTCGCTAGGAAGGTGTGCCTAGAAGCCATTTGTTAAAAGACAACATGCTTGGAAATATTTCAGTGCGCAAAATACAAGAAACGTATATTGAAAATTAAATTAATTTTATTTTCTGAAAATAGCCATGGGACCTTGCCCGTCAGGCTCCTAGACGACTTGGAGGTGTTGTCGATGTTGCAGTTTCTGTAAAGACATAAGCAAATGTATATAAAACAAGAGGTCACAAATTCGGTAAATGTGTTGATTGTCATAGTAATGTAAATGCTGTATACTTTCATAACTATTTTATAAAGCTGGCCAAAAGGAGCCTCAGACTTCATTTTAGATTAAAATAAACCTTATACTTACACTTCTTCTTGCGGAGAAGGGTGGTGTAGTCGCCGAAGGTGCCAAGGCCATAACCGTAGTTGAGGCCGTAGCTGGCAAGACCGTGCCCATAGCCGTAGTGGCCAAGGCCGTAGCCGAGGTGTCCAACTCCGTAGCCGTAGCCGAGAGCTGGGGCGTGAGCAACGGCGGCAACAGCTGGAGCGTGAGCAACGGTCGTCACCGCTGGAGCAGCGTGGTAGGCGGAGACAACTGGAGCAGCGACGTGGGAGGTGGCGACAGTGCGGGTGACGACTGGAGCAGCGGCAACGGTGGCGACTGGAGCGGCAGCATAGGTAGCGACGGGGGCAGCGGCGTAGGAGGCGACCCTGGTCACGGCTGGAGCAGCGGCGTAAGTGGCGAAAGTGCGGGTGACGGCTGGAGCAGCGGCATAGGTGGCAACTGGAGCAGCAGCATAGGTGGCGACTGGGGCAGCGGCGTAGGTGGCGACGGCTGGAGCAGCGTGAACGGTGGCAACCTTGGCGACGGCTGGAGCGGCATAGGTGGCGACGGTGCGAGCAACCGTGGTGACTGGAGCAGCAGCGTAGGTGGCAACCCTGGTCACGGCTGGGGCAGCGGAAAAAGTGGCGACGGCTGGAGCAGCGTGGAAGGCGGCAACCTTGGTGACGGCTGGAGCAGCGTAGGAGACTGTGCGAGTGACAGCTGGAGCAGCAACAGCGTAGCTAGCGGGAGCGTAGCCGTAGCCAGCAAGACCAGCGTAGCCGAGACCATGACCGTAGGTGAGGCCGTGACCATAGCCGAGGCCGTGACCGTATCCGAGGCCATAGCCGTAACCAAGACCGTATCCCCCGTTGACGAATCCAGCGAAGGCGCTGGTGGCCAGAGCCAAAACAAGGCAAGCACGGATCTGCGTCATATGAAAATGCGGGAAGCATTAAATATTAGTCGAACACATCAAAACGTATGAACATTATAAATAGCCACTGTTTGCTTCACTTGGTTTGTCAGAGTGTCTTTTCTTTTCTATACGCTTTTTGCTAACTAGGGACCAATGTAAATAAGCAGAAATCATTACATTATAATATTTCTTCTATTGTGTTAAAATTCATAATTCGCAGCTAATGTTGGCCTTTTTGTTTGTATTAAAACTAGCTTTAGCTTAAACCGAGCTGTCCGAAGAAAATCTTGTCCAGAAAGAACGGAGAGCTGACATGTACCATGATTGAATGTGTCGGTTCTGCTGAAGAAGCTCCAACTGTGGTATCGTGTCTCCGCTTGCGGTATTTTATACTCAAACCTTGCGGAAGTGTCGTCTGTAGTACTCGCAAGGAGCGTAAAATGGAAAGGGAAACGGAATTGCTGGTGATAAGTAATAGAGTTGAGACCCTCGCAGGAATGTCCTCCACCCGTCTTTTTTTTTCGCAGTGTGAAAGAGCGTTGAGTCAGCCAAATGGTCCTGTAAATTCTTGTCACGAACCCAGCCTTCATACGTCTGCGATTCTCATAAAATAAAAATAAAAGATATACGAGTTACACTACAACTGTGGCTTTGAAACTGGTTTGCGGAGCAGTTCCATGCCAGGTGAGGTGTGGTACAATCACAATCTTTTAGTACAATCACCTCAAGGCATCTTTAAATTGGTTTAAACTTTGATGGGTCATAGTGAATTCTGTTTTCAAATATATTTTTTTATTTTTATTTTGCTCGAGCTTGTTTTGTTCGAGAAGTTGACCTTCACCTTATGTAGTGTTGAAAATGATCGTTTTATTTTGCGAAAAGTCTCAAATTACGCAATTATTGAATTAAATTGCTGGTTATGTTAATAATACAGTTGCGATATGCTGCACGCAAACCTAACACTTTCATGTTGTTTGCTCTAGCTGAATTTCTATTATGCGTTAATCATCCTTGTTTCACACATTTTACTTATATTCAGTCCTTTTCTAGTGTGTTGCGTTCGCTTAAAGCGCTTAACGTCCTGTATGCGACTTCTATGCGGGTAGAAGCTGAGGGAGAGGAGGACACGATAATGCGCGGTGGCGTAAGAGCTCCGAGCTCAGGTTCGAACGCATTCCAGCGACAGCTTGGCGCTCTGGCCTTCCCAGGCGCTCTCGTCTCTTCCTTCCTTCAGTTATACCCGCATTGCGGGGTGTACGAATGTGTCGCCAATTCCGCAAATCAGCCAACATTACCTCGTACTGGCGCGAGTACAACACCAACGCACGTGGTTTATGACTTAGTCTATCAATGATGAAGAATTCCATGTTTTCAGTGGAATAATGAAGCTGGTAGAATCATTGAATTTGGGCACAACGTGGGAATGTCAAACATTGGCTGTCCATGCAAAACCCCTTGGGTCCCACCTTGGCTGCGCGAGGGCATGCCCAATTTGGGCTGCGCGTGCAATATACTGCCGTGGGTCACACTTCGGCTATGCGGGGGCAGAGTTAGCGCAGATATCGGCTTCAGTCGTGTGTGTGTAGGGGGGGGGGGGGCGACAAAGTACGGGCATGCTCTACTTGGGCTGCCGATGCAATACCTCCGAGGGTCCCATCTCGGCAATGCGGGCAGAGTTAGTGAAGCTAGGGGCAAAGCGTGGGCGTGCGCGAGTTGGGCTGGCCATGGAAAACCCCTTTGTGTCCCACCTCGGTTCTACGGGGGTTATGTTTGCGAATATAGGGGCTCCACTTCGGCGAAGCCTGAGCATGCCCAACTTGAGTTGCCCATGTAAAAACCCCGTGGGACCCATCTCGGCTCTACGGTGGCTAAGCCCAATGCAATGATGTGGGCTCCACGGCGGCTAAGCACGGACGTCCCCGAGTTGGGCTGCTCAAGCAAAACCCCATTGGTCCCACCTCGGATCAGCGGGGGACAAGTTAGCGGTGGTTTGGTCTCCACGGGTGCAAAGCGTGGGCATGCCCGACTTGGGCTGACCATGTAAAACCCTCATGGGTCCCACCTCGGCCCTGCGGCGGCCAAGTTAGAAATGATGTGGGCTCAGTGCTGGCAATGCGCGGGCATGCCCAACATGGGCTGCCCATGTAAACCTCCCGTGGGTCCCACCTCGGCTCTGTGGGAGCCAAGTTATTAACGGAATAGGCCCCGCGGTTACAAACCCCGCAAGGGACACCTGTGAAAGCAGGTGTTGGAAAAGTGGCGTCTCCACGGACCCCGAGCCGCGCAGGTGCCGCCTGCACCTTATGTGCTAAGTGCTTGGTGAGTAGTGTCGCCACGGACCTCAGCCACGTGAACCGCCATACCCACATGCGAGGGCACCTACTTTAGTAGGTGCTTGGTGAGTGGCGTCACTACGAGCCCCGAGCCATGTGGGTTCGCCCAGTTACATCTGGGTGTGCGTGGCATAATCCCTGTGCGGAGAAAAGGGGATCCCTGGTGGTTGAGCTGAATTCGGGGTACATTTGGACCCTTCGGGGCACCCCGGGCGAGGCAATATACCACATCGGCCCCTGCCTCTCGTACACGGGTGTCCTGGCTTGGCCCGACCAGGATGATTTAGTAAGTCACTTTTTCTATCATGTTCTTTCTTCTTTCACGTTTCCTTCCAACTCTTTCTCTTTTTTTTTTTTTTTCTTAGAGCGCAGCTCTTAGGCGCACTTTTCCGGCTTGAGCAGGCGTCGGCGTTGCCTACACCGTCGCCGTCGCCGTCGGCGTAACCACGCGGTGTATTATGGGTAATTTCCCCGCAAAATTTTGCTGAACATTTTCCCAACTATATTTAGCGGAAACATGTTCCCTCTAAATTTAGCGAAAAACTTTCCCCGCTAAATTTAGCGAAAACATTCCCTTCTAAATTTAGCGGGAAAATGTCCCCGCTAATTTTAGCGGAAAATGTTCCCCTAAATGGGAGGAGAGGAGAAGGGGCATAGCCTCCTCTTCGTACCTTCCCCTCCTCCTCCTCAAAAACTGCGCTCTAATTCGGCGTTTCAGGCAGTTGTAAAGGGCTTTGATTTTTTTCTACACTCTGTTCCTTCCTGTTTAAACTTCTTAGGTGGCAAGGGCCAACCTTGGGTAGAGACAGGTCCTTTCCATGCAACCACACTCGGGAATAGTGCACGGGCAGCATTGGTAGAGCAATTGTGTCAGCCGACCATTTCCGATGATTTCTTGCTATGGCACATTAGCTACTCCCTTGTTAGGCTCCGTGGTGAGCGGTGCACCCGGGGACTGAATTTATTTTCCTTCTTTATAGGTTTTAAGAGAAAAGATACTGATCGGGCCCTGCAAAGGGTCCGCACCGGAGTAAACGACCATCCCGCAAAACGCCTTGAAATATTCCCAAAGTTCCTAGTACATCACTCAGAGGGCGAACATCCACTTGCAAAGCTATCCCCTTTCCTCTTGTCAAAAGTACTTGAAGGTATTATTGGAATTAATTTTAATGTAAAAAAATGACGTCGGGTTACCTTCTTGTCGAAATTAATACAAAACAACAAATTAAGCTCTCCTAGCTTTGAACTCCGTCGCAGAGTACAAAGTTAGCGTAACTCTTCATCGCAAGCTAAACACCGTACAGGGAGTCATCTCTGAGGATGACTTGCTTGAAACATCTGAGCCAGAGGTCGTTGAGGGCCTTTATGGTCAAGGGGTTGTAGCTGTGCGCCGCTTCACCACCCGCTGAGACTGTTGAATGGAAAACCAAACACGTCATTCTGACTTTTGATTCGATCGCACTACCAGAAACTCTGAAGGCAGGCTACCTACAGTGCCGTGTAAGGCATTATGTGCCGAACCCTCAGAGGTGCTCTGAAGTGCGAACGGTTTGGCCATGGGTTACGAGGCTGTCGGGGAGCCGGCACTTGCGCAGAGTCCTCCAGCCGCAGTTCCCGTTCTCTTTGACGGCCTCATCACCCTCATATCTCTCTACCTGCCACCCAACGGCCCGCTGCAGCTCCTTGAGCTGCAAGGACTTAAAGATCAGCTGCCTAGGCCTTTTTTTATTTCTAGGTGATTTTAAAGCGCACTACCCTTTGTGGGAAGGTTTTCGTCAGGATTCCCGGGATGGAGTTATAGGACGACTTTTCTTATCCTCCTGTCTCTGTCTTCTGAATAAAAAGGATCCAACGTTTTTTGATGCTGCTCATATTACCTTTACATAATGCCGCGCGCGCAGGTGGCCAAGCAGGCAGCGCGCTCGTGGCCTAACGGTTATAGCGCGTGCCTTCCGCGCAGAAAGCCAGGGTTCCGTTCCTGGCCACGAAGACGCATTTTTGTTGAATATAACGTAATGTTCTGGTGAATTCGAGAACCCTGTTTCTGATTCGAGGTTAGAATGTTCGACACGCCGAACCTTCTACGCCGATTGTTCCAGAAGCCCACGCGTGTACAAAAGGGGCTCCGCATGGCAAGCCGGAGTCAGTTTCGCCCCAGCGTCCGACTCTGCTGTCACGCCGACTTCGACGTGCCGACGCCGACTTCTGTTCCCTTTTTATTTTTGGGCGCAAGTTCGCCCCATTAAACGCTTAATTTTTTTTTCAGTTATTATTGCCCATCACTTGTCATTCGTGACAATATTACCTTTATGCTCTTTCGTAGTATGGCCCCCTAGGAGGAGACAATGTTTGTCACCGAATGTGTAATAATGATGCTGCATCTTCTATTCCGCGAACATCTGGCCTCGTAGGCCGGAGATTCCTGGTGGAATTAGGACTGCACAATCACTAGCAAGAAACAGAACCAGGCATAAGGTATATTTCGCCGTTATCCAACTTTTTTTTATTCTGATTGAATTGAAAATATGCAGGGCCAAGGAACGTTGGACACGGAAACAGGCGAAGAGGACATCACGGAAAAAAATATATATCCTTCTCTGAATAACTTTGTTCCAGCTAAAGGAGTGTGGGATCGCCTGCGGAAAGTCCGAGAAGATTACCAATCTTTACGAACTCCTCAGTATTCTTCACCCTCTGTATCGCTCCGGGATTGTACGAATGTTCTCGGGAGAATTTCCAGCTTATTAGTAGCTCCTCTAATTATAACAAAAAATTCAAGAACGTCCAATCAACTGCTGAAAACAGTCCCATCTCTATGTACGAGTGTGGTTCATATGTTTACAATAAAGCGTTCACAATGTGTAAACTCAAGGTTGCTTTTGGTGCAAAAAAGCAGTCTGCACCAGGGCCAGACAGACTCCACCATAAAATGCTGAAGACACTGTCTCTTGAATCTATGAGCGGTCTGCTAACTTATTTTGTTATCATCTATGGCATGCCGCTGCTTTCCTCGTTGCTGGAGGCATGCCCACATTATCCCTTTAATGAAACCTGGGAAGGAACCCTCCATTCCTACGAGTTATCGTCCCATCGCACTCACGTGTTGCTTAAGAAGACTTACGAGACGCTTGTCAATCGTCGTCCTGTCTATTTCTTAGAGACTGAGAACTTTTTTAACGTAAACCAGTGTGGCTTTCGCAAGAGACGAGCGACCACAGACCACTTGGTTCACTTGGAAACTGTTATACGTGAGGCACTTGTACATCGGCAGCATTGTGTCTCAGTGTTTTTTTTTTTATGTACAAAAAAAATCTACGCAGGCGTACCTAATTATTTGTTACTTGTACAGCTGTGGTGTGTGGAGCCGCATGCTTCAGTGCTTACAGAGCTTTCGGAGCAAAAGAACCTTTCAAGTCCGATTGGGCCTCCACACTGTCGGATGTTTTCTCTCAAGAAAGTGGTGTTCCACAAGGAGGAGTGCTGAACGTTACCCTCTTTGCTGTTAAGATTAACAGTGTAGAGAAGGTTATGACATAATCAGTATCTTAATATTTATATGTGGATGATGTGCATACATCTGTGTGTTCCTGTACCATCTTCAGTTGTGAACGGCAGTTGCAACTTCCAATCAATAGGTTCTTTAGGTGGACAGAAGAAAATGACTTCCCATTTTCTCCTGAAAAAACTGTCTTTGTTTCTTTTTGGTTGCACCGAGGATTATCTCTTAATATTTACTTGCACCTTAATAGCATTAAAATATCGGTCCAGCAGGAACACAAATCTTTGGGTATGAGCTCTGACAAGAAGCTTACCTTTGTGCTTCATCTGAAGGATTTGAAACGAAAATGCTTACGTCATCAAGCATCCTAAAGGTGTTGTCGCATATGTCGTAAGGTTCAGAAAGGCGCTGTATCTTACGACTGTATAACTCCTTAGTTCAATTCCGCCTCGACTATGGTGCAGTTGTCTATGGGTCGGCGCGGCCAACTGCTTCAAAGATGCTTGACCCAATACACCACGACTTGCTACAGGTGCATTTCGCACATCTCCTTTGAGGAGTTTGTATATTCATATGCATCAAATGTCCCTCGAGAAACGGAGACAGTACCTCAGCGTCTCTTATGCATACAAAGTATTTTAAAATCCAAAACATGTCTCCTAAAGTGCCCTGCATACTTGCAGAAGTTCCCATTGCGAAAAGAAGCCCAGCATTACTATAACATTACGACTCTGTTCGCAAAGTACTTGTCGATCCATTAATATCCCCCTCCATGAGATTCCCTTGCTTAACAACGCTCATACGATTGCTCCTTGGGATGCTCTGCCGATTTTCTGTGACAGGTCACTCGCAAAATACTGTAAGAGGGATATTTCACCATAAATCCTCCCGCAGGAGTTCCTCTCCTTGTAACAGAAATGTGCAGACTTCCTGGAGTTTTATAGAGATGTGTCCAAATCGTCGTCTTTTGTAGGGTATGCTCTCTATTCTGCCTCATACAGCAAAGCCATACAAGTTGACAGTAAGGCAAGCATTTTCACCGCAGTGCTCTATGCTATTTTACTAGCGGTCACATATATACTCCTCAAGAGTATAAGAAAGCTGGTATTTTTGTCGACTGACAAAATACCTTACTGGCTGTGTTCTCCCTGATGCCCACAAACACTCTCCTTATACAACATCGACATGTTAAGATCAACAGCGCCCTTCGACGCGGTCGGAATATAAAGTTTTGCTGGGAGCAGAGTCAGGTTGGGATTTTGGCCAATGAAGAGGCAGATAAATTGGCCATGTTTGCTCGAGGCTAATCAATAACATCGAATGGCTTACCCTGCCAAGATATAAAACCACTTATAAAGCCCGTTCTGGGTGTTTGGGAGAGCTCTCATAACAGGGAACGCCGTGTGGAGGTTCTTCTGAGCCGTCTAAGAATGGGTGACTGCCGTTTCACGAATCAGTATCTGCTTCATGGTGAAGATGTTACACTATGTGAACATTGTGGAGAGTTCCTCACCATGTTAAACTTTTTATGGCATTGTTCCTCCCATCAACCACTCCTTCAATCATGTTTTCCCGAACTTTTAAAAGATCATTTCCCATTCCATCTCCCGTTCCTGCTTGGCGATAAACCTTTAGTTCCTTTCAACCTTGTTTTAGACTTTTTAAAACAAACTGAATGCTTATATAATTTGCATATTGTAGCATAGAAGTCTTTTTTGTTATAGTATGCTGCAAATACGTTAACTACGCGCATTATAGCGCTCGTTGCTGCTGCGCCAATAAACTCCTAATCATCATCATTCACGGCTGCAAAACGTGGGCATGCCCAACTTAAGCTGCCCATGTAAAACCTCCGTTGGTCCGACCTCGGCTCCGCGCGGGCCAAGTTAGCAACGGTGTGGACTCCAAGGCACCAAAGAGAGGGCACGCCCAACTTGGCCTACATGTGCAACACCCGAAACGGAACTTTCCGCTAATTCTGTAAATATTTACTGCACGTTCTGAAAATTCAACTTGAGAGATCGGCATAATTTGATACCGAATCATCAAGAATTGTAATACTAATCGCGAGCAAGAAATTGTAGACTTTCTAAACTTTATTACCAACTTAATGCTCAGCGTGTATGTTGAGAAGGCTGTTTTTCGGGGGGTGTAATTTGTTATAAAGTGTATTGGATTTGAGGGTGAACTCGAAACACATTCGTCAGAATGTCGTATCTGTTCGAAACCTTGGTGTCTGCAGACGGCTCACTATGCCTATGTATCCGGATTACCTGGCCAAGAATATTTTATATAAAAATGTGCGAAGTTCTTTTTGTTTCATTTTGTACACTTGAAGTGCCCAAAATTTATGGGCTTGCTGAAGACATTTTATTGATTCATGAAAATGGTAATATTTCCTGTAGGCCCACGGGGAAAGTGAGGCATGCTCAATCTGGTATGCACTGGAATATGCCACACCGTGAGGGAATTATGAAATGATTCCGAATAAAATTAGCTTCCCGGGGCGACACCACGTGGGCTGCCCAAGTAGGCCCGCGGTGTGTCCCCTGTAATAAGCTCACGTGGGCTTTCAAACTGGGCTCCCTGTGGTCCCCACATGGGAAGCTTAAGGGTTGCGTAAGTAGGCAAGCTGTGGGCTTTACGAGGGGGGCCCATGCGAGCTGCCCAAGTAGAGGCGACCTCGACAGAAGCCTAAGTGGGATGCCCAAGTAGGCCCCCTATGGGCCCCATGTGGGCTGCCCAAAGTAGGCCCCCTGTAGGTTTAACGGGAGTAGCCGTGCCTGGCCCCCCCAGTAGGCCCGCTGTGGGCTCTCTGTGATAAGTTCACGTGGGCAGCCCAACTATAGGCCCCCCGTGGGTCCCACATGGGAAGCTTAGCGGCTGCCCAAGTAGGCCCGCTGTGGGCCCTACGAAGGGGCCCATGCGGGCTGCCCAAGTAGAGCCCACCTCGACAAAAGCCTAGGTGGGATGCTCAAGTAGGCCCGCTATGTCTCCCCCGTGATAAGGCCTATGGGGGCTGCACAAGTAGGCCCCCTTTGGGTCCCCAGTGGGAAGCCTACGTGGGCCGCCCAAGAGGGCCTGCTTTGGGTCCCATGAGGAAATCTTGGTAGGCAGCCCAAGTGGGGCCGACGTGGCCCCAAAAAGACGTTACACTCACGTAGGCTGCCCACGTGAGACTCTCGTCAGGCCCCATTATGGAGCCCACTCTTTGCTACTTGAGTTGAACTGTTGTATGATTGCAAACCCACTCTATTCTCCCACTAAATTTATCGGGGAAATGCTTCCGATCAAACTTTTCGGATCAGATCATAAAATAAAAAAATAGATTGATTCGCGTAGTGCCGTGTGGTTGGCACTACAATCAATGAGCACAAGTGATCGAAGGTGGGATAGGTAAAATAGCCGCACGCAGCGCTCTGCAGTCGCGTTCTGAAAATGAATGTCGTCCTGTCGTTCCCACTTTTTATTCTCGATGTGCTTCAGGAAAGGTTTATAATTCGCAATATTTTTTTCATGATACCCTCCCCACGCCTATGAGCAATCTTTTCCCTCTGTAATTGCAAGACTGCAGCGCCAGGTGTCGCCTTTTCGTCAGCCCTGCAATCGCCAGTTTGTGCGACGTTTCGGCGCGGTGACATCACTCGCGCCGAAACCGCGCGTGAAAAAAAAAGGAGGAGGAGAGGAGGAGAGTGTGCAGATGTGGAGGAGGGGCATACCCTCCCCCCCTTCCTCATCAAGAGCTGCGCTCTAAATCAGCCTTACAGGAAGTTTAAAACGTGTTCCATTTTTGATAATTGTTTATTGTTTTCTCTTCCTTCTATATGATCGCTTCGATAGCCAAAAATTCTTCGGGTTTTAAAACAGTTTTAGTTGTCCGGCTTCGGCTTTTCTTAATCTCCAATCGTTAACAGTGATGATCGGCAGCGGTCGTTTTCATGCTCCAATTTTTGTATCGCACGGTTCTGTAGGTCATTTCGATGACATTTTCAATGGTAGGGTAATACGTTATTTTTTATATAGCGATATGTAAAATTATGATTGCCGGCATTTCTATAATTGCAATGCCAATTTGAAAGTTCAAGGCCATAGACGTTATCTTTTAGACAATATATTTCAATAACTACAGAATAAAGCAGTATTCAAAAGTGTTTCAGTTTCACAACAGGCATTATTATTATTAAATATAATTTTTGTGCCGCCTCTATTCCTTATCATTTTTTTAAACATGCCTTACTGACGGCTCGCTTCACCATCCAATTTATAAGATGTTTTGTCAGCACGAAATTCGCTTGTCCACCCAACCGGACAACACCAGTATTCCAACAAACGCAGGTTCTATTTTTGTTATGGAAAGCTCCCACACCATGGCAGCATTTTCGATGTAATTCATGTTGTGTTGACGTCCACGCAATATGACCGGATAGTCGTTCAAGAAAGCGAACGTGCAACAAGCTAACAAGCTGTTGATTAATATGTTGCGTTGATGTCGACGCCTGGTTTACTCAATGTGACAGGGTGTTTGGAAAAAAAGAAGAAAAAAAACAAACAAAACAAGAAGACGGATCTTAAGGGGCAAGGATTAATTTCCGATAACAAAAGAGTGACACGTGTTCCCTCCAAATTGAACGGGCGTAGGGCAGGAGCTAATTCCTCCAAAAATCCGGGCACTGCGCTGCATCCGGTGTTGCAGGAGTTACCGAAAACAAGTAGCGAAATACAATATTCTTCACTTGCAAATAAAAGTAACGTATTACAGACCGATGCTACCTCAAAATAAAAGGAACGCAATACCGTTACCGTTAGCGATAAAACTAACGCACGTTACTTTTGCGTAACTCTTTATATTATGCATAACACGTTTTACTTTTTTGACGTTACAGGTATGCATAAGCGCAATATTTCAAGAATCATTATGTTTATGCCCAAAATGAACATAATTACGCCTTCTATTTATGGTTTTACCGAACTACTCACAAAAAACACAAACAAACGTCATAAACGCCAAAACGTTCTTGATTTGGCGACAAAAACACGAAACAAAAAGCGTATTTTTTCAGTCTTGCGACGAAGTGAAGAGTAATGTAACTGCGTTACACGATACTTGAAATACGTAACGTAAGAACATCACCCGTTACCGTTTTCAAAAGGTAACCAGTACGTTACTACGTTACCGAAAATGTAAGGTGTTACCGGTAACGCCGTTACTGGTCACGCGTTACCGCCAACACTGGCTGCATCAGAGTAAATCTTCAAGTATATGCACACTTCATATTGCGCATACGATATGTTAAGTATAAAACAAGCTATCTATGATATAAAATGGCAAAAAATCGAAATCTATGTTACTCTTGGGGTGAGTAACATGAATGAATTGGCGGGGCACTTTTGAGCAGAAAGATTTGAGCTACCAGATTTGGAACCAGTGGCAATCAAAACGGCTTGCTTCAATGGTGCATCGGCCAACTGAGGTTGAAACTCAATGACATACTGAAGGTGGACTAAATTGAAATCACTGATAACCTGATTCATAGAAACTTATAATTATAGGTTAGCTCTACGCATGGCCAGTCATTCTCGTTTGCGATTAATTACCAAATCAACAAATGTGAAATATCGAGACCATTGACACGACCTACGCAGGAAAACCAGTCTTACCATTTATCACATCACAGCTTCAAAATTCTAGCATCTTCCTTCTTAAGTGGGAGTCGGGGTAAGCGTTGAAAAGCTAATTGAACCTCGGAATGTTGAAGGGGCTGTGCAAAACCTTTAACGTTGCGGGAATATACGGTGTGTTACTTTTATATAATTTATTTTGGCTAAAGTAAAAGGAAACAAGTCGCCTTCCCCCGGGTAACCGCAAGTCGACCGTTGAATGAAAAGGCGAAAAACTAAATTGTTCCCCACCTGCAGTCGCGTATGACGGCCATGGTAAATTCGGCGTGACGTCTTAACCAGTTACACTGTAGTGAATTTGCAATTTCTACAATTATTTGCTCAGTTTAAACCTAAAGTGATATTAAACTTGTCATAATAAATACATTTGCCAAAACCATTTTACCCAAGTCAAGAATCCTTATACCCAGTGTATGTGGTGCTGTCTAACCGAAGTTAACAAAACCATTCGCTCGTTGCTGCTTCTATGACGAAAAGACGAAAAGACATGTTAGCACATGTATTTTTTTCTTGCGTGCCCGAGATGGGCTACCCGACGCGAGCGTGAACTATGCGTACTGGTTGCTTTGCTTCGACATGATCGAACTGGAGTTCGAATTGTGTTTTGGATTGAGGTGAGAGCTTTCAGACCACCGGAGAATGAAGGAGTTCTAGAGAGTGTTCGAGTACAAAACCGAAAGCTGTCCCTCAACCATGACCATGTCACTGCCTGCGTGACTAGGAAGACAGTGTAATAGTTTTCAAGCTACCAGCACAAGCTTATATTTGTTCTTTTTTTTTAAATAAAAACTTCGAAGGCACGCAAAAATGCGTTTGTGTTTTTTCAATCTATAAGTGAACGAAATAAATTGCTGATCAAAAATCTTTGCACGGCACATTTGAGAGAAGTCTAGTAAAAGTGCGAATCGGTTTTGAACGAACGCTTTATAGTATTTTCATCAATGCCAAGATCATAAGTTTTTAACATAAAAGGCAATATATGGGAACATATCACTGGTCATGGCTCAGAAATGTATAACTAACTATATTTACGCTAACATTATGCAGAAACGTGTGGCGTTTTCTATTGCATGCTATGGGTAAGGAGATTTAGAGTGTACAGCTTGCTAATTGAACTTTGAGATATGTACAAACTAACCTAAATCAAAATCTGGTGAGACTCACTCTGCGAATCTATCGAAAATATTTAGTATATCTGAGACTGGGATTAACCCTCCAAAGTGTCTTGTGCAGGCACCTTTATTTTATTTTTTTTTTTGCTTTAACAGAATTAAACAAGGATGATGCAATATAGGATGTATCGCCTAAACTAAGTTTTTATAAAAGACATGAATCGAATGTCCCACAAACATCTTTGAGTTCTCAGACCCCTCCCGGATCCTCTTTCATTTTGAGAGAAAACAAACAATGTAGGGCCCCAAAACATGGTACGATTATGCCGCATTCAACCCACAAGTTAAAGGCGACTCCAAAAGCTACTCAAGTTTCACCTCACGAAAAGGCTTACGTGAACGAAGCCGTTACCTTTATCTCCTGGAGAATTTCCCTTTGCTCAGCTCGTGGCAGTTGGACACGGGTGAAGCATACATTATTAAAAAAAAAAAAAGAAAGAAGGGTACACCGATCCAGCACGTTTCCCTAACTCGCACCGCCATCATGAATATGCCTAATATGTATATTTGCTTAGAGTAAAATGAATCAGGTTTTTTGTTTTTTGGTGGGAATCCTCGTGCTGTTAAATACCGAATATTTCTCGGTTACAACGATGCAGCTCAACAAGCAGTTGCCACCACAGCCGTACAAACATCTATTTGTGCGCACGCCTAAAAAGTATTCGTTTTCGTAGTCATGAGGCATAAAAAAAAATTAAGTTAGAGGCATCAAAGTCACCCAGATGCGCATTTCCAACCCCCCCCCCCCTCCCCCACACCAAGAGAAAAAAAAAAAAAACAGATCTGTTTTCGGAATGTGCAACCAATGGGGTGGGCTTAATCTCGAAGCTTCCAAGGATAAAAGGCGATTATAGAAACATTTCAGGTACATATTAGAAACAATTTTGCCGTGGAGCTGGCCACATATTATTAATTGTAAACTGCAGATCGTAGAGTTATTACAATAAACGCTAGAGGCTCAGCTGACGCTAATGTCTACGGGACTTCCGATTGCAAATTGAAGCAGACAGCATGCAGTCTACATTTCCAGCCTCCCTGTGTATTCCTATGGGAAAACGCGCTTGGATTTTGTCTCTTTGCCGGAAAATAACATGAATAACTTTCGTCATTTCGGTTGTACCGGATAGTATGTACCTTTATTGGTATTGTGGAAGTTTAATTGTTTAGTTACAACATTTTCGTTTAACACTGAACGATGTTAAACTTCGTTCTATTTCAGGCCCAAACCTCTTTTTCAAGGAAGGTATCTGAAAACGAGCGACGATTCTTAGCAAACTAACGATCAAAAAGAATGTAGAGTGTGTTCAAGGTTTGCTAGCATTTCGGTGGTGCTTATATATTGCTAATATGCCCATCCCGTCATTGGATGAAAATGACTCCGTCGTGCATCTTTACGATCGGTTAAAGAAACATTCGAACGCAAAAAATAGAGCACGTGAGCTGCGAAAGGTGTGTATTTTTATTATTTCCTATGTCGGGCAGTTTTTATCGGGCACTTGCTCTCTGGCTCCCCCTATTTGCAATGATTTGGAGCGTGCGTGATGATATGAAACCAGGACACGCATCTTCGCACATATTCATGAGCAGAAAGAATAAAGCAGTACTTATTTTTTGCAAATCGGACTATATTACGTGGCTTTCAATTTATTTTGATCGTCTGCGTGCACAGGGAGTTACTTATCCAGTGTTACTGCGTAGTTCTTGCCATCTATCTTGGTTTTCCTCATGTCCTTCGTACGTTTGGCACGTATATACCCCATGCTGGAAAGCGTCGACACCGTGTTCGCGCTAACAGTGTCCGACAGTGCACATAAATGCATGTACGAAGCGGTTTTAGCACCGTTTTTCATGCCACGAATTTCAAATAAAAATGCTGTAACTGACCTGCGTGACTGATAAATGTTCCAATGTGCCCAGTACGTACAAATTATTCGTGATATTTGCTCTTATAATCGAGCGCAGAGAGAAAATGCGCTCGCTTTTCCCCATAGAAATGCATTACCGGAAGTCAATTTCGGACTGCTTGCTGTCTGCTTCAAAATGCAACAGCACACTAGCGCCACCTGAGCGTCTAGCGTTTATTCTAATAACTCTATGCTGCAGATAATCCAGGATCTAATTCAAAGTGCGTGTGTTAAATTGTCACCTGTAATTCAATTACACGGGCGCAACACATGTCGATGCAAAATTTTCACGAAGTATTTGGAGCTTAATGCAGTCCCTGATAGCATTATCAATTTTCAAGTCTTATTATTGCAGTCGGGGAGAGTATCCAAGAATAAGAATACTATATGTTTAAAATTACAAAAGAAGTATACTTTATGTCTCATCCCATGTGCATAAAACTAAGCGTAAAGAAAAATATTAATGCATGAATGCTTCAAAGTGTATGCATGAAGCTCTTCAAATCTGTAATCACTCTAAAAGTCTTGACATGCGTAGTATAGTTTTCATTTTTTGCGTGACCAGTTTATACATTACAACATATAAGTTGGCTTCACAAGAGCCGGTGATTGATTTTTTTGGGCTGAATACACGAGGTGTTGCCGATTTATTTTATATCATCGTAGGGTAGAAGCTTGTATTAATTAACATATGCAGGTGCTTTTAATAAAACAGAACATGAGTAAAAAGGACACTGGAATTTCGTGTCTATGAGCTGCTCCTCGACGCAAGGTTAAGAGAACGACGGAGGACAAAGAAGGATGGACGAAGTACGAGTACCGAAGCAGTTCGTATTCCGCTAAGCCTAGCGTGGGCTCCAGTAGTAAAACACAACACAAATTCGGCAATTATTTCCGAGAAAATTCCCGAAAATTTTCTCGGCAACGTCATTACACGAATATATCTATAAAAAGATAAATTTTATCTTGAAGTTAATTAAAATTTGCTATTTAACTGTTCAAATATTTTAGCTGGTATATTTAATTTGATATTTGTTCAACGTCATTAATATAGTCAAGTGGAGCTCATATATTTTCGAAAAAAAAAAGAATTCTTCGATATATTTCGTAGCAAGTTAAAGTAATTCGCCACGTAACTACTCGAAGGATATTTTTTTATCTAACCACTTATTTGGTTTTATTTACGACGAGGTAACAATTTTCAAAGAAAAAATAACAACTAAAAAATTTTGACAACGTAATTCGCTCATCTTAGTAAATACACTAAGTGATATTTATACTCGTGCTCTGAAGAACGCCGCAGTCGATAAGGTTATTCCGCAACAATAATTTAATTGCTTCAAGCAATAGAAATTTCAGATCGACTTAAGCCGGTGTCTACTCAACTCTTACCAAAGGGACACTTCAATTTTTTCTTTTGTGTAATGTATCAAAACATGTTTATTTGGTATAAAATCCTAAGGGGATTAACGCTCCCGGATCTCTTTAACTGACACCTTTCTACGATAAAGCAGAATGAAGTCATGACATAGGAATTTGGAATGCATTCTAGAACCATCCGCGTGGAAAAGAAGATTTATGTATCACTAGCATCTTTCACCTTCCCGGATCTTTACACACCGATGCAAAAGACGAAACAACCCACCGACCTCACAATCATGTTGCAAGCTGGACACAAGATGGAGAGAACTGGAGTGCTACTCAGATTTTATCCTCTGAAGTTCGCTTTCGTGGTGGAGGTAGATATACGTGCACAGCATATATGTATCAACTAAGACTAAAGAAAAACATATTTTTGTCCCCGTGACTTGTACGGCCTTGAAAAATGCTGACCGACGGTGTTTTATATTCTACAAAACTATGTTTCCGTTTTATGAATAATTTTTTATTCGTCATGCTAACCGTCATTACTGAACAAATATCAGGAGTCGCGACTTACCAGTTAGTGAACAATCATTATATATGTTTTACTTTAGCATCGTTGATGGCTGAAATAATATTGGAGGCATTACAAATCATTTATATATATAATACAATTTCGAGTTTGATAAACGTGATATACTTAGTGACAATTTTCGGACGCTATGAAGAAATTCCCAATGGCACTCGTGTGCTTGCGCACCCCCAGCGCAGCTCAAAACATTGCACAGTCACTGTCCAGTTATAAATTACAGCCGAGAATTTTTTTCTAAGTGCCTAACAGGATGCCATCAAACAGGCGGTTACATAGCTGAGAGTGAGATAAACCAGGCCGAAGACGCGAGCGGCCAGCTATTCATTGAACCACCGTTGTAACCTAACACGTCTCTGAAATTACTTCAAACTAAAGAGATTATTAGGGGTAGAGGGAAACACATAAATAATAAATGAAGTTGACTCACGTAGAAGTCTGCGCTAGTTGGTATTCCATCATTAAAAATTAAAACAGCGCAAGGACACGAACAAGGACAAGAAGGTAGACGAACAAGGCGCTGACTTACAACTAAAGTTTATTCCTGCTAACATCAAGTATAAACAGTGTAACGTTGTAACAAACAGCGCCTTGTTCGTCTACCTTCTTGTTCTTGTCCGTGTCCTTGCGCTGTTTTAATTTTTAATCATAAATTATAAGTTTAAAACTTGTATTTATATAAAATATAATGACTCAAGGACATTCGAAATCTCGACCCTCTCAGTGAATCAAAAGCTTCCTCTCAGAACCTGCAAGAAAATGCATTTTTAAGACGTACAAAATAAGACAGATTTTATCCACATAGTATTTATGCTTGAACTCAAACAACCTGTCTTTATGGGAGAGGGCAACGAAAGTCGCCAAAAATTAGTGCGCAAATAGGCTTATCAAGCACTATTCTGTATGTGCTCGTCCTACGGATTCTTGGGCTCATAGCGGTATTTTGCCTTCCTCTCGTATATTTTGACCCAGCTAACAGTCAGGGTCTCAAATTTTCGTATTTTTTGTCACCACCGCTAGCTTCATGTTCTCAGGGAGGTGCAGCTTTCTGCGATCACTAGTTGATCTTTAAGGGCCGACAAAACGCGTTACAGTTTCTCGCTCGGACCCTGTAAAATGAACCACCAGTTCATAAGTTCACCATCGAAAACCACCGCCGGTGCGGCCATTTGCGTAGTTTACAGGAAATCCCACGCACAATACTGGAAGGTATTGCTTTGCCTCTTTGCAGTATCCCACATAACACGCCAAAACCTTATACATTATATAGGTTGGCGTCTTTGTGCAGTTAGCATACAGGGATGCATACAATATTGCCTAAAGACATGTTTAGGCGAGGAGCATTTTTGTTTCTGTGTACTGTGTCGACAAAACGACACCACTCTGCTTGCGTGATTCCGAAAACTTAAAACCATGGGCATGGTCTTAAGCTCTGTTCTAAATAGTCACACGCAAAAAAATGATGAGCAGGTTGTAAAACGTTCATGAAAGTTAGAGCAAATCACGAAGCAAGAAAAAGCTCAAAAAAGAAACAATAGGGCGTTTTCAGATAAGATAGAGCAACAATGACCGGTGACCATTTTTAATTTTTTATGAAAAATACATTTTGCTGGCTCCATGCCCAAATATTAAAGCCAATCATTGATTTAAAAAAAAATGTCTTTGCGAAAAAAAAATTGTAAGCACCACCCTCTCAGTCACGTGCGCGTTTTGCGCATCGCGCAATGTTGGCGCTTCGGACGGCTTCCCTCAAAAACCTCTTCTGGCTACGGGTCTAGAAATATTTACTGACAAATTAGGCATAGGAAGGATTGACAAAAAGTATTAATCACCGACTCTTTGGGTCGTTATTTTGAGAAACAAAATCGCAAATACTGCACATCGCACAATAACGCTCTGGATTAAAGATGATTTTCTCCATATCTGTAAACGCTAAGATCTTCAAACTTTGCTCCTGTGTTTCTCTGTGTATAGTTCATCGTTGCATGAAATATTGTTTTCCTGGTTAGCGGGATAAATGTACAAGAATTGCTCACACAGGGACATTTATAAACATGCATTATTTTTAAAATCATTAAAAAAAAGACCATCTTTAATATTCATTAATCTTTCCAAAAATCACGTTTATATGTAAAAGCAGTATCTGCAAAAAATAATGCAATATTTGTGTGGCTTTGAAGTTATAAACCGAGAAAAATGGCCAAATTGACGCTAACGCGGTTGTCATAAATGGGCCATGCACGTACCCATTCTTCACAATTTCAATATTATTATAAAGCGTAAAAATGCTACGGGGTGGTCAGGAAAGGACACACTGACAGCACAGAGGTGGACAGTAGTTTTGAAGGGATAATTCCTAATACTATTTTCGTACAACCGACCTAAGAATGCCCATAGGCCGGAGCGATCGAAAGGCCGCCACCCTGTAACATGCTTCGCGATGCCTGTCTCGACAGCCGGCGTGGAGTGTCTCAGTCTACGCGATGTAAAGGAAGCAACACGCTAGCAAAGTTTGAAGTATTTAGCTTTTATAGATACGTAGGAAAAAAAAAATCTTTAATCCAGAGCGGTATTGCGCGAATGTGCCGTATTTGCGATTTTGTTCATTCAAAATAACGACCCAAATATTCTGTGATTAATACTTTTTGTCAATCCTTTTTATGCCCAATTTGACAGTAAACATTTCTAAACTGGTAGCCAGAAGAGTTTTTTTTCGAGGGAAGCCGCCCGAAATGCCAACATCGCGGGATACGCAAAACGAGCGCGTGACTGAGAAGGTGCGTACAATTTTTTTTCGCAAGGACAATTTTTTTCCGAAACAAGGATTGGTTTTATTCTTCTGTGCAGGGAGCCAGCGAAATATATTTTTTCATCAAAATTGAAAATGGTCAACGGACGTTGGTTGTTCGATCTTTTCTGAAAACACCCAATGGCTACAATTAGCTAGACTGCGTAGCTAACTGAGGCTATAGTTTCGCACAATGAAATTTAAGCAAAATTAAAGTTTAGCTAAATAACCGCTTCTAACGTGTGCTGACAAATTAAACCAGCAACAACGTTTCGTTTTGATAATACATATATGCTTTGCCACTTGTCTCTTAACAAGTTTACCAAATGTGGACAGCGAAGTCACGCCTTCAAACAACAACCAGCCGAACTGGCATCCAGATGAGCGACGCTTGGTCCGCGTGATTGCGCCGCTATGGCTACCGTTATGTATCTGACCAGCCGTTAGTGTTATTCATTATTCTTCGATGCCTAAGGAGCGACGCCGCGAACTTAAGGGAGGGAAGATTGGCAGCTTCTAATATTTCGTAAATTCACGGCAGCTGTAGTGTCCAAGGCCCTTTCGCCTCCTGAGAGTGACCACGAACCGAAAAATCTTCCGCAAAAAACAAACAAAAAAAGCTTTAAGTGAAACGGGCTTTACATGAAAGGGGCGAATCCCGATCATCTTGTTGTCGCTCCGCACCCCATAATGGCCGATTCACACGACGGACCGAATCGCGATTTTCGTCCGCAGACCGTGTACCACCATCACGGCACCGATTCCTGCGATCCGCGCCTCGTTCCGCGGACGCACGGACTGATAGCGCCTTTTTCGCTCACGGAGTTTCGGCGGAAGATTGACTTGAAAAGTGTTTAGTGTGGCAACGGTACAATTTCTTTTTATTTTTTTATTTCGGACGAATTAAAAAAAAAAGGCGTATCGTTGTGTTTCGTGCGTTCGCTGGTTCATTTTGACGCGCGATTCTTGGTTCCATGCGTGAAAGAAACTGCAGAAACTTCGTCCGGCAGACGCGACGCAGGTTAGGTACTCCTCCGGGTCCGTGTCAACAAGCTCTCGTCAAAACTCGTCTAGCACGCGAGCTTTCACCGAGCAACTGGAAGACATTTCTGGTGGCTGTGGTGTGCTCGAGTGTTGTGGACGAGCGCGGAGTGCGTGAAGGCATCTCCAAACGCCCCTCCGCGAGCCCAGAACTTCGTCACTTCTACGCCGAAGTCCTCTCGAGCAGGACCATGCCTGTGTCACTGTCATGCCTTGGGTTAGTAAAGCAAGTTGCGCTTCGCGCAAAGCCTATCACGGTGTTTTGTCTCGATCTGTACTTAACAGCGGCGTACGATTCTTTATCACGGTAGTAAACGTCGATTTCTCTCTTGGAAAATGTGCCACGGTGCGACGTTGGAGTTTCGAGGCACCGTGGGGGTGGCGAACAGGTTCGGTCCGTCCTCGCTGGCGTCTGCTCGATATCTCCCTCGTGTGGATGCGCTTGGGAGACGGATGAACCGCGAACATGTCGTCACGTGATCAATTCGTCCGCGGGTCAGTCTGTCGTGTGAATCGGCTTTTATAGATTAATGTATCAGAAAAGAACAGGGAAGCTCGAATCACAAAGTAAGAATGTGAAACAAAATACTCCACACTGTGCGTATCTGTTTCAGTCTAATAGTTTAAATAAAAAAGGCAAAAAATAACATAATATGCTTTATCTTGTTCATGTTTCTTGCTTCATCATGATTCATTCTTTCGCGTTCTTATCCACAGTGCCGTAAGCTCATTAGCTGAGTGAGCGATAATAAGATGCTTCCGTATTCACAGCTCCCTGCTGTCCTTATGTAGTGCAGTGACTATTATGGATAACTGCATATCGCGTGGTGGGAAACAAGAAAACAAAATTCACTGACGGAATGAGAACGACAGTTGTCTCGCTTCCAGTTCGCGCTGTGTACCTTCGGTAACGCTTCGTCATCTCGTGAGCCTCGAGCACGTGCACGAGCAGGTAAAGCACGGCGAAAGGCAACGATCGCACGTGCTGGAGGTTGGGGCGTTCGAAAGAGACCCCTTGCCCTTCTCGCCTTGTCAGTGGCTACAGTACATGAAAGTTGTGTTTCTAACTTTTTGCACAGTAAGCAAAAATCCCTGACAATCTTTTTTTTTTTTTTCGTAATGGTGCGTACGGGTGACTGACTTCGTCATAACGTGATCGGCATTCAAGCCATGTCACGGGCTCGTCACGGACAAATGCGGATCACGGATTCAATACGGGCACGCATCGCTGGACGGCTTGAGGTCGGTAACAGTTCATCCGGATTTCGTATGCGAATATAGGGGTTCACGTTCGTGGGCAGTTTAAACGGTGACGGATGCCGACGAAGTTTAAGAAAGTCATCACGTGCGATGTGCACAAAAAAAAAAGTAGAGCACATCTACTGCACGTGATGATGGAGGACCAGCGAACTGAGCGAAGTTGTTATCTTTACGACAAAAGCTACTATAGGCCTCCTGCATTGAAGCTTTGAACAAACTGTGGGGCACTCATTTTGGGTAGTAAAGCTCACCTTGTTGGGCCTCGCACCACTCGTGTCGCGTTGGCTGAGCTTTCTTTCTTTCTGTGTAGTGGTGAAGTAGCGCAAAAACACCTTTCGACGTCCGAAATCGGCTAGATTCAACGCCTCAAGACAATCGAAAGTTCCAGATTCATGCCACCCCCACTAGGGTACGCGTCTCTTATTTCTGGGTGGTGAAGTCAGATCATCTGGCTTCCCGCCGTTTTTTCTCACATTTTTTTGGAATGCATGATGCGGCGTTTTTTGGTTCATGGGCTTTTATCATCTTAGTTTTGACCTATGCTTCGACGGCGTTAGATTTTTTTTTTTTCTTTGCCTATATTTTTTCGTTATCGCGTTCCCCACCTGAACAGGCACGCTTCTACATGTGTGACACTTTGAGACGCTCCGAAGTTTGTACTACTCAAAGCCACTCCTAACAACTTCCTTTTCGCCGCGCCTCCTCGGCAACGCTGGAGGCCTATTCGCAACTTTCAGCGATGGTGGTACCGCGGTGTGAGAATCGCGCTCCCTAGCTCCTGGATGATCGGCTTCACAAGAAAGGTGCTTGCCAACTCTTTTCTGGCGTGAAAAAATACACAAAGGCTCTATACTGCTCGTATTTAGCAAAACTAGAATTACTCACGCGTCGCAGACCCAGCCTCGTACTGCTGTTCTACGACGATCGTCCAGATGACCGCCATTTTGATAGGCACCAGTGCGCCTATTGTAGGTCGTGAAAGTTGCGAATAGTTTCCGGTTGGCATCGGCGGCACGCTCTTTGTCGGTCATTTTCGCCCGGCGACAACATTTACATTCCCGCTTCTTTTGCCGCTGACGCTTTAGACGGGCACGTTCTTCGTCGGTCAGTGGAGGATCAATTGAAGCCGATGGACTCAGCATCATCGGCCGCACCACGTCGGGCCGCTGCGCGTTCGGCTTCTCGACGCTTTCGCACACATTCTCGCTGTTGAGCGCGCCGACGATCCTTGTAGGGGCGCTCTTACTCTTCAGAACAAACAACACGCAGCCTACCCATTTTGAGTCCAAAGGGTAACTGATAACGCAACTAGGAAATGGCTTAGTTAAGAGACAAAGGAACACAGCTATGTGTGGGTAGCTATTTTAGGTTTTACGGCGACCCTACAGCGAATTGCTATATCGTTTGAATAAAGACACATACATACATAAAGGTCATGAGCTCCTTCAATACACGACGTTGTAAGTACTAAACCCAATTTTTCGAGGCACCCATCGAAGTCAGTTTTTTTTTTTTTTTGTTTCTTTTCCCGATTGAGCCCTAAGTTTCTTTATCAGCATCGAGAAAGGGAAAAAGAACGAAGGTTAGATCAAAGTGTTCTTCACTCAGCCTCGTCACAGCGCACTTTTAGCTGAGATAAATCGGTGACCGTAGATGCTAACCAGGGATAAGGACCTCACTATATAATAATGCCAAGGAAGGCAGACTCACGCGGGTTGCCCCCTCTTTTTATTTATACTCGCCACGACCAATCGAAAGGAAGGAGCGCCGTTTAAACGGGAGTTTTTTTGTTAACATCCATGAACGTTTTTTTTTTTTTTTTAGATTTTAGCACATAACAGTTTCGCTGTAAAATTTAATATTCAAACTTTACTAGCCAACATACTAAAACCGGATGCACAGAAACTAAGGAAGTACACAATGCCGTCTCAATCTTTTTTTTTTTTTTTTAAGTTAAACCGTGCTCTACATCTACAGGAATTCTTTATACGCATTGATATCAGTGATAGAACGAATTGGTAAATTAATCTGTCATTTTTAAAATTGCATGGTAAAGAATCACTCTTTTTTCATGGCTAAAGTGATTTAAATCAAATAAATCTGATAAGACTTATTGTTTTTTTCTATCGTTCTTTTCTTTCCTGTATTACTGGCTAATAGCGTTGGTTGAGCTTGAACGTAAAACAATATCAAATATAAAATCAGCAACAAAAAGAACTTGTTTACCTTTATAATATCTTGTTAACGATCCAGACGATGCATGATAAGACTGACTCTAAAATATTTACTTATATAAACGGAGGTGATGTGTAAAATTCAAAATTATATTATTCGTTTAGGTAAAGAAATTAATATATTTATTCAGTGCAATAGTGATGATCTGGCAGATTCTCTAATTTTGTTTTTTTAAAGCGTATGTTTCGGGAGGCAAGTTGGATTAAATTTGGTCTACACATGCTGTAATCACGAACAAACAAAACAATAAATTGCAATCCATGAAAAAAAAAATTATATAGACGTATTATCTATAATGAATCAATTATAGCAAGAGCAAAAATCAAAAAGTTTAAGGACATGTTTAGATTAGATGGAAAACATATAAAATCAGAGAGAGGTATTGGTAATTGATTTTTCTTAACCCATAAAAGAAGCAATATCCCTCTTTTTGTAATATATAGCTTTGGGAATTAGCGTGTAATAAAAAAATAAAACGAACTATAAATTGCATAAATGAGCATAAATTCCAAAGAATAAAACATACAAACCTAATTCATAAAACTTAAAATGAGCGCTTAGTGTGGCAAACTTATGCCGAGGAATATAAAAGTAACAAAGCCATACTTTGACCGCGACGGAAGGCCGACTGTCACGAGCAAAAAATACGAAGCTCCTTTTTGTATCCGCGTCAGTATCTAGAAGTTTCCGAGCTCGAACAAACCACAAGATGCTCGAGTCATCTGGAATATTACAGTCATGGCAACAAAATAAAGATAAAAATCGCAAGCCCTGGAGGTGATCGAACCCCAGCCAGCGCTGTATTAAATTCAGAATTTATATAATATTAATTGTATTAAATTCAGGATTTAATACAGCTATTTGCCTCTTTCTAAATGCCCCTTCCCCATTTTGGTAACATCGCAACGTAGCTCATTTGTCGACCGGCTTTTGTGTTCCGAGTAATATTTATTAGAAATCGGTGTTATCTCAACGGGGCTTTAGTACTAACTTACTCTATGACGCTTTCATAATGGGGCAACCATAGAATGGCATTTTATTAGCAAGTAAGTAAGCAATAACACCCTTCTCAATGGAGCTTTTTTACTTACTTACTCAATGACGCATTCATAATAGAGGAACCTTAGTATGGCACTTTATTATAAAGTAACTTGAACGAAGTTTGATATAAAGGTGCGTTTTGCGAAAGTTTGATATAGATATTAATAAGAGAAAAATCGAGGCCTGTTGCTGCTACAAATATTTGGCAATAACCAGTCTTTAAACAAAAACATGTGGCATAAAATGTATATAATAGACAAGTACTGAATGCTTAAAAAATGGCACTACGCATTAATATTAGGAATTGTATATGATTTAACAGTTGTTCAAACGTATAGCAACATATTCCAACATTCGAAAAAAAAAATTACATCTTTAAATAAATATGCGCTGTACGAGAACACGCGTTCTGGTCTTGAGTTCAATATTTCCGGCTCCTCAACACCGCCAGAAAAAATCGGAGAATATTTTGGCAGAAAAACGCGAACGGCTTGTAGCACCCAAGGTCACCCAGTGTCATTCTACTTTCCCCTCGGAGGTTGGCATCAGCACTTTCCTCCACAGAATTGCACACTTTCTCTCCCTCTCTCATTTTGCTCCGTATAAATAGAACTGCACGAACGTTCCATGCAGCAGTTGCAGTTTTAAGGCCAGAACCAACGCTTGCAATCATGGTATTTTCTCACTACAATTTTATGAACGAATACTGCCCCCAAAAAAGCTAGAGAGAGAACGTTGTTTTTTTAGACTTTACATCGAAATATGCCTAGAACAAAAAGTAGTAGATTTACGAAGGTTATCAATTTCGCAAAAACTACAATGCTACAAAGTACTGAGCGTTCAAAGTATTAAAAGAGATGTTTAAGGGGCTTATTCGTAAGAGTAAAATGTATTTATACTGTTGGGCGTTTTCAGATAAGATCGAACAACCATGTCCGGTGACCATTTTTAATTTTGATGAAATAAATATATTGTGCTGGCTTTATGCCCAGAAGAATAAAACCAATCCTTGTTTTCGGAAAAAAAAATTTGTCTTTGCGAAAAAAAATTGTAAGCACCCCCTCAGTCACATGCGCGTTTTGCGTATCGCGCGATGTTGACATTTCGAGCTGCTTCCCCCAAAAAACTGTTCTGGTACGGGTCTTCAAATACTCACTAACAAACTAGGCATAGGAAGGATTGACAAAAAGTATTAATCACCGAGTATTAGGGTAGTGATTTTGAGAAAAAAAATCGCAAACACGGCACATTCGCAATAACGCTCTGGATTCAAGAATATATTTCTCCGTATCTATAGAAGCTAAGGACTTCAAACTTTGCCAGTGTGTTGTCCTGTATATAGTTCATCTTTGTGTGAAATATTGTTGTCCTGGTTAGCTGGAGAAATTTACAAGAATTGCTCACACGGGGGCATTTAACTAAAAATGCATTATTTTGAAAATCATTTAAACAAAAAGGCCATCTTTAATTTTCTTTAAACTCTCTGAAATTAACGTTTATAATATGTACTAACAGAGTCTGCAAAAACATGATGCAATATTTGTGTTGCTTTTAAGTTATAAAGCGAGAAACATGGCCAAATTGACGCTAACGCGGTTGCCTTAAATGGTGCGTGCACATACTCGCTCTTCACAATTTCATTTTTATTAAAACGTGTAAAAATGCTACAGGGTTGTCAGGAAAAGACGAATTGACAGCACAGAGGTGGACGTTAGTTTTGAAGTGAAAATTCCTAATACATTTTCGTACAACCGACCCAAAAATGTACATGGGCCGGAGCGATCGAGGTGCGCTTCCCTGTAACATGCTTCGCGGTTCCTGTTTCAACAGCCGGCGTATAGCGTCTCCGTCTACGTGACGTAAAGGAAGCAACCGAAACGCCTTTGCAAACAGATCAGCCTAAAACCTTGGCGGTAACATGATATAGGAAGTAGGGCGCGGCAGAACCTGAACCTGCGCCGCCTGTGAGCGTCAATAGATCCGCCGCCGTGGAGGGCCGCACAATGGGTAGAAAATAAAGATACATAAAAAAGAGGAAAAATAATTGCGATTGAATGAGATTGTCTGTAACTTAATTTATAGGACAACGGTTTGGAGAATCGAGAAATCCAATTTGGGTATGCCCATGTGACCTACGTAAGTAATGGTGCAACAAGCCACTTTAAGAACAAGTACCAACTACACGAGCTGCAAAGACACAAATACACGTCAGCGAGGTGTATTTTTTCCGCAGCTTGACATGGCAAGAGTGCCTGTGATTGAATCGGGGGTCGTGTCAAGCACCAGACAACGTTGTACAGCCTCCGACGGCCCACCAAGTCGGTGATCAAGTCGGCGTCAGAGATGGTTGCCCCACTGAACACTAAACTGCCGAACGTGAAACTAATCCACCTCCCGAAAGCTGACGTCAAAGCGCTCAGGGACATGAAAGCAAAGGACTGGGACTCTGTTTCCGTTGTGCGTGGGATTCAGTCCTGTCACTTGTGGCAGTGTACGCGGTCCGACACTTCGCAACCGCAGCTGTTTTAGCAAGAACAGTAGCCGCTGAAAATATATATCTTTAAAAGTAAAGTCTCCTATGGCTGCGAAAAGCAGATCGAGGTCGCGAGCTTGCGGTGCCACTGAGAAGAAACGAACAGTGATCGCTACAGGCAAATCGGGAAAAAAATGTTCCTTTTCGGAGTGCCAGGAGAGTGCCATGACCGACTCAGGTCAGCGTCCGGTAGAAAGAATTCACGCGACAAGCTTCGAATGTGCGCACAGGATCTTGATTAATTAAACTAGTTTCAATTGTACCACTTTAAACATATGTTCTTTCTTATAACTATTGAAAGGTCAGCAGCCCAGCCTCCCCACGAAGTGTAGGCTCCGAAATTCACTGATCTGAGAAATCTGTATTTAAATTGTTGACTTGTGCTTCAAACACACGTGTAATCTTTTGTATGAATTCTAATTTTTCACGAATTCCCGTCACAGTGCTTTCTCTTAACAGACTTCCTAAATTTTTCGGCCCCTTGCTTGCCCTTGTGTGAAATTGGCAACGTCCTATCTTTTCCCACTACCGTTACGTCAATTCTATATATTTAAAACCCCGTGAAATAAAAAAAAATTGCAAAGCATTTTGAAGGGCCTGATGGGACAGATTATGAGCCTTGATCTGTGAAAAGTAAAAGAAAAATTGCGATGGCCTTTATTTTAAACTGATTTTCCACTTATTGCAAAATTGGTAACCTGTCTAAATTTCAGTGTATTTACTTTAGAAAGGTTATCGTTTTTAACTTCAATGACAATTTATGCAATTATAGAACAGACGCGTTCAAAAGATTTAAAAAAAATTTGAATTTCCAGTCTTTTAAGATCCGGATCGATAAAGCTCTAAATTGCTTCGTAATCGATAATACATTAAACTTGAGGAAGAAAACGAGAAGGGACGGACAAACACAAACTTTGTGTTTGTCCGTCCCTTCTCGTTTTCTTCCTCAAGTTTAATTTTCCCTACCAACCCGCTCGTTCTGTCCCTTCCCGATAATACATGTTTACCTCCTTTTATTTTATGTAGAGTCTCTGCACAAAAAATATTAAACCTAAGAGACAACAGTTTGTCTTTAATAAATATCCAAAAAGACGATTTCACGAAAGTCGCAAAAACGAGAGAGTATACCGACTGCGACTTTGTGATTTTTTTTTCCTCAAGAGATATTTTATGTTTCGCAGAAAAAGTTTGAATATGTTTTTGCGCTTGCACAACAAGTAAAAAAGACATCATTTGCTAAAAATAAAACCAAAAAGTCGACCGGACATGGTCGTTCGATCCTGTCTGAAAACGCCCAATACAAACAATCTCAGGCAATCAGAATTGTTTTGCTTTTAATTATCTTTTTTTTTTTTCTACGCGTTGTTTGGCCCTCCACCGCGGCGGATCTATTGGCGCTTACAGGCGGCGCAGGTTTAGGTTCTGCCGCGCCCTACTTCCTATATCATGTTACCGCCAAGGTTGTAGGCTGATCTGTTTCCAAAGTCGCTCCGGTTGCTTCCTTTACGTCGCGTAGACGGAGACACTATACGCTGGCTGTTGAAACAGGTACCGCGAAGCATGTTACAGGGTGGCGCACCTCGATCGCTCCGGCCAATGGGCATTTTTGGGTCGGTTGTACGAAAATGTATTAGAAATTTTCCCTTCAAAGCTACCGTCCACCTCTGTGCTGTCAATTCGTCTTTTCCTGACAACCCTGTAGCATTTTTACACGTTTTAATAAAAATGAAATTGTGAAGAGCGGGTATGTGGACGCACCATTTATGGCAACCGCGTTAGCGTCAATTTGGCCATGTTTCTCGCTTTATTACTTAAAAGCAACACAAATATTGCATCATGTTTTTGCAGACGCTGTTAGTACATATTATAAACGTTAATTTCAGAGACTTTTAAAGAAAATTAAAGATGGCCTTTTTTTAAAATGATTTTCACAATAATGCATGTTTAGTTAAATGCCCCCGTGTGAGCAATTCTTGTAAATTTCTCCAGCTAACCAGGACAACAATATTTCACACAAAGCTGAACTATATACAGGGCAACACACTGGCAAAGTTTGAAGTCCTTAGCTTTTATAGATACGGAGAAAAATACTCTTGAATCCAGAGCGTTATTGCGCAATGTACCGTGTTTGCGATTTTTTTTCTCAAAATAACTACCCTAATACTCGGTGATTAATACTTTTTGTCAATCCTTCCTATGCCTAGTTTGTTAGTGAGTATTTGAAGACCCGTAGCGAGAAAAGTTTTTTGGGGAAAGCCGCTCGAAATGTCAACATCGCGCGATACGCAAAACGCGCATGTGACTGAGGGGGTGCTTACAATTTTTTTTCGCAAAGACAAATTTTTTTTTTCCGAAAACAAGAATTGGTTTTATTCTTCTGGGCATAAAGCCAGCACAATATATTTATTTCATCAGAATTAAAAATGGTCACCAGACATGGTTGTTCGATCTTATCTGAAAACGCCCTGTTGACATTTATGTATCTTTTTCTTTTTGTCCTTTCTTATGCAGTTCCGTGCTTGTCTTGTCCTGGCTTTGGCCACCAGTGCCTTCGCCGGCTTTGTTAACGGTGGACTTGGCTACGGCTATGGTTTGGGCTACGGCCACGCCCTCGGTTACGCTCGTTTTGGTCACGCACTCGGCTACGCCGGTCTTGCTGGCTACGGCTACGCCCCCGCCAGCTACGCCGTCGCCGCCCCAGCTGTGACCAGGATTGCGTCTTACCACGCCGCTCCAGCCGTCGCCAACTACGCTGCTGCCCCAGCCCTCACCCGGGTTGCAACTTACGCTGCTGCCCCGGTGGCCACTGTGGCTGCCGTTCCAGCCGTCACCCGTACTGTTGCCACCTCCTACCACGCTGCTCCAGCTGTCACCACCTACGCCGCTTCAGCCGTTGCTCGCTACGTTGCTGCCACAGCTGTGACCAGGGTTGCCACCTACACCGCTCCAGCTGTCACCAAGGTTGCCACCCTCGCTGCCCCAGCTCTTGCAACTTATGCAGCCGCTCCAGTCGCCGCCTACGCCGCTGCTCCAGCTTTCGCCACCTACGCCACTCCAGCTGTGACCAAAGTTGCTACCTACGCCGCCGCTCCAGTCGCAACCGTGGCTGCTGTCCCAGCCGTCACCCGCACCGTCGCCACTTCTTACCACGCTGCTCCAGCTGTCGCCACCTACCACGCTGCTCCAGCTGTGACGACCGTTGCTCACGCTCCAGCTGTCACCGCTGTCGCTCACGCCCCAGCATTCGGCTACGGCTACGGTGTCGGACACCTCGGCTACGGTCTTGGTCACTTCGGCTATGGACACGGTCTTGCCAGCTACGGCTGGAACTATGGTTACGGTCTTGGAGGGTATTCCGACTACACCGCTCTTCTCCGCAAGAAGAATTGTAAGTATTTCTAAATCCTTGAGATATTTTTTCTCCTTCCTCATTTTTCTTTTGTCAGAACCATTTTTAAATCGGTATATTAATTACTGATGTGTTGTTTTTTTCTTTACGTTTTAGAAAAAAAAAGCCACGTGACACCTTCAAGTTATTTAGCAAGCCCGCCGGATCTCCCCCGTTGAATGCAATTGAGGACATAAATTATTTTAACAGACTCTTTCTCTTTGGCTTTTCACTGCTGAATAATTTTAAATAAAATCCTGCTCCGGTTGTAAAGTGACTGCACTAGTGTTAGGAGCAATTGTTATTTGTTCAAACGCAGAAATAAACATTTAATATTGGTGTGCTACCTGAAACTACCAAAAATGGGAGGAGGAGAACGGGACTTTCTATATGTGCATTGCTGTAACCAATCTAACCGTTATCTCCGTTCAGTTGACGAGGAAGTTAGCGCTTGTGCGACGAGGATATTTTATATACATTACTCTGAAGTACAGCAATAAAATACATTTAGGGTATTTTGCAATAAAAAATGTGTAAATATGATTTTAATAATTTGGGCCTAGCATGACGGTTTTTGAACAAAAGTAGCTTGATGTTATTTTTTTATCAGTTCATTCCTATCTGTGAGATTAGAAAGTACGACAAACTAACGTGATGTCACTAAGTCACTAATTGTCTTAGAGACAAAGTTTGTAGGGTAAGTTGTAGGGCTGGTTGGTGAATCTTAGTTAAAGATATAAAATAGCGCAATAAAAACAAGGACAAGAAGTATACAGGACAAGCGCTTACTTTCAACTAGTTTTACTGGGGAAAAGCGAAGCGTATATAAACACACAGGCAAGGCAGAAACACACAAAAGTTGATCAATTTATTACCCGATCATTCAAAAACTGAAATTCATTTCCATGAAGCACAATAGAAGTGTCACTGACACATGCCGTCCCACTTTTTTTTTGCCTATACATTGTAACACGTGTCGCTGTGTTCCGCGACTTCAGCAGATAAGAATTCTGGTCATAATCATCGACGCTCTAGCCAATATGTTAGTAGTTATCAAACTTTTTGCTGTTCTTGGTTTTAAAAACCTTGTACAACTTGACAAGGAATGCAAGTTGTTATTGGCTACCATTTACATATATAAACATTCTTGGAGTATACTGAGCTGGGTTACTTGTCACCTTGCAGCATCAAGCAAGGGCCGCCGCATTGACAAGAGAAGATGGACACACTGAGAGCCAAGGTACGACAGACCAAACAACGATACAAGAGGCTACAAAGAAGGCTGCAACGGCAGCGTCAGATGAAAACTGTTGCTGAAGTAGTTGAGAGTATCTGCGTTCATGTGTCTCCAGCCGTCGCTGCACTCGTTAAGGCCCAGCTTAGGATGAGGGATGTTAGCGGGTTCGGTCGAGGACGGTGCAGCCAGAACAAGGCTTTGGCTTTGGTCCTCTTTTTCATGGCTCAAAAGGTTGTAAGTATTGTAGGCGACTGCTTAGGTTGTCACCAGTTCGATCACTGCAGTGTGGCTTCAGTGTTCCACTGAGAGTTGGATTTTACCCCGACATTTTCGAGTGGGTAAAGAGGTGACCAACTTCCTTTTCACGAGCCGATCGGGCCAGCGGCATAGTCTTTGATGAGATGCACATTAAAAAAGAGGTCTCAGACAACCCCTCATCTGACAGGTTCGAAGGACTTGAAAAGCATATTAATGGTGCGCAAGATGCAAACCTGTCAAACAAGGCTCTCGTGTTTATGGCAAAAAGAATTCGAACACCATGGAAGCAGCCACTTGGCTACTTTTTTGCTCATAAGGGCACGACTACCATTGTCCTACAGGATCTTCTTTACCAGTGCTACAGCGTCCTTGTGGATGTTGGCCTGGAGCCAGTAGCTGTGGTATGTGATCAGGGGAGTCAGAACGTCTCTCTTTTTTCACGCCTTATAATTTCCAAGAAGCCTTACATATATGTCAATGCAAGCCTCTCTTTTTCCTTTTTGATGCTCTGCACCTGCTGAGGTGCCTCAGAAACATGTTATTTAAGTATTACTTCAATGTTTGTGATCACGTAGTGAAAACCTCGTACATAAAGGAAGCTCATGAAAAGGACCGGACACTTGAGATCCGTTCTATGCCCAAGCTGAACGAGAAGCACTTTAATTTGACGTTCTGCTAAAAGATGTCTGTGAAACTAGCGGCCCAAGTGTTTAGCAACCACTGTGCTGCTGTAATGTATGCCTTTCTAAAGTTCCAGCAATTGCCAGCTTCTGCTATTCACACAGCGAGATTCATTAAAAAAAACGGCCGTCTCTTTTTGACAACCTAAATAGCTCGCACAAATTTTCCAAGACGCCCTTTGCCTCTGCACTGCATAATAGATCTGTCCATGAGGAGTTTTTAAAAGAAAGCATTGAAGTCTTTGAAAACCTGCAAGCACTCGGATGTAGAAGGCAGCCAAACTGCATTCGTGGCTTCTGCTTGACAATGAGGTCTCTGAGGATGCTCTGCGATCACCTCACAGTTAATTATGGTTTACCTAGCTTTTAACCCGACACTTTAACTACTGTAAGTGCTACTGTATTTGAGTGTAAAAAACGCTGCTGACTCGGCTTTGGAAACCCTGTTAGTTCCCCTCCCTTCTTTTACATCGTTCCTTGAGGCTTGTGAGCGTGTTTTTCGAGGCAAGCATCAACAACCTCATTTCAAAGGAGGGCATAGGGCGTACTCTTTGTGTACTTTTTTATCAGGAGGTCCAAACGTATCTTGCTGTGTGTAACCACGATGTGTATGACAATTTGTTCTCTCTGTTTGCTAAAGTCAAGCTACACTGGTTTGCACGAAAAAAAAAACACACTGAACTCGTTGATGCATCAGCAAAGTGTAAAGCTAGGCAACAAGTGCAAAGGCTAAGCACGTGAGACCACACAGAGTACATTTTCAAAGCAGTATATTTGCTTTTCTAGCCTTTCGTATGGTGTAAAATACTTTATTTTCGTGGGCTCGATATTTTGCATTGTGTCTCTTTCGAGACAATCTGGCGGGCGAAAAATCTCGCGATCTAGAGCGATATTTAATTCTTTCATATGCATGAATGACTCATTTTGTTTCGATTTGTATCAAATTGCGAAGTTCTCGAAAAATAGGTTATCGCGAAAATTAAGGTGCTTACAGTGTTATGGGTTACAGACTGCTCATGTGGTTTTGTCACTGATTCAAACCTCTGGTTTTAAGGTCCAAAAACACTGGCCTATGCCGTGCAGCGTACTGGAGGGCTCCAAAATAGTTTATGCGTGCACGGAATGCTCCAGAGTACGCAGCACCATTGTACGCAAGTTAAAAAGTTTTCTCGATGATGGTACCTTGCCCAAGAACGGCAAAAAACAGCTGTTATTTTTTTATGCGTTTTCTAAAGTGTTGAACACAGCTTTCCTCGAAACAGATTAAAATATGGGATATTGATGGCTGTTCATAAACTGACTATGCATGCCCACACAACAGGCAGCCAATTGTACAGTGTGTTATGTGTTATCCTGTCATAATGTGATTTATGTATTCATCTACTAGTTTTCTTCTACCTTAAAACTAGATACTGATTGCCCGCTTCTGATGAGTGTTCTGGTTGAGTGGTTGTAAGCAGAGTTATGTGAATAAAAAGTTAGTGCAAGATTGGACTTGCATTTGAATTACTGTCGTATGACTTTAACGCGAACACACTCGAGCAAGGGTATTGTTATCCACTTTTTCGTGAGGTCAGTCACCTTTAAGCCACTCCCATATTTCAAAAAAAAAAAAAAACTAAAGGAAAAAGGAAAACGCGGTTCTTTCAAAGTAGTTCTATGGGACAAAAAAAAAAAAAAAATTCTCGAAGTGAACTGCCTAAAAAAGGTGGCCGCGTAAAAGAAAACGATTTTCGCGCAGAATTAATGGTCCAAACGAGATGGTGTAGATTCAACAAAATGAAAAAAAAAACAGAAAAAACCGGAGACTTTAGGCAAGAAGGACGACACACTAAAAAGTTTTAAACGTAGCTTGGCACAACTTTGAGACTTTTTAGTGTTACTAAAAAGCTTCGTTTGAGACTTTTTAGAAACCGTGATTGCAGGCAAAAACGACGATCGTCTTTTTTTCCTGCAGTCCCAGTTTCTAAAAACTCTCAAACAAAGCTTTTTAGTCACACTAAACGATCGTCCTTTTTGACTTCAGTCGCGGTTTCTTGTTATGTTTAATTTTCGCGCCGAAACGCACACCAAAGTGACGTCACGTTTTTTTTCGGAAGTGACGTCATTTCCTGTTTATTTTTTGTTCCGCCGGAAATGCTATCACGACACATAGATGGCGCTAGCGAAGCCACATGAGCCGCCATTTTTTCGACACGTGGGCTTCTATGGAAGCTTCGCTACCATATGTACATATCTTGGCCCCAGCCCTCACCCGGGTTGCAACTTACGCTGCTGCCCCGGTGGCCACTGTGGCTGCCGTTCCAGCCGTCACCCGCACTGTTGCCACCTCCTACCACGCTGCTCCAGCTGTCACCACCTACGCCGCTCCAGCCGTTGCTCGCTACGTTGCTGCAACAGCTGTGACCAGGGTTGCCACCTACAGCGCTCCAGCTGTCACCAAGGTTGCCACCCTCGTTGCCCCAGCTCTTGCAACTTATGCAGCCGCTCCAGTCGCCGCCTACGCCGCTGCTCCAGCTTTCGCCACCTACGCCGCTCCAGCTGTGACCAAGGTTTCTACCTACGCCGCCGCTCCAGTCGCAACCGTGGCTGCTGTCCCAGCCGTCACCCGCACCGTCGCCACTTCTTACCACGCTGCTCCAGCTGTCGCCACCTACCACGCTGCTCCAGCTGTGACGACCGTTGCTCACGCTCCAGCTGTCACCGCTGTCGCTCACGCCCC